>CM067360.1:102734990-103362490 GCA_034401795.1 Chaetoderma sp. LZ-2023a | reverse complement strand
AGGAATCAATAATTGAGTATCTAATGCGACAATAAATGTCAATGAATTTCGCTAATCCGATCTCTCAATCAAACTTACAGCAAACTAGTTTTTTAAGTGAGTACAAGTTGTTATATGAAATGGAGAGAAATGCTCAGATCTGTACTTTCAATGTTATCTGTGGTTAGCAGAATACACTGAACATCATGATGGTAACCAGGTTCTATTTCGCTATTTGCCCTGGAGAGTTGTGTAGTTGGTGCATCATGATAAATACTGACGTAGATAAGTATGTCGCGAGCACTTAATTGAAGACAGGCTATGCGTCGTTATACGAATTGTATGTCTTTACTATATAATAAACACGCGGTTGAATATTTTGAATCTAATTTGACCCGGCGATGTTGCTGCCATAGGCAGCAACTGGACCCAGCCAAATTAATTTCAAAATATTCAACAGCCTACCTGTATAGTTTTTTGGATGAGTCGCTGTGGAGGAGTTACTGTATTGCTACCAGTGTTAATCCGTTCGGGGCAATGTGGCATTAAGGTTTAAAATGTATCGTATGAAATAAATATGTTATGACATGTTTAGGCCCGTTTTATAAGTCGAACTTTCTGTCGTGCCGCGCTAATGACGACTGGTTGATTTTTATAGTGGACTCTGTCAATTTCAGGCAGATTTAGCAAGAGAAGTTAAATCGGGCCTTAGTCGCATATTTGCACTAGTACTTCGCCGGTATTCTGTATCAGTTTCCATAATGGCCCTTGTGCTTGTACTGGATAAAATATCGAAACTGATATTGAATACCGGGCGAAATACTCATGCAAATATGTGGCTAAGCATGTAATAACATCTATATATTGTATTTAAAGTTGTGCCTAATTTCAATGTTAGTCAAAAGAAACATTACAATATTAGTATCCATATTGGATATGAGAAATTAAATGTACTAAATGATGTATTGAGCCTAACTATCTAAGGGCTGTTATAGATCTACACATAACTATCCAAAGTGAGTATGCTTCAATTCATGCATAATAAATGTAGACAATAAATGCTATTTTGTGTTCTGTCCATTTATTTTCACTGGATACGTGAATTTTTGGCATAGTTAGTATATAATTAGTGAGAAGGGGGTCTTGCATTGGCGAATAGATTTTAGAGTTTGTATACAGAGCACGTGTTATTGAATTATGCTAGTAATTCAACAATTTCATGAACACTCAAATTATCTTATTATTAAATTAAAAGATAGAGCATGCAATTGTTAAGCGGAAATGTCGTTAGGATCGCGCAAACGGTAAAGTCAAGTTTCAACAGTAATGCTGCTGGCATCCCCTGAGGTCACAGGGCTGTGGGATTTGTCCACATCAGTCTTATACAGTACAGCTCAGAAATAAGTTAAAGTGTTTAAAATGCAAAATAAAAAGATACTGTTGGATAGTGTGAACATAATTGCATTAGAAGATATTGCTTACACACCAATGTGTTCCAATACAATTATTTTCAAACTATTAACATAACATTTTGTCTATATCGTGTTCAAAATAGTTTTCTTTTGGGAACATGTTGACTGAGTTATGAGTTGTTCTATAGGCATGCATGTATTCTATCTATGCGTGTAACTTGAGGTTATGCTGGGCGCCCTCCCCCAAAAATAAGACATAAAAGAATTTGTGTGTCACTTTTTGGTGACTTTCTGACGTCATATGATGTCATAATCAACTACGTGACGTGGAGGACGACGTCATAATCAGCGACGTCATGAAAGATATAGATAAGTCAAGAATGTATAATTGGTGACGGATTGATAGTCTTTACTATTTAATAAAATGTTGTTAAATATTTTTGAAACTAATTTGGTTGGGTGTTGTTGCTGTTATAATAGGCAGCAACTGCATCCAGTCAAATTAGTTTCAAAATAATCAACAATATTTTAGCTAGAGATGAGCTGGGTAAAGCTAAAGCCGGAAAAATCTAATAGGTATACATGAAGGGTAGTGTCCCATCTTTAACCAGCTAATGCGTAAAGATCAGAAATAACAAATTCTTTGTAATTTATGGAATATTCCGTTGAATATTTTGGAATAGATTTTTAGTATTTACCAGATTCTCTGCATAGCCATGTTGACATTGAGACACAGAATTCCATGGGTGAAAGTGCTAGAATGCAGTAATTTTCAAAACGAGATTCACATCGCTGCCTGGTCTCAGAATCACATTTTCAAGATATTCAGTGTTGGGTATTTTTGCTGGATAGTTTGAAAACAATTTGACAGAAACAGAAACATGATCACATTATTAGTATTTAAAGATTATTATAAAATGTGTAAATGATCACTTTGTATTTAGTATGTCGACTTTAACCATTTCTTGACGAATCCTCCTAAAGCCGGCCTATGTAGCGGTCTTAAGGATGTCCATTTGCAGGTCAAGTGAAGACTATTTTTGAAAATTTGCCACTGGAATGACTGAATAACCGAGCCAGTTAATAACAAAATTAAATTTGGGATGCCGTGGTTTGTAATCTGATTTGATTTATTTCATTGTTCCATCGTAGGACCCTGCATAATCTGCTAAAGCGTTATATTTATATCAATGGTTAGTTGAAGATGATAATTCAATCGGAACATGGGCTGTCAATAAATAATGTCTGAAATGTTCAGATTTCCTCACCAAGCATGGAACGTGTAAATTCATGAAGCGATTTATTGTCTATTGCAATCTGCCTACAAATGCTGAGGCTTGTGTATTTTGCAAACATTTTCCATGCATTAGACAATTACTTTTTGCCATGTGAACCATTGTGTAATCGCGCGACTACGTAAGCGCTGGCAATAGAGGGATCCGTTCTGTCTCTCAAGTATCTGATCTCATAATCA
Source organism: Chaetoderma sp. LZ-2023a (assembly GCA_034401795.1). Taxonomy (NCBI): domain Eukaryota; kingdom Metazoa; phylum Mollusca; class Caudofoveata; order Chaetodermatida; family Chaetodermatidae; genus Chaetoderma; species Chaetoderma sp. LZ-2023a. The sequence goes on along the minus strand of CM067360.1, from coordinate 103,359,625 downwards.
AACACGTCACGTGTTAGTTGACGTCACAATCAAATGACAATGAGTTTACGATTCCATTTATCACAATGATGTTATTTCTGATTAACAATTACCATTTTACAATGTCTTTTCGCTATCGTTGTAATGCTGGAGTACGATACAGTGATGCGCACAGCATCTAATGATTTCTGATTGGTTGTTTAAAATTTCTTAACTTTCTACTAAGATTTATTAATCCCTTTTGTTTCAACGTAACCATTTAATCGCCAAGCTGTTCAAAAACGGGCTGTATGCAGTGATCGTGAGGCCATGCTTGTCCATTTGCATGCCGAGAGGAAGATTATTTTTGACAATTTACAACTGGAATAACTGGCTCGGTAACCGAGCCAGTCATTCCAGTGATAGATTTTCTCTTCTCTCCGGCATGCAAATGGATCCTGGCTTTATCATTACCGATTTGGTCTAGAGAAATCCCCATTTGCAGGTCAACAAAAAAATTTATTTACAAAGAAATATTCTCCTTAGCCTGTAAAGATTTTAATTTTCCTAAGAAATCTTGACCATTAAAATTTATTGATTTACGCTTCCATCTGAGCGCTTTGAGGCGCTGATGACGCAAGAGGGTTTAATATTCAATTAACCTTTCCGGTTTTAGCTATGCCCCGCCCATCTCTAGCTAAGCTCTACCCACACGTTGCTCGTGTTGGGATCGATCAATCTCTGAACACCCTGACTATCAATTTCCCAAAAAAATACACAGGTAATATGTTGAATATTTTGAAACCAATTTGACTGGGTGCTGTTGCTGCCTAAGGCAGCAACAGCGCCCAGTCAAATTTTCTTCAAAATATTCAACAGAATGTTTATTAAATAGCAAAGAATTACAAAGACATACAATTCATACAACGGGTTGGACAATTTGAGATTTGATGACGGTCTATTCTATCTGGAACCCTTTGTGACGTAATGATTGTGACGTAATTATACACGCGTTGAGCTGATTATGACGTCATACGACGTCAGCTGATGGATGGACACTTAGGGTCAAGTTCGACTCACTAACTATAGTCAGTTTTATGGTTTACTGAACATGCGCAGTCGCTATGTCAAGCCGAACGCTGAATAGTTAACTATAGTTCGTTGGTACCCGGTTCCCCATCGAATTACTATTGCCGAAAATTTGGAGCCGAGGACCAGTCTCAATTAACCCTTTCTGTCGTCTGTTTCTGTGATCTACGAAAATGGGTTTATTTTTGTCTGCTAAGACGTCAAAAAGCGTCCATATGACATAATGTGGGAAGGAATCGGGGCTTAGGAACATTGGCATACAATGGGAAAGCATAATTTCATCAAACCGAAGTTATTTAGTGAAATTTTTACACTTGTATATGAATTTATTCGTGGCAAGCGATCGGTGTCCGCCATTTTGAAATGTACGCAAATGTCGAACTAAGCATCTGAACCGAGCTCGGGTGCCCGGTTGACTATAGTTGAAGCTCGCCTGGTATTCTAGTTAGCTAACTATGGTTAGGAGTCGAAGTTGACCCTGGAAAGGTTAATTACATAGCATGTATTAAACTAATATGTATCATGTTATATGTAACTAGTGTGTTGTATTACAGATATCTCAAGCAACACAATGGAGGGATGCGATATGCCATGCAAATATCTGTCGTCATAATCCACTCGATCACACGTTAGCTGATGTTATAATAACAATGACGTAACTCCGACATGAGAATCGAAACGTATGTCACGAAAGTTTATGAATTGTCTAGCTTTGATAAACTTGCAATTTAGAATTCAATAAACTTTTTTTGATGAAAATTTTGAAACTAATTTCACTGGAAACCAAGTGAATAGGTCTAACACGAAGTGGAAAATGGTCAGACAGTAACTGCCTGAATGGTATGTCTCGCGTGAATCTGAAATTTAAACAGTACGTTGCATATTTTGATACTAATAGTAATTTGAGTTGAATGTTGTTGCCATAGGCGGCAACATCTTCCAATCAAATTTGTATCGCAATGCTCACCAGATCACTTTTACAGTGACATTGAATTTAATATTCCGAGAATTCCGGATTCAAAGTGATAAAATGTATTAAAATGCATGTACACAGTGTCGAACGTAGGTAGAAATGGACGGGACATAGCTAGAAATGGATCCTTCCATTTATGCCAGTAGGTGATTGATTTTTTTATGGTGACCAGCACTCACCCACCTCGCTAAGTGTCATGGTGCCAACGATGGCTCAGCTCTAACACTGGATATAGTACCTCGGACTACCCCCTCATGTTATCTTGACCTACATGTGTACAATTATGAGATTGTCCAACCGCTCACAGAACTCCAACGTTAGACTATTTATGTTATGGTAGAATTTCACAACACCAAAGCAATTGTTGCATACCTGGGCATAACACATAATGTAATAATTTGTTACATGTTATGGTGAAGTGGTACATATAGAGGGTGACACTAAATGGAGGAAATGTGAAATGTTAGCATTGTGAGCATATACCATAGACCTTTCCTGGCGGGTAAAATGGTACACCGGCAGGTATAGTCCGTATAATACTCACACACCCGTATTCACGCACATAGATCATATGTTTATATGTATCACTATTTGCCTCTCGAAATAGCCAATAACCCTGAGTTGTCTTTAGGTTTTAGCCTTGATCTATTTATCTAGAGGCTACCGACTATTTACAGCATCTAGTACATCTCAAGCAATATGTCTGTCACGTGTTTTGACGTTTTTGATAAAGCCGCCTTTGTCTTGGCGCAACAAGAGAACACTCACACTTGTTTTCAAATAAGATCAACAATAACCGCAGGGGGCCAAACATCGAAATCGTTATATCTGGGCCGATATGAAACAGTATCAAGGTACACATATTTATGTTTCTAACTGAACCGAACCTTACTAATAGCTGGCGAACACAATAATAACTAACTTAGCTGGAACATCTTGGCCGGGTTAGGTCCCTAGTAGGGTAGCTACTTGAGTTATTAGAGTAGCGCCTAAACGGCTGGAGTACGTACTCTAGTACCTACTCGGGGCTACCCACCTATCAGCAAGGGTAAATCGAGTAGTCACGTGTTTGCGTTGAAATCAATGTAACACGTGCTCATTTAAGGGAGCTTAACTGATCACATGCTCATCTACACTAGAGTAGCTACGAGAGTTTTCGCCTAAACTCGCTAATTGCTCCACGTGAACACAGCGAACGTCCATCATGAAACCGTATTAGAAGGAGAATAATTAATATGATTTTCAGACCGGCATGAGTTGTTTTTATAAAAGAAACTACGTCCGTATTCACTTCTAACAACTCTGTAACCTTCATTCGTTACTGTTTCGCCACTGCGATACAACATTGTGTAACACCTGAGTAAACACCTTCAGGCAGACGAATAGGGAATCAGAAACTTGTGTAATTTGATATTGGTCCGACTGCGTCATTGGCCAACGGGTGCGCCGATATCAAAATCGATATTGGTCCCCTGTGACGATATCAAATTCCATAGTTGTCCCAGCGCTGTTAGCTAACGGTGCAAATTCTATATTGGCGTGTTACAGTGATACGGCAGATTAGACCTGCATTGGAGTTTCGGAGTTTTTGGATATCATGCCGTGTTTACAAAAATACACTCGTGTGCCAGTTAACCTACAGAAACTTCAAGGTAGATAATTGGAAGTTTCAATAACAGAATCACTCATCTCATTAAACTAATTTGTAACTCCACGCTGTCCAACGAACAGCAATTTGTCACCTTAAAGGCGGCACATTAATTTATATAGGGGGGCCTATGTCTTGACAGAGTCTATACCCTTGTTATCATAAACTGAGATCGGAATAGATGGTTGCCAAATACGCAGTGAATAATAGATTTTATAAATCTATTTGCTGATGATAGGATGAACGAATTATACCTCGAACAGTTAAAATTCTACTAAAAATATTAAATAATCTTTCAGTATCTAATGCTACATTAAACGTTTCCTCATTCAATTGACGTCATCTCAACTGACGTCTCCAGTAGCAGCAACTTACAGCAACGTAGTTACTAAATGGACCTTTCTAGTTTTAGCTACGCCACATCCACCTCTAGCTAAGTTCCACCCACACTTCGCCGTGTTGGGATTGATTAATCCCCCAAATGCCCTATCTATCAATTTCGTGAAAACTATACAGTTAAGTTGTTGAATATTTTGAAACCAATTTGACTGGTTGCTGTTGCTGCCATAGGCAGCAACAGCGTCCAGTCAAATTAGTTTCAAAATATTCAACAGAATATTTATTAAATAGTAAAACCATACAATTCGTACAACAACGCATAGTCCGTCCTCAAATAGGCGTTCGTGACGTACTTATCTACGTCATTCATGACGTCATAATGACGTCAATCATTGTGATGTCATTCTATACGCCACGTAGTTGATTATGACGTCATATGATGGATGAATACCGCGCAAAGGACCAGTGAGCACATGGCATCATATGAAATGGGCAAGAATGCTAGAATCTGTAATTTCACTGTTCTCTGTGGTTAGCATAATCCACTGGGCATCATGATGATACACTACATCTTGCCTCGCTATTTGCTATGGAAGATTATCTAGTTGATATCTCAATTTCCGACCAGTCAAGAATCAAATTGTCTCATTCTTGATTAATCAACCAGGCAAGGGTTGGATAATTCTATACAATTATGTTGTTACCTAGAAATATCATTATTATGCAATGTAATTCTAGATGCTAATGACCTGCATAGTTTCACAATTGTGATCTGGTATTGCTGAATGATGCGGGTATTCTGTTTTAAAGGTCTCTTAGCTAAGTAGCCTAATACGCCACCGGGAAGAATAGAAATTGTTACTCAATGCTAGCGTGGCCACACCAAATGGATGGGTGGTGTTGGGTGGGCTTAGTGGTAGGTAATGGGCGTATCACACACTCGTTTGTGCTGTTGACAAGATGCCGCACAAGCTAATCAGAAACCATGATTATATTGAAGCTTTCAATACTGACCAGGATAAGATTCAATATTTTATTCAAAGTTGTGACAATTAGCCTGATGTCAATGTTACTTCGAAGAAACATGATAATATTAGCGTTGACAGGGAATCGAACCACAACCGACGAAAGCACCAAGCATCAAACAGACGCTTCCACCACACCAACTCCTCAAGACAAAGGCTTTGTCTTGCGGCGTTGGTGTGGTGGAAGGGTATGTGGGCTATGACGCTTTGCACCTTCGTCGGCCGTGGGTTCGATTCCCTGTCAATGCCAATATACCGTAATGCCACGACTTCTTGTATAGCTATTATGATATTAGTATTCATAATAGATATGATAAAATTAAATGCACTAAACGATGTATTGAGTCTAACTATATAGGACATGTTATAGAGATCCATTCACACATCTCGAAGGCGGTTATGTGACGATGCATGTATAATAAATGCAGTTTTGCGGTTAAGCATTATATCAGAAATTGACAATAAAAGATACCTTGTGTTCTGTCAATTTATTTTAATGGATACATGAATGTGTGGCATAGAAACGGTTGATATCATTAGTTAGGAGGGTTCTTACATGGACGAGTAACTTGTAGAATTGGTCTGCCGAGCATCAGCTACTGAATTGTGTTAGTTACTCGATAATTGATGGAAAATTAAATAACTTTCATGTATGTCAATTTAATGACAATTCGATTCAATTACTAGCTCCGTGGGAATATAATTAATAATTAAGGTAAACTAATGCGCATGCCAGTATTGAGCTTAAATGTATATTAATCTATTCAATAAATAACGATTACTGAATATCTCCGCCATAATAGAATGCACTTAATAACATTCTTACTTCAAAATGCGTTATTATTTTTCTGAATGCAAGAAATGATAGATGTAGTTGTAGCATTTACAGAATGGATGCGCGACAAATTTGATTAAATTCCTGTGTCATCATCAGGGAAGGTCAACGCATTCACTTCTCTTAAAGGTGCATATTCACACCAGAATGCTTGAAAATATTGTCGTTAAAATTGTATACTTTTATAGGCTTAAATTGTGTGCCTATGTGTAATGAAACGAAAGAAATCCTAACATATACTGATTTCATTACGTATAACCTAATATAAGTTTTTAAGTTGCGAAATTGAAATAGAGGCGCGAGCCTCTATTTCAATTTCGCAACTTAAAAAAATATATTAATTTATACGTAATGAAATCGTCGTATATTAAGATTTATTTCGTGTTATTACATATAGGCTCACAGTTTAAGATTCTAAAAGTATACAATATAAACAATTTTATTTTCAGTAATTTTGCTGTGAATATGCACCTTTAAATGCGAATTGTGTATGTTGGATGCGTACTGCCACATATTTAACCAGCTAATGCTTACAGACTAGAGAGAATAAATCATTTGCGATCTTTGGAATACTCTGTTGAATACTTTGAAATGTGTTTGACTGTGAGTTGTTGCTGTGACAGCACCAAGTTACAGTCAGCTTAGTTTCCAAATATTCAACGGATATACTGCAGAGCTGTCTTGAACTTGCGACACAGAATTCCATGTGTAAAAGACCCGGAATGCAGTGGACCTTTACAGTTTTAGCCATGCCCTATGGACACATCTAGCCGAGCTCCACCCACACCCGGCTCGTGTTGGGATCGATCGATCCTTGAAATCCTTGACGATCAATTTCCAGAAAATTATGCAAGAAAGCTGTTGAATATTTTGAAACTAATCAGACTGGGTGCTGTTGTTGCCTATGGCAGCAACGGCGCCCAGTCAAATTAGTTTCAAAATATTCAACCGTATGTTTATTAAATAGTAAAGACATACAATTCGTACAATAACGCTTAGTCCGCCACCAATTATTCATTGACTATAACGTCAACATACACGTCACGTAGTTGATTATGACGTCGTATTATGGATGGATAAACTGGAAAGGTCAGATATTTATCATCGTCCAGAACGAGCTTCGCCTTGCTGCAAGTACACGATCTCAGAATCCCAATTTCAACACACTCAAATTGTTGATTAGTTTAGGGGAATATTTTTAAATTTTTTTCCAGAATCATGATCCTGTTATTACCATTTAACCCTTTCATGACCAAGCCGGCCAAAACCGTCATCTGCACTGATCTTAGGGAAAGCCCATTTGCAGGCCAATAGAAGACTATTTTTTTTTAAATGTATCACTGGAATGGCTGGCTCGGTAATCGAGCCAGCCATTTCAGTGCTAAATTTTCAAAAATATTCTTCTTTTGGCCTGCAAAAGGACATTCAATTTGGAAATATTTGGATTTTCTCGATCAAATTTGGACATTAAAGGGTTGAAAAATTGACAGAAAATGTGTACATAATCACTTTATATTTGGTATTTCGAGTTTAATGATAGATCTAAGCGAGGTTTAGATTCTGTCTCATTGACTGCGATCTGGCGAGTCGTACATTTATTACACGTATTTTACATATTTATGTATTAATCACTACACGAGTATTTTTATACCATCTGGACAAGCTAAGCATTTATTTCGTATATTACAACTACATGTATATTAATGACAATGAAATTGCTATTACGGACCCAGACATTCTGCACGGTTTGACACGTATTGCCATGCATTTCACAATCTGTGTGTACCAAGATAGGAATCCAGTCTCTCAGGCAATCATAAGACGTCATAATCAGCTACGTCACACGTAGGATGATGTCATAATCAATTACGTCATGAATAACGTGATTAAATACGTCATAAACGCTTAATAGTCCGTCAAGTTGTACGAGTTGTATGCGCGGCTTTACTATTTAATAAACATTCTGTTTATTATTTTAAAACTAATTGACTGGGCGGTGCAACAGCAGCCGCTCAAATTAGTTTTCCAAATATTCAACAGCTTACATGTAGCTTAGTTTTCTGGAAATTGTCATTTATCGATTAATTCAGGGAGTTCAAGGATCGTTCGATCTCCACATGGACAAAGTGTGGGTGGAGCTTGGCTAGAAATAGGCGGGGCATAGCTAAACTAGATTCATCCATTAGAAGAGGCGGTTATATACGCGGTTCAAATAGCTATTTGAGGATTTACAGCTGTTTATCCCTATCTATACAGGCATCGACATCTTATATTCATTGTTTATCACTATCATTATGCATTACTAATTTACTATTCCATATTGATCAGTGAATAATGTGTAGGCTATTGGCTAATAAGTACGCGGCATTGATTTGCGATAGGATGCGATGTTGCCTCTATTAGAAATAATAGGAAGTTTTCCAAAACCCACTCCACCTACCTAAGTTTGTGATCTACTGCCTATATTGTGTATTGATTTGTCCCATCTCCTCTCCCGTAGATCGCTATACAACTCGCCACTGCGCCAGCAGCTTCCGCCAGTCTGCTTGACAACACGAGCTGCGGCAGAGCAACCCTAGATACCGTGGAGTCGCTTTTCGCTTTTACACATTACAGCAGTCGGGAAGGAATAACCTTGCGTGTGTAGAAAAGATAATGTAATTGTCTCACGCGATTAATGTAACCTAGTGTAGAAGGACGTGGATTCAATAGTCACGTAAGTGGTTTACTGGAACATGACAGGTGAACAACTGCATTTTTGCTGAATCTAACATTGGGAGCAACGCCCTGAAGTTGTATATTAGAATAGCTAGTCCGAGTTCTCTGTCTCTGCCGTATGCCGATTCTGATCAGAATCGCCATAGGGCGGAGTCTGAGAACTCGGACTAAAGAATAGTATACCCGCTAGATTTATTTCAGCGAACATCTCTTGAAAAACCGGTAACATTAGTTATATTTTAAAGTTTGAAATTGCAATTTGTTCATAACAAATCTGAATTGTCGTGGTGTGGAGTTAAGTTATTTAATTGCAAAACTTAGCCAAACCTGCTGATTCGTTGAAGAGGATAATCAAATCGTGTTATGGGGTGTCGTTACACAAGCATGCAAGTTATTTCAAGAAACAATTTATTATTTATTCTGATCTGGCTTCAAATTGTTGATGGCAAATTACAAATATCTGCTTTACAGGAGACAATTACTCGTTGTCGTGATCACATATGAGCATCTAATTATTTTCTGATTGGTGATTTATACTTTTTGAACTTTCTATTAAGATTTATTCGTATTCAATGACATAACAAGCGGTAACCTAATACGTATACTTTTATATTCAACTAGTGTGTTGTATTGCTTAGTAGATTCACGCGCTAGTGACGGTGATGTAGTAGATAGGTGTGATCTGTCACTCAAATATCTGACGTCATAATCCATTGCATCACGTATTAGCTGATGTTACAATAACAATGACGTAGCTCCGGCATTAATATCGAAGGGTCTATCACGAAATGGTACGACTTGTATATTTTGGATAAATTTACAATTTAATAAACATTTTATTGAATTATTCTGACAGTGCTTTCACTGCGAAATGTTGTTGCCAATTTAGTTTCGAAATATTCAGCTACCAGAAGAGGGTGGATTCTTTAATTATTTAACCCTTATATGTGTTCAAGAAAGTTTCAAAATTCTCGAAGAAACTGTCCATTGGCAGAGGGAAACAAGAGAATTTTTTTTAAAGTTATAACTGAAATGGCTGACACGGTTATTGCTCTAATCATTCCATTGGTAAATGTTCAAGACGAGTCTTCTCAGGTAATCATAAGATGTGTGGTCATAGACGGGTAGTAATAGATTAGTATTCATAGACGGGTAGTAATAGATTGGTATTCATGGACGGGTAGTAATAGATTGGTATTCATAGACGGGTAGTAATAGATTGGTATTCATAGATGGGTAGTGATAGATTGGTATTCATAGACGGGTAGTAATAGATTGGTATTCATAGACGGATAGTAATAGATTGATATTCATAGACGGGTAGTAATAGATTGGTATTCATAGATGGGTAGTAATATATTGGTATTCATGGACGGGTAGTAATAGATTGGTATTCATAGACGGGTAGTAATAGATTGGTATTCATAGACTGGTAGTAATAGATTGGTATTCATAGACTGGTAGTAATAGATTGGTATTCGTGGACGGGTAGTAATAGATTGGTATTCATAGACGGGTAGTAATAGATTGGTATTCATAGACGGGTAGTAATAGATTGGTATTCATAGACTGGTAGTAATAGACTGGTATTCATAGACTGGTAGTAATAGATTGGTCTTCATAGACGGGTAGTAATAGATTGGTATTCATACACGGGTAGTAATAGATTGGTATTCATAGACGGGTAGTAATAGATTGGTTTTCATAGACGGGTAGTAATAGATTGGTATTCATAGACGGGTAGTAATAGATTGGTATTCATAGACTGGTAGTAATAGATTGGTATTCTTAGACTGGTAGTAATAGATTGGTATTCGCAGACGGGTAGTTATTACATTGGTATTCATAGACGGGTAGTAATAGATTGGGATCCATAGACGGGTAGTAATAGATTGGTATTCATAGACTGGTAGTAATAAATTGGTATCCATAGACGAGTAGTTATTACATTGGTATCCATGGACGGGTAGTAATAGATTGGAATCCATAGACGGGTATTAATAGATTGGTATCCATAGACGGGTAGTAATAGATTGGTATTCATAGATGAGTAGTAATAGATTGGTATTCATAGACGGGTAGTAATAGACTGGTATTCATGGACGGGTAGTAATAGATTGGTATTCATAGACGGGTAGTAATAGATTGGTATTCATGGACGGGTAGTAATAGATTGGTATTCACAGACGGGTAGTAATAGATTGGTATTCATAGACTGGTAGTGATAAATTGGTATCCATAGACGTGTAGTTATTACATTGGTATCCATAAACGGGTAGTAATAGATTGGGATCCATAGACGGGTAGTAATAGATTGGTATCCATAGACGGGTAGTAATAGATTGGTATTTATAGACGGGTAGTAATAGATTGGTATTCATAGACGGGTAGTAATAGATTGGTATTCATAGACTGGTAGTAGTAGATTGGTATTTATAGACAGGTAGAAAGGTTTGTATTTATAGACGGGTAGTCATACAATGATGGCCATAGACGGGTAGTAATAGATTGGTATTTATAGACGGATAGTAATAGATTGGTATCCATAGACGGGTAGTAATAGATTGGTATTCATAGACGGGTAGTAATAGATTGGTATTCATAGACGTGTAATTTCCAATGATGCGCTATACAAGATGTGTAATACGTCGCCGCTGTCTGTAAAAGTTGCCCAGCAAAGATGGTCCATGTGTGGCCATGTGCCAAGGATGCCAGTGGAGACACCAGCACAGAGAGCCATGGAATTCGCCCTACTCGGAGCCGGCAAATACAAAGCCAGGAGAGGACGTCATCGCATAAATCTGCTAAGCATGCTTACAAGGTGACCTCAAGAAAGCAGGACTCGGTACACTCAAGTCAAGAATGGACCAGAGGAAGCTAAGAATTACCGCTGAGGACAAGACACAGGACAAAAATGAAGGACTAATTACAGCTGTATGATGTTTCTATTGCTAGAGCCGCAGAATACAGTAATCGTACATATGTTGTAAGAATCTGGTGTAACTTGGAAAGTCATACGCTACCCAGACATAGCGTGTATTGTCACCAGCACGTCCGGCAAAATGGCGTGCTGTTCCTTATCGAGGGTCTTCAGCATATGATGGCATAATGGCGTATTTACATCATAGACAATGGCCATTTGTGTGTCAGTCCAGCCTTAGGTAACGGCCTTCAAGACAGGATGTGTATGGTATTGGTGACTTGCTAGATCGCATACGGCTAAAATTATTCAACTATTTTGTAAAAGCTGGTAATTAATCCTGATTAAAGGAGACAATGGGTAGATTAAATATATCCTGCACGAAATGTATTCTTAATAATCAATCTGTTTGTATGCATTGACTTATTGCGTTTAGGTACATACGTAAAATTACATATGTGAATTAGCTGAGCACGGCATCCTCTTCATTTAGGTATGTACATCTGAGAAATGTATAGATATCCAGATTCCTATAGCGATCCTCTTCATACACTTTATGTCATGTATTGATTTAATGTAATATAAGTTGTAATTTAGTCAGGTTAGATATATTATTGGTACAGTGTTTTTCTGATCGCTTTACTATGCACAACACTAAACAAGCCATAAACCCCCACGTGAATATCCGCTAAAATGCCAGTACAAACTGTGTAATCCCCTAATCTTGTTGAAATATTCAATAACCCCGACAAGCTGCTTATGGAAGCTTGGTGATTAGCCTAAAGAGACAGCGACCAGTAAGAGAGCAGACATTGATCGGAATCCTGTACTGATCAGTCCTTGATAACATCTGTTTTCAACGCCATCGCGTACAATATACTTCACAATTAACATGCGCTTCTCTGTAACCCACCATCACAACATCGTTCTAATTGGACCTATCTGCCAAACGACGACAAGTATGGGTGATAGAATTATGCTTACTCAAATGAAAAAATGGCAACCAAAATCAATACATTTAATCAGTTATTAACGTCAGTTTTTTATTGTTGCTACGCAAGGGAAACTCACGAATCATATCACGCAATCAAATATATCGCCGCGTGGTGTGTTGTACGCCACTGTCAAAAAAGGAGCAGGCATCATTTATTGAGCAGGTGTGCGTTGGTTATGGGCGTCATGGCTATAAGTTGTAATTTAGTCAGGTTAGATTAGTTCCAGTACAATGGATCTTTTCACTTTAAACTATGTCTCCCCCCCCCACCCCTCCCCATCTCAATCTAAGCTCCACCACACCACGTCCGTTTTGGGATCGATCGATCTCTGAACTCCATGACTCAATTTCCAGAAAACTATACATGTAAGCCGTTTGAATATTTTGAAACTAATTTGACTGGGTGCTCTTGCACTTTATTCAAAATATTCGACAGCATGTTTATTAAATAGTACAGTTATACAATTCGTACAATGTGTCGGATTATTAAGAGTTAAATACGCGCCAAATAGAATCATTTATGACGTAGTGATTGTGACGTCAGCATACACGTCACTTACTTGGTTCTGACGTCATATGACCTCGTATGATAGATGGATACTCTGGAAAGGTGAATTATGCCGGCATCACGTTTTAGACGGATGTTTTGGAGTTATTAAAGTTCTCATCTATTCATATAATATACATATCCTAGCTAAATTTAGGACTATTTGTTACTTTATGGACACTTTAACCAGCTAGGAGTATAGCCGCCATTTTAGATAGCTATTTGCAGGCGCCATTATTTTAGCTTCTATTGTCCTCGCCGGGTCGCAATTGTTCGTATAAAACCATTCCGTCCACGGCGAGCGCATAGTAAGTGCCTATAGTTCAATACTAGTTTATATTTCCTATGGTGCAAGTGGAATATATATATATATATATATATATATATATATATATATATATATATATATATATATATATATATATATATATATATATAAATATATATATATATATATAGGCCTATATATATATATATATATATATATATATATATATATATATATATATATATATATATATATATATATATATATATATATATATATATATGTATAATAAGTTTACTGACCACTGTTGCTGCCTATAGCAGCAACCACTTTCCGTCAAATTGTTGTCAATATAATGAGCTGATAATACAATTGTTACTAGATAATGATTTGATAACAATTTGGCCGAAAATCGTTGACGCAACAATTTTCAACAATCAAATTGTTCTCAAAATAAGCAGCAGGACAGTCAATGGTGCAAGACTTGCTGAAGATATTTCGAGCAACTGTATTGACAGTCATTTCTGACTAAGGCAGCAACGGCGTTGTCAAATTCTTCTCAGAATAATCAGCGTGCTTTCTGTTTTGTTAGCTGACAATGGTCTACACAATTAGTTAGGTCTATCATATGTGTATTCCAGTGTGAAATATATTCACAAGGATCCTGCAATCCACCAGCACGTGCATCAGCCTACCGTGAATAGAATAATACGCTTACATCCTGATTGACGATGAAATGAACAGATTGTCCGAACATATCTGTGACTGGGTCTCCATTCCGTACATCATATAGGCCTAACTATTTTGACATGCACTTGTTAGCTAACCAAACAGAAAGCCCGCTGATTATTCTGAGGAAAGTTTGACAACACTGTTGCTGCCTTAGTCAGAAATGACTCCCAATAAAGTTGCTCGAAATATCTTCAACACGTCTTGCAACATTGACTGCCCTGTTGATTATTTTGAGAAGAATTTAATTGAAAGTTGTTGCGTCAACGATCTTCAGCCAAATTGTTCTCAAATCTTTATCTAGTGACAATTGTATTATCAGCTCATTATATTGACAACAAATCTGACAGAAAGTTGTTGCTGTTATAGGCAGCAACAGTTTTCAGTAAACTTGTTTTATATATATATATATATATATATATATATATATATATATATATATACACCTGTGCAAAAGTTAAGCACCAGCAAAAACAATAGAACGTAGAAACATGATGGTACAACTAGGCTGCCATACTTTTTGTCCCCGCGTTAGCTGACATAATTCCAAGTACGATATGCACATGCATGCATGACTTCACGCCGCTTGATGTCCGTACGTGGCGGGAAACAGCACACGTGTTCAGTTATGTAAAAGTCCAGTTTGAGGTGTAGAACATTACATACAGATTTAGGCGACAAGATTAGGAATTTTGTGTTCATGACCGTGGTTTATTTGTACAGAGAGAATTAGCTCTTGATTGTGAACCGCTATGGCAAGACGAAGGTTAAGTGATCGTGTGAAATGGCAAATCATAGGTATGCATACCACTGGTATGTCATGCAGAGAGATTGGCAGACAGCTGAACATTAACCATACTGTAATCAGTCGTTTGATTGCAAAACATGGGCAAACTAACGAGGTGAAGGACAGGCCTAGATCTGGAAGACCGAAGAAGACTACTGCCCGTGATGATCGAGCCCTAGTACGCCTTGTTAGGAGATCTCCATTCACCAACAGCAGAGTGCTCAGCCAGCAATGGGAAACGTGCAATAGAGTGTCAATGTCTACCGTCAAAAGGAGACTGTATGCTGCTGGCATGAAAGCTAGGAGACCTGTCAGACGTCCTCTCCTCACTGCACACCACAAAGAGGAGTGTCTGAGGTGGTGCAACGAAAGAAGACACTGGAACATGAGATCCTGGAGACGGGTACACTGGTCCGATGTAAGTCGGTTCCTGCTTCATGCCACAGATGGTCGAACTCGTGTATGGAGGTCCAGACGCACGGCGTACGACCAGCGTAACATCATGGAAGAAGTTCCATTTGGTGGAGGTTCCGTTATGATATGGGGGTGCATCTCATTTGATTGTAAGCTGGATCTGTTGACTGTACCTGGAACACTAAATGGACAAAGATATCAAGATTCCATACTGGATAGAGTTGTGGTCCCTCATTTTGTAAATCATGCACCTGGAACCCACCCTATATTCATGGATGACAACGCCCGACCACATCGTGCTAGAGCTGTGCATGAATACCTCCGCCAGAATGCCATCGAAACCCTACCATGGCCAGCAAGGAGCCCTGACATGAACCCTATTGAGCATATCTGGGACATTCTGGGAAACATGGTGAGAAGGAGGGATCCTCCTGTGCAGAACCTACAGGAATTAACAGACGCACTCCATCTTGAATGGCAACGAATACCACAATGGCGTATCAGTCGGTTGGTGACCAGCATGAGACGTCGTGTCCAGGCCGTCATCCAGGCACAAGGTGGATATACCCGGTATTAATAATGACAGTCTCAAACTCGTGCACAGATGTTAAACTTCGTTTTCAGACACCATTAATGACAATCTAGCCACGTGTGTCAACTGTAGGGCAATAGTTGTCAGTTGTGTCAACGTAACCATATTCAGGCCTCGTTTTCAAGTTCAAACAAAAACATACAGTGTTTCCCCACCATCATAATCAGCATTCCTCTAGTTGCATTATTACCTCTTGCACTAAGATGGATGGGTACATAAATGTTTATGCTATTGCTTTCTTCATAGCACATGAATATACCCTCGCATGTGCGTAAAAATAGGGTGGTGCTTAACTTTTGCACAGGTGTGTATATATATATATATATATCACTTTCACTATAGGAAATATAAACTAGTATTGAACTATAGGCACTTACTATGCGCTCACCGTGGACGCCAGAACACGAATGCATAGCATTAGCGTTACGAGAATGGTTTTATACGAACAATAATGCGACCCGCCGAAGACAATAGAAGCTAAAATAATGGCGCCCGCAAATAGCTATCTAAAATGGTGGCTATACTCCTAGTGGGTTAAAGTGTCCATAAAGTAACAAATAGTCCTAGATTTAGCTAGGATATGTATATTATATGAATAGATGAGAACTTTAATTCTAGGTGAAAGCCGTGGTGATGTTACACATGAGATCGCGTGAGGGTTGTGACAGGATCATCGAAATTATTTGCCGATAAACGCAGAGGCGCAACAATACATGGCGGCTCTCTGCGAGTATAAGACGGAGTTAGGCAAAATCTCAAGGGATTTATCAAGGTTCCTCATTACTGCTATTGTTCATAAAAGATTTGCTGAAAATAGTAAATGTAAGCTGGCAATTCATCACCTTAATACAGAGGTTACTTAGGAGAACGTTACGCATCATGAGCTACCAGATTCAGGAAAGTGCTTAATGTCTTTAGCCATGACTATAACATGGAGCGACATGTTTCATGTAACGTATTAATCTTTAAATTAACAAATAGCCAGCTATATTTCTTACTCAAATCTGAACTATTTTAGCCAATGTATTTTCATGACTAAAATCCATAAACCCCTTAACTGAACTAATTTGCAATACACCTGTCTATAAAATTTAGATTTGCTTTTGTACCATAAACGGTGGTTTTCTTAAGAGGGGTGTAGTAGAACCAGCGTCCAGCAATCCGTACGCCTCATCCACGACATGGTCCCAAATGCTGGCTACCATAGCAAATAAGTTCAGTCAAATGGTGTTCCATAGATTGTCTGATATAGACATACGGGGTGGGTCAATTCTTATTGTTTTCAAAGCTAATCTTTTCACAGTCAAATCCAATGGTAATCTCGCCATTTCTTATTAATGTACCTCGATTACTTTTTATATGCCATCTAATTATGCGTTTTATATTTTACAGATGTATCATCTTAGACTTCCATAGACAAAGTCGTGTTTCACAGGAATTATGGAATGGCATTTCACGTACTCGCGTGAACTTGACCGAGTAGGATATGTCACAAAAAAACATTCGAGCAGAAGATGTGGTCAAGACGAAAAATGTTGTGATTTAGAAAACCTTTGAATCTGAAAAGAATGACCGACTCTGTCAATAGTTTGTGATGCAATGCCAATGGATACATACCTTAAAGTAACGCTCTTGTCTGGATGGATGGACCATTATGTTACAGTGTAATGGTCTGTTATATTTTGCTGTGCCTTTGATTTTCTTGCAATGTGTTAGACATTTACTTTCTGGAATTAACTCAGCTGGTGTGCTTGATACATGCTGATGATTCACATGGATAAAACAAGTTATTTGCGTACACGTGATATATTTATGATATCGAGTTTATGATATACCTTTGCAAAGTTACATAAGTAATCGTGCCTTGCTCCTCGATTCATAATGCATAGATACTCTGCCAATGTGCTACGACAACAGCCAGAGGGTAAGAAACGGGGAAAACATGGCGCAGTCTGCCTGCGTGCGCAGGTGGGAGTCATGGTAACAAATTTGGAGTCTGTTATATCCGATCTTAAGAATGTGATGGGTGATTTAAAGGTTTTGGTTCATCAGATTGAAAGTGTATCTACGAGAATAGATCAGAAATATACCAGTGCGGAATCAGATAACGATTGTGATATATGTTATGAACGTACACGACAGCGAGACTTGACTAACATCAATCGCAGTGTATGGCAGTGGAAGCAAGCTAATTGTAATTGCACTGAAATAACAGGGCCACGTGACTATCAACATAGTCCTATTCCATCAGTAGCACATGACTACTCAATTCTGATCGGTGATATGAAGCCCTTTAGCTATCTAGATAAAGGTAGGTTTATGTTGGACAAAAATTGTAATATCCAACCAAAACCACGAGGCTTAAACAACGCCTTGTCGAGATCTGATGAATTCACGTATGATTCCGATGGATTTATGGACGATGCATGGATTCCGAAAGAACACATTGACACTGATAGCTTAGCGAGCCGATACGAGAGTGAACTTAACATCAAAGAATTACCAATTGATCGGACAAGATATGACGATATGGATTCCGTATTCACAAGTCCAGAACGTGATATTGTAAATACGTGTGTGTCTATGCCAAAGGTTGACCCTATGCATGTTCATTGTCGGGAGGTAATTGGCCATGATTCTGGAATGAACTACTGTGGAATATATGAGTCTGTCATGGAAGCAACACTTGAGACAGGATTAAATGTCGTTGAAAGGTCAGATTGCTATTCTGAGGGTGAGGGAGAGGATATTGATGATGACATAATAGACATTCAAAGTAACCTGTCAGAATCAACAAATTCATTTGAATACGAGTTAGACTACGATAGAGAGGTTAATCCATGGACAGCTTATACCATGTTGCATATGGATTCAGTTCACTTATCCGATGATAATATTTCAGAAAGTGCCTCAGATATTGTCAATAAAAATATCTTAGATAACCAACAGATGCATAGTGAAAACTCCAGTACTTGTCAGCAAATGAAAAAGTGTAATGAATCAAACTCAGTGATAAACCAGCAGCATTCTCTTCTCGTATTTTGTACATGATAAACACAGTGGTGGTGATGAAATAAGGTTGTTAAAGACACTCAGTAAAATATTAGTTAACTCATCTAGCTTGCAATCAGCACATATGAGGACCAACACTGGTACAGTCTATTCGCATGGCTGAGTGTTAAGGTATTGGGGTACGAGGCAATGCTGTTTATTGTTCGCAAGCTTCGTGATGTGGATTCCGTATATCCAGTAGAACGTTAACTGGAAATACAACACGTGGATCCGTATGATAGTTTCTCATCAATGCCATGTCATAGTTTTAAATAAGCACCTGCACACATCCCAATAGATGAATCCAGTTTTCACTCTGCCCGACCCATCTTTAGCTAAGCTCCACCCACACTTCGCCCGTGTTGGGATCAATCGATCACTGAACTCCCTGATTATCAATAGTAAACCATACAGGTAAGCTGTTGAATATTTTTCAAACGAATTTGACTTGGTGCTGTAGCAGTAACAGCGCTTAGCCAAATTAGTTTCAAAATATTGAACAGCATGTTTATTAAATAGTAAGGACATGCAATTCGAGAAACGTCATCAATTACGCGTTCGTGACGAACTTAGCTATGTCATTCATGACGTATTTGATTATGACATCATCCTACACTTCACGTAGTTGATTATGACGACACATGATTGACTGAGAAATTGAAATCTTCCATTTTCAATACCCCATGTAAAATTTAAAATATCTGCTTAATTCATTTGATGCACATATATATATATATATATATATATATATATATATATAGCAAAACACAATAGAGCCTTCTCAAACATCCATCTAATAGAGTCCAGGCCATTAGTCGCCATTGAATAATATCACTGTAGTTCAGATCAGAATAGCATGTGCCTTTGGGAACAAAATCACGTCATAGGGAGTCGCAGTACATTGAGGCCAAATGACAGGACTGGTGCTCTCTCCAGCTTTTGTCTGTTGTGTATAGATTACGTCATGTGTAGCAGTATTCATCTACCCCACCACCTCCTTATAAATTCATCCCTGTCATTATATTTCAAGGACATTAGATTCATTTCCTTGCGCGAATTAATGAATTAGTGCGAGAAAATTAATCTATTGGTCTCACCCATCCAGCAATCCTGCTATCCATCCTTGCATGCATACATCTAATTGCATCCATCTAATTGCATGCACACTAACACTCCCCATCCATCCATCCACCCATCCACCCATCCATCCATCCACTTACACACCCATCCAAACATCCATCCAACCCACCCACCCACCCACCCATCCATCCATCCATCCATCCATACAGTCATTCATTCATTCATTCAGCCATTCATTAGTGATCCTTAGCAATATATTAGTTAGTCATTTTTGAATCGCTGGACTCTATAATCAGCAATATCCCATGATTGTTATAGATAATATTTTGGGTATCTTCAATTAAAAATAAAATTTAACCAATGTCCAAATTTCAGATAATCGTATCACTGATTATATGAACGTCGCTCAGCTTGTTCATGACAATAAAGCTCAAGCAATAGATAACCGCCATTACTCGTGTTTCTTATCAGACATGTTCTGTGTTTATCATCTCAGCACATGCATGCTCAGCGCTGATCCCAAGGGAACGACAATCATCATATAATATGTCATCATAACAGTTATTCCGGAGATACAAAGAAAAGGTTATTGGTTTGATTGCCGTCAATCAAGTTTCTGATTCCAGGTCCCATTCACACCATAACTAGGCTGGTTTTATTTCAGTCTAACTGGTTACTGCCCCAGGTTTCTTTACACTGGACCCATTTATACTCCTGGATTTGAACCCCGACCAACCGCTACCAGTCGACCACGCCATCTCCATTGCCAATCGTGTCTCCTGGAGATACAATGAGATAGTTTTATATGTGCATAACTCATTAATTGTGATAGACCCTGCCAACCAGTAATAGGATTTACATCCCGATAGAGGCATCCATTTCTAGCTATGTCGCGCCCATTTCTAGCTACGCTCCGCCCATTTCTAAATAAGTTCCGGCAACGTCTTGCGTGTGTTGGAATCGATTTATATACTTTGAATCCAAAATTACCAGAATCTCAATTTCAAGGTAACTATTCAGATGAGTTGTTAAATATATTGAAAGTAACTTGACCGGGGTCTGATGCTGCCTATGGCAGCAAAAGCTCACAGTGGAATTAGTTTTAAATATTCAACATATGTGCTTCAAGATATTTACCAGCATATGTATTCATTATCTGTCGATCGGGACTGTAGTATTGAAAGGGCTAACCTGGTTTTTGGGCACTCTGTATAAATATGCACAGAGAACATATTAATATTCAATGGGAATGATTAACCTAACTAATCAACGAAATGACGTAGCCGCAAAGATGATTCTAAGCAAGATGTCATGATATTATCCCACATTTCCAGGTCATTGTGATCTTTAACATCGAGATCCGTAAGATGGCATGTTACATGCTTCAATTCACCTTTCCAGAGTACCCACCCATCATATAACGTCTAATTGAATGACGTCATGAATGACGTCGATAAGTACGTCACGAACGCATATTTGAAGACGGTATATGCGTTGTTGTACAAATTGTTTACTTTTACTATTTAATAAATATTCTGTTGAATATTTTGAAACTAATTTGACTGGGCGCTGTTGCTGCCATAGGCAGCAACAGCACCCAGCCACATTAGTTACAAAATATTCAACAGCTTCCCTGTATAGTTTTCGGGAAATTGATAGCTAGGGCATTCGCGGATCGATCAATCCCAACACGGCGAGGTGTGGGTGGAGCTTAGCTAGTGATGGGCGGGGCATAGCTAAAAATGGAAAGGTCCATTATTCTTTGACAGCATACCGGTCCAGAATAACCCTACTTGCTCCCCGGAGACGGTGTGATTTCATCCAAAGTACGGTGTCACTTGTACTTGAAATCCCCATTCATTGACTCCAGATAAGAATTTATACTGTAGCAGTCATGTGGGATGTGATGTTTATTTGAGAAAAAATGTCATAGCTGCAACACCAACATCACCGCAACAGCCACATCCACTAACTTGGCCTTGCTTAGCAGCTATTGCGCAACTATTTCGTGATACTACGCAATAACCAAATGGCGCAGACAGAATCGTTCAGTCAACGGTATGACAAGGGAGAACACACTCGCGTGACAAACAAATTACCACGCAGAGTGGTATCCCTTGAATTGTGTTTCTAAGCGTTTCAAAGGGCACTGTGAATAAGATATTCAACTTGTACCTGTATATAGGAGAACATTTACCTACACTATGGAAGGTCGTTTTATCCCACTCCATTTGTTGTCCCGGAAGGTACAACAGTTGGCATCAAGGTTCGACATTCATCAGTCTATCACAAATACACGCCAGGTAAATAGTTCCAATGTCAAACGACCCAGTAGGCATAATGACGATGTGACCAAACATTGCACAGAGTTTCGCGGAGTAACATCTTAGTCAAAACTGAAATACAGCGTGATGTGGGAAGCATCAATGGTAATGGCAAGGGCATTGGCCCCACACAACTTAATCCCGAAGCACCACCGATTGACACGGGCCAATGAACTAGGATAGTATATCCACGACAAAGCATGACAATCAAGGAATCATTCTGTGCAGGATAGTGACAATCCATGGGAACTATAGCAGCCCACGTCGGAATGTTTGTGAATACTGCTTCACACGAGATGACCATGGGCTATACGCACTACCGATGAATGAGCATGACAGGCTTAGCAATTCAGCCACTGTTAACTTGCAGCAGCGAACAATACGCTGTAAGGCCTAGAAACTGTCATCTCTGACTTAAGCGTTGAAATAACAATGGCCGCAATGGCACGGTTGCTCGCTGAATATACAGATGCAGCTGTATTACGATACCAAGTTCGCGCTGGGAGAATAAAGCTAGCAGGAAACATCGTATTTGCTAGGATGATTGATCGTAAAATAAAAGCAGAGCCTGTCCGTAATCATATAGCGCGCTAACGGAACGTGAAATTGAACATAACCTGAAACCACATACACGAGAATAGACGTCAGTGGCAGCACAAATTAACAGTCTCGACAGTTAAAGATACAGCTACTTTGTCGAACAGGATTTTGTGCCTTGGAGGGTTCCACATTTTGATGAACTTTTTTAAATCAGTGAGAATCACAAACTCATGTCAAGATGAAGGAACTATATTTATTGGGAACACAGTACTTCTGGAAGAAAGTGAAAACAAAAGTCTGGATGGTAATGAAAATGGTCAGGCAAATAATGCCCACACGCGAAAATATGTAGCCAAAAAGGCGATGAACTGCAGTGGTTTTGTGACTGGTGCTTTTCCTGATCTTGTCGATGCGCCATTTATGAGAGCGACTGGGGAATACATTGCTGAAATTAACGACGCGCAGAATATCGACACCATAGTTAAGTACAGTGTCATTGCCAACGCGAGAATAAAATTGAAGCTATCAAACGTGTGATTGGCTTATTTGACACAAGCCGGCCAGATATTCTCTCTGACTGCTGCAAGCCACCAGCCAATAGTTTCAATGTGCAAATAAGTCCGGACCTGCTGATTATTTTGAAAACACTTTGACTGAAGGTTGTTGGTGGCTTAGCCACCAACAACTTTCAGTCAAATTGTTTTCAAAATATTCAGCATATCCAGAGTTAAAACCCATAGAAAATGTTGTCTGCAGAAATTAAGCAGGCGGACAGTTATCAGTTATCTAAATATCCTAGAGATGTCAGTGCACAATCTGCATACCGAAAAAGAGACTGTCTGAAGAGTACCGCTCTGTTAAAGCAAGCAATCCAAAAGTAGTTGATGAAACCACTTTTAGTAGCTATATCCCGTCCATCTCTAGCTAGTCCCACGCTGTGCCTGTGTTGGGATCGATTGACCCATGACGTGAATCTCAATTTCCAGAAAACTATATAGGTAACCAATAATGTAAGTAACAACGCTCAGTCAAATTAGTTTCAAAATATTCAACAAAATATTTATTACATAATAAATGCGTACAACCCGAGAACCTTAAATAGTAAATTCATAAAGCCTGACGGATTGTTCCAGGTTCATGACGGAGTATGTCTGTCAATTATGATTGTGACGTCAACCTATATGTGGCGTTTTGTATTATGACGTCAATACTTGACTGACAGATTGGATCCGTCCACTGTTGCAGCCAACCATAGGAAGTCCACCAACGCTATCGTTTTCTACTGAGAAACGACGAAGGAGTGCGTAGCAGTAACAGTCCCAGTTGCATACAAAGTGTCTCATTGAGGAAAGGCCACACCCAAGCTAGCGAATAGAAGCTTCAAGACTATTTGGACAGACACTAAGAGTGTTTTCAGAATGGACGTTTTCCAATTATCCATCCATCATATGACGCCATAATTAACTACGTGACGTGTATGATGACGTCATAATCAATACGTTGTGAATAACTCAATATAGTCCGTCTTTAACGCTTAATAGTCCGACACATTGACGAATAGTATGTCTTTACTATTTAATAAACATTCTGTTGAATATTTTGAAACTAATTTGACTGGGCGCTGTTGCTGCCATAGCACCCAGTCCAATCAGTTTCAAAATATTCAACAGCTTACATGTACAGTTTTCTGGACTTTGATAGTCAGAGATCGGTCGATCCCAACATGGACGTGGTGTGGGAGGAGCTTAGATTGAGATGGGCGGGGAATAGCTCAAAGTTCAAAGGTCTCATCGTCCTCCGTTCGGAAAGATTATCGACATTGTCACACACAAAATGGCTTGAATAGTGTAGCGAGTTCAAGTTCAAGTTCACTTTATTACACTCAGGCCTTGTATAGGCATAGTGGGGGGGGGGGGGGTGGGGGTGCATTACAGTTGACAATATATTTCATGATTGTATATTTTACATAAATAATTACATTCATTATAAATTTATCAACAAAATGTAATTCGTACACTCGAAAGTAGCAGAAGGATAAAGGTTGAAATATTCGGCAGATATTAGATTGCGACTCAAATCGTACGTATCACTCGTTCTATACCCTTATCATCTACCTGTACCAATATTGCACCTATCGCATAGCTTGATGCATCAGTATATAGTTTATATGGAGCATTTAAATTTGGATAGGTGAGAACCGTCTCACTACACAGCAAGTTTTGCAATTTCTTAAACGCTTGCTGTTCCTCCTTACCCCATTCAAAACGTTTATATTTCTTAGTCAATTCTATCAAAGGCTTAGCAATTTCGGCATAGCCTTGCACACAAGAGCGGTAATAACCTGTAGCTCCAACGAAACTTCTCACCTCCCCCACGTCGCGTTGCGGTGACATTTCTCTTATGACCTTGACCTTCTGAACCTGAGGAGCCACTCCTAGTGACGAAACACGATACTCCAACAAGTCCACAGACTCACGGGCAAACTCGCATTTCTTTTTCTTAACCTGTAAATTGTATTCTCGAATCCTACACATAACCTTACGCAAATGATGTGCATGCTCAGCCGGATTTCTTGAATATACGACTACATCATCGACAAAAACATGCAAATATTTTCCCACGAATTCTCGGAAAATATCGTTCATTGCCCTCTGAAATATGGCACCTGAGTTGCAAAAACCAAACGGCATCCGAATAAAGTCGAACAAACCTTCACTGCAAACGAACGCTGTTTTCTCTATGTCTTGGCTGTCCATTGGTATCTGCCAATAGCCAGACTTCAAGTCCATAGTCGAAAATATCGTTGCGCTGCGCATCGAGTCAAAGATCTCTGTTATATTCGGTCATGGATAACTGTCTTTGCGACATACAGAATTCAACTTCCTGTAGTCAACACAAAATCTTGTGTCCCCGTCCTTCTTGGGCACTAACGTAATGGGCGACGCCCAGGGTGACGACGATGGTCTTATGACGCCCGCTGCCAGCATTTCAGCCACTTGATTCTTGACTACATGCTGCTTGGCAAGCAGTAGACGGTAGGCTTTCTGCCTTATAGGAAACGCATCTCCTGTTGGTACTGTACACTTCACTTTGGGGACCAATCCTAAAGTGTTTGGGCGAGCCGTATCAAAGTTATCTGCAAAGTCCTCAAGCAGTTTGTCAATAGCTTTATATCCGGTCGTTTCTTTACAACTCTCATAAACATAATTTGTCTGTTCCCTATAGGGATACCTAAAGGGATATATCTGGCCAAACCATACTACAACTTTGGCCTGATAGTCAATCTTTGCATTTCCCAAGTGCAAAGTATCTGCACCAAGCAAACATTCATGCCTCATTCTCGCTACTACCATACTCGGAATAGGTTGGGCATTATTGAATTTTACTTGGGTCTCCCCCAAAATTTCTATCGGGGAACTATTTACTGCCAAGAGCGTCTTCGCCCTTTTCAATGGCCTAGCATTCAACATGCTACGCCATATATCCTTGCGAATCAAGGATGTACTAGCACCAGTATCCACTAAGGCATGCAAGTACTCACCCTGATCCATTGGACCGTTTTTATCTATTTTCAGACGGACTAGAAACCGCTCGGTTGGTGAATTCACCAACGGTTTCCTCCGTCATCGTGTGACGGACTCCTCCGTCCGCTAACCACCTCAGCATAACTATTTCTTCGGGAGGATGAGTCCTGTCCGACACCGTATGAATAACAGCCATACTCATCCGTCCCTTCACCGGTCAACACGAATCCATCGCGGTCCTCATAATCATCCCGATCGCGCATCTTATTGTTCATATCCTTCCAGAGGTTTCGCGAACAGTCCCGTGGTGTGACGTTTCTCTCCGGATGCCGTCGGTCGACGATGTCCATGTCCATGTCGTCGGTGCGTCGTCGCTTGATGGCCCTGCGTGTGGGTGGACTATGTTGCTGGCCCCAGGCGGAACCATTCTGCGGTGGACCTCTTGATGGGCAGTCCCTCACGTAGTGGCCATCTTTGCCACACCCGAAACACTTTACCGTTATGGCAGGAGTCGTCTGCCGGTTCATATATGCCCCAAAATAATTCTGGGCCATGTGTCCTTCTCTCCCGCACTGGGAACAGGTCATCGACGGCGCCCGTCGCGATTGTCGTGGTCGCTGTGGGCAGCCTGTCTGCTGACGTTCTCCCTCGGCTGTACCGCTTGACGACAGTAACTTTTGTAATGGCCGACTCGGCCACAATTATAGCAGGTAATATGCTGTAAGTCTCGTCCCGTTCTGACTGGTCGGGGCGAGGGTGGGGCGCATTGCTTTGCCTGCGGGGCTGTCTTCTTCGTGTGCTGGGCGGCCCCAGCCACTGGCTTCTGCTCTCTTAACTGCAGGTCGTTCACCAAACCACACAGTTGCTCAATCATTTTGCTCTGTTGAGCAATCTGTTTCTTTAACGTGCGAACTACGCTCCATATTTCCTTTTCTTCCTCGGGACCCACCATGTTTACCTCCATGCTCTCCTCCTGCCGCTCATCTATTTTCATTGCTCGGAGCAGGTCGTCACAGGTGGCTTCCTCCTCCGCAATCTCAATAGCGCGGGCCAGGGTGGTGGCCTTCTTTCGGACAATTCTCTTGCTGAGACGGTGGTCGGATAGTCCCTTGAGGTAAATTCCCAAAATGGTCCTCTGGTTATCAGCGTTCGCGACAGGATAAGCTCGGGTGCTTAGTTCCCGATACCGTCTGTTAAAAGTTATGACGGTTTCATTCCGTCTCTGCCGTACGCCCTCGAGATCATATTTTATTCGCTCCCCTTAGTTCGCCGAGACGAAGTTCAGCATTATATAGTCGTGGAATTCGTCGAATGTGAAATCTTCCCTGATCTTGCCCACTAGGAACCCATCTATGGCTCTGGACAACTGCCCTCGTGCCGCTCGGGTGATGACGTAGGCTGGTATGCCCTCTAGCCGTCCCTCATTAGCGACCCATGCTCGCCGGGTCTCATCGAGGAAGGTTCTCACCTCCTCCGGCACTACTCCGTCACAGGGCTGTATGCGGTAGGTCATGTCCCGGATCTCCCTCCAGTACACCCGCTCGGCTTCCCGATGGTTACTGCTTTCAACAATGGCTCCCGCCATTGCTACGCCCATCGTCTGCATAGCGGCGATGGTTTCCGGTCGAAGCTGGTGTGCTACTGGTACTTCCATGGGTGGCATGGCAGGGTCAACGCCTCGCTTGGCTGGTGTTGCCATTCTGCGTTTTTACTGATAATGAAGGCTGATAATGATTCTTTGAAGACGGGGTTGCTTGGGGCAGACTACCTCTGTAGTTATCTTCACGGCAGCACCCGCGCGATACTCGCGATGCTGTGTGATACGGGTGCTCTCGGACGACTTTGCAGCATTTATAAATTCTTGTACCCGGTCCGTGACGTCGGTCAGTACAATGGCTGAATTAGTTAGCGGTGTTTCTGGTTGGGCCATATATCTTATCTACTCACTGTTGTTACTCTGAATCCTGGCTGGTGAAGCCAATGAAGATTTCGGATTGTCTCCTGAATTGATGATGTGTGCTCTACCCCCTTCGATGAAACCTTGTACGGATGGTTGCTGCGACAACCAGTTCCACCGATGAAGATGGAGCATGACACAAACTCGCCTCGTAGGTACAGAGACCTGACGATATTTATATTAGTGCCTGGGCCTGATCTAACTGCGCGCTTCAGAACGATTGGTTCGACACGGTGGTCTTCCATGTTCTCCAGAATAACAACAAATATGTAACAAACTTTTGCCTTGTATATATCACAAGGTGATCGTTTTACTTGCTAACTTTAACTATACAATAAACCTACAAAGTTGGTAGCTTTTACTGTTACCTAGCGATCTATTCACACGCATTAAATATTACAATTCAATGTTTCCTAAGCTTCCCACTTTGACCAGCTCTTGCCTACTTAAAACCATTCAGCAAGAGTTTCACAAGGTGCGAGGCGGACCGAACTCTCGATTAAAAGTTAAAGTCCCCCTTATGTACTATCTCAGTTTCTATTCTCCCTCCATCTTGGTTTCGCACCGCCGGAGGTTGCTCTGATTCTCATTGGATTATGACATCATTTTGACCAATCAAGACCCCGACCCTCCCTCCCCGGGAGGGTGCTTTTGACCTAGCACCTGCGGTTTGGCTGGTTCTTGAGTGATGGGATCTGTCGTTCCCCTAACTTTATTTTAGAATTCCAGCTGGCTTCCCATGTCATTCCTGACGAAGGACCTGCCCAAAATGACGAATGCTGGTTTGATACCAAGGCTTGCTGGTGGATTAGCACGCCTCTCGATTTATATGTTTTTGATAATAACTTTCGATTGTGTCCTAGCACGCCTCTACAATTGATATGTTTTTGCTCATAACTTTCGATTGTGTCCTAGCACGCCTCTACAATTGATACGTTTTTTATCGTAACTTTCGATTGTGTACCTACCGCCTACAGGACGCTACCCTGTCCATGTCATGTTCATTGCCTATTAGTCGACAACTTGTAGAATTCTAGAGTTAATCGGCACACGAGTTACCATTCCTCATAGCCGGGTTATTCTCGGCTTATCTGGTCCCACGCTCCGTGAGAACACAGACCGCTACGTAACTAACCAAGTCCGTTTGTCCTATCTAATCCCTTGATTGATTCCCACCTGGTGCCAACCATTATCTTTTATGCTCGATTCAATTTCGGCGAAACTGTACCTGCACTAGCTGACGTATCTGCTGCCAGTCATCCAGTGCTGATAATATATATCCAAATAATAAGATGCTCTAGCCGATGATCAGTGCATCTAAATATACACAGTGACATAGTCTCTTAGCTCACCTGGTATTCAAACAAGAATTGTGCTCGGGCTTACTCCTCGTACATATATGATGTCCAGCGGGGTCATGACCTCCCCACAAGACAGTCCCATATCTACAACTTGAAAAAAGTATTTTTCAGCCAAATTAGTTTCAAAATATTTGAAAGTCATTAAATTGCTGATTTATAAATGGCATACAGTTCAGAACTTGACAAAGGCGCAAAGAGAAGCTGAACCGAACATATTTACAAGTCAAATCAGTTTCAGAATACCCAACAATTCGTACACACGAAGATGATATAAGGAGAAATGAGCATTTTCTCCAGTTAATCGTGAGTGGGGTGGGGGTGGGCAAGGCAAGGGGCACTGTCGTATTCGTATACCGTGTGGTGGATTGTTAAAGCTATACCACCTACTGAAGTAAAACACGACCTCACCGGTGCTTGGTCAGCAGCTCGAAATGGATTTGTTACATACATGAAAGCTACCCAAAATGAACTTACGCACCATGCATAATGTCAAAGTAGGCACAGAAAGTGAGGTATTACCAAACAATGGTATCAAGAACTATATGAATGGCACATGCTCGTCGTGAGGGCTTTGAGAATGACTGTGGATATAGACATATACGAAAGAAACGTTCCTTTTTTATACGCCCGCGCAAAGCGAGGTCGTATTATGTGATGGCGCTCGCCGTCCGTCCGTCCGTCTGATTCTTGTCGGGAGCAGATTTCAAAGAGTTTTGAACCTACACTCACAAATTTTTTTCAGCAGATATATTACCTATAGACGAAGTGTCATGATTTCAATTCGGCAAAATCCTCCTATATTCGCTAGAGTTATCTCCCTTAAAAGCTTAAAATTCGTCAAAATTTTCTTGTCCGTGACAGATTTCGAAGAGTTTTGAACATACATTTACAATTTTTTTCAGAAGATGTGTTATGTATAGGCGAAGTGTCATGATTTCGGTTCGGCAAGATCTGCCCATATTCGCCAGAGTTATCTCCCTTGAAAGATTAAAATTCGTCAAAATTGTCTTGTCCAGGCCAAATCTCGAAGAGTTTTGAACCCACACTCACAAATTCTTTTTCAAAAGATGTGGTACGTATAGCCGAAGTGTCATGATTTTGTTTTGGCATGATCCGCCTATATTCGCGGGAGTCATGATTTCATTTCGGCAAAATCCTCGTATATTCGCGGGAATTATCTCCCTTGAATGATTAAAATTCGTCCAAATTTTCTTTCCCATGCCAAATCTCGAAGAGTTTTGAACCTACACTCGCAATTTTTTTTCCGGCAGATGTGTTAGGTATAGAAGAAGTCTCATGATTTCCTTTCGACAAAATCTTAGCATATTCGTGAGAGTTATCTCCCTTGAAAGATTAAAATTCATCAAAATCGGGCCAGATCTTGAAGACTTTTGAATACTGTCTCCTCTACAAAGCTTAAGATTCAAACAGACTAATTATTCACATTTATCCTTCCTCAAACAAGTATGTTTGCGGGCGTATGTTGAGTTTGACTAAAACTCTTGTTAGCTATGCCCCGTCCATCACTAGCCAAGCTCCACTCACACATCGCCGTGTTGGGATTGATCGATCCCCGAATGCCATAACTATCAATTTCCTGAAAACTATACAGGAAAGCTGTTGAATATTTTGTAACTAATTTGACTGAGTGCTGCTGGTGCCTATAGCAGCAACAGCGCCCAACAGCGCCCAGTCAAATTAGTTTCAAAATATTCAACAGACTATTTATTAAATACTAAAGGCATATGATTTGTACAACAACGCATAGACCGTCTTCAAATATACGTTCGTGACGTAATTATCGACATCAGTCATGACGTCATTCATTCTACACATCACGTAGTTGATTATGACGTCATATGATGGGTGGATACTCTGGAAAGGTGAATTGTAGTACTGGTACTACTGCTGCCGCTACTACTGGTACCAATACTGGTCCTAATACTGGTACTACTACTGCTGCTGCTGCTGCTGCTGTTACTGCTGCTGCTACCACTAGTGCGACTACTACTACTACTACTACTACTACTACTACTACTACCACTACTACTACTACTACTACTACTACTACTACTACCACTACTACTACTACTACTATTACGACTACTACTACTGCTGCTGCTACTACTGATGCTGCTCCTACTGGTGTTACTACTACTATACTGCTGCTGCTGCTGCTGCTGCTGCTGCTGCTGCTGCTGCTACTACTACTACTACTACTACTACTACTACGTTCAAATGTGTCAAGTCACAAAATTGCGATGCACCATGACTAAACGTTAATCATTTGTTTTTCCAATTGCCCATAAAACATTAGATGATTTCCATCACTCAATATACGCCTAGCATGACTGTCCATCAGAGTTGTGTAGATTGTGATATTAACAAGATAATACATTCACTCAAATTTAATAGGTTTATTTGGCCCATGTAAATAAAACTGTGAAGATAATATTATGTCTATATTGATTAAGCTAACAAAATATAACCATTAAACAATCCGAGCAAAATGACAAATAATATCCCATAATGCATTAGCACGCCTTTCTTTCATATTATATGGACATAGCCTATATAGCTTCTCTATCATCGTCTCCCTGCCCCTCCCACGGCCCCTCCCCCAACGACCCACCACCACTCCTCCTCCAGCTCCACCCCGTCCCGTCCCACCTCGCCACTGCCCTCACCCCCCCCCCTCACCCCAAACCCCACTCTGCTCGCACACGACAGCCTTTAACAAATACGTAAATAAGACTAGCATCACTAGGCAGGTTCGCCCTGTGGGTGGGGCTTAGAATACACCTTCCGTATCCTCTGCGTGTCGTAAGAGGCGACTAAAGGAAGTAAGGGTGAGGTAACCCTGACAGAAACCTCGAGTGCTGAAGACGGAGGTTCCAGGCCGCACGGCGCACTCTAATAAACCATGGATCCACGCACTTAACGCTTATGATCATGTCGATAGTCACTTACAGGACTGGCGGTATGATCAGCGAACGAAAAGAAGAAGAAAGACTAGGCAGGTAAGAATAGCTTTACAAACTCAATTCAATGAAAAATGTAGAGCTGAAATTTCCAATTCCAGCCGATTAACGTTTTACAATAACACAATGAATGATTCGGTATTTGAAAAATATTTTGTTGTATTGCCATATCGCGACGCTATAATTCTGTGCCACTTCAGAACATTAAATCACCAACTAGACATCGAGACCAAGAGATGGGAGGGAATTGATCGAAATGAGCGAATCTGTAATACATGTAATTGCATAGGTGACGAATTACACTTTCTTTTTCATTGCACAAAATTTAGCGCTGGACGACAAAGAATAATCCCTTCTTACTACCTAACCAATACCACGATAAAAAAAAGCAAAATGACTTCTCTCAATATGCAACAGGCTAGTTCTCCAAAAAATTCACCGTATATTTTGTCACTTTACTCGCCATAATAATTGTTATAAATATGTACCCTCATATGTAGCCTGTAATAAACGTGAAACTGAAACTGACCCAGCCCGTCTTTACACCCAAATTAGCACAATTATATAAAAAGACACTTGGTGTTTTAAATATTTAATACTTTTGGTGTCTAACCAATAAGATATCTTTAAATTAGTAAATAAAATATATCTACAAAAAATTGTTCCGAGTAAACGCATGCAACATAGATAATTTTAATGATCCATTTAATTTGGTCCCGACGCGTGTATACTTACAGAAAATACAGAAACATGAAAATAAAATTGTTTAAATTATATACTTTTAGAGGCTTAAAGTGAGCCTATATGTAATGAAGCGAAATAAATCTTAACATATGATGATTTCATTCCATATAAATTCATATATTTTTTTAAGATGCGAAATTGAAATAGAGGCACGAGCCTCTATTTCAATTTCGCAACTTAAAAAAATTATGTTAATTTATATGGAAGGAAATCATCATATGTTAAGATTTATTTCGTTTCATTACATATTGACATATAATTTAAGCCTATAAAAGAATACAATTTTAACAATTTTATTTTCAAGCATTCTGGTGTGAATATGCACCTTGAATCGCAACACTATAAAAACACCATTAGATATGTATGAATAATAATTTACAATGTGATTCAATATTAGCCACTCAAAAGAATAACTCTGTATAAAGTCTTGTATGAATATATCATAGGACAATTGTTCCGGCTTTCTGTTCATTTAACCATTTTAATAAGTGCTAGCAAATTTTAGTTTTTCTATTGTACAGCTCAGAAATAACTTAAAAGCTTTCTAAGACGAAATAAAACGTATTGTTAAATATAACATAATTGAATAGGCAACAATGTCTTCACATCCAATTATGTTCAAAATATTCAACAATACGTTATTTTACTAACTGACGGGGGGGGGGGGGGTGCTGTTTTGGACACATGTTAACATAATTAACCTTTCCAGTTTATCCATCCATCATTTGACGTCATAATCAGCTAAGTGAGGTGCATGCTGACGTCATAATCATGACGTCTTGACTGTTTCGAAATAGTCCGTCTTTAACGCTTAATTGTCCGACGCTTTGTACGAATTGTATGTCTGCTATTTACTATTCAATAAACATTATGTCAAATATTTTGAAACGCATTTGACTGGGGGCTGTTGCTGCCCATAGGCAGCAACAACACCCGGTCAAATTAGTTTCAAAATATTCAACAGCTTACATGTATATCTTTCTGGAAATTGATAGTCAGGGAGATCAGAGATCGATCGATCCCAACGCGAGCTTGATGTGGGCGGAGCTTAGATAGGGATGGGCGGGGCATAACTAAAACTGTAAAGGTTCATTATGAGCTTACTGTAATAAGCATGGTTTTATTTGATTTTTCATTTATTTTCACTGGAAGTACTTGTTGGCCAATGAAATGATAGAAAAACCAAATGAATGAATCACTGGGGTGTCTAAATATATTTCTGATATGTGACTAACATATTCTAGGCTTGTTTTGACCGGCTATTTCTATTCCTGCGCAATATCACTTTGTCAATAAGACTGTCATCAAATCCTTCAGTCATATAACCCTAAGCACTGTTTATCAATTATGTAACGGATGTTTATTTTACTTCAAAGTTTATCTATAATTGGTCGATGAAACGTTTCTCTTAAAGGCAGTCTGTCACACCAAAATGCTTGAAAATAAAATTGTTAAAATGATATACGTATAGAGGCTTCTAGAAATAAATCTTAGCATATGATGATTTCATTTGGTTTAAATTAATATAATTTTTTGTTGTGAATTTGAATTAGGGATACCAGTCTCTAATTCAATTTCACTTAAAAATCATTACATTGTGGTACATAAGTTAAATCTATAAAGTATACAATTTTAACCATTTTATTTTGAAGTATTTTGTGCGTATGTGGGACTTTAACGAGAGACAGGTTTTTAAAGTTTAAAACAGGTTCCTCATCATAAATCACTACGCCCTAATACAGGTAAATGGGCAGAAGTCTTTACTTAATTAAAGCATATCTATAGACCTTCAACCTGTATTTCAGCTTTCATTCCGATCTTTATATATGTAACTATTGCGTTTAAAATCGCTAAAGCTGACCACCGCACAATTTAATGTTAATACGAAATGTTGAATGGATTGGTGTGTTCAGGCAATATGTCTACGGATGGACAGCCATAAACATTGGCTAAGGCTCTGTCTATGTTCTACAGGCTTAAGATAAACATCTCAGTCATGCATAGATTCTGCCAGGACATCATTCACATACGAATCGGCTTTATCCTTATTATTACCCCTCACGAAAAGCGGTAACTCGAGTTTATTTCTGTTCGTATGACGAAAAAAGCATCAGAGAAGCATAGCCTTACTTATTAAAATGGTGTAGACATTAAGAACATTATATACAATTTAATTTATAGTATTTTATCCAGATTTTGTGGCAAACCGATAGCCCATACATAGTACGCCTATGGACTGGCTTAGAATCAAGATATAGTCATACCAAATGCAAAAATAGTTATCTGTTGTCATGCATGAGGCTATTTCTCAAAACCATAACCAGAGGCTGTTTTAACCGGTATTAACATCCATATTTTTTTCTTAGTCAGTATCTATTTGCAGGCGAAGAGATTTTTTGAAAATTCACCACTGTAATCACTGGCTCGGCTACAGAGCCAGTCATTCTATTGGTAAACTTTCAAAAAGGAATTCCCATCTAGCAAAAGGGCATTCCTCAAGTCCACTGCGCGTGGCGTGCTATTCAAATCCAGCCTACTCTGAAAAGCTGTTTGTGAGAATGTTTCAACATCAGTG
Organism: Chaetoderma sp. LZ-2023a; assembly: GCA_034401795.1. Classification (NCBI taxonomy): domain Eukaryota; kingdom Metazoa; phylum Mollusca; class Caudofoveata; order Chaetodermatida; family Chaetodermatidae; genus Chaetoderma; species Chaetoderma sp. LZ-2023a. The sequence continues at coordinate 103,323,652 of CM067360.1, read as the reverse complement.
CTTTATACATATTTCGCTGGGTGAGGGTGTTAGTTACTGTGTATGCATATTAGTTCAATATAATCACAGATAGATTAGTAACATAATGTGTTGTTATTATTAATATATTAGTACAATGTATATTCACAGCGCTACATATTAAGTAAACACGAGCGATATATATGATAATGATGATGATAGTTGATGATGTTGTTGTTGTTGTCGTCGTCGCTGTTGTCGTCGCCGTCATCATCTTCGTCGTCATTGAATTGTTGTTGTTGTTGTTTGTTGTTGTTGTTGTTGTTGGTGTTGGTGTTATTGTTGTTGCTGCTGTTGGTGTTGTTGTTGGTGTTGTTGTTGGTGTTGTTGTTCAAACAATGTAAGAAAACACTATATTATCCAATTATTCAAATTAGTTACAATTGTCGAAGTCAGAACAAATAGGAATAATGCAAGTAGAATCATATAATATATACCAGTCAATTACGAACGTAGAACGTATGTCGTTCGTGAGTTTTGATGAAATCCATCCACCCTTTGTTCACAAATATGGTCCAATAAACAATTAAATAATCTTCAAATGATGAGACATTCCTTAAATGGTAATTATGTAGATTGATCGATTTCTCTGGTAAGGATTACTGGTGTTAATCAGATTGTGACCAGCCATGACTGACATATTATGCACAATGATTGAGTGAGGGAATGGATTCATGAATTTAGACACCTTGATAGAGTAGGCTACTGTGGCAGTACCGGGTCAGCACGGCCCACTAATGGTTGCCCATTGACCTACGTTATTAGCTAAACCATGAAGAATCGAAATTCTAGCAAACTTTAAACAACTAACAATAAGTAGATTACATCTTAGCATTGCGTAGCATTTCAAATACCTCGATGAAATCTGATTAATCGTGATGAATAAGTATTGATAAACCTAAAATATACAATAATTATTGGCGGTAACCGAGCCAGTCATTCCAGTAGTAAAATTTCAAAAATAGTCTTCTCACAGCCTGCAAATAGCCAGTCCTCAAGACAACTGCAGAGGAAGTATTAACCCGTTTTTACAATTATAAACCACAAGTTCACTCAAGAGTGCTTAAAATGGATTTCTGACAGCAACGTGATATAAAGATTAAATATAGCCAGATATCAATGGCTTAAGTTGTTATATTTGTGACAATACTGATAAACGTGTAATGAGTATTATACAACAGGCACGTGACTAGTCACGTGATATTAGCCATGAAATACGTTACCACTATGTACAGTATATGGTATCTTTGCATAGTCACATATAGTTAACAATATTAACCATTCGAACCCAACAGGTCAAACACAAAAAATCATTTACAATTTTATAATAATTCTGTTGAATATTTTGAAATTAATTTGACTGGGTGCTGTTGTTGCTTACAGTCCTTGTCAATTTAGTTTCAGAATATTCAACATCTTACCTCTATTAATATCATTGCCATTGGGATTCTATGACTTTAGAGTTCAAAGGGTTAATTAAAAATTATCTACTGATACGCTATAAGGATACGCTATAACGCGTATCTAGTTTATTAACGCTAGGGGAGTATTAACCATTTCACTGACACACCCCAAAACGGTAATTTCGTTTCGATTCATGGCATATTCTGTTGAATATTTTGAAGTTAATATACCTGGAAGCCGTTGCTGCCTTAAGCAGCAACGGCTTACAGTCATATTACTTTTAAAATATTCAACAGCTTTCCTATGGTAACCCTTTCGTGATGAAACCGGCCGAAACCGGCCTCTGTGGTGGTTTTGAGTAATGTCCATTTGTAGGCCAAGAGAAGACTATTTTTGAGATTTTACCACTGAAATGACTGGCTCGTACCGAGCCATTCATTAGTGGTAAATTTTCAAAAAATAGTCCTCTTGGCCTGCAAATGAGCAATGAATAAGTAAATATTTAAATGTTTCGAAGAAAAGGCCTAAAAATTCCCTTTCGCTTTATTATGTATTTTGTTGAGTAATTTTGAAACGAAGTTGACATTGACCAAATGGCGGCAACAATGTCCCGGTCAAATTATTTTCAAGATATTCAATAATGTACTTGTCTAGTTAGCTTGAAATAAGGGATCCATTTCTAGCTATGCCCCGCCGATTTCTAGCTGAAGTCCGCCCCCGGTTCGCGCACGTTGGAACCGATTTATATACGTTGAACGCTGAATTCTCAGAATTCCATTTTCAAAGTAACTATATAGGTAAGCTGTTGGATATTTCGAAACTAATTTGATTGGGTGATGTTGCTGCCTATAAGGCAGAAACAGCGTCCAGTCGAATTAGTTTCAAAATATTCAACCGCATGTTTATTAAAATAGTGAAGATATACAATGTGTACACTTGAAGGTCTATTCGATATAACATACCTAGATATGTCATTCCTTACACATTTTGATTGTGACATCAGACTACGTGTGACGTAATTGATTATGACGTCATATGCGTGAGTGAGAGGTCGGATTCATCCATTGAGATTCTGGAAATTCTGTTAATATCTGTTCATCAAAACTTCAATGTAAATATAGATATATACCTGTAAACATGAGATCATTTGGATGAGACTAGCGTGTAAGGGGAGAGAACTCTCTCGTCCAATGCGCATGATAACAATGACCATGATTATTCCGCTTGCTATATTCAACGCATTCGAAGGGGGCGAGACTAGCGTGTAAGGGGATAAATAAAAAAAATAAATAAACTTTATTTAAAGAGGGTACATCGTCAGTGGCCTGATCTACCCGAGGCCCTCTCGGAACAGTTATATTTATTGGGAACTCTCTCGTTCAATGAGCATGATAACAATGACCATGATTATTCCCACTTGCTATATTCAATCCATTCACCAATTGATAGATCCGATCTGTCACTCAAGTATATGACGTCATAATCAATTACGTCACATGTAAGCTGACGACATAATAATAATTGACAGAGAATATTTTGTCATGAAGCTGAAAAGGTTCGTCACGTGTACCAATTATATGACTTTCAAGGATTTACTATTTAAAAACATTTTGTTGAATTATAGGCATGATGGGAATATTTTGGAACTAAGTTGCCCGGAAGCTGCTGCTGGTTTCAAAATATTCAACATTATCGGGTGTGTGGTATTCATATGAAAAACCTAACTGGTGATGACCGGTTGTTGACATTGGAAAAATGTGGCTAAAATATTTTAGATTTCACTAAAATAAAAGTGCAACTGGCCAATATTATCAGCCCTGCATTTTGCGTAGAGATTTTATGTCTATCAAATAGTCAAAGTTCACATGCATGTTTATAAATATAATACAATATTTGACAAACACGTATGTAATAAAAAATATTTGCATTGTATTCCCAGATAACTGGGCCGATGATGGGCCGATACCGTGCCGATACTGAAATCAGATCAAGCAAGTTATTGGGACGGTACTGGGCCAATACAAGACGAGTACGGGCCCAGTAATCTGCATAATCGTGGATATATTAACCTTTTATTGACGAAATTAGTTAAAGAATATAAACATATTTACTTATTATCCATTTACAGGCCAAGAAAGACTATTTTTAATGCTCCACTGGAATAACTGGCTCGGTTATCGGTAAGGTTTCAAAAATACTTGGTCTGCAAATGAACATTCCTTAGCCCGTTAGCACTCGTATCAGCCCAAAACGGCTTTTGCAGTGGTCTTGAGAAATGTCCATTTGCAGACCAAGAGAAGACTATATATGGATCGAGTCATTCGAGTGGTAAATTTTCAAAAATAATATTTTTGGGGTCTGCAAACGGACATTTTAATGAGAAAATTGAATTTTTAAAAACAAATTTGAGGGTTCAAACACAGGGAATAAATTAGCTGAGATTGGTGAGAATTGAATCCTGACTGATGCAAACCACCTAGCAATAATTTCAATGGGCTATATCTCTGGACATCATTAATATTTTGAAAACGATTTGACTGAAAGTTGTTGGTGGCTTAGCCACCAACAACTTTCAGCCAAATTATTTTCAAAATATTTAAGTTACCCACAGTTAAACCCTATGGAAAATGTAAGCTGCAGAAATCCAGCAGGCAGTCAGTTAATCTGTGGTGGATCATTAATTATAAAATTCAACACAAGGCAAACATATAATATGGAATAAAATGAATGTAAAATAAGAATTCAACTGACATCAAACCAAAACATAATAATAACACAAAAATCAAATAATATTTGTCACAATGATTTAAACACACATATTCGCAGCAGAATGCTTAAAAATAAAATTGTTAAAATGATATACATTAAAAATCGTGTACCTCGATGTAATGAAACGAAACACATCTTAACATATGATGATTTTATTTCGTATAAATTAATATAAATCTTCGAGTTGTGAATTTGAATTAGGGACTCGTGTTTCTTATTTAATTCCACAACGTAAAAAAGTATATTAATTTATATGGAATGAAGCCGTCATATTTTAAGAATTATTTCGTTTCATTACATCTAGGCCCGCAATTTAAGCCTCTAAAAGTATACAATTTTAACAATTTTATTTTCAAGCATTCTGCTGTGAATATGCACCTTTAAGTTAATATCAGTAAATGAAATACCAATATAGATATACATGATGGACGTTGTCCAAAACCAAAAACGAAAACATGTTAGTTAGTACGAAATATTCTGTTGAATATTTTGGATTGAATTGGATTGGAAGCAGTTGATGCTTAAATATTAGAGCGAGATTAGAGGAGCAGAGAGCAGCGAGGTATGCGCTGATGCATGAGATGAAGCAGATGAGCCTATATACAATGCGTACAGCTTGACAGACTATTAAGCGTTTAAGATGGACTAAATTACGGCATTCATTAGGTAATCGGTTATGACGTCAGCCTACACGTCACGTAGGTGATTATGTTGTCATATGCTTTAACCACTATATTTGGTCGAGAATATCAAAATATTTGCTTATTGAATGTCTATTTCCAGGCCAAGAGAAGACAATTTATAAAAAAAATTTACTACTGGAATGACTGGCCCGCTCATCGCGCCAGTCATTCCAGTCATAAATTTGTAAAAAATCTTTTCACTTGACATGCAAATGGCCAATCCTCAAGACCACCATAAAGGACGGTTTTTGGCGGTTTCACCAAGAAAAAGTAAAAGAAGCCGATCACATACCGGATTTATACACTGGTATAGGCAAGGTGGGTGTGGTGAGTTATAGAAGCGCACTGATGACGTCATACGACCACCAATATGCCAAATATCAGCAATTAAGTGTGGAGTACCAGGTTATGGCGTTTAAGCATGTTCATAATCAACCAATCAGCTATGACTCGATTTGTTAATGGAGGATTCTTCAAGGATTTCTGCAAAAAAACCACAATACACATAAATAGATTTCTAGGCTTAATTATATAGCTCGATACGGAGGCATACCACCAAACATATTAACCCTTTAACACTCAAATTTGTTCACGAAAATTTCAATTTTCTCATAGAAAATGTTCATTTGCAGACCAAGAGAAGACTATTTTTTGACAATTTCTCACTGTAATGACTTGCTCGGTTATCGAGCCAGTCATTCCAGTGAAAAATTGTCAAAAATAGTCTTCTCTTGGTCTGCAAATGACCATTTCTCAAGATCACTGCAGAAGCAGCTTTTGGCTGATATGAGGGTTAAAGGGATAATAGGAGTTTGAAATCGATGGAAACGATGATCTATCGCCCAAGGTGCCATCGAAAGTCGGATAAAATGTAATATTTGCTATAATTCATCATTATTCATTCAATTAAACCCCGACCCAATTACTATGGGTTAGAATTCAGATCTGTCACTCGTGTATATGACGTCATAATTAAAATGCGTCACTTGCTTGCAATTAAAGTGGCACATGTGCAGGATTCAACAGCCTACCTGTATAGCTAACTTGGAATTTAGATTCGAGATATAAAAGAGAGTTTGATTGATTTAACCCTGCATGTGCCAGCAGCGCCCCAAAGCGCTCAAAATACTACTTCCTACATCAATTAAATATTTTGATGGTCAATATTTATCCAGATATTTTAATTTTAGAAGACTGTTTTTGTAAATTTACCACTGCATTTTCTAGTCGGCTTGGACATTAGAATGGTAACGATAAAGAAAATTAAAGTTTTTACATACCCAGTGTCCATCTGCAAGAAGAGAATTTTTGAAAATTTACCACTGGAATGATTGGCTCGGTTACCGTGGTAAATATTAAAAAATACTCTTCTCTAGGCCTTTCAGATAGCCATGTCTGACGACCGCTGCAAAGTTGTTTTTGGTCAGTTCGACCATTAAAGGGTTAGGTTGAAGCACGAGTGGTTAACGAAGCATCGTTCACGTTAACAGTAGATTTAGAAACTAATTTGACTGAGCGCTGTTGCTGCCTTAGGCAGCAACAGCACCCAATCAAATTGGTTTCAAAATATTCAACAGCTTAAATGTGTATGGGGTTTTTGGAAATTGATAGTCAGGGTGTTCAGAGATCGATCGATCCCAACACGAGCGATGTATGTGTGGAGCTTAGCTAGAGATGGGAAAACTGGAAAGGCCCATTACGTCTCATGTACAATGACGTCACCATCGACTACGTCATTAATGGTGTATTTAAGTCCGTCATGAACACTTAATAGTCCGTCATATGTACAAATTGTATTCTTTACTACGGTACTTAATAACCATTCCGTTGAATATTTTGAACCTAATTTAACTAGGCGTTGCTACTGCCATAGGCAGAATCAGCACCCAGTCAAATTAGTTTCAAAATATTCAACAGTTTACCAGTATTGTTTTCTGGAAATTAAGATTCAGGGAGTTGAGGATTCAATAGATCCCAATACCGGCAAAACGTGGGCCAGAGCTTATCTTAAGATGGGAGAAGAATAGCTCAAACTTGTGTCACGTTATCCCTTTAGTGGATAAGCTTGCATAAATAGGCGTATGCTGTGTCATGGATGAAAGTCCATTTGCGCGCCAAGAGAAGACAATTTTGAAAATCTACACTGACTAAGCAAAAAGCTTGACCATTACCGTGTAATGGTCATGCCGGTCAACCCGTTTTATGTAGCGGTCACCAGAAATATTCACAGCAAGCTATTTTTGCAAATTCAAGTTAAGCCATTGCAGAAATAATCTTCGCTTGGGTTGAAAATGGACATTCACCGAGCAAAAATTAAAATTTGACACTTTATCCCTCGAATTTATTCAAGAAAATTTAAATTTTCTCATAGAAAACGTCCATTTGCAGATCATGAGAAGCCTATTTTTGAAAGTTTACCACTGGAATGACAGGCTCGGTTATCGAGCCGGTCATCCCAGTGGTAAAATGTCAAAAATAGGCTTCTTTTGGTCTGCAAATCGACGCTTGTCAAGCTCAGTGCTGAAGCCGTGTGTGGCTTATATCTTATATGAGTGTTAAATGGCTATTGGATTAATAGATATAAGACGTATTCTAAGGCACCGATGACACAAACTGGTGTAAAATAACATAGCCATTAATTAATCGCATTTCCTAACTCAAACAGCCTGATTGTCAGACCACGTCTAAGAATTGAGGAATTTAGTTTCTCAGTCAATCATATGATATTTTAATCTACTACGTCACAGTTTTATTGACGTCATAATCAATTACATCATAAATGATCCGATTTAGTCCGTCTTAAAACGCTTAATAGTCCGTCAAATTGTACGAATTGTATGTCTTTACTAGGTAATAGGCATAGGCAGCAACAGCACCCAGTCAAATTTGTTTCAAAATATTCAACAGCATACCTGTTCTAGGAATTGGGATTCAGCGAGTGCATGGATCGATCGATCCCAAACATGGTCCAACACGGGCAAAGCGTGAGTGGACCTTAGCTAGATTAGCTAAAACTGGATAATAAACCTGTGCTAATAATAGCGTTCTTGACTACGTAATAGGAAACCGGAAATTAATTGCAAAAATATCAAAATTTTATGTGGAGGATTTTGACCCTATATTATCAGACATTCGCTCTGCACTGAATATTGAAATCTGTATTATTAATAATAATAATAATAATAATAATAATAATAATAATAATAATGATGATGATGATGATGATGATGATGATGATGATGATGATACCGTATGTGAACCAAAATTGCCAAAAATTATAATACCTCTATCGACAAAAACTGTAACATAAATGTTGCCCTCATATGCCATTTGTAATGGCCGGAGTGAAATAAAGAAAACTGAAAATGAAATTGAAACTGGATTTACTCAATAACTAGCCAGAGTTGGTTGAGATACATTTTTGTCGATTACACACCAGTATCCACGTATCGTCTTTGTCTTTGAACACTGTATTAAGATGTCAATCAAGCTCCTGCTTTAGCCACCGGTTGGACAGGTGCTGGATTTGCCACTTGTGCACGTGCACTAATGAGTCAAAGCAGTAGTTCATTAGATATGATTAGCAGTGCAGGAGAGGCAGTCGTGCGGGTATGCAGATTGGCATGCAGACAGACAGGCAGGCAGGCAGGCAGGTAGACAGGCAGACAGGCAGGTAGACAGGCAGACAGGCAGGCAGACAGGCAGACAGGCAGACAGGCAGACAGGCAGGCAGGCAGACAGGCAGGCAGACAGGCAGGCAGGCAGGCATGCAGGTAGTCAGATACGCAGATAGGCAGATAGGCAGATAGGTAGAGAGGCAAGTAGCATGTAGACAGACAGATAGATGGGTATGTAGATATGTAGATAGGTATGTAGGTGGGTGGGTGGGTGGATGGGGTTGGTGGGTGGGTGGGTGGGTCGGTCGATGTTTGGTCGGTCGGTCGATGGGTGGGAGGGCGGGATGGAGGGTGGGAGGGATGGATGAATGGTCGGATGGGTGGGTGGATGGATGGATAAGCAGGTAGATAAGCAGGTACCTATGTAGTTTGTATTATTGTCAAGCATTAGCTCTATGAACCCTGTCATTACCGACGGACCGGCACTAGGATATAGCTCAGGCATCATCTGGAATACCATTTTTACCGTATTAAATTTTCGACCCGAGCGGGGTTCGAACGAGAGTAGATAGATAGATAGATAGATAGATAGATAGATAGATAGATAGATAGATAGATAGCCGGGTGGTCAGGCGGGCAGTGCGGGCAGGCGGTCAGGCAGGTGGGTGGTCAGATAGACAGACACTAAGGCAGACAGACAGACAGACAGACAGACAGACAGACAGACAGACAGACAGACAGGCAGGCAGGCAGGCAGGCAGGCAGGCAGGCAGGCAGACAGACAGACAGACAGACAGACAGGCAGGCAGGCAGGTAGGCAGGCAGGCAGGCAAGCAGACAGGCAGATAGACAGGCTCGCAATAGATAATATTTATTACGTACAGGGACAGTTTTATTTGTAAAAATGCAATCAACTCCATGTGAGAGCAGTTTTAATTGTTATTTCTATTTTAAAGCTATAGTGACCCAATAACTAGAGAAAACTAATGTGCCCATTGTCATTTAACATCTCGACAACTACTAGAGAAACTACACGCTTACATCATCATCATCATCATCATCATCATCATTTGTTAACTTAGACCTGCACTTACGGTGGCGTTAGGGCTGCCGCTACTTTGTCTCTCTGTTCTTTACCCAATGTTGTTTCCACTTGAGTTAGTATTGCTGTCTCTTTCTCTTGTAGGACTTTATTACAATCCCTTTGGAAATATAAATAAACAATTATAGTGAATCCTGTGGCAGATGATATCTGCAGTTTTGTGTGGGATGCTGCTAGTGTATGGCAATAGGCAATAACTCTGGACATGCTAAATGTTTTTAAAATAATTTAACTGAATGATGTTGGTGGCTTAGCCTCCAGCAACTTTTAGTCAAATTGTTTTCCAAATATTCAGCATAGTGAGAGTAAGACAACAGAGAACATGTAGTCTGCAGAAATACAGCAGACAACCAGTAAAAGCATAATTAGTTGCTTATGATGTCACGATCACACAAACGATGCTTTATATATGCATGTCATTATTGCTTAAAGTTCTATCTCCCATCAAATAGAGAAACCTTTGCACATGATACGAGATTCTTGTTGTAATTTACCTAGACAGCAATGCCCTGATACCAAGCATGTAATGCACAGACTCCTTATTCTTTGAAAGAATTCTTTGGTCTAAGGACCGTTCCATTCTATCCATCCATCATATGACGTCATAATCAACTACGCCACGTGTAGAATGACATCATAATCAATGACGGCATTATGACGTCATGAATGGCATAGATAAGTACGTCACGAACGCATAATTAAAGACTGACTATGCATTGTTGTACGAATTGTATATCTTTACTATCTAATAATAATTCTGTTGAGTATTTTGAAACTAATTTGACTGGGCGCAAAATATTACAAAATATTCAACAGCTTACCTATATAGTTTTCAGAAAATTGAGTCAGGGAGTTCGGGGATCGATCGATCGATCCCAACACGGCGAAGTGTGGGTGGAGCATAGCTAGAGGTGGGCGGGGCATAACTAAAACTGGAAAGGTTCATTAGTTCCGTCTATTGTCTGTACAGTTCAGGATTTCTCCAAAAAAATTCCTTATCTGCACGTGCTAATCGTCATCGGTAGGATGCATTCACGGTAATACATTCGACGGGTAGTATGTCAATACTGTTCAGCTCAAGTGAATAAATTCCTTTAAAGCCATACGAGAAAGCTGTTGTATAATTTGCAACAGATCCCAGTCATATTAGTTTCAAAACATCTTACCTCCATAGTCACATTGAAATTGGAATTCTAAGAATTCAATAATCAAAGTAAATAAATCGATCGCACTACGCACAAGAAAGTTGGTTGAGCTTAACTAGAATGAAGTACCTCGGCGGCTTCAGCCACAAAGGGGCGCTGTGACCAAGTGAGCGCTTCTACTTACTTCCTGCGGCAGGTGCATAACGTCATTTTAACGCGATTACAATCGTTTTGTAGCCTGCAACTAAATGTTTCTGAGTTTTAATTTATTAGATTGACATGAGTAAATACGAGAATTTAGCCGTTAATTAGATCAAGAGTTTATTACTGCAGCGTAATGCTCGAGTTTCCGGAGGGGGGTGGGGGGTGCGTGCTGGGGGTGTATGGGAGGTGCAATGTATCCCTCTATTATCCACAATACGGTCACGCCTTCAGGATAGTCCAAGTCTGCTCTGACTCAACCCGCCCCTGGGACATATATTTGGACAGACTGAAAGGCCGTCAGTGTGTCCAAATATCCGTCAGAACAGACGCGGACTATCATGAGGGTAGACATGTGTTGATTCAGCGAGGCCGGATTCAGTAATTATTTTCCTGTTGCAGTACTAATGGTCTAACTGAATCATCTTTAGTGATTGAGATATGCCATCACCCAATTTTCAGCATGGCACAGGTGTACAGTAATATTTTGCGACGAGTTTCACTGCCAACACTGGGTTAGATAGTGCGATAGTGATCGGCTTCACAGGCTATGGGTCTGCAGCTGGGTATATTCCTATCACAATCAGTGCATGGATTACGTGGGATGAAGGTGCGCGGAGTGATCCTGACTCGCGGGCGGTGATTCCACAGGACGTACGCGTTGGTCATGATAGCCACTGAATCTAATTTTCAATGAATAACTAAGAAATCTGCGGACTCTCGGAACTGCGGGGAAGGTAACTGGTCAGGTCTTTTAAACGACGCTAGAATATTTGCAGAAAGATCTCTCCTTAATCACCCAACGTCAATGATCATACAAGAAGCATCCGTACCACACATATATAACAGAAATATTTAAACCGCATTTTTTCCTGTAATGTTAAACGGAATGACTGGAAACTTGCCAGATATCTAGCACATATTGGACCCTATTGTTACAATGTGACAAACGTAGTTTTGCCAACCAAACAGGCAATGTTTTACACGCTTAATGACGATATTTCGTATCTATTTAGCTCTCTTTTGAAATATTCGAATAATTCGAATATTTATTCATATAATTATATGATTATTCGAATACCGATTGCTCTACGAATACAGAACACTACTTAATATCGATGGCATTGCAGCAACACACATGTATACTGTCAACGTTCATCGCCCGAAAACTAATACCTTATATGCACTGTGTTGTGACTGTCCTTCACTACCGTATGATTGGCACTTTGGCACTGAGGAAGGAGTATTCATCTTTCCAGAGTATCCATCTATCATCTGACCTCGTATAATGTCATAATCAGCTCAGCGCGTGTATGATGACATCACAATCATTACGCCACAAAGGGTTCCATATCGACCGTCACCAAATCTCAAATACTCCGACACGTTGTAGGAATTGCATGTCTTCGTAATTCTTTGCTATTTAATAAACATGCTGTTGAATATTTTGAAACTAATTTGACTGGGCGCTGTTGCAACACCCAGTCAAATTAGTTTCAAAATATCCAACAGCTCACCTGTGTATTTTTTTGGAAATTGATTGTCAGGGTGTTCAGAGATCGATCAATCTCAACACGAGCGAGGTGTGGGTGGAGCTTAGCTAGAGATGGGCGGGGCATAGCTAAACCCGGAAAGGTCCATTGCCTAAAGAGTTTGGCACCGAATGTATCACGCTAATTCGTGTACATATTCCACAATCGCATGAGATCGAACTTATTATTACGTCTTCACTTCCAATGCCCAGTGAAGCTATTACGTCCTTTAGTTGGGTTTTATCCCTGGTCTACCGGGGAATCTAGAATTGTTTTGAGACTGAATGGTCACTCGCCCCCAAATGACGTGAGAATGAGCACCCTACCTCCGATATGATTTTCAACTGGGATTATATTCTCCCTGGGCAATGTGCGAATTTGGTCAAGAAAATGCTATTTCTGTTTTTCCACTACTTTTTATTACTAAATCTGTTTTAATACACCACTTCTTCAACAAAGGGAGCTAGCTTTGGTATTTTTTATTTGGCCCTTTAAACCATGATTTGAGCCCTGTAGGTGGGGCTTAGAATACACCTTCAGTATCCTCTGCGTGTCGTAAGAGGCGACTAAAGGAAGTAAGGGTAAGGTAACCCGGACATAAACCTCGAGTGCTGAAAACTGAGGTTCCAGGCCGCACGGCACACTCTAATAAACCATGGATCCACGCACTTAACGCTTATGATCATGTAGATAGTCACTTACAGGACTGGCGGTATGATCAGCGAACGAAAAGAAGAAGAAGAAACCATGATTTTATTTCGATATTAGGTACGCCCATCCTAAGCTTATAGAAAGAATATTCAGATTTGTTAGCATTTCAGTTACTCTATAAACTGAAAGGTATTTATTAAGTGGGTAATCATAATAATTCGAAAGGCAGATAGTCCGTCTGAACATACATATGTTGATATTGTATCAGATGTCAGCCTATAGGGCCTACACATAACTATATCCGTGGCCTGATTTCCAGTCCTTTGAGTTCTTTGGGATTATTATATTTACTAGTTGAGACCGGAATTCTGGAATTTCGGCTTGAATGTGTTAAAGTAGATATGTATATATCACGTCAATATCTCATGTGTAAATGACAGAAACTGGTGGTTTCCATCGTTCACGTTTTTCCTGTCATTCCACTATCAGAGGTCCAATTTCCATATTTCAAACGGTTTTTATTTTAACACCTTACACGTGGTTTAATGAAGCAATCCCTCGCTCCAGACACCGATACCCATGCAGTTCCCTACCTGCCACGTGGTATCCACACTAAACGTGGTAGAGATGGTTTGCCCATACGTTACACATGCCTGTTAGGATCGAATAAAATCAATTGATCCAATCAAGTCTACAACGCAAGCATTACGCCAGTATCTTCTTGATCAAGATATAGAACTCTGTGATCAATTCTGCGATGCCAGTGACTGTGAGTTATCCTTGTCATTCCTTGATAAACATGTTCATTCCAGATCGTGTACATATGTTCCTTCAACCGTGATAATCATATTTTGTGCCAACATGATCGACAGAAATTAGTGAAGATATTGATTAGTAGAAGAATATATCTACACATGTCAGAAAGCAGCAAGGAGAGAAAGGTGAACACAGTTTATCAGATTCTTTACTACATCATATACAATGAGAATGGACCTTTCCAGTTTTAGTTATGCCCCGTCCATCCCTATCCAATCTCCACCCACACCTCGTCCATGCTGGAATGGATCGATCTCTGACATTTTCCCTGACTATCAATTTCCAGAAAACTATACAGGTAAGCCTATGGCAGCAATAGTGTCCAGTCAAATTAGTTTCAAAATATTCAACAAAATGTTTATTAAGTGGTAAAGACATACAATTCGTACAACGTGTCGGACTATTAAGCGTTAAAGACGGACTAAATCGAGTCATTCATGGCGTCGTGATTAAGACGTCATCTTACACGTCACGTAGTTGATTATGACATCATATGACGTCATGTAATGGATGGATACACTTGAAAAGGTCCATTAGAGAATGCCATTACATATGATGATTACAGAGTCCATCCAGGCAACCTGCTAAAGTTCCATATTGATCACTACATTCGACCACTTTGGACTATGTGTAAGTTATGATGAGATATGCAGAGATCATAATCATATGGCAACTGTACCACACCCATCCCTATTCAGTTTGATCCAGCTGAGTTTACAATTGGCGCAGTCAGTAATTTCGACGTTTGACGAAAGTAGTTTATCTGCAATTTGGAGGAAGCCATGATACCGTGTCTGTTCTCCGTCGGGATACACCCGCTAAGATGCATAGGAAGCCAAACATCTCTAAGACAAATGTTATTTGTGGTGCAACAGTATTTACACAAGCACTTCCATGCTAAGTTAGAGTGGAATATTACAAGAGGTCAAAAAGGGCAGATATTCGTCTACATTTTGCGGTCCAGATGGTGTGTACCATGCAGAAGTAAAACTCAAGGACCTGACATGGTCAACGGCCCTTTCCAAGCTTATCCGTCGTTCGTATGTCGTCATATGACGTCACAACCAACTACGTGACGTGTATGCTGACGTCATAATCATTACGTCATAAATGATTCTATTTGGCCAGTCTATTTAACTCTTATTAGTTCGACACGTTGTACGAATTGTATGTCTGTACAATTTAATAAACATGCTGTTGAATATTTTGAAACTAATTTCACTGGACAGCGCCCAGTCAAATTATTTCCGAAATATTCAATAGCTTACCTGTATAGTTTTCTGGAAATTGATAGTCAGAGACGTCAGAGATCGATCCATCCCAACATGAGCGAGGTGTGGGTGGCGTTTACCTAGAGATGGGCGGGTCGTTGCTAAAAATGGAAGGGCCCATTTCCTATACTATATACAGAGAATATGCAAAGGGCAATGAAGCCACAATATTCATCCTAGTAATTAGAGAAACCGTGGCTTTATGTTGATGTCTTGGTTGCTATTTTTATGGCAGTATTTTCCAAAATTCTGAAACAAAAGTGAAAACTATTTTTCATAATTTCGTTAATTTTCAGCAGGCTACGCCATTATTATACCCAAAACTTTCAGAAAATTGTCCTTCCTTCCAATGATAATAATTTGATTTATGGAGCCCAGATTTAAACTCGCATAATCCTGATTATGGCTGAATATAAAACCATGGTAGCAAAGGTTATCTACCTGATTCAGAATATGTACCCTGAATCGTCTTACTTCTGACACTATGCCCTAACGGAAGATGACGTCAACACGAGGTGACATATAAATGCACACAGGAACACTCCAGCCAGAAGACTAGTAGATAATTGTCAATCTACAATCTGGTTGCGTCATTGCGACTCGGCTTAGCCGGTGTGTAAATATGTCCGTCGGTACAATGTTTGACATTTTTGACAAAACCGTTATAACCGCTAATAGGTTTAATAAAAGGATGCATTGCACTGATTCATTCACTGCTGTGGGAAGACATATTCTAGATATATCTATTCGAAGACTATGAAAAAGCTGGTTGGGTGATTTCAATTTTTAGACCAGTGTTGGTGAACGCCGGACATATTTACAAAGTTATACGTATACTTACTGGCATTGAGCTGTTTTTTCTGTTAATGTTTTTACTTCTTCTGCAATGTAAAATAATAGAATGAAATCAGAGGTGAATCATTGAGGGGATATTGGAGAAGAGTTTTGCATTTTAGATGTCTGCGCATTTTTAGCGTAAAGTGCTCGTAGTGTTTTGATACAGATACACAGACACGGGCAGAAGGGCTAATGACTAAAGGCAGAAGCATGTATTGATTATCAATAGACCTATTTTAGAGTACAGCTCTAAGTTAAAATATTTCAAAGAAAACCCCCAGAAACATGTTAGATAGTACAATTTTGAACACAATGAATGAAATGTTTTGTTGAATATTTTGGACTTACTTTGAGTGGAAATCCATTGCTGCCTTAGGCAGCAATGGCTTTCCACCCAAATTAAGACCAACACATTCAGCGGTACGTTTTATATTGTCTTAGAAACATCTTAAAGATGCATAGTCACACCAAAATTCCTGAAAATAAAATTGTTAAAATTGTATAATTTTAGAGGATTAAATTGTGTGACTAGATGTAATGAGATGAAATTAATCTTACGTATATTGATTTAATTACATTTAAATTAATATAATCCTTTAAGTTATGAAATTGAAATAAAGACACGAGTCCCTAATTCAAGTTAAAAGATTAAATTACATATACGCCCACAGTTTAAGCCTATAAATGTACATAATTTAAACGCTTTTATTTTCAGTCATTTTGCTGTGAATATGCACCTTTAAATTATTTCTAATCTTACTGTACATTATACAGTCTAATCGTGACGTGGCAAGCCGCTTGCCAGACCAGGGTTTAATTAGGTTTCCTTATCGAGGTACTACGATCGGAAGTATCACGTGGTTGGTATACCTATCTACGCATGCGCACACTTTTACTCTCGCTTGAAGCAGGAGTAATCACGTAGAATTTGTACCACGTGATACGAATTTGGATCACGTGATACCGTTATCCGATTATACTCTAGGTCGTTCGGGTATGTTATCGAGGTACCCCGCTAACCCCGATAACATATCCTAACTTTAGGCAAGATACCCGTGGCATTGCCAAAATCTGGAAGCCATTCCGGATATCGCCTCAAGTGTGACGCTTCAAACATGACTGTTCATTGGACATTTAGTGCAGTCACTACTACATTTAGTGCAGTCACTACTAGACTTAGCCAGTCTTACCGATAGGCGAATGTTCCGCATTACCGTGAGGATCTAACCATAACCAAATAATTTTGAAAAGCATACTTTTATACCATGGCCTTGACTTTTGAACTCAATGTCTGCTGTTCAATCCGTATGATATAGGTAAACATGTGCCCAAGTTTAGTCACAATGGACCTTTCCAGTTTTAGCACCATCTCTAGCTAAGCTCCACCCACACCTTGCTCGTACGGGGATCAATTGATCCCTGAGCTTCTTAACTATCAATTTCCAGAAAAGTATACAGGTAAGTTGTTGAATATTTTGAACTAATTGGACTGAGTGTGGTTGATGCCGAAGACAGCAACAGCGCCATAGGCAGCAACAGCGCGCAGCCAAATTAATTTCAAAATATTCGACAGAATGCTTATTAAATAGTAAACACGTACAATTCGTACAACGTTTTGGACTATTAAGCGTTTAAGATGGACTAAATCGAGTCATTCATTCTGTAATTGATTATGACGTCATCCTACACATTACGTAGTTGATTATGCCGTCATATGGCTTCATATGATGGATGGATAAACTGGAAAGGTTCATAGGCTGAAACAATCCTTAGATGTAAGACAATATGCAGAGCTAAACAGAAAACAAAAGCATACTTCTCTTCGAGATCGAGTCTGAAAATATTTACGAAACAACTATATTTGTGTTCATTTCATTTTCACCCACGAGACAATCATAATATTTCCGATCACTGCATGTCAGATCGTGACTTACTTGACTTTGGAAATATATTTTAGTTAACATTGGATCTAATTACGTACGAGTCATACGCCTGGCCTACGTATGCATCCATTTGTTGGGTGAAATATTGAAAGCCCACTGGTTATTCTGAGAATAACTTTACAAAAGTGTTGCAGCAACGATTGCCAATCAAATTGCACCTTAGATTTGCAGCAGAGTTTACTACATGTAATGTCTAATTATTTTCACATTCTATGGAAAGCCAGCCTTATGTTCTGGGTGGGGTTGTCTAATGTACAGCATAGACCTGTGCGATTACGTGATTAAATTGAAAATTCTTAAATTCTTAATGTATATGATTAAAAATTATACAATCGAATAATCGTGAATAATTACTACTGCATAAAATATTTGAAATCATAAATTTTAATTGCATTTTAATGCGATCGGTTACGAAAACTGACATTTTGTTCAGTTGATTCTTTGTCCATTTGCATGTAAAGAGAAGACTATTTTTGAAAATGTATCACTGGAATGACTGGCTCGAGATTCTTGGCATGCAAATTTACTTTTCTCAATGCCATTGCAGCTGGGATAATTTGTACCCAAGCTGATTAATCGAGTAATCGCGATTATTCTTAAATAATCGATCGTGATCAGTCAAAGCAATAACCGCGCAAGCCTAGTACAACACTCCCTGCATCCATTCCTCCATTGTTCTTGCCGGACATTCTTGAAAATATCGTTCTTCCTTTGATAGCTTTAAGTGGTAATGCCTACTGGGTGCGTACAGTACATCTTAGAAATAATTTTAAATGTTTCCAAAGCAAAATAAAATGTGCTGTTGAATATTTTGAACATAACTGAATTGAAAGACAAAACAATTACGTTCAAAATATTCAACAGAACGGTTCCTTGCTACTTGCTTGTTGTTGAATATTTGGAACTAATTTCGCAAAATATTCAACAACTTGTATAGCTTGCTAAAACAGCTGCAGTATTAGGTAACTCTGATCTATCTACATGCTGCACCATCATTAAACACGTTTCGCAAGGAATTAAAAACACATCTTTTCAAAAATGAATTTTATTGATTGGTTTTTAGACTGCCAGCCTAATTCCTGATACTATTATGTATTTCAATGTTGATAGAATTTTAATTAGGTCTAATTTTTAGACATTTAAAGGTGCATATTCACACCAGAATGATTGAAGGTAAAATTGTTAAAATTGCATACCTTTATAAGCTTAAATTATGTGCCTATGTGTAATGAAACGAAATAAGATATAATGATTCCATTCCATATAAATTAATATAATTTTTTATGTTGCGAAATTGAAATTGAGGCCCGTGCCTCTATTTCGATTTCGCAACTTAAAAAATTATATTAATTTATATGGAATGGAATCATCATATGTTAAAATTTATTTCGTTTCATTACATATAGGCTCACAGTTTAAGCCTCTATAAGTGTTTAATTTAAACAATTTTATTTTCAGAAATTTTACTGTGAATATGCACCTTTAATAAAATTATACAGATAGATTTCTTAATAGCAATTTTTTTAAATTATATTAAGTATTCATAATTAATTCATAACATAACATCTTTAAATTTTGATAGAATTTTAATTAAGCCTCTTTCTTAAAACCTATTTAACAAAGGTACCACCAGCATCTTATCGTAGATTTTAAAGACATATTTCAGGTTTTCTCACTGATTAATTAATATATTATATGATTTTTAATAGATATATTATTTATCCTAATGTTCTGCGCTTTAGAGCAATAGCAATATTGAAAGTAGGGCATTATAAATTCTTGTAAATTATTATTATTATTATTATTATTATTATTATTATTATTCCTGTTTTGCTAAGGAAACACGTTCGTAAACAAAATAAAACGTGCTGTTGAATATTTTGAACATAATTGGATTGGAAGAAATTGCTGCCTTACAAAATTATGTTCAAAATATTGAACAGAACATTTCTTATTAACTAACATGTTCCTGGGTGTGCTATAAAATCTTCAACAGACTAGTTCTTGCATTGTAAATGATTTTTAACACTCAGTATCAGCCAAAACGGCATCTGAAGTGGTCTGGAGAATGAAGGAAATGTCAATTTCCCTTTCTCCGAGATCTAACAATACTCACCATTCTGTTACTTCTGATATACAGCTGGCCTTGACAGCGGCTCTAGGATTATAGACTTAGAAAGCTTTACCGACTCCTGGGAACCGGGTACTCGGCTCCCAACTGCCGAATACCCGCTTACCATAGAGCTCATATTGTTTGCATAGCCACCAAACAAGAGAAAACTATGGCTTGCCTCTGTGGGGCTGGGAGGCTGGGTCCGTAACAGAATGGTGAGTATTGTTAGATCTCGGAGAAAGGGAAATTGACATTTCCTTCATTCTCCTTCGATCAATACTCACCATTCTGTTACTTCTGATATACACCAGATTTGATCAGTAACCTGGTGGGAAGGGGCAAGCCATAAATGCTAATTTTGCCCCTTGGAGAAAGATTTTAGACTTCAAACTTGACTAACGGAGACCTAAAAGGACCGTCAAGTTCACGGAACCGAATCACATTCGCGTCACGGCCCCCCCCCCCCTTTTTCCTCCTAAGAAAAGGGAGAGAACTAACGAACATGTATCTCGCCTGAAAACACCAATATGGCAAGAGGGTTAACTACTCCCTGCATATTCCATGTATTAGACTGGGAATGAGCATGAATATATAAGATGAATGAACATGATACATATACATGATACAAAAAACTCTCACTATTGAATTACCTTATGATAATTGGACTTCAGACGTACCGCCTCCAACCATTCACCGGTTCGGCCATAAGTAACACAATCTGGTTGACATCCTCTCGCCTGACCATGCCTGCTTTAGGTTCTTTTCTTACCAAAGTGAAAAAAGGGTGAAGAGCAGTGGGGTCACTAACTATCGTTTCAAAACAGCTAAAGCGAGTGGATTGGCTGAGTTTGACACATCCCTCATATAGTAATCCGTGAATGAGGACTCACAGTGCCATTGTGCAACGGCCATGATGTCCTCTAACGGAACACCATTGTAAAGGGCGGTCGAGGCGGCCATTCCTCTGACATCGTGTGCCCTTACGCCTTGCACCTGGTGCCTAGTCGCCATCTCGTGAGTAGTCTGAATGCATTCGACCACCCAACGAGAGATAGTATCCATGGATGCGGCGCCATAAGGCTTTTTATGGCAGATCCACAGATGTCTATCGTTCGACCGTAACGAGTCAGTCCGTTTCTTGTACTTAGTCAAAGCACGGACCGGGCACCAGACACTGGCATCACGATCAAACCTAGTTAACTTCGGTATAATGATCGGTTTGCCAGGATATCTCAAAGATTGGTTCTTTGACATAAACTCTGCTCTTGGCAGAAGACGCAGACCTTCTCCAGAAACAATAAATCGGTTCCTCTCTGCCGAAAGCGCATGGATCTCACTGCGCCTTCTAACTGAGGAAGCTGCCAATAGAAAGACCGCCTTTAGAGTCAAATGCTTTAGACTAGCCGAACGCAACGGTTCGAAAGGGTGCTTGGCCAGTACATTAAGCACTAAAGATAGACTCCAGGCTGGAATGACTACCGGTTGTCTCGGGCGGAGATTGCTCATTCCCTTCAACATCACATTTAACTGGGCCACCTCTGGACTATCCCTGTTGGCTAGACAAGGGATAACTGATGCGAAAGCTGACTTGTATCCAGCAACTGTGACGGGAGCTAGTCCTGAAAAGAACAGCTCACAGAGAAAGTCTGCTATTTGCTGAATAGTGGATTGAAAGGTATCAATACCCTTTTCTTCACACCAGTCTGCAAATCTGTTAACCTTGTTGTTATATGACTTGAAGGTTGACCTCCTTCTCGCAGCCGCGATGAAATCAGCAGCCTGTCGAGAAAAGCCTTCCGACGTGGAACGTTGTTTGATAACATCCACGCAGTCAATTTGAACATTTCGGGACGCTCGTGTAGGAAGCGTCCCTTGGCCTGGGAGATTATGTTCGGAATCTCGGGCAACTGCACAGGATTTTCCACCAGCAGATCTAGAAGATCCGTGAACCGCGCCCTGCTCGGCCAATACGGCGCTATTAGCAGGACCAGACACGGTTCCTCCCTGACCTTCACCAATACCTTCGGTAGAAGAATGGTGGGTGGGTACGCGTAAGCGTGCATCCCTCTCCAGCTTATCGCCAGAGCGTCTGTATCGACGGCATTTGGATCTGGAATCGGCGAGACATATGTCATGATTTGAGCATTTTCCTTTGTGGCGAACAAGTCCACGTTGGGTTTGCCCCAATGCTCGAAGATCCGTCGCAGAACCGGAGGGTTGAGGGACCATTCTGTTGGCAGGATTCTCTGTCTGCGAGACAAAGCATCCGCCAGAATGTTCAATCGGCCAGGAATATGAGCTGCTTTCAAAACAACCGAGTAATTCCTGCACCATTGAATCAAGTGCCACACCCTGATACACAGAGTGGGCGACCTGGTCCCGCCTTGGCGATTTATATATGATACTACTGTCGAATTGTCCGACCGTATCAATATCACCTTGCCCCTGATCATCGGAAGGAACTCTTCCAACGCCAGTTCCACTGCCATCATTTCCAACAAATTGATATGCAGCTGACTCTCCGGGAGAGTCCATGTGCCCGAGACCTGGTGTTCTCCCAGGCAGGCACCCCACCCTTCCAGCGATGCATCCGTGTAGACGGACAGCTGGGGTGGGGTAGGTGCAGCGAAACCCCTAATAGGAGATTCTGACGCTGTTTCCACCATAGAAGATGCGATATTATCGGCTCCAAAACTGGCACCAGTTTTGACAGGGGTTCTGTTCTCTGTTTCCACAGAGACATCAAATACAACTGGATAGGCCTTCGCATTAGAGCAGCGTACGGGATAACCTGCTCCATGGAGACCATCATGCCCAGCATCTGAAGGAACCGCCTCGCCTGAATGTGGTTTCCCACTCGAAAACTCTTGAGGATGGCTAACAGAGACACCACTCTGGGCTCTGACGGGTAAACCATGCCCTCCTCGAGGTCGAATCGCATCACCAAATAAACGAAATGTTGAGTGGGCGTCAACTCGGATTTCTCCTCGTTGACTATCCAGCCTAGATCTGAAAGTAACTTCAGTGTCAGAGCAGTATCCACGTTCAACCTGGCTGCCGAGTCTGCCTTGAGCAGCCAGTCGTCTATGTAGGTGTGTAGCGCCACGTTCTCTTTTCTGAGAAACGCTGTCACCGCAAGGACCACTCTTGTGAAAACCCTCGGAGCTGTCGACAGGCCAAACGGGAGAACTGTAAACTCCCATACTTGATTCTGAAACGCAAAAGTCAGAAACCTGTGCCAACTCCGATTCATAGGAATGTGGAAATATGCATCTTTCAGATCGATCGATACACACCACATTCCTTTCCTCAATCCCGCCATTACCGACCTCGGCGTTTCCATCTGGAACCGAGGCGTATGGATAAACCAATTTAATGGCCTGAGACTGAGTATGGGTCTCCATCCCCCTGTGCTCTTGGGGACAAGGAACATGTTTGAATAGAAGCCTGGAGTGTTTCGGTTTGCTGGTTTTATTGCTCCCTTCAGAAGCAAACCCGACACTTCCTTTTGAGCGGCTTCTAACTTGTCTGGCTCCCTTGGTACGGGTGTCCAGACAGGTGCCAAAGACAGATTTTGTGGTGGAAAGTCCCACCACTCCGGCATGTAACCCTGGGATAACCATCCCAGGACCAGACTGTCTGGCGTCACACCTCGCCAGGCCTCGACGAAACGCATGAGCCTTCCACCCACCATAGACGCCTCGACGTCTAACGGGGTTGTCCGGCTCGTAGTCCGCCCCCCCCCCTCTTTCCTAACGAGAGAGAGAGAGCACCATTTCGTTCTAGGCACGACGGGTATAACTGGCACCGCTGTTCCTGTCGCACAGGCGCGGTCCAGGCGGATATGAAGGGAGCTTTCGTACCCTCAGGTACGCTTCGGCCCCTTCTGTCCGCCCTTTGAGGCCTTACCCTTACCCTTCCCCTTGCCCTTCCCGCCTCTAGGGCGGTCAGGAGCAACATTGGGGAGGTTAGGCGCCTCTACAACCTTCCTGGGCTTCTTCGCCGGCGGCGGCTCCGAAAACCCAGCTGAAGCAGAAGTCGCAACAGGCCTAGCTTTCGCCTTGCCCTTATGTTTCTTCTGCTTCTTTGAAGGTTGTCCCGTTAGCGGTTTCCCCACAGCCCCTAGTGCGTGCGCTTGCCGCACTAGCTCTAGCTGTAGGTTTACCGCTAACCGATTCTGCGCGATACTGGCGGTATCCTCTAAGATGGCCCGCGCTTGGCCACTGAAGATGCTAGGCCCTGTCAGGGGCGTCCCAAGAAGACGCTCCCTGACTGCCGTAGCCGGACGCATATGGTCAATGACCATTTGCCTCCTGGATTTCGTCACTCGCGCTTGCACCCTTGCCAATGCGTCCATCGACAGCACCAGGCCGTCATTGACACATGAAAGCGCCACAGGTGGCACAGGGTGGCCTGCCCCCGCTTCAGCCCACACCGACTGAAGGAGACGATAAGAGTGGTTGACAGCGCTCATCGCTGCCCTCACACCCTCATCGCATAGGGACAGGACTTCTTCCTGGTGTACCTGAGACTTGTCCACAAGTGCCGGACCGGGGCCACCCGCCACGGCACTCTGGACGCCCAGTACCCATCGGTCATCCTCCGTGACCGACGGGACTACACCATAGCTGTCGTATTCCCCCCGCGGAATACGACATCTTGCCTGCACCTCCCTGGAGGCCGCAGGGAGCTGACCCTTGGTCATCAGTTGTTTGCTATAAATAGCATCCAACAAATCTATGAACCATGGATCCAGTCCCACTGACTGGAGCCGGGCCGCGGGCAAAATCCCCGTCCTGATCGACGCAACCGACGGACGGGGCGCATCTTCATCGGCCGTGGCCGAAACCACAGACGGGTCAACCCTGGCTAGCCACGCCAGAGCATCTGACCAATCTACCTCCGATGAAGACACCCCCGCAAACACGTCACCCGGTGACGTGCTCACGGGCCTGCCAGCCATGGCCTCCCGGCAAGGAGCCACGGCTGACACGCCAGGCACTCCGGTACCACACGGTTCCGCCACCACCCCATGAAACACTCCGGTCCATGGGGTAGGTCTGCACGGAAAACCGTACGGACCCGTAGCAGTCGCGGAACCATAGCCGGACACGGGCGCCAACGGCACCCCACGTCCGACTGCCGGACCAGGCGAGATAGGTGAGTACCACGCCCGGCCCGGCACACCCGTTCCCGTGACGGCTGGTGCCAAACCAAGCCGCACGGAACCAGTGCACGGTAACGGATTGGCCCCAGCCACAGGTTGAGCCGCTGACCTGGCTTGCGCCAAACCAGACAAATAGAGGCCGGTTCCGTCCAGGATGGAATCAACCTCCATATTCTCCACCTGCGGCTTCACGGGCCACAGCAACCTCTCCTCCTCAGCCTCCTCGTCTTCAGACTCCGAAGAGTCGTCACTAGACGAGTCAACCGTGGAACCGTCCTGGCAGACGGCTCCCACACCTGATGGACCGGCCACCACTACTGGACCACCCGGAGGTGGCCGCAAAGAAACAGAACCCGTCTGGCCGAAACCAGACGGGACTGCCAGGGGGCCGTATGAGACGGCCCCCTCGGTAACCAGTCCAGAATCCTGTCCGAGGACAGGATCCGTACCAGGCATGGGGAGAAACTGCCCCCCAACCTTTGGTAGCAGGGACGACACCAGCGTGGGCAGAACGCTATGCAGAAAACCCTGCATAGACGGACCAAACCACGCTGGCGGTGCCATCTCCGCCACCTCCAGCTGAGGACGTGGAGCACCCCCACCGGCCGAACCGGGCACTCCACGATTTACTCTCGGACCGCCTGACCCCGCGTCAGACCCAGCCAAGTCCTTTTGGGCAAGGAACTTAACCATCATCTCAACGGACCACACTGCACAAACATTACACCTATGATCAATATTACACAGGGAACACCTAAAACAAACATGGTCCTTGAACACGACACGGACAAACTTATGGCATTCGTCACATGGTGGCGGGGCTGGCTTGGCCTATAACATAAGCACAAACCTACAATAAACAAGCGGAACGAGACCCGGATGGAAGGCAGACAATTAATTTTCAAATAATTTGACTCATAAATTAACTGTAACCCTCCCGCACCCCACCCCGCCACGTTACAACAACGATCGCATTGATTATGACGACAAGAACGAGGCGGGCATTAAACACACCCATAATAGATCCTCCAGGATGTGTAACGGCTCCAGGAATCATATCGCATAGCATTCGGGGTATATTTACTAATCAATATAAATTATACTCCTAACGAAAGCAGCACGATATGTGAAGAAAACAACAAAATGTATAACAAACTGCTGTATCACACGGTAAAACCGCAGACCACGTATCTACTCAAGAATTTTGAAACCACCGATCATTGCAAACCGATCGTGATCGCACGTAAACTTGATCATTCTAAAGTTTCCGGTACCATTTTTAGTACGCAGCACCCAGAACAAGATGCGCGAATTAATGAAAAAATTTTCTTCACATAAACATCCGAGCGACCGGGTGTGACGTCACCCGCTCGGATCCTACGGAGAACGACGTCAGCCGATATTCGTGTTAGAAATACCGTAGCATAACACCTATTTTCATATCTGCCGATCGCCTGTTGGGGGTTAAAGAAGGCTATCGTCTGGCATATATCGTTGTTAGCACACGTCCCAGATTCTATGGGGTCAGAAATTGGAACATGCGACACAGCGAAATTTAGAGACCTAAGTCTTTTAACTATGGATAATAAAGAATGATACAACCTGGTTATCTTCGGCGGTATTCTCCATAGTATCCTTTAGTTAATCCTTTCACGAACACACAAACTATCACAGATTAAAGACTTAGATTTTCTTTCACAAAAAACACTAAAATCCTCAATGCAGAAAGCATGTATTGCTCTTGTTGCTATGCAAACAAGAATGAGCTCTATGGTAAGCGGGTATTCGGCAGTTGGGAGCCGAGTACCCGGTTCCCAGGAGTCGGTAAAGCTTTCTAAGTCTATAATCCTAGAGCCGCTGTCAAGACCAGCTGTATATCAGAAGTAACAGAATGGTGAGTATTGATCGAAGGAGAATTGTCCATTCGCAGACCAAGAGTAAACTATTTTTGAAAATTTACTACTTCAATGGCTGGCTCGACAATCGAGTCAGTCATTCCAGTGATAAATTTTCAAAAATAGTCTTCTCATGGTCTGCAAATGGACATTTTCTATGAGAAAAGTGAAATTTTCTTGAACAAATTTTAGTGTTAAGGGGTTAATATCCTTTTCATCATACACTGATAACGCAGGTTACTGGGCCATTATGGTCCGGTGTATTTGCTCATTACCTTGCTCAGTAACTTGCGCTATCAGTGGAGATAATCATTTCACATCATATTCAGGATTTACATCATATTCTTTATTCATAATGATATGCCCCAGACCATGTCCAAACACATATAGATTAGCTCCCGGATACAGTAGTAATAATATCATTAACGTTATCTCACCCTTAGCTTTGTTTAATTCATCCGTGTGTTGTTTAGCATCCGCGTTGCACTTGTCCTGGAAGAATGGAAAACCATAAAAAAACAGTGATTATATTTGATAATGGTGGGATCCGATCTGCCACTCATGTAGCAAAATCCGGCACCTGAGCGCACAATCAGGTGATGTAGCTATTTCACGAATGTAGCAACAGTCCATCATAAAAGTGGCTGTTTTTTTATTTGGCTCTGATAGCCATTGTCTTGTCGTCGTCCTGTCTTCATACCATAGTTGTTCATTGTCTACCTTTAGTTGATACTGATTAATTGCGCAGCTTAGTTATGTAAAGCCTCATTTACCGTTGGCGCACTAACAATTGCTGTCGTCTCTTAGATCGCGTGGCTTTCGCGGACGCTTTCTATTGAGCTTCGTGCTTCGCATCGTACTAACACACGCCCACTCACATCGCTTCGCTGTTCAAAATTGAGAGAGAGAGAGAGAGAGAGAGAGAGAGAGAGAGAGGAGGGAGGGAGGGAGGGAGAGAGAGAGCGAGAGAGAGAGAGAGAGAGAGAGAGAGAGAGAGAGAGAGAGAGCGAGAGAGAGAGAGAGAGAGACACTTAGTGTTTTGATGAAACCTTGGAAAATGGTATTAGAAGAGTGTACTTTGGAAAGGTAGACAAGCCTCTCCCTAATAAATTGTCTATAGATGGTATTTTTATCCTTCCTCTGTGGTACAGAGGTCAAGTGAAGGAGTGTAGGATTTGTTCCAGCACTGGTCATCTGGTGGGAGATTGTTCACAAAAAAAGTGGCGATGTCCCAATAACACACGGACGCCTAAACAAGCTACAAGTAGTAGCTATGTAGCATCGCCTCCTGAACATCCAACTGAACGAGATAACCCACTCCCTGCTCAAATAGTTACAGTTGTTACTGAAACTCATTCAGAAGAAAGTGTAGTTACTGTGAACGCGGTCATACTGCATAATGTGGGCGAAATTGATGTTATTGAGAAAGGGATTAGCTTAACTTCAATGAGAACAATCCACACCAATGATGTCATGTCAAGTCAAAACGATCGTGAGGACACTCTGGACGAAAGCGAGTATTCTTTGTTACAGCGTAACACGTGACAGATACCGATGGTGAGTTTCCATTTAGTTCTTTTCCATCAACTCATATTAAGGACATTGGTAAAAAAGACTCCTGCGAGTGTTACTCTGGATAGAAAAACATCTATGAGGGATCGGGCTGACAAGCCTGTTACTGATGTGTGTGCTACGCTTAAGCTTACGCGTCAAAAGGAAGAATTGTCTAGTTCAGAATCGGATGTCGAAGAAAATGATATTGAAGACGATAATATGATAATATGTCTACTGCTGGGTCAGACTATTCTGTACAGACGCAATGCTCAGCAAATGAAATGGGTTTATTTCGTTCAGAAAATGGTGAAGTGTTGGTGCCTTATGTAACAGTAAAAGGAGTGCGCTATAGACATCTCAGGTGTGATTTAGCTATTTCTAAATACAAATATTTAGAAGTAGTTGATTTGAAAAATCACGATTTTAATAGTAGGCTAGGAAAATAGGCCAAAAGAGGCCAAAAGACGAAGTAAGCCTAGTAAGAAACATAACTCGAGTTAGATTAATAATAGCAGTCCTGTATACTATTCAACTATTTATGCTCATTTGCACGCTAAATTGCAAAGGTCTAAATACTAAACAAAAAACAGAGATGTTTGTTGGAAGAGCTTCAGAACAAAAACGTCGATATACTTTGCTTCAGGAAATGAAGATTAAAGCTCTCGTGTCCCATTAAATATTTTGCACGAAATATGTGATGCCTGCTGATTTCTGTTCAATTTACCCAGCATGCTATGCTACCAAGCATGCAATGCTACCCAGCATGTAATCCTCTGACTCAATAATCGCTATAACTTTTGGACGACATATTCGTTTAGTCTATTGTCTGTATAGGGCAGGATTTCTCAAACAAAACCAACCCGCCTGCACGTGCAAATAGTTATTTGTCCCCCAATACACTAATTATTTTGACAAGAATTTTGCTGAATGTTTGTGCTGTCATTGATAGCAACAACGTTCACGCAAATTACTGTCAATGTATATAAAAGCTTTCTCCTATTTTCTCCTGGACATTGACACACTTTCTCTGAACAGCATTAAAATACAGACTATCTAACGTACTGCCGTGAATACGCCCTACGTGCATGCTTACGCTTCCAGAGCCGGAGGACAAATGACTATTTGCAAGTGCAAGCAGGTTGGTTTTGTTTGAGAAATCTTGGCTTGTGCAGACAATAGACTCAAAGAATATGGCGTCCAATAGTTACAACGATTACGGAGTCAGGGCATTGCATGCTGTATAACATTGCACGCCGGCCAGCATTGAATGCTGGTTAAATTGAACAGGCATCTCATGTCTCGTGCAAAAGTGTCTATATTTAATGGAACATGAGAGCATGAAGTCTTTGAGTCGTTTAAGCAGTTTTTAAAGGCTGTTAATGTGTTAGCATCGTTATCGGACACACACGGACGTTCGATCAACATAACGGTTGATATCTTTGACTTTACTTTGAATATAATGTGTATTTATGCGCCTGTTTCACATGGTTCACGTCGTATATTTTTCCATGATATCGCAGCAATTACTCAAGGCAATGTATCTGAAAATTTGATATTAGGAGGTGATTTTAATTGCGTTTTAGATTCAAACATTGATAATAAAAAAAAATACCCCAATCTGTATATAATGATACGCCACATGATGATTTACAACACATTTGTGGCAGAGAACATTTATTTGACATCTAACGCATGACAAATCCCCGCGATAGGCAATTTACTTGGTTTTCGTCTGATGGACTCGTAGCATCCAGATTAGATAGAATTTATTTACAGCAATCACTTAAGGGCAATCTTGGCCAAACAATCGTATTTCCTGTGGCATTTTCTGATCACAATATGTTGTGTGTTACCTTAGATAATGCTAGCTGGATCAAACAAGGAGGTGGCTTCTGGAAATTTAATAATTCACTATTGTACGATACTAACTATCATCATCGTGTCCAAAGTTTTTGGCAGTATTGGCTTCGAATGAAAGATTCATATGAAAATTTAGCCCTGTGGTGGGAGGAAGGTAAATCTGGGTTGGCTCATATTTCCAGGAAGTTTGCACTTCAAAAAGTCACGGGATAGGCGGAAACGTATAAAAGCATTAGACATATTTTTGTTTAGGATATCTTGTAAAGTAAACGATGGTTGCAGAAGCTACAATAATCTGTTAGTCAAAATAAAGCATAATATTAAAGCGATGCTAATGTTATCTCAAAAATGGTTTATAGATTCCATATCATTCATATCCTGTCACATTCCCTGATCTGTATTGCAATTATCTGTTTTGTAATATCATGTAAATGTTGAACAGTGATCGACACCATTTTGTTTCCTCAAAATTTTGTGTGTGTGATGTCATGTAAGCTCCAACGCATCCCATTCTTTATTTTGTAATGCTCATACCATTGAATATTTTGAAACTAATTTGACTGGAAGTTGTTTCTGCCTATGGCAGCAACAACTTCCAATCAAATCGGCTTCAAAATATTCAACAGCTTTCCTGTAGGATTGCTTTTATATCACATTGCCTAACTATATCTGGCGCCCCTATGACTGAGCGTATATACCGAGGCAGCCACACTAGGGTGTGTCTGATTGGTTGAAATGTAACTCATGACAGCTATCACAGGGTGTAGAAATGTACCAACATTTACCTACTAAAGCCTGAATATCGTTCCTTAGCGCCATGATAAAAAGCTTAAAATTACCTGGATAGTTTATGACCGGCGTGTTAGATCACCTGAATGGCTATCAAGAGATGGGATTAGTGATCCTTTAATGAATTAGATCAATATATGGTTGATGGAGTCAAAGTATGATCACGAGCCCAAATGCATGCAGAAGGTGAAGAACCTACAAAATTATTCTGCAACTTAGAAAATGCAAGCGGTATTGAAAACCCCATCGGACACCTAAAACAAAGGATGGGCTGGATGCCGTTTATCAGTATATATGCATCGGAAGGCAGTGATGATGTGGCAACTTCAAGTATGTTAAGAAATATGAGGAAGACACTGTCAGACTCTGGCTGTCAATGTTGTGACAACCATATTTCTCTTAGTGAATTAACAGAGTCATTGCAAGAAATGAAGTCAGGAAAATCTCTTGGCTGTGATGGACAAACGGTGGTTATTCTATCGCGCATTTTGACATGTGTTAGGTCCATCATTCCACCAAGTTGTGAATGTTATATTTGAAAACGGACATCTACCTCCATCTATGTTCCCAATCATATGTCCACATTCTGCACAAAAAAGGAGCAAGGATGATTTGAAAAATTATAGACCTATATCTCTACTCTGCGTCGATTATAAGATCATATCACGAACATTACCACTGCGATTAAGTAGAGTATTAGACCTGGTAATTGATCCTGACCAAACCTATGGAATTCTGGCTAGAAGTATTTTAGCTAATGCATCTTTCATAAGGGATGTAATTAGCTTGGTTGAAAAAGCCAGTATCCATGCAGCAGTTATTGGACTGGACAATGAAAAGGCATTTGGCCGCCAGGAATGGGAGATTTTGTTTAAATCCCTAGAGCACATATGTTTAGGAGCACATTTTATAAATGGGTCCGGATTCTATCTACTGGAATTACCAGCAGATATCTTTTAAATGATTGTTTGACTAATCCTGTGATACTAATACGCGGTGTACGGCAATGATGTTCTCTGTCACCCCTGTTTTTGTCATAGCTATGGAATCACTGGGAGCAACACTGAGGGAAGACCCTACGTTTAAAGGGATATCCATAGATGTGATCGGTATGGTATCCTAATACGTAGACACGCCAAACTACCCCGGGCAATGGACCTTTCCATTTTTAGCTGAGCCCCGCCCATCACTAGTTAAGATCCACCCACACCTCGCCGTGTTGGGATTGATCGATCCCCAAATGCCCAAGTTATCAATTTCCTGAAAACTATACAGGGAAGCTGTTGAATATTGTGTAACTAATTATAGCCTATGGCAGCAACAGCGCCCAGTCAAATTACTTTCAACATATTAAACATAATATTTATTAAATAGTAAATACATACAATTTGTACAACAACGCATAGACCGTCTTCAAATATGCGTTCGTAATGTACTTATTGACGTCATTCATGACGACATTCATTATGATGTCATTCTACACATCACGTAGTTGATTATGACGTCATATGATGGGTGGATACTCTGGAAAGGTGAATTCGCCTTAAAGGCAATGCATTAAAATTGTACGGAAAATCGTTGTCAGAGAAATTAAATGGGTTGACCTATCAGGATTCAGCACCTGTGCACATACAGCGCCCAGTCAAATTAGTTTCAAAATATTCAACAGAATATTTATTAAATAGTAAAAGCAAACAATTTGTATGCATAGACCGTCTTCAAATATGCGTTCGTGACGTACCTATCGACGTCATTCATTATGATGTCATTGTACACATCACGCAGTTCATTATGACGTCATATGATGGGTGTGTACTCTGGAACGGTGAATTGATACATGGAATAATACCAATTATAAACCCTCTGACTGGAATAATGTGTGGAAGCATTTACACTTGCCATTTATACCACATAGGGCACGTGATGTAGCATGGCGGCTCATTCATCGCAGACTTTGGGTTTGCCATTTATTAGCGAAATGCAGAATTATAAATAGTAATCTATATCCTCTGTGTAAAAATGAAGAAGATACATGGGTACACCTGTTCATTATTTGTCTGGAAATTATTGAATTCTGGGAATGTGTTGAAACAATTGCAGAAAAGTTGATACCCATTCGGTGAATATAAAAGCTGAAATCATTTTGTTTAGGGATCTTAAATCTATAAAGCGGCATCTAACTAGCCATAACCATGATGTCTTAATCTGTCGTATCATGGTAGGTGTTTTGACAGTTTGGGCATACCTATGTGCACATGTGCTGAATCCTGATAGGTCAACCTATTTAATTTCTCTGACAACGATTTTCCGTGCAATTTTAATGCATTGCCTTTAAGGCGAATTCACCTTTCCAGAGTATCCACCCATCATCTGACGTCATAATCAACTACGTGATGTGTAGAATGACATCATAATGAATGACGTCATGAATGACGTCAATAAGTACATCACGAACGCATATTTGAAGACGGTCTATGCGTTGTTGTATACAAATTGTATGTATTTACTATTTAATAAATATTCTATTGAATATGTTGAAACTAATTTGACTGGGCGCTGTTGCTGCCATAGGCCGCAACAGCGCCCTGTCAAATTAGTTACAAAATATTCAACAGCTAACCTCTATAGTTTTCAGGAAATTCATAGTTAGGGCATTCGGGGTTCGACCAATCCCAACACGGCGAGGTGTGGGTGGAACTTAGCTGATGATGGGCGGGGCATAGCTAAAAATGGAAAGGTCCATTGCACAGGGCTACGAACGGAAGGAGTTTGGAGAAATTCAAGGATATTTGGTGCAGGGACAACATAGTTGAAGTTCTGCCAACGAGTTTAATAACGTTACGCCTGTGAACATTTTCTTACGAATATATGCTAACCCGAAGTTTAGTTAAAGTTCTCATCTTGTCATAAAAGACGTATACCCTTGCTAAATTTAGGACTATTTGTTACTTTATGAACGCTTTAACTAACTTGGACTATAGCCGGCACTTTAGATAGCTATTTATGGGCGCCATTATTTCAGACTCTATTGTCTTCGCCGGTGAGCAATTGTTCGTATAAAGCCATTCTCGTAACGCTCATGCTGATCATTCTTTTTATGGCTTCCCAGGTGAGCGCATACTAAGCCCAGCATAGTACAATACTAGTTCTATATTTCCTATCAGGGCAAATAAAAACAAATATATCTATAACATGTTTACTGAATGCTGTTGCTGCCTATAGCAGCAACCGCTTTCCGTCAAATTGTTGTCAAAATAATCAGCTGATAATACAATTGTCACTAGGCAAAGTTTTGATAACAATTTGGCTGAAAATCGTTGATGAAACAACTTTCAAGCAAATTGTTCTCAATATAATCAGCGGGGCGGTTTTGCAGGACCTGCTGAAAATATTTCGAGCAAATTTTTTGGTAGTCATTTCTTGCTCAGGCACTGACAGCGTTGTCAAATTTTTCTCAGAATAATCAGCGGGCTTTCTTTTTTGTTAGCTAACAAATGCATACACAACAAGCATGCTTTGCAATACATGTCCCCTACCTGGTGATATAAATCTTTCAAGATTGAAGGTCAAATACTCCATTAAAAATTGACGGAAGCAGCTGAAACTCGATCTTGATCTGTAACTTCTCATAACATAGCAATAAACCAAGTCTCAGTTATATACACCTGTGCAAAGGTTAAGCACCACCCTATTTTTACGCACATGCGAGGGTATATTCATGTGCTATGAAGAAAGCAATAGCATAAACATTTATGTACCCATCAATCTTAGTGCAAGAGGTAATAATGCAACTAGAGGAATGCTGATTATGATGGTGGGGAAACACTGTATGTTTTTGTTTGAACTTGAAAACGAGGCCTGAATATGGTTACGTTGACACAACTGACAACTATTGCCCTACAGTTGACACACGTGGCTAGATTGTCATTAATGGTGTCTGAAAACGAAGTTTAACATCTGTGCACGAGTTTGAGACTGTCATTATTAATACCGGGTATATCCACCTTGTGCCTGGATGACGGCCTGGACACGACGTCTCATGCTGGTCACCAACCGACTGATACGCCATTGTGGTATTCGTTGCCATTCAAGATGGAGTGCGTCTGTCAATTCCTGTAGGTTCTGCACATGAGGATCCCTCCTTCTCACCATGTTTCCCAGAATGTCCCAGATATGCTCAATAGGGTTCATGTCAGGGCTCCTTGCTGGCCATGGTAGGGTTTCGATGGCATTCTGGCGGAGGTATTCATGCACAGCTCTAGCACGATGTGGTATGGCGTTGTCATCCATGAATATAGGGTGGGTTCCAGGTGCATAATTTACAAAATGAGGGACCACAACTCTATCCAGTATGGAATCTTGATATCTTTGTCCATTTAGTGTTCCAGGTACAGTCAACAGATCCAGCTTACAATCAAATGAGATGCACCCCCATATCATAACGGAACCTCCACCAAATGGAACTTCTTCCATGATGTTACGTTGGTCGTACGCCGTGCGTCTTGACCTCCATACACGAGTTCGACCATCTGTGGCATGAAGCAGGAACCGACTTTCATCGGACCAGTGTACCCGTCTCCAGGATCTCATGTTCCAGTGTCTTCTTTCGTTGCACCACCTCAGACGCTCATCTTTGTGGTGTGCAGTGAGGAGAGGACGTCTGACAGGTCTCCTAGCTTTCATGCCAGCAGCATACAGTCTCCTTTTGACGGTAGACATTGACACTCTATTGCGCGTTTCCCATTGCTGGCTGAGCACTCTGCTGTCGGTGAATGGAGATCTCCTAACAAGGCGTACTAGGGCTCGATCATCACGGGCAGTAGTCTTCTTCGGTCTTCCAGATCTAGGCCTGTCCTTCACCTCGTTAGTTTGCCCATGTTTTGCAATCAAACGACTGATTACAGTATGGTTAATGTTCAGCTGTCTGCCAATCTCTCTGCATGACATACCAGTGGTATGCATGCCTATGATTTGCCATTTCACACGATCACTTAACCTTCGTCTTGCCATAGCGGTTCACAATCAAGAGCTAATTCTCTCTGTACAAATAAACCACGGTCATGAACACAAAATTCCTAATCTTGTCGCCTAAATCTGTATGTAATGTTCTACACCTCAAACTGGACTTTTACATAACTGAACACGTGTGCTGTTTCCCGCCACGCACGGACATCAAGCGGCGTGAAGTCATGCATGCATGTGCATTTCGTACTTGCAATTATGTCAGCTAACGCGGGGACAAAAAGTATGGCAGCCTAGTTGTACCATCATGTTTCTACGTTCTATTGTTTTTGCTGGTGCTTAACTTTTGCACAGGTGTATATATGTTGAAGGAGAAGGAATAAGTCTTGAAAGCTGATATGTTTGTATTTCATACAACGAAAGGGGACATAACTCCATCAAAAAATGACGCAAACGGCTGAAACTCGAACTTGGTCTGTAATTTCTCATAATAAAGTAATGTATAAATTCTCAGTTGAATATCTTGAGACTGCGAGAAAAGGGCAGACAACTAATATTTTTTTGTATTTCATAAGTCGAAAGGGGGCATAACTCCATGAAAAATTCACGAAAATGTCTGAAATTCGAACTTGCTCTGTAAGCCCTTAGACTAAAGCGATGTACCGAGTTTTCCTTAAATATCTTGAAAGAGTGCGAATAAAAGTGCCGAAAGCTGATATTTTTCATATTACCTAAGTGGAAAGAGGACATAACTCCATCAACAATTTACGCATACGCCTGAAACTCGAACTTGGTCTGTAACTTCTCATAACAAAGCAATGTAGCAATTCTCAGTATAATATCTTGAAAGACTGCGAAAAAACGTCCGGGAAAAATATTTTTCGAAAGGGGGCATAACTCCATGAAAAATTGACGAAAATGTCTGCTGAAACTCGAACTTGCTCTGTAACTCCTTATAGTAAAGCGATGCGCCGATTTTCGCTTAAATATCTTGAAGGAGTGCGAAAAAAGTGCGGAAAGCTGATATTTTTCGTTGACGCATGCGCCTGAAACCCGAACTTGGTCTGTAACTTCTTAAAACAAAGCCATATACCAATTCGCAGTTGAATAATTCGAAGGACTGCGAAAAAAAGTGCGGCAAACCAACTGCGGTTGACGGACAGACAGACGGACGGACGGACGGACGGACAGGAGTGCAAACCTATAGTTCCCCCTCCCCCCTTCCCGGTTTTACCGATAGGGGACTAATAAGCTAGGCCTATATGATAAAAGGAATCAGTTATTATATATTTATTATAATCTAAATCCTGATGACCCCCACAATATGACCACTATAATTTTAGTACTTTGTTATTGAGATGGCGGTACAATAACAGTAATAATTCTGTCATTACTAATTATGAAGTACGTGTAAATAATAACTGTAACTTTCATAATAATTCTAAGTTACTACTACTGCTGCTGCTGCTGCTGCTGCTACTGCTACTGCTACTGCTACTGCTACTGCTACTGCTATTGCTGCTGCTGCTGCTGCTGCTGCTGCTGCTACTGCTACTGCTACTGCTACTGCTACTGCTATTGCTGCTGCTGCTGCTACTGCTACTGCTACTGCTACTGCTATTGCTGCTGCTGCTGCTGCTGCTGCTGCTGCTGCTGCTGCTGCTGCTACTACTACTACTACTACTACTACTACCACCACTACTACTACTACTACTACTACTACTACTACTACTGCTACTACCGAAAGCACAAACAGTGGTTATATAACTAGATAAATACCAAAATATGTAATTATGAATTGATATATAATGTCTGATCGCCATCACATTTATAATTTCTGTAAATTCATATTCCCCATATGCCATTATGCGGCCTGGGGGTGTAAATAAAATAATCTGAATCTGAATCTGAATCTGAATCGAGACCCAGTCTCAAATATGCTCGAAAATTATGTTCATTTCATTGTCAACAGGCATGTTATTCTATTCACGGTAGTTATATCAGAGGCGATCGAGCATGTGCTGGTGGACGGACGGCTTGGTCTTTGTGAATATATTTCACTCTGAAATACGCATACGATATAGGCCTAACCAATTGTGTATGCACTTGCTCGCAAACAAAACATGAAGTCCGCTTAATTAGGATAAGATTTTGACAACGCTGTTGCTACCATAGTCAGAAATGATTGTCAATAAAGTCAATAAAGTTGCGCGAAATATCTTCAGCATGTCTTGCAACGTTGACTTGATTATTTTGAGAACAATTTGATTGAAAGTTGTTGGTCAACGATTTGCAGCCAAATTGTTATCAACTCCCTATCTAGTGACAATTGTATTATCAGCTGATTATATTGACAACAATTTGACGGAAAGTTGTTGCTGCTATCGACAGCACCGGTTTTCAATAAACCTGTTATGAATATATTTGTTGTTTCTTGCACCATAGGAAATATACACAACTGGTATTGAACTTTATGCACATTTATGCGCTCACCTTGGAATCAATCAAAGGAATGATTAGCTTTAGTGTTACGAGAATGGTTGTATACGAATATATTCTATTGGCGGTAGACCGAGCTAGTTGTGTTTTGTTTCACGAGAGAAATATCTATCTTATTTACAAGTTTATCAAAATATTTCAGAGCTAATTTTAAGAAGACGCTTTCATTAGAGCACGAAATGTAGACACAAAATAGGTTCCCTTGCTGTATAATTTTGATACTAATTTGACTGGATAGTGTTGCTGCCAAAGGTATCAAGACCTTTCATTC
The DNA here is from genome assembly GCA_034401795.1 of Chaetoderma sp. LZ-2023a. NCBI lineage: Eukaryota > Metazoa > Mollusca > Caudofoveata > Chaetodermatida > Chaetodermatidae > Chaetoderma > Chaetoderma sp. LZ-2023a. The sequence goes on along the minus strand of CM067360.1, from coordinate 103,284,553 downwards.
AAATTATGCTTAAGATATGCAACAGCTTAATAGCATGCCTTGAGTTCTAATACTAGTGTTGAAATGGTTAGATGTTGGCGTAGACCTACTATATTGGATGTAAACCCACGGGAGTGTATGTACATGAGTTCATGTGCGTGTGGAAGTGAGTGTGTGTGATTGGGAGTGCATGTGCTTTGGTGAGTTCTTAATTTCAGTAAACTATATATGCCTAATTAACCTTTAAGATACAAACCTTCGATTGAACCTTCTGATTTTATCCTACATTATGAAGTGCTATGTCAAATTTGGTGATTCTTCCGCTCTTTGACCCATAAATGCACAAGCCTAGAAACAAGTCCATAAAATCGGCTAGAGAAATGACCATTTGCAGTCCAGAGGACTATTTTTGAAAATTTATGACAGGAATGACAGGCGCGATAATCGAGCCAGTCTTTCACTTGGGTAAATTTCCAAGAATGGCATTGTCTTGTTCTGGAAACGGACATTTCACAAAATATAGACCTAATCGAGGTTTTCCTGACAAATTTAGTCACTAAAGGGTTAAGACATTCGACGGCGTGGGCAATGATAATAATTTTACTAAATCTATTGTTTCTGTATGTATGTATAATCGTATGCTATAATGTGCTTAGCTGTATTTGTCTACGAAATTGAGAATTAGTTTCTATATTTTAGCACATAAAAATATCGTTATTTCTATTTCTTGCATTGTTTCCAAAGCATTTCAGGAGAAAAGAAAGGAATTTACTTTACAATGCTGAATATATCAATGCTAATTTGATTGAAAGTTTGCTGCTGTTGAAAGCATCAGTAGCTTTTGTTCAAATTACTCTTAATACATTCAGAATATTATATGATTATAAGAAATAGATTCCCTAAGTTCCTTGTCTGTACATAGATGAATAAATGTGTACATATTATATATAAAAATTTGTATATATGTTAATGAGGGCCTCTGCTAGATCAGGCCGTGTACTTGAAGTGCTACCCTCAATAAATAACGATTATTATTATTATTATTATTATTATTATTATTATTATTATTATTATTATTATTATTAAGTACCAGTTGTTATAAAGACAGTAGCCTGATAATGTGTTTGATGTCTTACAGTACTTAAATCTGGCAAGATAGTGTGAACTGAATAAGATTCCTACATGTGCGTGAGTACTATTAACTGTTAAGGCGTATTCAGTAGTTCAGTAGTTCATTAATATCTATTGATCATTTCTTTTGTCTGCTACTCAACGCCGTCTTGACCAGTGCAGCGCAGTGAGCGGCGCTCGGTGAACAGAATTCTGACAGCTTGTATCCGATAGCCAGGTTGACCAGCGTAAACGAAAACCGTCTGCCTCGCCCGAGGGCGCAAGCGCTATGCCACCACAACCACCAGTAATCTCACCACAAGGATCCCACATGTATGACGCGCGGAGAGAACTTAGCCAAGCTTTAGGCGATGCTAACTATGTTTTGAATGTATCAATGCCTGATAAATATAGGTGCATACCAGTAAAATGTACCTCGGATGTGAAAACAACATCGACGGTTGTGACGTCACGGGTAATGACTCCTACCACATCGGCCAGACCAACTGACATAGTCTCGTTTGTGACGAATACACGCAAGACACCAATAACTCACAAACACATCCACCACGTATAAGAAACATAAATCCAATGTCAACTGTGTAATGACAATGCTTTCTTGCTAAGCAAAGAGCTACACGATCGCGTAATAGATCACGAAAGCAGATCTATGAAATATAATTTATTATTCCGAGGCATACGTGATGTAGATGGGGAGGACGTATGCGGCGTGTTACATCAATTTATCACAAATGAACTTAAGATTGAAGACCAGATTCAACTCCAAAACGTCCACCGTCTAAGCAAGAAGACGCCGAATGACGATCGTCCGCGACCAATCATTGGTAGATTCTATATATTGACCATGAAGGCGTGCGTAAAGCGGGAATTGAACAGTTACGTGGGCCAAATTTTAGTATTGTGCAACAGTATCCCTTCGCGACCAGAGAAGAACGAAAAAGCCTCGTCCCAGTAATGATGCAGACTAGGAAGAATAATCAGACCGCAAATCTAGTCTTCATTAGACACTATATAGAGGTAGCTGCTATTAGCCTTTGTTCTGGGATAATTTTCGAAAGTCTATTTGCAAGTAAATTTAAAATCGCATAAATATGTAAACATTCAATTTGAGCTCTTTTATGTTAGCATAAACATACACCAAATAGACAATCAGCGCGTTTGTTCCGGGTTAATTCTGGAAAATGATCTCGCGAGTAAAGGGATTTGTTAATTTTCAACTCACATTTACAACACTATGCGGTATTACAGCGTCACTAAACAAAATGCTAATATTCTCGTATTTACCTTTTTATAAATCATCCTGCAGGGCATAATTGGTCTGTTTCATAATGCTTATAAGCTTACGCTTGATCCGCGCGTTTATGTTATGACCTTCATTACACCGCTGCCAATATGTATTAATACAGTAGAGTCAGTAGAACAGCGCGTGTTTTGGAAGCGGTGTTGCTGCAAGCTGTTACTGTCATGGACAGCAACACTGATTCTCAAATATGCATTGCTGTCATACGAATACGAAGTTATTTTGAGAGACGCCGAGACTAAAAATTCAGTGCTCTCATAGTCAAATAAGTGTCTGCTCTCTGAACGTGTGGAATTTAACAGTTATGGTGTTGCGCTTAATGGCTAGAATTTGTTACGATATAATTTATGACCTTATAAAAGGGTTTTATTGAATCTCAATTTCAAATAATGATACAGGAAAGCTGTTGGGTATTTTGAAACAAATTCAACAGGAACATGTTGCTGCCATAAGCAGCAACAGCTCCAGGTCGGGTTGGTTTGGAAATACGCAACAGAATATTCATAAAATCCTAAAGTATATTAGTATGGTGTGATTTCATGTTGAAAAGGTTAAGACAAAGCCTAGCTGTATCCACTATAACGATGCATAAAATGTTTAAAAATTATACATTTGAGCTTCAAATATGTATTACTTATTGATACATGGTACTGATACGATAGTTGTTTTCTATTGACTTTTTCTATGTTTAATGCTCTTTTCAGTCAGTATATTTTTGGGTACTATGGATTTCTACACGATCCTTTGATCGTCGTGCTACAAAAAAAGTAGTAGTAGTAGTAGTAGTAGTCGCAGCAGCAGCGGCAGCAGCAGCAGCAACGGCAGCAGCAGCAGCAACAGTAGTAGATGTGTTGGTATAGTAATGCTGCTAATGTATTCTGATCGTTAGTTTCTAGTTTTAGATTTTTAATAGATTAGAGCTATAAGGGGCAATACCTCTGCTCGGAAAGTTAGATCTCAGCTCACTATTAAGGAGTTGTCTTTCTTGAGATGACATTTATATCATGATAATACACATTAGTGGCCTAATTAAAGGGGAGATTTCAACGAATATAGATCAGATCTGTATAAATCTCAAAGGATGTTCGTTCTTAAATGTCCAATATTTTATATCTGACTTACCAAGTTTGTTTTACAAGCAGCAGACTCTTCCTCGGACTTCTTACTTTTCGCAAGGGCATCTGCTAACTGCTTGTCCCTCTCCGTTACAGCTTTCTGTTTCTCATCCCTCTCCTTCCTGGCAGTGTCTACGTCTTTCTGGCACAGGGAAATTTCTTCTGACACTTTATCAGCTTTCTTCTGTATGTCAGTTAGCTTCCCTGTGCCGGCCACGAGACGACTGTGTAGTTCAGTGACAGTACTTTTAAGTATCCTATTGTTCTTCGTCGCTGTCCAGAAGTAGAAACCCAGCACACAGAGTCCAGCCGCTAACACTATCGTTGTCATCGACAGCTGATTGCTCGCCATGCTGCCGGTTGTCGCTATACGTGATTTCATAAATCGTCTTTTATAGAGGTTCAATAAATACCGACCGAACGACGGGACACGTCTACACAGAGAGTATATAGGAAAAATCGAATCAACGATTATCGTACATCGGGGTAACTGTCACGTGCTCATTAGAGCGTATCTCAAATTCAGAGAAATAATCTGAATAAACATTTAATTTATATATGGCTAAATAGTCTTAGAACGCCGGCAAAATGCACCCTAGAAAGCGTTACAAGATGATTACGAGTAGCTACAGCAGTATCTATGCGCTAAAGTTACTATACGTGCCTACGTGGACAGACGTGTAGCGTGTTAGTTACCTATTTGACTAACCTATCTACTGCGGTGGCGGTCCATTGATCTGGTCGCTCAGTCTTCTTACCTGTACACGGCATGCGCTCTAGCGGTTCAATATAGATTTACTGTCAGTCAAACTGTGTATAAAATGTCGCTATCTCTCCAACACTATCGATAAGGCAACGCGTTAAAGCCTACAGGTATTGATCGTGATCTAGTTGAATTGAGCAAGCTGCCGTTAGGCTGGGTGGTGTGGTGGTTGTGGTTGCAGGCGCATAACACGACATTACCGGTAGGCCAAAAGCGCAACGTGGCCCGTTACCTTCGCCACCTAAGGGGAAGAGGGTATTGAGCTGGGGTCTGTCTGTCTGTCTGTCTGTCTGTTTGTCTATCTATCGCGTGTTTCCTGAACGTAGAATTACAAAATGTGTTATTGTCAATCATTTTTTTAATGGTTTGATACGGTTTGCGTTTTAGGTCGAATGATCAGATAGGCCTATGTATCCACGTCAGTAAGTCATTGTTCATACCAGAATGCACATTTTTGGTCAATAACTCTGTTATGTAATTTATCTAGGTCCGTGGCGGATTCAAAGGGGGTCGGACCCGGCGTACGCAACACCCCCCCCCCCACCCCACCCACGCCGCCCCACCCCTCCACCTAAATTTCTCAAAGTCTACAAATCACCCCATCCGTCTTAAAATCAACCAGACTTTTAACTTGGAAGCAATGCTCTTTTGTCACACAGACTAGCGGAAATCTGTTCCTAGCAACGCAGAATTCACCAAAAAAATGTCCGTTTTACAATGTCAACGTAGCCAAATCTTAACTATCTATCCGTCCTCTCATCCCTTTGGGAGGAGAATTTCCACAACTGAGAGATATGGTCGGGTACCCATTCTGAACAGTTAACACCTATTTAAATGCACCAAAACAACTGACAGAAAAATCTAACTGTGCAATTCTTTGTGTTTAAAAAAAGATATTGCATCTATTTAAGGCTGCGCGGTATGGCATAATGACATCTATCCCGTTCATAGTAGAAAAGATATGCCGATGTCTGGTGATAACAGATTCTTCAGCTGTCAGTATTTCGTCATATGCTATTAAAATCCAAAAATATTGAAGAAAGTTTGTTGGTTTACACTATATTTAGTTGGTAGTCATATAAATTCACAATTTAAAAAATAATTGCGATTTTCTACTTAATCACGTAATCGCGCCAACCAGTCTTCACCTTAAAGTTATCATGAATCAAGAAGATCGGGAAATGTTTTGAAAAATCCAGCGACGATCTATTTATAAGTATGTTACGGTTATTCAGCACCTTACCCGGTTGATTTGATAAGATACACAAATACTGGCGTTCACCGTTGAATGTGATAATAACACAGAATTGACAATATTTAATGAAAGATCAAGTGGGTGATATGCTCAACTCCTTCGAATTCGTGTCATTAGGCAGGCACACAGTGTGGACGTGTCCTGGAGTTTCGCCCAAGAATCTTGGAATACTGATGATAGACTGCTACTTTGTCAACTGTTATAGCCTTAAATTAGATACGCGTTGCTATGGCATAACACACTGATATTCTACGCCAGATGGTGACAGGTGTCTAATTAGACCTTTTTACTACGAAGGTAAGAATACACATATTACTTTTTCGGTGCCTTTTCCGATAACGTTTTCTGCCAATCCTGACAATCTGGATCAAACAGTATTTCGCCTTTGAAAATACGCGTTTCGTTATTTAATCATTGTGTAGGCTACTGATTGATGGTACAACGCGACATATTGCTTAATTTGGCAGTATTTGTATGACAACCCATACTTAGCGTGTTTTCATAATCTTCCAGGCTTATAACATGGATATTGTCTGGGAAAAATGTAATATGTTGTTAGGAGAAACATGCACTTTCATGAGGAAACGAAGTTAATGTTTCCACGTTCTGAGTGATCATGATTTCTATGTTGTACTAAAGGGATGCCAATCTCATCTCAAATGTTGTACTGCACCAACAGATTATGGTTTACATTCCATATATCATTCATATCCTGTCACATTCCCTTATCTGTATCACAATTGTCTGCTATGTAATATCGCGTAGATGTTGAAATGTGATCACTACCATTTTGTCTCCTCAAGCGATAGCGATAGTGTGTGATGGCATGTAAGTGCCAATGCATTACATTCTTTGTTATGTAATACTCACCCCGTTGGATATTTTAAAACTAATTTCACTGGAACTTCCAGCCAAATTAGTTTTAAAATATTCAACAGCTTACCTGTATGATTGCTTTTACATGACATTGCCAAACTACAGCTGGCACCTCGATGACTGAGCGTAGGGCCTATATATCGAGGCGGACACGCTAGGCCTTTTTTCTGATTGGTTGAACGGTAAACCATGACACCCATCACAGGCTGTAGAAATGTATCAGCATTTAGCTACTAAATTCTATCACCTGAATGGTTACTATAAGATAAGGTGAGATTCCCTTTAAGTCCGTTACCTGTTGATGTGGGACAAGTAACTACAGATGTGTCATCAATTTCGTGGCACTCCTATTTTTCTTAGACTCCTTTTATTATTAGAATTATTTAGGTGACGCTAAAGAATTGTCAGCCGTGGGCTAGTTCACGAGCAAATAATGTGCCGTCAAATTATAATCGAAGGCCGTGTTCTCACTAGAGAGTTAATCAGGAATAACGCCATACTTCAGAATGGCGTTATTCCGGATTAAGTCTCTGGTGAGAACACAGCCGTAGATAATTATTCTGATATTTGGCGTCAGTGTGTACGGTATGGAGTGAAGAGAACAGTTCTTATAGGCCTACCTTGCGGGTACATATAGACCTCCATGTATGCAGTTTCTCACAGATAATAATGTCATGTATATGTTTTTTCATACGCGAAAAATGAAGATCCATTTTTACCCACAGAAATGTAAAAATGTAAAAGTGTCTTCTGATAGCATCAGGTTGAGACCTAGATCACACTCCTAGGGACCACGTCTTCCAAATTCTTTGGATTCTACCATGATATTAAAGGAAAAAATATGTGTCACTCACAATGCAGACAAAGGTTTCTCAGAGTATCTAATTTTCAAAATTCCCCCCCCCCCTGGAGTACAACCGGACCCCCGCTGCCCTCTTCTCATTTACGCCCACCCTAACTGAAATTCTTGGATCCTCCCATATAGGTGACATAGCCATTAAGTCCATGTTAGAAAACACATTTTTGGAATACGAGATGGTAGCATCGACAGATGTGGCATATCCATTGAGACTGTGTAGATGTAAATCGTGTTTCAGATTAAATACTAACATATCCATGTCACCCAGTCAAAGAATCTTATAGCAGAATACACAGTTTATCAAAGTATTTTAATTCCCTTGCAGCTGATGAAGTAGTGTTCCGTAAACTTGCTGAGAATGTGTAAATTCGTCCACTTGGGGTATTTATGCCAATAATATCCTAGGTAACTACAACCTTCCTCCGGATCAAGACCTGCTTTGTGATTTTTCTTCGAACCCTGAATGGAAAGGGACAGTTAGAAGAACGCTAAAAGAGTATTGGAGGGCGACACAGATGGAAAACAAATATTGACTCCTTAAAAATTGCTCCCGGTGGTTTCTTTCCTCCAAATGTGCTATATGGTAACCGCATTGCGTCCGGGAACATCTGGAGTAATACATTCCCCAATGGACCTTTCCAGTTTTATGCCCCGCCCATCCCTAGCTAAGCTCCACCCACGCTTCGCCCGTGTTAGGATTGATCGATCCCTAAACTCCCTGACTATCAATTTCCAGAAAACTATACAGGTAAGCTGTTGCATATTTTGAAACTAGTTTGATTGGGTGCTGTTGCTACCTATAGTAGACATAAAATGTGTACAACAACGCTTAGTCCCTCTTCAACTAAGCGTTCCTGAGGTACTTATCTACGTCAGTCATGACGTCATTGATTATGACGTCATCCTACACGTCACGTAGTTGACATACGTCATATGATTGATGGATAAACTGCAAAGGTTCATTACAATAGCAACAGTAACAGTACTTCTCACGAACCTGTCTTTATCACATAATCAAGTTTGTATTCCATCGCATAACTTATATTACGCCATAAACCATCACTACATCTCACAGCGGTGCTGGTGCATGGACCCATGCCTTACAGTGTGTCGTAATGAACTGGGTTGAAGCAAAAGAAAACTAGTCCGTCAGCACAGAGTAGAAAATATACACCCCACCCACCCTCTGCACACCTGACTTGGTATACAATTTCTGATGAGTGTATGAGTACATACTACATATATATGTAACCCGTAGGTGGGATGTAGACTTTAAACATATTGCAATTTTCTGTTGAAGCTTTTTAAGTTAGCGCGTATATACAGTAAAATCTGTCTAATGGACATAAAATGGGCACAGATAGTAACACTGTGTATACAATGATGAAATATTATCAGCGCATGTTTAGGCTACTACAGCAGGAATGGACATTCAAGGCTTATGATGAAGCAATCTATTCTGAAGCGCCAATGATTAAATGGAGAAATCCATAAGAGTTCAAGAACGATGAGCGACAGAGCAACGAACTGTATGGCATGCATTGGTAAGATTGTTTCAGAAATTGGATTTGTGGATGTTTTGGTCTGAAGCCAATATTTTTGGACCGGCAGTGTTGAAAAGGATACTTAGTGGGAAGTTCTCCAATAGAGGAATACGTGCACACATGCTGATGTATGAGGCAATGAAACGTCTTAAGTGGACAACAAATGAAAATTGGCTATACGATTCTCCACTCATTCTAAGTGACGGTAACAAAAACCTGGTAAAGTGAGATTGTCCTTATAAAGATCTTAAAAACGTGAAAGGTAATGCTGACACATCCTTTATCCAAATACCTGCCAAACCGCTAACGGAAGTGATGAAACCACTCACAGATGGGCTGGTGCAATTTTAGGAATATGGCGGAGAAGCCAGTGATGTATTCACATATTGGGATAATTATTTAAGTGACTATTCCCAACTGCTTCTTGATTATGTGAATGCAAAACGTGGTGGCTTCTGGGAACTTGAGCTAGAGATGTTTGTAGAGATGCTCCCATTAGACGCTATGTGTGCCCATACGAATTATGCATGTGGGTGGGGATATCGTCAATACTTCTGAAGGTAGCCTATTTAAAGAAAGGAAACCTGAAAGTGTATGAAGTGCTTTCTAGCGGGCATGGAATGTTAAACGATACAAGTCGAGTATGTATTGGTATCTGGCATGGCATGGGTATCGAACAGTCCATTAACAAAGATTGTGGAAAATAGCACCACATCTCGTCAAGTGAGACAGCACTGCACAAGTTCTACCTAATTGTACATTTGAAGGCGGCAGTGACAGATATGATGAAATCAATGAGTGGAATTAGCCAGAAAAGCGAGCATCATAAGGAAGCCACTCAAAGTAGAGTTGATAATGATGAAAAAGCAGTTACGGGGATATTATGCATAAATATCAACACCAGAATGGTCAATCCCTTTCAACTCGAGTCAGGTACTTCATTCGAAAACATGCAACCATTGGTGAACATAGCATCCTCCAGAGTCGCTGCAGATGACGTTACTGATGCTTTGTGCTCTGTAAGAAAAATTGGGTGAGCAGAAAAAGCAGCACTCGTTAGAAGAAATATTAACACAAAGGCATCAAATGCAATCGATTTCCTCGGCCCAATAAAGTGACCCACTTTCAAAACATGTGCCCCCTTTCAAAACATTTGCCAACATGCACATGTCAACTAAAGCCAAACAAAAACAAGAAACCGTTTCTATTAACATTGACAGAGAACTCTTCAATAAGCTCATTGTAATTTCACAAAAACGAGCAGCGGATATACTAAATGTGATGAAATATTAACTTGTGCCTGTTCCACTACCACTGTTTAATTTGGATGTTTCTATGAGGAAAAGCAATAAAAGTGATGCACTTTCATGGATAGGACAAGTATGTAGTCTACCTGAGTTAGTAGGTAAGGACAATGATTCGACTCTCGTGGTTGTTGATTTCATGATTTTGCTAAACATGGTGTGTACTGACACAAATTCTTGTAGTACATTCGGCCAACTCGCAGAAACACTTCTTAACATCGTATTTTCATCTCATTATAAGTACGTTGCAGTGGTCGGGGTCAGCTATTCGCATGAGGCCTCTATCAAATCAGGTGAGCGTGCTGGAAGAAGTTTAGTTCAAATGCAGGAAATTCACAAACCAAACCTGAACACACCAATCCCGAAACAGAGGCATACAATGTTATGAAATGTGAAAAACAAGGCAAGCATATCAAACTTGATTATGGCAAAATGGATTGACAGTGCCAAGCAGAATCTAAATGACTGTCAAATATTGTAATTGGCTGGTAGATTTGTTAATCCTCTTGAAGTTATCGCAGCAACACACGCTGATCACATTAATGTGGAAGAACTGGAATCAGACGATGAAGAGACAGATTCCAGAATCTTCATGCACGTGATGTATGCAGCAAATCTTCATAAACCAAGCAGAATAGTGATATGGAGTATTGACACTGATGTTGCCATTCTTTGTCTTCATTCTAGCCTTGTACTTGATATTAATGGTATGTATCTCATAACAGGTGTATGTAGGAAACGACGTTTTATTCCAATGCATGAAGTTGCGAGAGAATTTGGTGAAGAACTATCCATGGTGTTACCAGTAATCCATGCCTTTTACTAGTGCTTTCAGCGGAATTGGAAACAAAAATGGATGATGGTTGCGAAGGAGTGTCCCGACATACTCTATGATATTAGACAACTAGGCCAAGACCCTAGGGATATCGATGAAGATGCAATCCGCGGATCTGTTAGCCTTGTAGTTAGAATGTATGGTGGAAGATCACGACAGTCATTGGACGATGTTTGGTATTACTATTCTCAAGGAAGACTCTGTCCAGTGCAAATCTGCCACCTACAGCTGATTCTTTTCCGAAAGATCTTCAGCGTGTCAACTATCAGTTATACATTTGGCATAAAGCAACACAACTGAAACTTATCCTCCCATCACCAAACAATCGGGGGATTAAGTGTGATGACTCTGGATTCAGGCTGCTTGACCGTATGAACAATGCACCAGCGCCCGACATACTGACAAAGTTCAGCCGGTGTAACTGTAAAACAAACTGCTCATCGATGCGGTGTGTGTGTGTGTAGAAAACAACAATTGATCTGTCCAGATGCGTGTCATTGTGATTTGGAAAGTTGTCACATTCGAGAATTGGGCATGCCATCTGACTCCAGACTCTGACGATGATTGAAACAGCTGCGCACATCAGTAATATCACTTATGCCTGCTCGGATCTATATATGGGCACAGTTTAAATACTGACGTCACAAGCTACTCATGATAGAAATGTAGAAAAGCCTTTGTATATTTTACAAATAAGTTGACTAAATGCCATTGTCTCTCAGTTAGCAATGGGGGTCTGACAAATTAGTTTGGAACATATTCAACATTTTCCATTTCGTCATTTGTATATATCGCATGTAGTGTGGAACAAGGTACATTAACATTTTAACGGTCAAACTTGATCAAGAAAATCAAATTATTTCCATATCGAATGGCTATTTACAGGCCAAGAGAAGACTATCTTTGACAATTTACCACCGGAATAATTGGTTCAGTTATCCGAGCAAGTCATTCTGGCGGTAAATCTTCAAAAGATCTTCTCTTGATCTGCAAATGGATATTCCTCATGACCACCGTAGAGGCCGGTTTTGGCCGGCTTTGCCATTCAAGTGTTGTCCCTTAGCACACTGCTGTCAATATCCTATCTTTTACAGTGTCAATAGCAAAGAAACTGGTGTACATTTTTCAACAATTTTGGTGGACGATGTTAGCAATGAGCATAGATCGTATTTAATGCTGTGAATGGCTTTGCTGAAAGAATATGTTGCATATTTTGAAGAAAAAAAACCGTTCAACAAGCTCTAAATATCCTCACCAATTTTTCCATCGCCAAATATTGAATTTTCTGCCACAATGCATAATGGTTAATCTATATCTGTAAGCATACCCTAGCAAGAATAGGGGCAGATAATTAATACTCGTATCAGATGACGGTGCAACCTCTACTTAAAGAGTTTATATAAGTGTTGCGGACACAGCTTAATGGACCTTTCCATTTAAGCTATGCCCCGCCCATCGCTAGCTAAGCTCCACCCACACCTCGCCTTGTTGGGATTGATCGATCCCCAAATGCCCTAGCTATCAATTTCCTGAAAGCTATACAGGGAAGCTGTTGAATAATTTGTAGCTAATTTGACTGGGTGCTGTTGCTGGCAGCAACAGCGCCCAGTCAAATTAGTTTCAAAATATTCAACAGAATATTTATTAAATAGTAAAAGCAAACAATTTGTACAACAACTCATAGACCGTCTTCAAATATGCGTTCGTGACGTCCTTATCGACGTCATTCATGACGTCATTCATTATGATGTCATTCTACACATCACACAGTTCATTATGACGTCATATGATGGGTGGGTACTCTGGAAAGGTGAATTGTTTACACGGTAGTGTTATATTTTCAGCTACACGGCATATTTCCTGGCTCATTTAGTGATTTCCCAGGAATGGTACAATAAATGATGAATATTTCAGAACTGCAATACTTGTAAACTCTACATCCCCTCTCATAAACATGCCTGGGGTTGGTACAAAGTCATGCCACCATTAAAGATTGTATGCCCAATGAGGTGTACTCAAAATTTAATCCCCGTACTGAAAAGTGCCTGCTGATGGACTAAACTGAAATAATCAGAATAAAACGAGGTTGCTTGCAATGATTTTTCAGTGTTGCTAGCCTAATTTTCTGTTGCATGGTGAGTGTGCTTGTTGCATTGTTGGTGTTGTGTTGGTAGTGGTGAACCGATTGATGGGATGTGATGGATAAGTCTGTGAACAAAAGTGTAGAAACGAAACCAAGGTAAATGGAAATTTAAATGTTAAAAGATGATGGAACAAACGAGAGGAATAAAATAAAATGGAGTAAATAAGGCAAAAGGCATGTGATAAAATAAACACGATGTGGGGGAATTGAAACTGAAAATCTATTTTATGTAGACAAAAGATCCTGTTTTAACCTGAAAATAGAACCCATTGCTGTAAGAACCAAATGTGTATGTAGGTTGTTGCTGTTTTTAACACGGCATCATAAGCGGCATGTTTATTAAATAGCAAAGACATACAATTCGTAAAACGTGTCTAACTATTAACCGTTTAAGACGGACTAAATGGAGGCATTCATAATTATGACGTCATCCTTCATGCCGTGTAGTTGCTTATGACGTCATACGACGTCATATGATGGATGGAATTCGAAAGGACCATTGAGTGACATAATGTGCCATTTCCATATTTCTGCGTGACGGTGGTAATAGAGAACAGTCAACCTTTTTAATCCTTTAGTGACGATACCGGCCAAAACCGGCCTCCTTAGTGGTCTACAGGAATGCCCATTTACATACCAAGATAAGACTAATTTTAAAAAATGTACAGCTTAAATGACTGGCCCGATAACAGGGCCAGTCATTCCAGTTGTAAATGTTCAAAATTAATCCTCTCTTGGCCTGAAAATGGACATTCAAAAAGCACATATTTAAAATTTCAGGATTAAATTTCGTCACTAAAGGGTTAAAGCATGGCAATGGATTCTCATAAAAGAAAAAACAATACAGAGGAAATTAATTTCAAACTAGAATGAATCGATCTTGTAAATTCTCCATGCTTTCTCTCTTTGGCCTTTGACCACGCCCCATGATCCTCTGGGTGGGCGTGACTGATACACCAATATAACTTGTTTTAATGGCACAATCATATGGGTAACTCACTTACCAATCTTTAGATGAATTTTGCTGAATGGTGTCAGAGATTATATCAGTGTAGTCGTTGGCTAAATTTTGACTTATCTATAAACTTTTGATCCTGCCCTGTGTCTGTCTACCTGTCTGTCTGTCTGCCAGTCCGCCTGGCTGCCTGATTGACTGTCTGTCTGTCTGTCTGTCTGTCTGTCTGTCTGTCTGTCTGTCTGTCTGTCTGTCTGTCTGTCTGTCTGTCTGTCTGTCTGTCTGTCTGTCTGTCTGTCTGTGGGTCGGTCGGCTAGCCGGCCGGCCGGTCGGTGGGTCGGTCGGTTGGTTGGTTAGCCTGGAGGATTATTTTCACAGAATGAAGTAAGTTTTTCAAAATATTAATATATCTTGTTTAGCTGGGATGTTTATGAAGTTTAACCGACAGTACAGCTAAGAACTGATTTATGTTTCCAAAATAAATGTAAAATGTACTCTTTAATATTTTTAACATATGACATCCATAGCCTCCAATTCTATTATAATCACAAACACGTCAAAATATTCAACAACACATTTCTTACATCATGTTCAAAATTGCGCTAACTAACATATTTCTGGAAACTGTATATTGGAAACATGTTAAGATATGTCTGAGCTGCACTGTGCCATTCTTACTCTACTATACAGGCTGTACCATGCTTACCCAGTGTCAACCAGTGCCACCTCTACCAAGCCTGGAGGACATTTTCTGAAAATGAAGTAAAATGTTAGTCTTTCAAAATGGATTAACGGGCTCGGGTTTATTCAAGAAAATTTCAAATTCCTAATAGAAAATGTCAATTTGCAGACCATAGAAGACTATTTTTGAAAATTTTACCACTGGAGTGACTGGCTCGGTTATCGAGCCAGGCATTCCACTGGTAAATTTTCAAAAATAGTCTTCTTTTGGTCTGCAAATGGACATTTCTCATGACCACTGCAGAAGCCGTTTTGGCTGATATGAGTGTTAAATGGTTAAGGGGTCTTTACAAGGTGGAAGTTGCCTCTAGTTATTACTTGAAGATGAAGAGAAATTTGTGAGTATAATTTATTTTAGAATTATTGGGTTTCTGTGACCGCATCATAGACGTTTCTCTATAGACGTTTCTGTGGGGCACTCGTGTACTAAGGTACACGTGCCTCTCTTTACGTAAGGGCTAAATGTTTCTGGCCGTTAACCTGTACCACTGGCAATTTCCGAGGCTCATGACTGTGTTAGTCCACCACTAAATATTTCTGGCACTTGCCATTCATGACACTGTGGAAAATATATGACATTTTAAGACTAATTTCAACCATTAACTCAATGAGCTTGTCTAAAATTTTAAGGGGACCACACCATATTGGGGCTTCTGCTAGGTTATCCCACCAGCAACAATTTCTAGTAACAGTTATTGATTAAACTAGTGGACCTATATACAATTTCATCCAGTACCCCAACCAGCTCATCTAGCATTTTAGACGGTGCACCAAAATTGGCGCCTCAAAATTGGGCCTTCTAACTGGGGCAGCCAACCATAAGAAATGTCTGGCAATAGCCATTCATAACACTAGGTGACATATACAACACTTTGAAACTAATTTCAACCAGTAACTCAATGAGCTGATCTAGTATTTTATGGGGTGTCCCAAAAAGGGTCTTCTGACTGGGCCATCCCACCACTAATAATTCCTGGCAACAGCCATTCATGACACTAGGGAACACAGGGAACATTTTGAGACTAATTTCAACCAGTAACTCAACGAGCTGATCCAGCATGGTTTTGGCGGCCACTGTTTTGTCGTTTGGTTTGCACACCCAACCGAAGAACATTTCCGACAACCATGTTTTTGTAATTCATGGGTGATAGGAACTTAGTGCAGAGTTATTTTAATCAGTAACCTTAACAGCTTGTCTAGCTCAATTGTGGGTACCACATAGGCGCCCTTCATAGTCAGACCCACTAAGAAATCCCTGCCATAATACCACATACTATATGAATCAAAATGGAAGATTTTGATGTCATTACAAATTGGTAACCTTCCTCGCTGAGCTGAACGCTGCCGGAACCCGGTCTAGTTCACACATTCGTTGTAGTTAATCAGTTTTTTGAGAAGGAAATGTTGGCTTTTATTTAATTATGATAAGCATCAGTGGAAGCCATCATGAATAATTACTGAATTGCATGTCTCAAGCCACAGCTAGAGCGCAGTGCGTGTTGCACGCGCGATAAATATTGCAAGTCTTCATGGACTTGTATAGTTCCTCTCAACGACGACCGCAACGCATATTATATTTATAGGTCAATGTCAAGAAACTATCTTTATCAAACCATAATCATCAAAGAATATCTGGAAGAACGTACCTGAAATAAGATTAGGAAGCATAATAGAGGAATCCAATCTGTTAGTCAAATATATGACGTCCCAATTAAAATACGCCATGAATGATGTATGTCTAAAAATAGAGCCTTGAGTCCGTCAGGAATTTCTTAATAGTCCGTCATGTGTACGAATCGTATATCTTTATTACTTCATAACAATTCTGTTGAATATTTTGAAACTAATTTCAATAAGCAACAACGCCAGTCAAATTAGTTTCGAATTATTCAACAAATGTTTATTAAATAGTAAAGCCATACAATTCGTACACCTTGACATAATTGTAAGCATTTATGGCGGATTGAATCGCGTGATTCATGACGTCTTTGATTATGACGTCAGCCTACATGTGACGTAGTTGATTATGATGTCATATGATTGAATGAGAAATTCCTTCTTGAGCGTGAGGGAGCATATGTGAATGAGTGTTCGTGGCTAGCGAGATCTCCTTCAATACGAGATAGAGAAAGGTATCTCGCGTGTAATGAGTGGCCATTAGCATAGTAATTTTCGCCGAAATTTGTCGACAAAGACCAGCCAATATTATTTCATCCAAAACTTGATGATATAAAGCTCAATATGAGAAACAGTTAATAGAAAAATAGTCCCTCTTAATTCGTCGTAAAATTCTAATCGTTCGCACACAAAATGAGGAGGACAAAATGCTGATGTTCCGTAGATGCTGACACCACATAAACCACTGGCCAGATCGAGTTGATTTTAATGTCTGTATCAAGCTAGTGCTACGGCGATCAACATGATCCACAGTGATGTCTTTACAGTTCACTACGGAGATAGACTGGGTCCCGACATGTCTGGTCTCTGAAGTTGAGTTTGTGCACCAGGCTAGTTGTTATGATGACGTACCAAAATGGCCCGTCATTCATGTTAGAGGCTTATTCTCAGCACGAAGTCAAGGCTCTATTTTTAGATTGTGTGAATGAGATCTAATCACGCGTGAATAGCAAATTGTTGGCGATAAACACAGCTTTAATATTATTAATTGATATGGTGTGTTACAATCTACGCAATTAAATTTTATTTATTTATTCACATTTGACGTCTAACGTAACCTGATTAAAATCAATTATATGTGGATATATGGCTTACAGTTATACAGATTTTCCAAATTTACTGAAGTATTCTTCAGGAATGATTGTCAAAAAATCGTATATTTTTGCAGCCAGCTAGTTGTTCAAACCAGAATGTTTGAAAATAAAACTGTTAATACTGTATGCGCTTAGAGGCTTAAAGCGTGTACCTAGATGCAATGAAGCGAAATAAATATTAGCAAATGATTTCATTTCATATAAATTAATATTATTTTTTAAATTGCGAAATTGAATTACAGGCACGAGTCCCTAATTCAAATTCACAATTAAAAAGTTGTAATAGTTTCCACGGAATGGATGAGTATGTTAAGATTTATTTCGTTTCGTTAAATCTTAAGTTGTGTTCTCACTGGAGAGTTAATCAGGAATGGCGCCATTCCTCAGTATTGCGCTACGCCGGTTAAGTCTCTAGTGAGAACATGGCCTTAGGCCTCTTTCTCATTGCCTAATCCTGTTTAACTATCTCGTGTATTGTGTAGGTTAATAATTAGCCGATATATTGGTTTACATTCACACTGCTCGGAAATAGCCACGTACTGGGCGGTGGTGCTACCTGGTGGACACCAAGATAACATTATGACCATAGCGCTACCTGGCAGACAGTGCGAAAAAGGCAGATTTTGACGAATAGGCTGCGTTCGCATAGGGAATGATTAGCGATATATCGGAAGATAAGCCACCGATTTTGCCGGATTAAATTTCGAAATAGATGACGTATTTATTCCGGTATAAGAGCCAGTTCATTGAGAACGCTAGCAGATATATACCTGCTATTTACCGAAATAGTGGCTGTATGAGAACACGGCCTAAGCACGTGATGTAAGCCTCTAAATGCACACAATTTTAACAACTTTATTGTTAGGTATTCTAGTTTGAATATGTACCTTTTATGGGATGTTGTTATTTTAACTTGACCGCTAGGTCACTTGGTCTCTCCAGAATATTGCCCTTGCACGACACCATGGCCTGTCCGTAGGCGCTCGCAGTAACTAAGCGAGAGAGAGCATATTGTCCGATAGTACAGCTGGCCATGGGACAGCTGATCAAACATCCCTCGGACTACCTATTAACTTGGATATTATATAAGCGTGATTGATCTGCATACCACAGTGTAAGATTAACAGCTGCACTCTAGAGAGAAATCAATATATGTTAAATCATTTGTTTGAAAATATTTGTTTTGGTAACAGATGGTATAGTTCTTGTATGCACTGGAGGGTTTTTTTTAGCCATGCCCCGCCCATTGCCTAGCTAAGTCCAGGCCAGATTTTAAGAATACGCGCATTTGAATTGATTTTAAGACGGAGCCTAGATTCCCAGATTCACAATTTCAGGGCACACGTCAGCTTTTTGTCAGCTAATATTTTGAAATATGGCAGCCACAGCTCCCAATAAAATTAGTTTCAAAATATTCAACGCAATGTTTATTAAAGATGCATATTCACACCAAAATGCTTGAAAATAAAATTGTTAAAATTATATACATTTAGAGGCTTAAATTGTGTACCTCGAAGTAATGAAACGAAATAAATCTCAACCTATCATGATTTCATTCCATATAAATAAATTTCGTAGGTTTCGTTGTGAATTTGAATTAGAGACTCGTGCCGCCAATTCAATTTGACATCTTAAAGAATTATTTTAATTTATACCTCATGAAATCACCATATGCTAAAATTTATTTCGTTTCATTACATCTAGGCACGCAATTTAAGCCTTTAAAAGTATATAATTTTATCAATCTTATGTTTAACCATTCTGCTGTAAATATGCACCTTTAAATTGCACAATTCGGTAGGGGAGCCAACACGCCAAAACATCTATTTAAAGAGTTTACCATGGATATCGTATATAATGGCTTAGACGACTCATGCACATACCCTCACTATGGAGCTAGAAATATGTCATAAGACTTTAATTTGGTTACTTGAAATGAATTTTTAGTTAAAGTAAATAAAATGCAAAAAAATATTCATCATATAATACTATGCCTCTCCATAACCATAGACAATAGAGACAATGGCGTTCTCCTATCTTGAAGAGATAACCCAGCCATTTTATACACTAAATGTACGAGATAGTCGGATAGATGAAAATTTACATACTTACAAAAACATCTTTAGTAACGTAGCTGACATTTAGTAACATAAGTGACTGATGGTAACATAATTGACCAATATTTGTAATAGAAATGTATTTGGACCGATCTCTCTACAGTAGATATTGGCCAAACAACCAAGACAGATAGTCAAGCGTTAATGCTAGACCTACAAAATATATGGCGAGATAATGATTAATGATTTGTCATATTTGCACAGATCTTCTCCGCTATATGAGGTACGCGGATCGTTTGCCCATAGTGTAGAAATATGACACTCAATTCAGTCCTCTGTGAGTGGATCAAAGTAAGGCTCGTCATACAGTAAACAGTTATAGACTTGATTTTGTTTTACCTTCTTCTTTCTAGTAGTGCCACACAGGGTTTGGTTAGAATAACTTTTGCCGGTTGCAACATCTTCTGGTGCCATTTGTTTCGTCATCAACGTTGCAGCGTTAGACTGGTAAATTACCTGGTGCTGGTGAAGATGCAACATCTACCGCGGCAATGCTCTTCGCAATAGCAAGGCATGGTATATCTGTCGCCATTGTTACTGAAGGCTGGTCTGCGGAAAATCTCTAGGATTTTATGTTGAAACCCTGACAACCAATTCTTGAGCAAAATCATGATAAATCTCTTTAACTAACGACATTTCTCAGTCTAGAGTTAACCTGCACCACATCAGCGAACAAGGAAAAGATCTTGCTATTCAACAACCAGACTCCCTAGCAGATGAATCACTGCCATGGATGACTGTTACAAAATGTTGCAGGTAGTTCGAGCACTGAGCGTTACTGACTCCATAACAACATGACTCTGAAGGACACTGTATCGGGACTGACCAGGGCAAAGCCGAGGCAATTCAAAGAGAGTTCAAGAAACAGTTCATTGATTACGATGATATCATGATCCCTTGCACCCGTTTTGAGGAGACCCCAGGCCATTACTAACACCAATTAATGGCACGCAAAGCCCTGGAAATGGACGTACTGTAGCTCATGGGGTAGAGTTGGGCCGCTCCGGTGTCTGGTGTCGACTCGCCGCGTTGCATGTGCACGACAAGTGATGACGCTGTTTAGCTTCCGGTCTCGGGTAACAAATACCGGCTCCTAAGGCTAGTGGAACTCAATCGTTCTGGTGGGGCCGTGCGACCATTGTCGTGAACATTAAACACAACAGTCTCATCCCAAGAGTTTGTGTCACCAGTATGCCTGTCCATAGCAATTTCGTAATCTATTGACTTACAAGATTTGATTGGTGACCTAATTAAAATAAGTCTATACAATGGTTTTACCTTAACAGACCGTCAAGTATGCTATATAAAAATGAGCATACGAAAATACAAGACATAGAGACAGCCTGATGACCTTTTAAATGCGGGACTGCCGGAGGTACCACACAGACTCGTAGGTCGGGCAGAGGTATTCCCGCAAGGGAGGCTCCCGTACACGAGATCGCTAATTAACTTTGTGAAGCTATTATACCTCTAAGCTGAAAGGAAAGAAAATTATCTTTTATAGTGTCGAAAAGCCATGTGCCTCCCGCAGGCACTACTCCTGATGCAAGTTTGGGTGAGAAGTAGTAGCCTCGCACGGGCCATCGCCACTGAATTCTTGTGAGAGGCAAGTGACTCGCGCGGGCCTCCGTCATAGGAAAATGTCGCTATCGCTTAAAGTGGGAGAAGAGCATTGGCCAAAAAGGGCCTACTCTAATATTCAACCAAAATTCTAGAAAGAAAAGACCATACCTAGTGAAATTAACATTTATACGGTTGCGTGCTGTTTTACGTGAAGACAGGACGAGTGATTCCCGAGGGATTCCCATGCCACAGTCTTATGTAGTTTCAAGTATGCTGAATTAGTAGTTGCCGCTTTTATTTATGCGGGCCTTCTTCTATGCCTAACCTAACATTTAGTTTTTAGAGACAAGAACTATTTTAGGCCGCAAAGGGCGGACACCTACCTAGCTTTAGATACGGCTGTCATTGAGAACGGATGTCCTACGGCATCAATACTGAAGACAGCATGCATACATGTTATTTCGCAAGATCTCCGAGCTGGGTGAGAATCCGGACATCTTGCTCCATAACCACATAAAACGTCACAGGACATTAGTTACTTTTCACAAAAGCAAGTTTAGGCAACTGATCTATCGTTACGGTGGGGGTAAGAGAGACGAATACCCACCGTGGATGTCCTTCCCGTGAGGGCGTGGCAGATCTTAACATCATGCCCAGACATTCTTACGGAATTTGGTGGGGATGCGCATCTCGCCCGTCACCAGGTCCTATGGAGCTATCTTTTTAACCTGATGTTAGTTTTGAACGCAAGTTGTCCAGTTATGTACTGCGGTGCGGGAGAATTGTCTAGCAGATGAAAAAGGAAATAATAATTTAAACATGTTTTCGCAGTGCTTCCTACATTGGCAAGGATAACTAACTACTAGGTATCCGAAGATACACGGGAAATGTATGTGACACCTTACCCTGGCCATCAGCGCTCGGAAACCCCAATAGTTTCCCAGGGTCGGATCAGTCCATGGTGCGGATAGGGACATCCAAACAATTAAGAAGCCATAAGGCTTAGTGGAACATGAAGAGAGAAAATAACTTATAAATATGAGGCCCAATAGGTATGTTGGCCAATTTTACACAACCTTGCCGGAGTGCGAGGCTAAATTATCGCAACTACCGGAAAAGAGGCGTACACTATGTGTCTCTTGACGAAGAAATTGTCTCTAATCATATTAAACCTATCCTATAGAGCTGAATAGAAAGGCTTTTTAGTCGGTAGCATGCCGGGATAAACAGAGTTATAGTACGGACAGCGACCTCAGTGAAAAAATTTTGGTGGCAGGAGAACGTGATGCATATAAAAATGTTGCTGTATAGTGTTTCCTACGTGCACTGCAGTCCTACATTTTCTACAAATAAACAAAACATATGAACTGATGGCTACTTCCCATATATAAAACTAACCAGAACAAGTAATACATTGTGAAATCATTGGAATAATATATAAAGTACAGGTTGACAGACCTACCACGGTGCGGTTAGTAAAAACACCTTACAGTAAAATAAGAATAACTATAAACAGATAAAGAAATTATAACTAGAGGTCCTCAGACCGCTAAGGTTCCTTTTAGTCATCGTGAGCGTTTATACAGACAAAGTATAATTATTAAAGCTGTAATTAACGGAATAATTAAAATTTTAAGTATACTTACTTGAATAACCGGTAGCCATTCTTAAGGACGGGCTATCGTGTTACTCAAATTGATACGTCAGCCTTGGTGTGACGTGAGTTGATTCGTTCTCTGGAAGCTGGAAAGTTCCCCGCAGGTCGGTTCCCGCAAACAGGATTCCCGTATGCAGTCCAGGACGGGAGCGGATCTAACTCAGGACGGTAATCACAATATAGAATGTCTAACGAGCAGTTAGTAAGTGATACAATAACATTACTGCTAGGGAGAATGTTCCCGTACACCGATGGTAAGGATGGAAGTTAATAACAACCTGTTCATAAGCGGGGGTTGTTGAATACGGATGAAGATACATAACTAAGCTTAACGGTGCGGCGTACGTCAGTTAGCTCTTAAGGCGTACCGGGCAAAGTTTACTTGCTGTGGTCAAAAAGTTTAAATAAACCTGCACGACATCAGTGCGGGAGACAGTTGAATAACCACTTTTTGGCGTGGCTGGCAGATCCGGCGAGTCATCCACCAAAGAACATCGCTGCCTCTACATCTGTAGAATCACATATTCAGGCCGGGAAAGGCCTCACCGCAAGTTTGTGTTCCGAGTCAGTTCTTGATTTATTCGTGAACAATATTCAAAAGTTCCAAAGATGCTCCCGCACAATCGGAAGATACAAAATTTATTTAGTGCGGTGGGTTGGATTGCTGCTGTGGCTACTGGAGAGAAACTTCCCGAGACAGAAGTAATCTGCTTAATGCCTGTCTTGCTGATAGTAGCTGGCACAGATCCAACCTATTCGGCCCCTGGCCGAGGATGCTCTCGAGTTCCATTTAGTTGGTATTTATTGGCCGCTCACACCTAGATGTATTTGGGCCATGACTCGCTCTTAGAGGTGCTTCCCCGAAGGGTTGCGTTGCTTCCCCAGAAGGGTTGCTCTAAATAAGTGAAAACTGAAAAAAGTCGAAAAATTAAGTTGTTGCTGGGAGTGTGTTGCCTGATGTTACCTAATGTATTGTAGTTGGCTAGTGTCTATGTTGTATGCAGTGTTGAGGAAGGGGTGGGAGGGGGAATTACTTTATTTCTCAAGGTGGTGGGGGTGGGGCTGGAGGGCAGTCTGTAAAGTAAAATCTCAAAATCAGAAATCAGGACAATTTAAAAATAAAAAATATTATGATGAAACTGAATGATAATACTATCAACTAAGAAGAAACAAATTAACATAATGGCATGTGATTAACTGAATAAGAAACGGGAATAAGAAACTAAAGATCTAGTGTGTGCAGAAATGAGGATTGAGTTACTAACTTAGAATTATAACCTGTTGTCGTTTGAAATGATAAATTGATTGAGTGTTGCTGTTTAGGTAATGATGGGCCTAGTCATTGTCCTTCATCAGTCAAGGCGCAGGCTGCGAAGAAGGCTGTTCTCTCATATTCAGGCAGATTGGTTGTGAAGGAGAGCTTCAGCATTTACACCAACAGGGATGGTGATCACTCAAGCAAGGCCATGTCGATCATGAAGGTGTAGATCTGTTGGATTTCATTGTTTTCATTAGGCATGTAAGGCAGTTTTCCCCCAGTCTCCGATCATCATGGTAACACATCTCGTCTCCATCTCAGTTCGTTCGCCGAGTCTTCCCCGGGTCAGACACCATTAGGCAGCATATCTATCAGCAGGCTGACCGACCACTCATCGTCCATACTCGACCAACAGCATCCCATTAGGGCAGTTTTGGCAAATCTGCCTGATTTTTTATATTACCCATGTCCGTATGTGGCTATACACAAAAGTGCCTCCTTTTAGGTAGCTGTGTGTATACCCACATACAAACAAAAGTTGTTTTGACGGCTCATGGGCAGGGTCAATGGGCTTTGGCCCATTGGCCAAAGATTTCCATTTCTATCCTGCCCCTGCGCCTTTACATGTGCCAAACGTGTCCGAAAGCCTATCAAAAGTATCATTTTCTGAGGGATTCCAACCTCAGTCCATGAGTTCTTTAACGTCCGATTTGCTTCACTGCTAATCAGACGGGACCAACTTCTTTACGTCCCTTCCAAAGGATGGTTAGTAGTTATTTTAGTATTGTTTTTATTGTCTGTCCTTATGTTTTTCAATTTGTCCTTAATGCAGTCAGACTCACCTTTTTACACTGTATCTTCTGTATATGGTAGATGTTTTCTTGGCTTCTTTTCTGTCCTATTGGAATGGCAGGCGTAGCGAAGTCGTGCAGTCCCGTCCGCATGTAATTTGTTGTTATGAATAGGGGGTCACATGGCTTTTGTACACAGGGTGCATAGTATTACCACTGGCAATTGAATGCCCGACCTCTACGTGCACAACAGTATAATCGTTGTCACGTCCCTTTTCAGTTTTCTTCTTTCGTGGTTGGTGTAGGGGGGTCTGGCTTTTGTAAGCAGAGCGCATAGTATTACCATTGGCAACTGAATGTCTGACCTCTTTGTGTACAGCAGTAAAATCGCTGTCACAAACCCTTATCTGTTAGCTCGGTCGTAGTGCTTTCTGTGCCGCTTTTTTAGTCGTGTAGGGGGTTGGCTTTTGTACGCAGAGCGCATAGTATTACCATTGGCAACTGAATGCCTGACCTCATAGTGTACAACAGTAAAGTCGCTGTCACAACGCCTTTTTTCGTGAACCATGTGGTAGTGCAATCCATTTCGGTTTTTCATCGCATAGGGGGGTCTGGCTTTTTTACGCAGAGCGCATAGTATTACCATTGGCAACTGAATGCCTGACCTCTTTGTGTACAACAGTAAAGTCGTTGTCACAACCCCTTTATCTGTTAGTAGGTCGTAGTGTTTTCCCTTTCGTTTGTTGCAGCGTAAGGGTGTCTGGCTTTTGTACGCAGAGCGCATGGTATTACCATTGGCAATTGAATGCCTGACCTCTTTGTGAACAGCAGTAAAATCGCTGTCACAACCCCTTTATTTCCGTGAATCAGGTGGCAGTGATTTCCATTTCTTTCTTTCGTCTTCAGTGCATGTTCTCTGGGCTTCATCCTTTGGGCGCTTCAGACTGACTTTATTAGTTTTTGGTCTGTCAACCAGTCAGTTAATGTAATGTAACTTACCCCCATTCTTTCTAGGCCATCAATTTACTTACTCTGCCTTTTCTTACCTCTTCAGGTCTGTGATCCTCTTACAGTATTTACTTACATATGTGTATATCTGTATGCGTCCTGTCGTAGGTACTTACCTTTTTCGTTTTAATGTTGATGTTTATATATATTTACATATTTTGTCGTCTACGGTCGGTCGATATCTATATAATTAGTCAGTCTACATAGTCTCTCAGTTGGTCGATCTACCGTCAGTCATTTTAGATAGTCAGTGCACCAGTGTCCATAGTTATTTAGTCAGTCCAATTAGTTAGTCAGGCTACTCAGTCAGTCAGTCATTTAATTCTGGGTGTCTTAGAGCATTTCAATGTTATCATTTTCCGAGGGATTCCAACCTCAGTCCATGTGTTCTTGCACGTCCACTCAGCATAACCACTGGGCAGACGGGGCCAACTTCTTTACGTCCCTTCCGAAAGACGGTTAGTAGTAAAGGTTAGCATTGTAATGTTCTGGTTTTCAGTTAGTTAGTTGTTCTATATAGTCAGTCAGTTTATACGGTCTGTCAGTTGGTTACCCTACCCAGTAAGTTAGTCAGTCTGCACAGTAAGTTAGTCAATCCATCCTACCCCTCTCCATCCATCCACTTGCCTTTGCCCTCGCCCCGCCCGTCACCCATCGTACACCCCTCCCCATCCGGCCCCTTCCTTTTATCTTCCTCCTCCCGTCACCCATCGTCCACCCCATCCCATCCATCCACTTTCCTTTGCCCGTCACCCATCCCCATCCGGTCCATTCCTTTTATCTTCCTCCCCCCGTCACCCATCGTCCACCCCACCCCCGCCCAATCCATCCACTTTTCTTTGCCCTCACCCCACCCGTCCACACCACCTGGCCACTTTCTTTTATCTTCCTCCTCCCGTCACCCATCGTCCACACCGCCCACGCTCCATCCATCCACTTTCCTTTGCCC
Source organism: Chaetoderma sp. LZ-2023a (assembly GCA_034401795.1). Lineage (NCBI taxonomy): Eukaryota > Metazoa > Mollusca > Caudofoveata > Chaetodermatida > Chaetodermatidae > Chaetoderma > Chaetoderma sp. LZ-2023a. The sequence goes on along the minus strand of CM067360.1, from coordinate 103,257,639 downwards.
ACACCCCGCCCGTCACCCATCGTCCACCCCTCCCCATCCGGCCCCTTCCTTTTATCTTCCTCCTCCCGTCACCCATCGTCAACCCCACCCCCTCCATCCACTTTCCTTTACCCTCACCCTGCCCGTCACCCATCGTCCACCCCACCCCATCCGGTCCCTTCCTTTTATCTTCCTCCTCCCGTCACCCATCGTCAACCCCACCCCATCCATCCACTTTCTTTTGCCCTCATCCCGCCCGTCACCCATCGTCCACCCCTTCCTTTTATCTTCCTCCTCCCGTCACCAATCGTCCACCCCATCCCATCCATCCACTTTCCTTTGCCCGTCACCCATCCCCATCCGGTCCATTCCTTTTATCTTCCTCCCCCCGTCACCCATCGTCCACCCCACCCCCGCCCAATCCATCCACTTTTCTTTGCCCTCACCCCACCCGTCCACACCACCTGGCCACTTTCTTTTATCTTCCTCCTCCCGTCACCCATCGTCCACACCGCCCACGCTCCATCCATCCACTTTCCTTTGCCCACACCCCGCCCGTCACCCATCGTCCACCCCTCCCCATCCGGCCCCTTCCTTTTATCTTCCTCCTCCCGTCACCCATCGTCAACCCCACCCCCTCCATCCACTTTCCTTTACCCTCACCCTGCCCGTCACCCATCGTCCACCCCACCCCATCCGGTCCCTTCCTTTTATCTTCCTCCTCCCGCCACCCATCGTCAACCCCACCCCATCCATCCACTTTCTTTTGCCCTCATCCCGCCCGTCACCCATCGTCCACCCCTTCCTTTTATCTTCCTCCCCCCGTCACCCATCGTCCAACCCACCCCCGCTCCATCCATCCACTTTCCTTTGCCCTCACCCCACCCCATCCAGCCACTTTCTTTTATCTTCCTCCTCTCGTCACCCATCGTCCACCCCCGCCCCATCCATCCCCTTTCCTTTGCCCTCACCCCGCCTCTCACCCATCGTCCACCCCACCCGAGCACTTTCTTTTATCTTCCTCCTCCCGTCACCCATCGTCCACACCACCCCCGCCCAATCCATCCACTTTCCTTTGCCCTCACCCCGCCCGTCACCCATCATCCACCCCACCCGCCCACTGTCTTTTATCTTCCTCCTCCCGTCACCCATCGTCAACCCTGCCCCTCCATCCACTTTCCTTTACCCTCACCCCGCCCGTCACCCATCGTCTACCCCACCCGGCCACTTTCTTTTATCTTCCTCCTCCCGTCACCCATTGTCCACCCTACCCCTCCATCCACTTTTCTTTGCGCTCACCCCGCCCGTCACCCATCGTCCACCCCTCCCCATCCGGCCCCTTCCTTTTATCTTCCTCCTCCCGTCACCCATCGTCCACCCCACCCCATCCATCCACTTTCCTTTGCCCTCATCCCGCCCGTCACCCATCGTCCACCCCACCCGGCCACTTTCTTTTATCTTCCTCCTCCCGTCACCCATTGTCCACGCTAGCCCTCCACTTTCCTTTGCCCTCACCCCGCCCGTCACTCATCGTCCACCCCACCGGCCACTTTCTTTTATCTTCCTCCTCCCGTCACCCATTGTCCACCCTAGCCATCCACTTTCCTTTGCCCTCACCCCGCCCGTCACTCATCGTCCACCCCACCGGCCACTTTCTTTTATCTTCCTCCTCCCGTCACCCATTGTCCACCCTAGCCCTCCATCCACTTTTCTTTGCCTTCACCCCGCCCGTCACCCATCGTCGACCCCTCCCCATCCGGCCCCTTCCTTTTATCTTCCTCCTCCCGTCACCCATCGTCCACCCCACCCATCCACTTTCCTTTGCCCTCACCCCGCCCGTCACTCATCGTCCACCCCACCGGCCACTTTCTTTTATCTTCCTCCTCCCGTTACCCATCATCCACCCTGCTAGTCCTTCTGGACGCTATGGATCCATAGATCAAATATGCCCTTGATAAAAAGACACAACGCAACCTGCATATACTTGATGCTGTACAGCCGTTACAGCTGGGCAGCTCCAAAGGCAGCTCTAGACAAACTCGATGCCTGCCACTGCAAACACCATTACTGGACACCGATGGCCAGACAGCATAATTTCCAATGATGCACTATATGAGATATATAATAAATTGCCGCTGTTCCTAAAAGTCGCCCAGCAAAGCTAGTCCATGTTTGGCCATGTGCCAAGGATGTCAGATAACACACCAGCACAGAGCCTTCGAATTCGCTATACCGGGACCCGCAACTTTAAAGCCAGATGACGCGATTGCATAAATTAGTTAAGTGTGCTACGAGGTGACCTCAAGAAAGCAGGACTCGGTACACTGAAATCAATCTTGGTTGTTAGGGCTTCAAAGTCGGCATAGATGATGAATGGCACCTTGAGTTGCTTGTGGTGGTTGGTGAACTGTAGCATCTTCCTTTCCTCTGTAGGCATTCTTATGCGAACTGGTCTGCCACTGATGCCACAGTGCTCCGGTTTGTGCTTGATGAGGTCTTCACGAGAATAACAGTGGAGACACCACTCGCGGAAGTGCTTTCTCCCTTTATACCGGCTCTGATCATAGAGCAGACGATTCAAGTCCATAATCCAGGTATAGTGTTGCTTGCCGCCCTTCTCGTTAAGCAGCAGATTTGTCCTTGGAATGATGGGATCAGCCTCACTCAGATGCACTTGGTAGAGACACTTGTCATGCCCGAATACATTAATGGCCAGGCCATTCTGTCACTCAACACACTTAAGCTGGTGGGCAGGGGTTGGAGAGTCTACACCGCTGAAGTCAAAGGTGTCCCAGTGTCCTAAATACGTCGATGTCCGCTGGAGAGCAGCCAGGAGAGACCAGCGAAGACAGTGGTCATCATCTTTGTTCTGGACATTAACCACGGCACGTTTTAGCGTAATCGAAGCCGGGAGATCGATGTAGGACCCACCACGTAGTGGTTGATATATGGCGATGTTGAGGTACAATGCATCAATCTGGTAGACTGCCCAGCCAAACCCCTCACGGGTGTAATTCTCAAGGCCTTGCAGCACCTTGGCTTTGGACGCCTTCACAGTCTCGCTAATATCTCTTGCCGTTAGGATGGCATGCTGCTTAGACCAGAACACAGGATTTGTGGTGACCTCTGTCCCATCATTCTTCTCCTTGTGGAGGGTGATCTTGAGAGCAAGGAAGAACTTCACCCCCTTCAGGTCGAGGACCTCTTCCACCAACTTCCTCTCGATCGTGTCCAGGTTTTTATCCATGTCCCATGTCCAGGAAGTTCCCATCCCCGCAGATAGTTATGGATTGCATGTGGGACCATCACAAATCCTGGGGGTATGTCCCTCATTTCCTGAATTATAAAATCAAGAAACCTGTCGATCTCCTCATCTGTGAACTTGGGTGGGGTTTCTAGCTCTGGGTGGGGGGGGGGCTTCTCTGACAGGAGAGATTGGGTTGGCATCTTTGGAGTAGTTGGCAGCTTCCTGCGTGAGGCTGGGGTTGGCTTCTCGGGAGTTGTTGGTAGCTTCCTGTGTGGGGCTGGGGTTGGCTTCTTGAGAGTGTTTGGTAGCTTCATGCGTGGGGCTGGGGTTGGCTTCTCGAGAGGGAGTGCTGGCAGGTTCTCGGCATAAGTGGTACGGCTAATAAGCCCCTGCTGCAACAATCTCGCCAAATTTTTAAGTACTCCATCAATCTCCATAGCAGATTTGTGTGCCTATCCAGTTGCGTTTCCCTAATATGGGGATTTTGATGGTATTACATGCTGGTGGGGGCCAGCCTGGGTGTGGGGACTCACCGGGGGTGGGGGGGGGGGTTGGGTGGGCCCTACGTTGTAAAAACATATCGCAGCCAGCCGGCCCAGGAATTGAGAGGGCGGTGGGAGCCGCGGATTGCCAATCCTCTGTTCTGACAGGTCTCTGTCCTGGCAGCCTTATTTTATTTACTACTAAAGAGCTTTTAATCGAAAATGGATATATATGTTTTGAAGGATAATCTGATGAATAATGTTTGCACTATATTATATATACACGTTATCTAAAAAATGAAACTCTTTCATTGAATAGTACACGTGTACACATATTGAGAAATAGTACTGATTACTGACTGATTTATTCCAAATCGGTTATCAAAGAGGTATTTGAAAATCCCCGCAAATTTGGCTGATTTTCATTGAAATTATAGTGAAAGCGAGATAAATACCGTCTGAGCAAATAAATTAACGTGGTTTACGTCCCATACAGGTGATACATTTTAGTTGCGAATCCGTCAGCGCGTTGGTGACAGTCTGTCACATATGGAACAAAAGTTAGTTTTGTTTTAACCGAGAACGCTTCAAGCGAATCTGTGTGTATTTTCTGAAATATTAACACATGTGTGATCTATTTATGCAAAGTTATACCAGTCGTATCACCCACACTTTAACCATGTACCCGTAGTTGAATAATTGTTTAATCGAACACGCGTAGACTGGCAAGAACATAGATATAGTATATACTGGCTAGAATGCTCATGTGGATACCCTCACTATGGGGATAGTTGTCGCCACCGCCAGTGATACAAGTTCGTAAATAGCAATTGAGCATGACCCCGGGTATTCACTGCCTGGCTGACGCAGACCATCAGCTGCTGAAGACAAATTGAAAAGACGCAAATTTACATATTTTCATCAGAAATAAAATTGCATTGGCTGTATTAATCTGACACGTTATTAGACTACGTAATAGGTTTAGTAACAGAAACATAGTATTTTGAAGCCTGTCCATCCATCAGAAATGCCGCTCAAACGGGTCATGATCAATATAACCAGTATATACGATATGTATTGACAAGATGGACATCCCACTCCGCTACGAGAAAAAGGGGAGGCTAGAACAAGTGTCACACAAGAATTTGAGAATGAAATCATTGTAAACGCAAATATATTAACACTAGAATCTGAATGGACAAAAGAAAATTAACCATTTCTACTTCTATAAATATTAGCCGATGTGCTAAATATTTTAAACTAATTTGATTGAGCTTTTGTGCTAGATATCAGTTCATTACCATCACACTAGTTTCAGTTTATTGGAATGCTTGTAGAGAGAGGGAAATGAGTTGTTCTTCATTGGCCGTGAACAGACTGTCGTCAGATACTTAACCATTTCGTGACGAAGCCGGCGAAAACCGGCTTCTGTTGTTGTCTTGAGGAATGTCCATTTGCAGACCAAGGGGAAACCCATTATTGGAATTTTACCACTGAAATGGCTTTTTTTTCTTGACCAAATTTAGATATTAAAGGCCTATATATATAGTGCAGAGATCGATCGATCCCAACAGGATCAATGCATGGGTGAAGCTTAGCTATAGAGTGGTGAGACATAGCTAAAACTGGATCCCTCCATTATACAATCCATCAGCCTTGCGAAATCGCAGAGTAGGCCTACAGACGATAACGTTTACCAGCCATGGTCAGATGGCAGAGCTCTAACTTGCTATTATCTCCACAGAGATATTCGTGCTATTTGATGAATCCAATCTGTCACTCAAGTATATGACGTCATAATGACCTACGTCGCATGTAGTTTGACGTCGCAATCAAATACGTACTGAAAGACAGTTAAGTCTGTCATGAACTTTTAAAGGTCCGTCATGTGTACGAATTGTGTATCTTTACTACTTAATAACTATTCTGATGAATATTTTGAAACTAATTTGACTTGGCGCTGTTGCTGCCATAGCAACATCATCCAGTCAAATCAGTTTCAAAATATTCAACAGAATACATTTAGCGTTACCTTGATATTGGGATTCTAAGTATTCAGGGTTCGATCTATCCCAACGTGGCTAAAGCGTAATTGAAGCCTAGCTAGAAATGGGCGGGGCATAACCAAACGTGGAGTCATCCAGCATTGCATATTAAGTCATTCTTCTATTCAATGCGTCATTGGGTGCGTTCACTTCTCTTCTCCTCTCTTCTCTTCACGTCCGTCTCTTCTCTTCTCTTCTTTTCTCTTTCTACTTCTCTCGTGTCTGCAGTAGGCCTACAGTCTCTCTTTCGTCTCCTTCATGATGGGTTTTTTTATTTCTGAACAAATAACCAACCAGTATGTTATGGTATAAATTTATTTGCTGCCGCGATCTGATCAGGTTCTTAAAATCCGGCGATGTATCATTATCGTCTTCGTACAATCCGCCTGTATTTTATTCATAATTCGCTCAGATTAACCCATTTTTATCGAAATACCATTTATGTCACTCTGGTTGGAATCAATTAGTGACGCAGCTGGACCTATGTGCTCTGGTGTATGCGTAGCGAATAAATAATACCCTCTACAGCCGGTTATATAAGCTCAGACATATTCGCGTTAAGCTGATTAGCCACTACTTCCTGCAGTTAAAATACTATCTAGTTCTAAAACAATTTGACTGAAAACCGTTGTTTCCAGAGACGGGGTCAACATTAAGCTATACGAATTGCAAAATATTCAGAGGGCATCATATTGCGATCTTGGAAACCAGCAGTGTATTTTGAAATCATTTTGACCGATACTTGTTATAGTAGGGTTCACTATGTATTTTCGTTCAGAATATTTGCGGATTTGTAACACTATATATTTTTGGAAAGCATTTTATATGCCAATTTAAAAAACCAATGTTTGCATTTGCATAAATGTCTTCATGGCGGCCATCTTGAATTTTCAAAATGGCCGCCATCTAAATCCTTTGAAATCCAATATATCTGCAACCATGTACCCTAAATTCACAATTTTGATGTCTATATCTAGGTTTTCTGGGTCAACGAATGCATTGGTAACATTTTTAATAAACTTCAAGTGCCAGAAATAATGTTTTGGTTGATAATTCCCAAAATAATAAGCAATTCTCAAACAACATCTGCAAATGTCGCACCTTTTTTCTAAATCAATATTTGTTACAATATTTAACGGTAACAGTAGCCCATAGTAATCCTATAGAGGGGATAGAATGACGATATAGCCCAATGGCCTGTTATCTACGTAGTCACATTGTCATCATGTTTATTAATAAACATATTATGACAGAGTATGTATATGGTGAGCGGCGTGTCACAATCTTACAATAATGGATGGCCCAGGGTAATTTTCAAATTCACCAGTAAAAGTAAACTGAAAGCAAATTTTTGCAGAAAAGTTGTTCAAATGATCGTCTGCTCATAGATTTGCAATAAGCATAATCAGAGAGCAATAATCTTCAGGATTATCGTTTGTAATCTTGCAATAAGCATTGATCAAATATATTTTGTCATCAAATTTGAGTAAATCATGAGCGATGTACAGCTTGATGCAACACAGGAGTTAACAAACTGAAAGCTATGCATTTTATGCCAGACAGATGCTACTGTTAAAGGACCAATGGTGCAGCATCCAAGAATAGACTCATTTACCAATTTGTTGCAAGCAGTCGAAGAGAGAGCAACATTGAAAGATGGTTCATACATTGAAATTCAGAAAAGACTTAGACTTTGCACATATGGTGACCTATCTTCACATAAAGCGGGTTGGCATCGCAGTTGTTACTCTACTGCCACTAACAAAGAGGAAAGACGACGTCCACGAAATCGCATAGAGGATGCACTATCTAGTGGGTCTTACATCACTAAGAAACGTGGGATAAAGAGGAAAAGTGCTATTGATGAGGCATCGACATCAACTTCAGTATTTACACGTTCCTCGACAATTCCACTGTGTAAGGAACTGTGTTTCTTCTGCCAGACAGACGATCATAATCAGCAGTTGTTCAAATTACGAACTCATAATGCTGGTAAAGCCCTAAGAGATGCATTGTAAATAGCACAAGATACAGCATTACTTACTAGATTAAATACCTCGCTTTCCCCGTGTGATGCACATGCAATTGATGTCCGGTATCACAAGCCATGCTGGAGGAGGCATGTTTTCCACATTTTACGAGATTCAGATACTACAAGAAATGCTGAGAATGATCTCTCCCGGAAAATGGCATGTCTGATTGAAATTATCCATATTATTGATACACACACCCGAAATGGGGCTTATCTGTCTATGGCTGACATAGAAATAACATATATAAACATGTTTGACCGTAAATCCTTGGACAATCATTCACCTACATTTAGTAGGCAGTGGCTGAAAGAGAAAATCCTTTCTGTGCTAAATCATGTAAGATCTGTCCTTCAAAAGGACAAGCGCAAGTGTGCCGTTCTGTACTCGCTAGAAGCATGTGAGGAAGAAATGGTTCATTCTGCGATGTGTGAAGATGATGGAATGGAAGGCATGAAGGCGATCTATAGGGCAGCACAGATTGTTCGAAAAAGCATCACAACATTCATGATGGTCAACCTGGTTCAGTCCTTGTTTCCAGCAATATGGATGACATCCCATGTGAACTATACACACTGATACGATGGATAATGGTTGGACCTGTAGATAGTTTGGATAGCAAAACCAGAGAGTGTCTCGTTGATAGAGCTGTGCTTACATCTCGTCAAACCCTCATGTTTGGACTTAAATCGGATAGGCAAGTGATGCATAAACCTAGAGCTGCCTCTTCTGAAAAATTCAGATCCCAGCAAAGAAGAGAAAATTCTCAGGTTCTAGGATTGGCATTATCTGTGCATCACGACACCAGGAATAAGAAGATTGTGAATCTTCTTCATGCACAGAACTGTTGCATATCCTACCACCGTACCATGCTTCTAGAAACAGCAATAGCTAACTCGGTTGTCGAAAACATGAGACAATTCAATAATCTGTATGTACCACAATTTCTAAAGAAAGGGACATTTGTTTTCTTTGCTGTGGACAACACCGATTTTACTGAGGATACCATTGATGGTAAAGGTACTACACATGGAACAATTGTTGCGGTCTATCAAAAAGCTTCTGCACCCGGGAAATCCATTGCACGACCTTTAAACATTGGTGATGCAAAGAGCTTATCCATTACACCACAATACACATCTATGTTGCCATGCGTCAAACCAAAGGCTCAACCTGGAATGCAAAGTAATTTTGTGTTGAGTAAAACCGGTGTTGCAGACTCTTATCAGCTGGCCCATATGGGTTGGGTCATAGCATCTGTTGTTGCGAGGATGGATGAAAGGAAAGAGATGTGTTTGGTTCCTGTGTGGGCTGGGTATAATTCACCCCAGTCATCAAGTAGATCTCTAACCAATGTTGGTGCATTGCCTCTTCTCCTAGAGCTGTCTCATGAAGGGTCAACGCTAATGACTGCAATTGAACAAGCACAAACATTGAAGGAGATGGCTGTTGGTAAAGACCATCTAACAGTCATTACTTTTGACATGGCCCTGTGTGAGAAAGCAGTGCAGCTTGTAGATGTCCACGCCAATTTAAAGAGTTGTGTTATCCCAAGACTTGGTGAACTCCATGTCGTCATGGCTGCATTGAGAGCTCTCGGTACTTCTATTGAGAATTCCGGAATAGACGATGCATGGATCGAGGCTGATGTCTTTAGCTCTACCACAACGACACAAATCCTGAAATGCAAGCACTACTCACGTTCTCTTCATGCTCATATCTACTCTTACATCGCATTGTATGAACTGGTCTTTGACGAATTCTTCAAAGAGTATCCAAATCTAAGGGATGCATCCATATCAGCTACAGATGACATAGAAGAGGCATGCAGTAAATCAAACCAAGCCAGCCGGGCAGAATCAGTGATGCCGGCTCATAGCAATCTTCTCCAAGTGCTGTCTAATACTGATATGCTGAATCTCTTTCAGACATGGGTGACAAAGAGGTCCCAACATGCGATGTTCAAGTCATTAATGAACTATCTGCACCGTGTGGAAACAATCCTTTTCTTTATCGCAGCATCCCGAAATACTGATCTGACCCTTCATCTTGAAGCTGGAGAAGCACTGAGCAAGTTATTCTTTGCTTTTGATAGAATCAAATACAAACGTCTTTGGCCAAGATACATAGCAGATTTGTATGCACTCAAGCAGAATCATCCAGACACATGGCAAGAATTTGAAACTGAATGCATTGCAGTGACTAAGAATGACATTCCATTCACTTCAATTGGTGCGGATCATGCATGTGAGCATCTGAACAAAATGATGAAAGTGCACTCAGGACTAATTGGAATATCTAACAATGCAAATGCGAGACAGCGATTTTTCTTCGCTGCTCCAGAACTGTCACGGTTATCCCAGGAATTCAAGTGTCAATTTGATTTGCAGGAAGACAAGGTCAGAGATCACCATGGCATTGGAGCAAGTGCTGTTAAACACGAACACACCACAATCGACAAGATAAAGGCTGCCATACTGACTCATGGTAATCCTTTCGCTGCTGAAGGTGACATGATCTACAACATTATCTCACTTGCTTATGTACCACAAGAGTCGGTACCACAAATCCTGGATGTAGACGAAAGAGGACAGACATTATATGAAGAGTATGTGAAAGAGTGCATTAATGGAGAGGTAAGCCTTTGGGCACCAGTGAAGCGTGAGAAAAACAAGATGTATACATCTGGAAACAAAAAAGACAACAGTACGTATTCGTGACAAAGCTGTTGATCTCAAGGAAACTAACGATCTATAGGCTGATGATTCTCGCAAAGTCGAGTCGAGACATTGATTCGAAGTATTCGATCGGCAACTTTGAATTCACACTGACACCGAGGGCGCTGTTTGCTCCGTGTGGCTCTGTCCTACAGTGCACCGACAAGTCGAAGTTAATCAAGCTCCTGACTGACCTACCACAAACCGAGAGCACAGAGGATTCACTCTTATTAGGTGCAACAGAAGCAACTGCCGTCGCAACTGCCGTCGCAACTAAGGAATCTATTAGGAGAATCGCAGTTGTGGATGGAATGGTTCTTGTCCAGAAGCTGGCAAAGAAACCAGCAACTATTGTGACAGTCAACGACCTTAGTAAATGTGTTAATGACAGGTTAATGAGTCTGACAGCAGGATATGATGAGATCATTCTTGTATTTGATACATATCAAGCAGATTCCCTGAAAAACACGACCATAGAGAAACGACGACATGGGAAGGATCCAACTAGATATCAAGTCAAAGATGGTACCAGTATCAAGCATATCCCTGTGATAAGATTTTTGTCTCATGACCAAACAAAGAATGACCTTGCGCAGTATCTGGCAGAGAAGACTATTGAGTACAATAAAGACTCATCTACCTTGGTCATAGCATCAGCATCAGGCCAGACGATAAGTAATAGAAGCCTACATTTTGAGAACAACAATCATGAGGAAGCTGATACATTAATGATCTATCATGCCATATGTGCAACACAGCGAAATCTTGATACAGCAGAGTTGGTGATTTTCTCTCCAGACACTGATGTCTTAGTGCTGGCAATAGCATATTATGACAATCTACCTAAGAATACGTCTATCTCAATGGTTTCTGGTACCATTAAGCTACGGCCTATATGGAAAACTTTAGGCATGGAGAAAGTAAGAGCAATACCCGTATTCCATGCCTGTACTGGAGCAGACAATATTGGCAGGTTCTCTAGGATAGGTAAATCAACATGGTTAAAGCGTTTCCTAAAGGCAGACAGCGATGTAATCGATGCGCTGATAAATTTATCGAGAAGCACTGAGGTCACAGATGAGCTACTTTAAACTCTGGCAAATTTGTGTGTGCTGCATACTGTCCAAAGTCTATTAGAATCGAGAACATCCCAGAGTTACGTTGGCATTTATTCTGTAAGCAGCTTGCTGATAGTGAAAGTCTACCGCCTACTATTGGTGCTTTGAAACAGCATGTCCTTAGAGTACAAGTCCAGGCAAATGTGTGGGGTCAGGCAGACATTTCACATCATGTGTTTCTGGATCCACTACAGAATGGATACTACAAGGAGATAGGTGGCCAACTAAAGGCAAAAACAACAGATGTTTTACCAGCTCCAAAGTCTCTCATTGAGATGGTTAGGTGTCAATGCAAATCGAATTGTTCCTCTCATCGATGCTCGTGCAAATCCAAGGACTTACCATGCACTGAGCTTTGTCAATGCAGCGCAGAGTGTGAAAATGATGATGACTCAATCGTTGATGTCTCTATATCAGATGATGAAGATGACGCCAATGTTGCTAGGTAGACAGCAACTGATGCAGCACATTGATTGTTGCTTGAATACTTAGATTAAATTGGTGAGATAACTCTGTTATGCCAAATAAAATTCATCATTGCAACATTATCACAAAAAGTTACAAATTTGCAGATGCTGTCTGTAAATTACATATTAAGTCAGGACTTATCTACCAAAACATGATTTCTGTTATTTGAAGTTTATTATAAATGTTACCAATGCATTCACTGACCCAGAAAACATAGATATAGACATCAAAATTATTAATCTAGGTCATATGGTTGCAGATATATTGGATTTCAAAGATTTTCGATGGCGGCCATTTTGAAATTCAAGATGGCCGCCATGAAGACGTTTGTGCAAATGCAAACATTGGTTTTTGAAATTGACACATTAAAAGCTTTCCGAAAATATATAGTTTTACAAATCCCCAAAAATTCTGAACGAAAAAAATATTTTTTACACAGTGACCCTGACTATTACCTCCACAAGAATATAACGTTTTCAATAGGATCAATAGTGAAATAGCACTAGCGAGTTAATCGCTCTACATCGGCGCCTATAGAGAATACTATTTATACCGCTTACAAAACTATATCCAGGTGCGCTTTCATTATATTCGGGTATACCTGCACACACCGTTGACACACGGCTGAGTGTGAGCACCAGCGCGGTCACCAACTGCCTCCAAGTTAAACGCTCATAGATTTAGTAAATGCTTTTTTCGCAAATAATCTCGATTCATTTCCATTTTTTACAGATGGTAGTTTATTTAATATATTATGGAATTACCAATAAACATCATTTGTTATTTCCCTTTTCCCTTCCTTTAAGCTGCTGTTTAGGCAAATTGTTGCGGCTATTTTAAATGAAAGACTGAAAGATTATGCAGAAAAACAAGAAACAATATCAGAGGCACAAACTAGATTCAGGAAATATAGATCCAACCTCCTCTGCGCAATCGCCGGGTCACTGGGAGTACCCACGTGCCCGTCAGGGTTTTCTCATATGACTCGACATGGCCATGTACGAGTGATACCATTGACTCAGTAGACACTTTCTAGATTGTATATATTACCTTCGCACGACTTCCTCCTCGGAAATATGTCATATGAACACAATGTCCCTTGGAGTGGTCGGTATTTCTGAGAAGCGTGAGAATCCCGGTTTCTGAAAATGGCCATCCCAAAGTTGCTCAACAGAAAGGCAGCCATGAATTCGACACATAACATAGCCAGACCTGAATAAGAAAACCAGCTACTTAGCTGCGCCATTGATCGCCTACCTCCGGCTTTGATACAGCTAGACATCCAAGCTGACTTGAATAAGAGTAACTACAGTGCAGCAACCATTCGTCAAAGGATAATGAGATGCAGAGCAGACCAATATGAAAGGAGCCGGCTCTGAGTCGGCAAACAGCTGTGTGTCAAGGTCTGAGCATGGCGATGTTCAATAACGTGCCAGCCGATGGTCCTGTTACACTTCTGCCGCTTCTCATGCTTTGCGCGGAACTTGTTAACAGTTTGACATATCCTCCGCTTGGGCCTATAGTCCCGCCCTGCAAGAGAAATTTTCGCCGCTCCTTCTGTTTCTCAAAGAGACATGGAAATGCCATGCCTCTGCCTTGATACACAGGAGGGACTGAACCAGCCACGACCGCAACCCAAACCACCCGGCACTGCTCTGCTTCCAACAGCGATCGCCGAACAAGAAACACTGCCTCCCACAGAATATCTGTGAGACTCGCCAAGCGAAACCCGCTTGGGCCGTCGTATTCCCATCAACTAAAAAGGACGCTTCCCTATCCAGTTACTTGCCAACGCGAATTGTTCAACACCCACTAGTGCTGTGCCCGCCTTTTTGTGAAGAGACTCGCCCAGACTTTTACTCCCGCTCCTAGAAGGGCCACCCTCCCGACTTTGTGCTAAGTCACCGCATGATGTTGCACTTAGGCTTGCACGATATTGTCCTAATTGGTATTGCGATATAGCTTGGTGAGAAAATCGCGATATTTCGATATATCGTATAGCTTATTTTATGGCATATGAATTCACGGGGTGAATTGGCCTTTGGTTGAGTTGGACTGCAAGGTTTGGCTTATGTCGGCTTCGCTATGAGTTTTCATATCAATTTTAACCGAATATGACTTATAATTGGTAAATTTCAACAAAAACTTTAAATCCAGTCGTCAAGATTCCTAAAGAACGATAGTTAATAACACGAAAATAGGAAATTTCCCGATGTAAATTATTCACGGCTTAATGTATACCGTCAATCATTGCGAGAGTGAAATTATTACATTGGACAACCCAAATATTGCGTACTCTGTTATAATCATCGTTTAGTAGATTAAAATTGATCTGAAAATTTGACATTAATCTGAAAATTTGACATTTCATGTCGTCTTTGTGAAATTTAGGATATTAGATACATAGATATCTAATGTTTAGATCCGACCGGCATTTACCGAGTACCCGTTTACTAATAATAGTTAGCCTTCAGAAACATCTTGGATAGTTCACCTTGCAGGCTAAAGTGTGTATACCTTCTCATTTATCTATCACATTTGTGAATGCACCACCTCTCGCCTCCAAAAATAGGAGAGTAAGCAATATCACGTGATTTATATATTTTCGCGACGCCATTTATTGTCAAATTTAGGATTAATTTAGATTTTATAAACCATGCTTATTAAGAAATATACACTATTTATACCGTCCCAGGTAATAATTTAACTCACGCGATCAGGGGTTTGAGGTATACAGCACGGTGGCAAGAAATTGTACTGGTAAATTGCGTTAGATTTTCGTTATTATTGTCCATCTTTTAAAACAATTTTAAAGAATGAACTTCAACCTTTTCTTGACCTATTCCTAATATAAGCCCACTCCTCTCGCAAAGATTTTGGTTTGGAAATAAATTGAACAGTTTGCCGTAATAGAAGACTACGCAACAAATACATGACAAATAGGCAGAATATGGTGTGACAGTAAAAATTTTGCGATATTTCGATTGTTTCAAATTCATATCGTAAAAATCGTGGCTGAAAAAAAATTCGCGATTTACGATTATATCGGACACTTGTGCAAGCCTAGTTGCACGTTAGTAATATACCTAACAAGGCTGGTTCAAAGCCGACAACGTCCGCATTAGCAAAACCTAGACCCCACCACCGTGAGACTTTTTATGACTGTAGACTCTGTGCCATTTTACTGAGACATTGCAATTGTGCGTTAAATATTAAATGCTATTTTACTAATCTAAGTTCTCTAATCTTTACTGATCCTTAGATATACCTCATTAAGCACCAGTTTTCTTCTTCTTCTTCTTCTTCTTCTTCTTGTTCCGCTCTTCTAGCAGTTGTTCCTTTTTCGCTTAGGAACCACTCAAAAAGGGAATTGATCATCTTAGCCATCATTTGCAGACGACAATCTTATGCCCCGCTCGACGTGAATAAACAAACTAGCGTCACCACCGATGTTGCTCTTTCGATCCTCTAAGGACGGCTACCTCAGCTGCCAAATTTGTAGGCGGTACCCTTTGTGCTTCGCTCAGCATCAAGATTCTGAATAGTGCTGCGATCAAAGGCGCCTGACCCTCTGCCAAAAAGGCCCACCGCACTGCACTTGGAACAGCCCCGAAAGGTGTAAGAGTCGCCTGCGGACACTATTCTTGCCACCTCCCATTTAGCCCCCATCCGAAGCTCCCACGATCGTCGTGTGTCTCAGGTTCCGCAATTCGTGCTGTTTTGGCTGGCTTAGAGTAGTAAGTTTTCTTAGGATAAGGAAAGCTGAGTTCCGGGTTTGCCAGGTTTTCTCAGCTTACCTTCTAGCATCTTTAATACTGTCATTACTCCGTGTGCCATTGCGACCTAATTTACGCTACGTAAGGCTGCTCACCACATCCACATTTTTCTCAAATGCTTTGACACCCTCAACGATCCTTTCGACTTGCCCCTTCGGGTCTGACGAACCTCATTCCACTTTTTGTTAGAGGTGTGTCCGCATACAAATACCATTTCACTAGCACACTTTAAGCGCATCCCAAAAGGAGAAAACACTGCGGCTCGATCTTCTCAGTCGACGAGTGACTTCCTTTACCTTTTTGAAACAGCTTGGCCATGCGGTCATGATAAAACCTTTTAAATTAAGCGATCCTTATTATCATTCCAAGGCAACCGAACAGAATAACCACTGCGTCACCCGGAATCTTTTTCCAGTCTGCCACACTGCTTTCTGCCAGACATCGCTTTACACCTCAGAGGTGTTGACGACTGGGCAGAGCTTCTTCAAACATTTTCCTGCTTTAACTAATTACAAGAGTTGGTTCTGCCACGTCTGCAACTCGAAAATTGGAAAGCGCATTCCTCGAACCACATCAAAACCTTTTTGACCTCGCTCAGACCGATCTTCGTCTCCTAGCGAAAGATTTGACCAACTTTGAGAGGGTAAGGGTTCTCGCTTAACCTAACTGATCTCGTCCTTCTGCAGCTACCTGAGTACTTAAGCCACGCGTGGTATCACTTCTAAATCTCGCTAGCGATAGGCATACTCAGAAGGACCGCCTCTGGAAGTCTTCCAAAAATATCAGACCAACCGGGTGGAATCGACTAAAAGAAAACGATCTTCAGCCCCGATTCTTCTAAGGGAAGACACAAAAGTATAAATTCGTACCATTCCGCCTTGAGTAGACTTTTCAGGAATTAGCTCTTAGCACTAACGACTTTCGTGACAGAATACCCCTTCATAGACTGACTGAACGGATATTGGCCATCAGCGATGTAACGACCACTTGGAATTCCCTCCACTGTCTCTTACTCCCGTCCTGTCCCCGCTCCGTCCCGTGAGTTTTCCCGTCCCCGAGAGACAGTATCACCACCACCAGACAGACCCTTCTGCCTCTCAAGCGATGACCTTAGGCGTTAGGGCGATGTTTTAACCTGGACAACGAAGGCGCAAATTGGTCCTCTCGACGCCCCATTGAGCATCTGTTCGGCTGACGGAAAAATACTGTAATGACGAGATCGAGGAATGCATTCGCTACGACTGACGACCAGGTCCCTCCGCACGATACCTGACATGGTATCGGCCAGCAGTGGAGGGTGGGGTTTGGGGTGGTGACCAGTGCGAGACGGCGGCTGCCCGGCCACATAATGGTTGATTCGCCAGATGACATGCAGATTGAATTAAATGCATTTCACCAATATTGCATAGACTGTCGAACACTGCGAAAACTAAGGCGGTGGTTTTTTCTAAGCGGACATTGAATAATTCTCTAAGTGGGGGTCGGGGGGGGGGGACTTGAAATAGTTAATGAATATCTATAACTAGGCATTTTTATTAAAATCAAATGGAACATTCACAAAGTGTAAATCATGAAACTGTAAACAAGGAACGAAAGCTATATCCTCATTGATAGGCGAGATAAACCAACATGACATACCTATTAACTTATAAACAACATTATTTGATACACTGATTACACCTATATTACTGTATAATTTATATTGTTATATGGATCAGAAATCTGGGGTGTTGAGAACACTGCACAAATAGAAACATGCCAATTAAGGTTTTCTAAACATATATTTCGTTTGAAGAAAAGTACACCTAATGTCATAATATACGGCGAGCTTGGAACTTGTTCCACTTCACTTAACAATAAAATATAACATGATACGATTTCCGGCGGGCCTAGTAAATGGCATCTACTAACATACGCCCAGTGGCTCACATAGCTTCGCGCGACTCGATACGGGAGCGGAGTGGCAGGTCGAGGCCCGTGAAATAGGACAATGAGTAACTCTTGGATATGGTAAACTATCGTCTATGCTCTAGTAGTTCTTATGTATAGATTTTTCAACTAAGCACAACATACAAATTAAATGGATTGAAACGAGTAAAATTATTTTAAACCTATTTACAGGCGAGACCATAAATGGTAAGCAGCTAGTGCACCTAACTAGCTCACTAAAACAAGAAGTCATCAAGGAGTGGGCTAAAGAAACGAACAAATCAACACGATTAACTTTCTAGTACAATAAAAACAAAACTCCAGTTCCAAGATTATTTTTAATGTCTGCCATACCGGGAAGCATCAACGCGTCTGCATTTTCGGACTCTTGACCACCAACTCGCCACAGAAACGCAAAGATGGATTGGCATAGCTAGAAATGAGCGACTTTGTCCTAGATGTAATGAGGATGAGAATCACTTTCTGTTTAATTGTGAGCGATATTACATAGAACGAGAGAAATATACTCTATACTATATCTATACTATTCAAGACAAAACAATGAAGAAACAACCCGTGGACTATTTTCAATATGTAACACGCCGGTACTCACCAAACTGCAAATTTCTATTACTGTCCAAGAAAAAGAAATAAATGTTATCAATGATGCTATTGCTACTACGACCAACACGTCTCACGATCCTTTACCATACATATAGAATACACCAGTGACACTCGCCAACACAACAACTAACACCACCACCGCCGCTAACGCAGCCACTATAATCAATAACACTATTACAAAACATTATATTGTATCAATAGATCTACGCATAATAAAGCCATACGCTGAACCATTTCAGAACAGCAGAGTGTTCGCATGATAAGGGGTCATGGGTTGCGTTTGGAGGTAAGGATATAATCAGCATATTGATTATAAGATCATTATAATCGCACGCAGAGACATACAAGCACGCTTTAACAATTTTCCAGGAACAGTAACTCGTCACATAGCCTACAATTCTAAGGTATAGGTTATCTACCCTAATTTGTGCACGCGTTCTAGTAAGGTAGATGAGAAATGCTGGCAGCAATGTTTCCATTCCTGCAAGTGGCTTACCATTTGTCAAGGACATCAAGATATGGCCTGGATATGGATTCAATGTTCCTCTTAGACATTGATACCAATAACACAAATTCATTAAATATGGATTTAACATCAGCACTGTTTCAACGCGTCTTCAATACAACGTTCACAATTTCCATTCCGTATTGGAGCGTGTGTGGGTTCAGGTAGGTCTTTCGAATGGAACATGGGTTTTCTACATGATTCTTATTTCCATGGTGCTGACATTATTTCAATGATAGTATTTTGTGTTGAAATATAGCATGGTGCATATTGTTCTAGAAGTAGGCCTATAAATCAGCGTCGAGATTCGGTCACCCTCCCTTCTATATTACTCGGGCATTTGCATAGGGTCAGTTACAGCACAGGTCGGAAATAAGTTAGTATGTTACCAAAACAAAAACAAAAACGTATTAGTCAGTACGAAATATTCTGTCAAATATTTGGATCGGAGGACTGTGCTGCCTACACATAGTGTAGTGACATACTTTTCGGTTTTCCTGACTGAGCAACATCATTATGATTGTGATATCAGCTAATTAGTGACGTTTTTTTTTATTATGACGTCAGATTCTTTAGTGCCACTCATGTATCTGACGTCATAATGAAATAGTCTTAGCTGGCAAATCCGTAATGAAGGTGGCAATAGTGCATTACGAAGGTGGCAATAGCCCGTCACGAAGGTGGCAATAGCCCGTCACGAAGGTGGCAATAGCCCGTCACGAAGGTGGCAATAGTCCGTCACGAAGGTGGCAATAACCCGTCACGAAGGTGGCAATAGTCCGTCACGAAGGTGGCAATAGTCCGTCATGAAGGTGTCAATAGTCCGTCACGAAGGTGGAAATAGTCCGTCACGAAGGTGGCAATAGCCCGTCACGAAGGTGGCAATAGCCCGTCACGAAGGTGGCAATAGCCCATCACGAAGGTGGCAATAGCCCGTCACGAAGGTGGCAATAGTCCGTCACGAAGGTGGCAATAGTCCGTCACGAAGGTGGCATTAGCCCGTCACGAAGGTGGCAATAGTCCGTCACGAAGGTGGCAATAGCCAGTCACGAAGGTAGCAATAGCCCGTCACGAAGGTGGCAATAGCCCGTCACGAAGGTGGCAATAGCCCGTCACGAAGGTGGCAATAGCCCGTCACGAAGGTGGCAATAGCCCGTCACGAAGGTGGCAATAGCCCGTCACGAAGGTGGCAATAGCCCGTCACGAAGGTGTCATTAGCCCGTCACGAAGGTGTCAATAGTCCGTCACAAAGGTGTCATGAGCCCGTCACGAAGGTGTCAATAGTCCGTCACGAAGGTGGCAATAGCCCGTCACGAAGGTGGCAATAGCCCGTCACGAAGGTGGCAATAGCCCGTCACGAAAGTGTCATTAGCCCGTCACGAAGGTGGCAATAGCCCGTCACGAAAGTGGCAATAGCCCGTCACGAAGGTGTCATTAGCCCGTCACGAAGGTGGCAATAGCCCGTCACGAAGGTGGCAATAGTCCGTCACGAAGGTGTCAATAGTCCGTCACGAAGGTGGCATTAGCCCGTCACGAAGGTGGCAATAGTCCGTCACGAAGGTGGCAATAGCCCGTCACGAAGGTGGCAATAGCCCGTCACGAAGGTGGCAATAGCCCGTCACGAAGGTGGCAATAGCCCGTCACGAAGGTGGCAATAGCCCGGCACGAAGGTGGCAATAGCCCGTCACGAAGGTGGCAATAGTCCGTCACGAAGGTGTCAATAGTCCGTCACGAAGGTGGCAATAGCCCGTCACGAAGGTGGCAATAGCCCGTCACGAAGGTGGCAATAGCCCGTCACGAAGGTGGCAATAGCCCGTCACGAAGGTGGCAATAGCCCGTCACGAAGGTGTCATTAGCCCGTCACGAAGGTGTCAATAGTCCGTCACTAAGGTGTCATGAGCCCGTCACGAAGGTGTCAATAGTCCGTCACGAAGGTGGCAATAGCCCGTCACGAAGGTGGCAATAGCCCGTCACGAAGGTGGCAATAGCCCGTCACGAAGGTGTCATTAGCCCGTCACGAAGGTGGCAATAGCCCATCACGAAAGTGGCAATAGCCCGTCACGAAGGTGTCATTAGCCCGTCACGAAGGTGGCAATAGCCCGTCACGAAGGTGGCAATAGTCCGTCACGAAGGTGTCATTAGCCCGTCACGAAGGTGGCAATAGCCCGTCACGAAGGTGGCAATAGTCCGTCACGAAGGTGGCAATAGCCCGTCACGAAGGTGGCAATAGCCTGTCACGAAAAGGCAATAGTCCGTCACGAAGGTGTCATTAGCCCGTCACGAAGGTGTCAATAGTCCGTCATGAAGGTGTCAATAGTCCGTCACGAAGGTGGTAATAGCCCGTCACGAAGGTGGCAATAGCCCGTCACGAAGGTGTTATTAGCCCGTCACGAAGGTGTCAATAGTCCGTCACGAAGGTGTCATTAGCCCGTCACGAAGGTGGCAATAGCCCGTCACGAAGGTGGCAATAGCCCGTCACGAAGGTGGCAATAGTCCGTCACGAAGGTGGCAATAGCCCGTCACGAAGGTGGCAATAGTCCGTCACGAAGGTGTCATTAACCCGTCACGAAGGTAGCAATAGCCCATCACGAAGGTGTCAATAGTCCGTCGCGAAGATGTAGAAATTGTTTTGTCTTTGTTAATTTACAATTCAATAAGCAGTATGTTAAATATTGGCTCCTAGGAAAATTTAAAAGTTTTCAAAATATTCAACGGCATATCTTTATATTTACCTTGACATTGAGATTCTGGAAATTCAGGATTCAATGGTAAAAATCGACCTAAACCAACCAAACATGCGCTCAAAGTGGGCGGAGCTATACCTCGTATAGCCTGGCCATAGCTAGAAATGATTCTTTCTATTAAGCAAAAGTCGCTATCATAATGGAGGAATCCAGTTTTAACTTATGGCCCGCCCACATCTAGCTAAGGTCCACCCACACTTCGTCCGTGTTGTGATCGAGCCATGAACTCCCTGACAATCAACGGACCTTTCCAGTTTATCCATCCATCATATGACGTCATAATCAACTACGTGACGTCTAGAATGACGTCATAATCAATTACAGCATTAATGACTCGATTTAGTCCACCTTAAATACTGAATAGTCCGACACGTTGTACGAATTGTATGTCTTTGCTATTTAATAAACATTCTGTTGAATATTTTGAAACTAATTTTACTGCCGCTGTTGCTGCCATAGCAACAGCATCAAGTCAAACTAGTTTCAAAATATTCAACAGCTAACCTGTATAGATTTCTTGAAATTGATCGGGCGTTCGGGAATCGATCGATCCACACATGAGCTAGGTGTGGGTGGGTCTTAACTACAGATGGGCGTGGCATAGCTAAACTGGAAAAGTCCATTATGTTTGTCAATTCAATATGGCCTTGTTTAAATTTAACCCTTGCATCGGGAATCTGGGCTAAAACCGGCCTCTGTACTCACGAAGAATCTCCCTTTGCAGGACAGCCGAATACTTTTTTTTGAAAATCTACCACTGGAATTACTTCCTCGATAACCGAGCTAGTCATTATAGAGGTAAATTCTCAAAAAATAGTTTTCTGTTGTCCTGCAAATAAACATTAAGCAAACATTTTGATTTTCTTAACCAGATTTACCCATTAACGCGATAAACAAATTACAGTAGGCCTATGCTTTGTCATTTATCCATTGTGCATAATTATCATTAGCAGATTAAGCCATTAAAGTATCCGGCACGTAGATTTTCCGGTATAACTGGTAGACCCGGACACGTTCTCTAATTATCATCTCTATAAAGTAAAATACTAATATTTCCTGGGGTTTATAACCCTTTGACCTTCCAATTTGTTCATGAAAATGTAATTTTTCTCCTAGAAAATGTCCATTTGCCGTCCAAGAGAAGACTATTATTGACAATTTTACCACTGAAATGACTGGCCACTGTAACCGAGCCAGTCATTCCAGTGGTAAGATTTTCAATAATAGTCTTCTCTTTGATCTGAAAATGGACATTTCTCGTGATCACTGCAGAAGCTGTCTTTGGCTGATATGAGTTAAATCGTGTATAAAATATTTCAATGGTTTACTAGTGAACCCTTTTCCTGCAACTTTCCGAAGCAAGGATATTGAAAGTTATCATGTTAAATTAATGCGGGTTAATTCAAAATTAAACTCTCTTAGGTCAACTAGAATGAAATACTCTAACCTGAGTGATGTGAAGACCCCTACAACTTCCACAGCATATACACTGCTGGTATGTACAGGAAGGTGGGTGGGGGAGGGGGGGGGGGGGGGTGGTGTTTAACCGTCGAATTTGTCCCCAAAAAATTTCAACTTTCTCATAGAAAATTCGAATTTTTAGACCAAGAGAAGACTATTTTTGAAAATTTAACTCGGTTGTCGAGCGAGTCATTCGTGGTAAATGTTCAAAAATTGTCTTCTCTTGGTCTACAAATCGACCTTTCTCAAAACCACTGCAGAAGCGGTTTTTTGCTGATATAAGTGTTAAAGGGTTAATGATCTGGAGCTGACCGGAGAAATGTTTGCAATACATTCTTTTGATTTATGATGGCGGTTATTGATTAGCTTAGATTGCATACGGGTGGTTATATGAAAATAAAGAAGCTTTGTTATTTCTTTTCGGTTGAAGATGGCACGTGAAAATGCTCGCGCCCCTCTGCTGGTTGACAATTTGCCTAATATTGTTGATGACTCAGATTTTGAAGTATTTCCAATCACATATTAAGACAATACATCGTTCTTTACGATAATCATGTCTTCCGTCTCATTCCATATCCCGTTGTCAGCCGGTGCAAATTTAACCAACAAACAGTAAAATGGTTGATAAATTCTTTACATCTGAGCCTTAAGAAGTCTTTTTATAATTTTACGGTAAATTCAAAATGAAACTAACATTTAACATGAGAATTATGCTATAGTTACTCCGCAGTCGGTCAAGTACCAATGACAGAATACTTCAGCAAACATAGAAAGGAAAACGAACAGCAGTTAAGAGATGCAGTACAATATTGCATTGACAACAATTCACCTTTGCAGAGTATCCATCTATCATCTGACGTCATTTGGCGTCATAATCAGCTAGGTGGCGTCTAGGATGACATCATAATCATTACGTCATAAATGATTTTATTTGACCGGTCTTTAACTCGCAATAGTCCGACACGTTGTACGAATCGTATGTCTCTAATATTTAATAAACATTCTGTTGAATATTTTGAAATTGATTTGACTGCACGCTGTTGCTGCCATGGGCAGCAACAGCGCCCAGTCAAATTAGTTTCAAAATATTTAACAGCTTACCTGTATAGTTTTCCAGAAATTGTGCAATATTGCATTGATAACAATTACAATCATGTACTCCAAACAGATTTATGATGCTAAATGTGTCAGTTACTGTATTAATTGTGTTAGATAACATAATTCTATGTAAAAAGGCAGGTGGACTCAAAAACTGTTAAAAAAATTATTTCGTGACAATTTACCTTGTTTAATTGCCCCTCAAAATACTCGTGCTGATCAAGTAAAAATGTTCAAAAACAATATGTAGCATACAAACTGATGTCATTTTTATAAAGTACCATCTTATAGGTGTAATGTACATTTTCAATAGAAAGTAAGCCGCCATTTTGGATTTATTTTGACTGCCTCTTGTCCCGTTTTCACTGAAGAGCTAAAGAAATAAATTTGTTATATAGGAAATTCTGGACATAACATTTGTAGTGTCTGTCTGTGTCTGTCTTCAAATAACTTGGAAACTTCTAGATAAAACCTGTTTTTACATTTTAACTTACCGATACATACGGCGTATTTAAGTAGTACAATGGAAATGTCTAACCGGTTTTATTTTTACTCTAGACAATTATGCGTTTTCGCATGCATTCTGAGGAACGACAGCAATCAGAGCGACACCTACATGTAGTATATGTGTGCACATTCCAGCCGAAAGAAGGTAAAAAATATAAGCAACCATAACCCCACCCCCACTCCCACCCCACCCACATCATATCCTTGACTAGCAAAGACACTGAGATCTGTTTGACATAAATGAAATAATCTGTATCTGAAATTCATTAACTCTTTCATGACGAAACCGGTCAAAACGCGTTTCCTCGGTGGTCTTGAGGAATGCACATTTGCAGACCAAGTGAATACTATTTTTGACAATTTACCACTGAAATGACTGGCTCGATCAACGAGTCAGTCATTCCAGTGGTAAATTCCCAAAAATAGTCTTCGGTTGACCTGCAAATGGATATTAAATAAACAAATATTTTAAGGTCCATGACCAAATTTAGTCATTAAATGGTTAAATAGCCAGCAAAGACCAGATGCCGTATGCAAAAGCATCTTAAGTGTAAAAAAATCCCTTAATTTATAAGAATTTCCTTAACATTTACCTAAGAGTATATCCTTACTTTAAGTGTTATGCATAAAGATTCATAAGATAAGAATTTTCTTGTAAAGTTCCTTAATTTTAAGGTACCTATTCCATTTTCATAAGTGAACATTTTGCCCTAAAATCAGTAACCTTCAGTAGTGTAGTGAGTTTATGCAACGTACTTAAAAGCCATCCTTAGCTAAGGATTTTCTTAACCGGTTAAGAAAAATAATTCACTTAAGTTAAGCCGGAGATTCCCAATGTATTTTTAGACTTGGAAGTTGTAACAATGGTTTTCATTGGTCAATGCCTTTTTGCCATACAGTAGCCTAAGGATAAGAAATTTTCTAAAAGTTAGGAAAATCCTTAGCTAAGTGTTTATTCAACGTACTTAAAAGTCATCCTTAGCTAAGGATTTTCTTAACCGTTTAAGAAAAAGAATTCACTTAAGTTGGAAGTGTTATGCATACGGCCCCAGTATTTCACAACATAAGACGTACACACACACACCCTTACTGTACAGGTCTGAAATAACTGCGAATATTTTAAAACAAAATAAACACATCCATGCTGTTGAATATTCTGGATTTATTTTGACTGTCAAACGCAGCACTGGCTCCCAACCATATTAAGTCCAAAATATTCAACAGAACATTTCTTACATCGTGTTCAAAACCGTGCCAAATAACATGTTTCTCTTTTTGCTTTGGGAACACGTTAACCTATTTACGAGCTGTCTGTCCTGTAAAGCAAATACTCAGGCTAACCTAGACCACATATATATATAGGTCTATCAGTTTCTAGCTATGCCCCACACATTTCTAGCTAAGCCTCGCCAATGTTAGTCGATTTAATCATTTGAACACTGTATTCCCAATTTTAAGGACCTATATACCGTAAGAAAGGCTGTTGAATATTTTGAACTCTAAAAGTAGGCCTATACAGTTCAAACAATTTTATTATCGAGCATTCTGCTGCGAATATGCACCCGTAATTGATATGAATTTCCTGTTACACGCGTTGCTAGCGTGCAGAAATACTTAGGGATTCGATTACCAATGCTTGCCGTTTTAGCCAGAAATGTTATAACAGTGTGCATCTAACACTAAGCCCGTTTATAGAGAAATGAGAGACCAATAACCTGCCCCCTGTCTCTCTACAGACGACTACAGCTTTGGTGATTTTGAAGTACATTCAAATTGCATCAATGGATGAAATCTGTAACCATGCATGGGAAACACATGCAGTCGTATAAGAAAGACACAAAGCAGTATACGATATGAGATACATTTATGAAAGACAGGTAGAAATGGACAATTGTTTGCAGGTGGATGCATATAATGAATTGTAATTTGCATATAAACGCCAGCGTGTAACATATATATATATATATATATATATATATATATATATATATATATATATATATATATATATATATATATATATATATATATATATATATATATATATATATATATATATATATATAATGACGTTGCGATTTATGAAATCCCTACTATGTAGGCCTATTTATGTGTAGTTTTTGGTTGTGCCATGATTAATTGCATTGCAAAGATGAAGCATATTTTAAACAATATCTAGACTCAATCATGTAGATTATATTATGCCAGCTATTTATCATTTATGACGCTAACATCAAATAAATATATATATAATCAGAAGTACGTCATAAAATAATACAGAAAATATTCGACTCACTCTGCTTAAGCACATTCGTGTGCAGTCACTGGGCACCTAAGTTGGTCACTTGTAGTTCGCGCAGTAAAATTATTTTCAAAATATTCAACGGTTTACCTGTATAGTTACCTTGAAATTGGATTTCCGGGAATTCAGGATTCAAAGTGTATAAATCGATCCCAACACGCGCGATACCTGGGCAGAGCTTGACTGGAAATGGGCGGGCGGGGATAGAAATGTGTTCCTGTATTTCAAGTGAGGAAAAATCAAACCATTGTGCTACTAATATTACTGACCACTGAGCAGATTGCCATACATGATCAGATTCTCGTTAACCGTTACTAAAGACATGGAATTAACCATCTTTACACGCACTCGTTTCATATAATCATTGGCAAATTGGTGTCCTTTATATTGTATACAATATGTTTGTAAAATACTCATGGTCATATTGATATATCACGTGATAGAACCTACAGCAATGTCCAGAAATAACTCAACATGTTTCCAAAAAAATCCAGAAACATGTTAGTTAGTACAATTTTCATCACAAAGTATGAAATGTTGCGTTGAATATTTTGAAAATAATTGGATTGGAAGACATTGCTGCTTTAAGCAGCAATGTCTTCCAATCCAATTATGTTCAAAATATTCAACCATACGTTTTTTTAAAGGGGAATATTCACACCAGGTGGCTTGAAAATAAATTTGTTGAAATTGTACAATTTTATAGGCTTAAATCATGTGCATGGATGTAATGAAACGAAATAAATCTTAACATATAGTGATTTCCTTATATATAAATTAATATAATTTTTAAGTTGTGAAATTGAATTAGAGACACGAACCCCTAGTTAAATTTCATAACTGAAAGATTTTATTAATTTATACGGAATAAAATCATCATATGTTAAGATTTATTTCGTTTCATTACGTCCAGGCACACAATTTAAGGGTCTAAATTTTATAAAATTTTGACAATTAAATTTTCAGGCATTCTGTTGTGAATGTGCAGCTTTAAGTTATTTCTGAGCTGCATTGTATATGGCGGAGAGACCATGCAATCAGATCGCCACCATTTCAAGTGAGGCAGAATCAGATCTTTCTTTATCAGATTGTCAAAAGCGACCAGCCACCACCTGGTATAGTCAGCTCGATGGTAACACCGTCATTATAGGGACTATTTTGTTATGACGTCCTCTCCCTGTGTCTGCTCCCTTGCTACTTGTTGATTGTTTCTCCGAAACTAGCGAGAGGTCTTCGGCTTTTTCCGTATATGGCGGTGGTTCTAAAGCGTAGTCTGGTGGCTTTATAAGCGTGCAATCTGATCCGGTCACTGGGTCACGGAACACAGATGTACTATATGGGTAGCTTGATATAGTAGTCATGGCAATATCTGTAATAATAATAATAATAAATAATAATAATAATAATAATAATAATAATAATAATAATAATAATAATAATAATAATAATAATAACTAGAACTGTTCAAGAGCAATAGAGGAATCCAGTTTCTCAGTAAATCATGTGATGTCTTAATCAACCGTCACACGCAGGCTGACGTCATAATCAATTACTTCATGAATGACGTGATTTAGTCCTTCATAAACACTTAATAGTCCGTCAAGTTTTACGAATTGTAAGTCTTTACTACTTAATAAAGATTCTGCTGAATATTTTGAAACGAATTTGACTGGGCGCTGTTGCTGCCATATGTTGCAGCAGAACCCTGACAAATTAGTTTCAAACTACTCAACAGCTTACCTGTATAATTTTCTGGAATTTGAGATTCCGTGAGTGCAGGAATTGCTTGATCCTTAGATGGAGCTTAGCTAAAGATGGGCGGGGCATGGGTAAAACTGGGTGCCTCTATTATCATGTCTTCCAGGGAATGTATCACATGGACAACTTTGATTCATGCATTACTGTTCCTATGATATTGGAGTAATGTTCTCTGCATGGTCAGTGACCTAACGCGAGTTTCAGCTAGATCAGGTCAGAACCTCAAGTGTAGAAGATATGTTTGTGATCTGTATCATCAAGATGGCCACAAACCGATCATCAGACACTTTGAAAGTATCAAATCTAAGGTTATGAGGCAAAACAACCACAAAGTTTTGGCCAGAAGTGATGGCGGGGTCGATGGATCCAAAAGTCGTATAAGTGCGAGTCGTAGATATAACTGTTAGGTCAGATTTCAGAACATGGCATGGAAATGCTTTTATCCATTGGCTATAGACTACCATTGAAAGTCTCCTGAAACTAAATCAGACGGTGCTGCTGACTGAAAGAAACATCTGCGAATGTCCCGTGCGTTCGACCGGAAGAGGTACTACACCATCATGCCGCGTTGCTTCACCTCTTCAGTAGATATATTGATTGCATTCGTTGCTGCAATGGACAACTACATACGTTTGGATACATTAGGATGTGGACATGGCCGATATTTTCATGAGTGGGTGGGGGATACTTACTTAAAGAGAGCATGTTTGTTCATGCCAAACATATATTGCAGCATGTCGGTGACCATCAGATTGGAAGATACATACGGATGTCTAGAGATTAGGCCTAGTTTACAGTACAGAGACTGCCGATATATATATATATATATATATATATATATATATATATATATATATATATATATATATATATATATATATATATATATATATATATATATATATATATATATATATTTATATATATATATATATATATATATATATATATATATATATATATATATATATATATATATATATATATATATATATATATATATATATATTTATATATATATATATATATATATATATATATATATATATATATATATATATATATATATATATATATATATATATATATATATATATATATATATATATATATATATATATATATATATATATATATATATATATATATATATATATATATATATATATCATAGCAGATATATTGGGGCCAGCGTATATATACAATGTGGCATAACACTTTTAAAAACCAGGCCCTGGTATATTGACAGGAAACCATTGACACCAATAGTGGGTAATTTGGCACGTGTCGCTTTGCTATGTTTGCGCATAGCGGTTTGCACACATTCGCTAGCTGTGACTCAATCAAATTGACAAACATTAACTCTAATAAATCTACAATTTATTATATATGTCATGTTCATAAAATAAGCACATTTACCCTCGCCCAGTAAATGGAAGGGGGACTTAGAGGGTATTACAATGGTGTCTCTCTGTCTGTCTGTCTATCTGTCTATCCGGAGCTGTATCGCCCAAAAATCATATTAATCCGAACTGGCTAAGATTTTAACACAACGAAAGCACATGTGCGCAAGAATATTTCCTGAGTGTGACCGTGACCCCGATAAAAGAACAGGAAATCCTTGATCTATAGATATCTCGGAAACTTCAGCTACGATTTGACTAAGATTTTAGCACAAGGAAAGGTGTGCGCATACTCTAGCAGACCACAACCTTTGTCGTGATCTGACAAAGCTCCTGATATCAGAATAAAATCCGGAAGATCCGAAACCTGTTTACATTGTGTCAAAAATGGGATGTCGAGGTTTTGCAATCTCTGATTGCTCTTGTTATATGTGTTGACATGTTCCATTGAGCGTCTGGCATTCGTCAAGATAGATGGCCGGAATGGTATAAGTCGACATGGAAATACTCACTCGATCGTATATCGTCGGTTCTTCTACCCATGGCTCTGGAAGAACCACGGTTTCGTCTCTGTTTCTTTCTGTAGCAATAATAGGCGACGAACACGGCCAATGTGACACCAACAACGAGTCCTAAAATGACCAGCACCACTGCCCAGCTGAAAATAATAGAAAATTATAAACTGTATGAATCAGAAGAACGACCAATCCATCGGAGTAAATCCTAATTAAAACTTTAACCATAGAAATGCCAGTGTCTCAATTTCAATCCAAATATACAGCGGTGGCTTTGAGTACTTTAAAACTAATTCGACTGGAACCTGTTACTGTCATTAAATTGTAGATCTTTAACACATTGCCATCGTCGTCGTCGTCGTCATCGGATACCGGATTCGTCTTTTGCTAACACATAAAAGCCTAGATACAAACGTGGAGAGATTTATAAATCTTATATATAGAATGGAAGAATCCGAACTGTCACTCATGTATCTGTAAGTCATAATCAAATGCATCATATGTTAGCTGACATCATAATACATAATGACGTATCTAGCTCCGTCGTGAACATTGAATGCCCGTCAAGCGTCTGAATTGTATGTCTTTACTATTTAATAAACGTTCTGTTAAAATATTTTTGAATTAATTTGACTGGGCGCTAGTGCTTGCCATAGGCAGCAACATCTCCCAGTCGAATTATTCAACGGCTCGCCTGTATAGCTACCTTGCAGAGAATATAAACAGATAGCAACATGCGTAAAATGGGGTGGATCTGAACTTAAAATGGGCTGGGGCATAGCTAGAAATGGATCCCTCCAGTATCATGTTCTGCATATTTACAAGTGCGTGAGATCATACTCACTAATGGGCTGATAGCCATGGCGTCTTGCATTGTGGATTTCTATATCGATAAGGCGCTCTCATATACTCATCATCACAGCAATACAGATCCAGTGGTGTACCACAGCAGTACTCCTCGCAGTACGTATCAGATTTATAACGTATCAGGCAACATTCTCCTGCCGAGACAACTGCAAAGAAAATTCCAAACATCGTTTAGTATCGTTTACTAATGGTGGGGTGAGATCCAATCTGTCACTCATGTGTCTGACATCATATTCAGATACGTCACTTGTTATTAGTTGATGTCACAATCAAAACGGCAGAGATCCGTTGCTAAAATGGCAATCGTCGGCCGCGACAGTGTCTGAATTATATGTTTTCGATGAATTTATAATTAACTAAAAAAAATCTGTTGACTACTTTCAAACTAATTTGACTTGTTGCTGCAATATGCATTCGCAGCGCGCAATCAAATTAGTTTGAAAATATTCAACAGCTTACCTGTATAATTATCATCTGGAAAGCGAGATTCTGGAAATTCAGAGTTCGAATAGATAAAATCGATTCAACAACGCCAGCAAGGTGGGCGGAGCTTAAGGAGAAATGGATCCCTCTCTTTACGAGGGGTCGCTGTCTTATTTCTCACGAGTTATCTATACTAACGGTTAACAACTCCCGTACGGTACAGCCCATAATTAACGTTTTCAAAGGAAAATAAATCCTGGGATCTGCCATTGAATATGTTGAACATAATTCACCTTTCCAGAATATCCATCCATCATCTGACCTAGTATGCCGTCATAATCAGCTCAGAGCGTGTATGATGACGTCACAATCATTATGTCACAAAGGGTTCCATATAGACCGTCATCAAATCTCAAAAAGTCCGACACGTTGTATAAATTGTATGTCTTTATAATTGTTTGCTATTTAATAAACATGCTGTTGAATATTTCGAAACTAATTTGACTGGGCGCTGTTGGTGCCATAGGCAGCAAAAGCGCCAAGTCAGATTAGTTTCAAAATATTCAACAGCTTACCTGTCTAGTTTTCTTGAAATCGCTAGTCAGGGAGTTCAGAGATCCATCAATCCCAACACGAGCGAGGTGTGGGTGGAGCTTACTAGAGATGGGCGGGGCATGGCTAAAAATG
The DNA here is from genome assembly GCA_034401795.1 of Chaetoderma sp. LZ-2023a. Lineage (NCBI taxonomy): Eukaryota > Metazoa > Mollusca > Caudofoveata > Chaetodermatida > Chaetodermatidae > Chaetoderma > Chaetoderma sp. LZ-2023a. The sequence goes on along the minus strand of CM067360.1, from coordinate 103,224,954 downwards.
GAAAGGGTCATTGAATTGGAAGTCATTGTTTCCTGAGGCAGCAATGTATACCAATCAAATTATCCTCAGAATGTTCACCAGAACATTTCTTGCATCGTATTCGAAATTTACAAACATGTTTCTGTTTTAGTCCTTGAAACAGGTTTACTTATGTGTTAGCTGTATTGTATCTATAAGTAGATAGAGGTTTCAAATATCAAATGGGAAGATGTTAAAGTCATTAATGGCTATCATCCCATTCTGGGCAGAAATAGATGCCAACGTTCATGCGTTAAATTTGATGTCATTCGGTTAAAGTACATACGGAATTAGAACGTTTTAAATTTAAAGGTGTACATTCACACGACAATGCTTGAAAATAAAATTGTTAAAATTGTGTAGTTTTAGAGGCTTGCATTGTTTACCTCGATGTAGTTTCAAGCTTCAAGTTTCTTTATTACTCCCAGGTCCCACAGTGACATATGGGAGAAATTACATATTACATACAGTAGTAGGCCGTGTGCTTAATTAGTATATTGATAATTCATTATTATTATTATTATTATTATTATTATTATTATTATTATTATTATTATTATTATTAATCAGTTCCTTATTTGTTTGTTTGCGGCGGTTTCATCCACGTTGGAAATAGGTAGTAATCACACTAATAAGGCGGCAGATTTTTGATAGCAACTTTACATTGTTGGTCGAGAAGAGCTTATGGAAATTGAAGACGTTCGGTCTCCTATAGTAATATGGAGGTAGTAATTCTTGTCGGGTTTGTTGCCAAAACGCTACCCACCTCCCTTTCTCTATTGTTAGGTAGTGGTTGCCTGTTCGGATTCGTGTAAATAGTATTCTTCTACTGTCCCAGAGTCCTAAAACTTATTTTTCCATTTCCCAATTAGATTTGAAACTGTTGTAGATTTTACCTTTCCAGAATATAGCCTCATCGGTGTGCCATGTCTGTATACATAGATCTTCCAATGATTTTGTAATTGTTGTCTGCACTTGATTGGCTGTTTGATGTGTCGTAATACAACTAAATAAATCTTAGCACATGGTGATTTCATATAATTTTTAGTAGTGATGTTGAATTAGGGACTCGTGTCTCCAATCCAATTTAGCACCGTACAAAAAATGTATTAATTTATACGTAATGAAATCATCCTGTGTTAAGATGTATTTAGTGTATTTTGTATGCTTTTAGAGGGTTAACTTATGTACATCAATGTAATGAAAAGAAATTAATTTTAACATCTGATGATTTCATTCCATAGGGGTGGGTGGGTGGGGCTATAGGCCTGGGGTGGGAAGGGGGGAGGGGTGATATAGGCCTACATAAAAGATGTTAAGATGTGAAATTGAATTAGAGACAGATATGACTATTTCAAATTAATAATAGCAAATATATTAATATAAACGAAATGAACTTATCTTTTGTTAAGATGTAGGGCCTATTTCATTTTCTTACATTGGCGTACACAACTTAAACCCCTAAATGTATACCATTTTGACAATTTTATTATCAAGCATTTCGATATGAATGTGGGGCCTTTAAGAAAGCAGTTCCGTGTATTATGCATGCGTCATATGTGTTTTGACATGTTTTGTCACGATTATATCTGTTTGCATAAGACGATGCGTGATGGAACGTATCGGCGAATGACCGGTTTTGTAATTTTAATGTGAACAGAAACTGACGGGACCTAGGCTAATAGCACAGTGACTTGATATTGTTGTATATTGATTTGATATTGTGTCATATTGATTTGATATTGTAACATATGATTTGATATTGGTGCATATTGACTTGCTATTGTAGCATATAGACTTGCTATTGAAGCATACTGACGTGATATATAGATGTTCTACATGCTTAGTGCAAATATGTGACTAAGCATATCATAACATATTTAGTTCACACGTTACATTTTTAAATCTATAGTCGTGTCCTCACTGGAGAGTTAATCGGGAATACCGCTATACCTCAGTATTCACCTTTCCAGAGTATTCATCCATCATCTGACCTCGTATGACGCCATACTCAGCTCAGCGCGTGTATGATGACGTCACAATCATTACGTCACAAAGGGTTCCATATAGACAGTCATCAAATCTCAGAGTCCGACACGTTTTATGAATTGTATGTTTTTGTAATTCTTTGCTATTTAATCCTCTTGCTGTTGAATATTTTGAAACTAATTTGACTGGGCGCTGTTGCTGCCTTAGGCAGTCAAATTAGTTTCAAAATATTCAACTTCTTACCTGTGTATTTTTTTGGGTGGGGGGGGGGGGGAGGAAATTGATAGTCAGGGTGTTCAGAGATCGATCGATCCCAAACACGACCGAGGTGCGGGTGGAGCTTAGCTAGAGATGGGCGGGGCATGGCCAAGGTCCATTGCGCTACGCCGGTTAAGTCTCCAGCCTTAGGACGTGTTCTCATACAGACACTATTTCGGTAAATAGTAGATATATCGGCTAGCTTTCTCAATGAACTGGCTCTTGGACCGGAATAAATACGTCATTAATTTCGAAATTTAATCCCACAAAATCCGCGGTTTATCTTCCGATATATCGCTAATGCTTCCCTATGTGACCGCCAGCCTATTGCGTCAACATCTGCCAGGTAGCGTTAACGCCAGCTTTTACTCGCACTGTTTGCCAGGTAGCGCTGCGGTCATCATGTTATCTTGGCGTTCACCAGGTAGCGCCACCGTCCAATCCAGGACTATCTCTCAGCAGTGTGAGTGCACACCGATATATCGGCTAATTATTAACCTACATAGTACACGAAATAGTTAAACAGGATTAGGCAATGAGAAAGAGGCCTTAGACTAACAGTAGGCGCTATAATGTAATCAAATTACTGATTTAGACCTAACAGCAATTCTGGCGGCGTAATGTCAGATTGACCTGAACAGATTATCGCTGATAGCAATACAATAACAGGCGATTAATCTCCCGAGTAGGCAAAATGTCAGTTACTAATCAAGTTCGTATTGCCATCCGCTAACACGTGTTGACAACTCCATCAAGTAAGCGTATTTGATAGTGTTGCATATTGATTTGATTTTGCAGTATACTGACTTTCATGTTGTAGCGCATCGTCTTAGAGGGATCCATTTCTAGCTATACCCGGCCCATTTCTAGATAAGCTCCACCCACCTTTTACGAGTGTTCAAAGTAACTATAAACTATAAATTAAGCTGCTGAATATTTTGAAACTAATTTGACTGTGTTTGTTTTTGTTTATGGCAGTGTGTGCGCGTGCGTGCGTGCGTTAGGTGGGGGGGGGGGGGGGGGGACTTTGACATTGTCAAGGTATACAAATTGATTCCAACGCTCGTAGAAAGTTTGTGGAGTTTCGCTAGAAATGGGCGGGGCATAGCTAGGACCGTGTCCCTATATAGACTGCTTCAAGGAGTGCCGTTGAAGAGGTGGTGTAATCTTGGACAACAACGTATTCGTAACGACGTTTTTATATTTTTGTTTCGCTAAGTCATCGTGACAGCGATACTACGTACTTTACTCACACAGATTAATCATTGATCGATGACCGCGTCTCTAAAACAGGCCGATATCCGCGTAGTAGTATTGACGATGCGTGTAAACGTATACAATAGACATAGCACAAAGGACTGTTTATAGGAGTCGCTTAACCGAAACAGGATGTAGATATTATCTCCGTATGGCCCCGATCGTCATTAAGCTACAAGACATGTTTCGCCAAATGTGTTTTCACCAAACACAATGTTATTTTCTCGATTCGTGGCTGAGAAGTGTCTCACGCATCTAACCCTTGGTCATAATCAAATACGTCACATGTCATCAATCAAAATGACAAATCAATCAGGAAGATGGCAATAGTCCGTCACGAAAGAGTACGAATTGACCTTTCCAGCTCATCCATCCATCGTATGATGTCATAATCAAGTTCGTGACGTGTAGGACGACATCATAATTAATGACGTCATGAATGATTTAGATAAGTTCATCAAGAACGCGTAATTGGTGACGGACTAAGCGTTGTTGTACGAATTGTATGTATTTGCTATTTAATAAACATGCCGTTGAATATTTTGAAACTAATTTTACTGGGCGCAGCAGCAGCAGACAATCAAATTAGTTTCAAAATATTCAACAGCTTACCTGCATAGCTGTCTGGAAATTGATACTCGTTGAGTCGATCAATTCCAACACGAGTGTGGTGTGGGTGCAACTTAGCTAGAGATGTGCGGGGCATAGCTAAAACTGGAAAAGTCCATTGGATGTCTGGTATTAAATTTGCATCTTAATAATCATCTGTTGAATATGAAGCAACTGATCTGAGTGAGAGTCGTTGCTGCCACAGGCTGCAACAGGTCAGGCTTCCAAGCTTGACGGCAATCACATGCTTCGGACTTGGAAAGGTGGAATCCTGTTTTAACTATTCCCGTCCATCTCTAGCTAAGCTTCACCCACGCTTTGCTCTCTGCATCTCAATTTCCAGATAACTATACAGGTAAGCTGTTGAATATTTTGAAACTAATTTGACTGGGTTCTGTTGCTGCCTCTTCTTATATTTATTACATAGTAAAGACATACAATTCATACAACTTAACGGGCCATTACGCGTTCATGGCAGACTAAATCGCGTCATTCGTGACGTAATTGGTTATGACGTCAGCTTACACGTGACGCCGTTGATTATGACGTCATACGATTGATCGATAAACTGGTTTCATCACTTCTCCATAGATTTCGATCAAATTACGGTCAGTTAACGTCAACACTTGACGTAAATCCCGTTTTGGCGTTTCTGTTTCCAACCAAGAAAAGTGACTATTTTCACAAACATAATCAGTCGCAAAAACGTACCCTTGTTAAGTCTGACGATGCCGTGTACGTGCTTCTGGAGCCGGACGTGTGTATTTTGCTTTTCTTTCGATATTTCCTCATAATTGTGTGTTTATGGCGTCATAATCCGTTGTTAACAAACAACGCGGGGCTCGTTTCGCAACTGACTTGGTTCATGGAACCATGAAACACGAACCAGGAACCACTAACCACGGACCAGAAACGCCAAAACGCCATTTACGCAAATTGGTGAGGCTTGGCGATGGCAATTTCGTGGTAGTGTTCTGAAGCATCAAACATTCTAAATTGCGCTAACTTTAGCAATTAATTTGATTTGTTTCGAATTAGACTTTAATTTCAGTCTACGTAAATCGCAGACGACAATATCCACTAAAAATATTGACGAGATTTCGTCATTCAAAAAAGTTGTAACATTTAGCTGGACGCTGCCATCTTGAAATTTACGAACCAGTAAGCATTGGTAACAAAGAACCGAGATCAAAACTTGATTCCTTGTTCGACGAACCCCGTCAGTAAGTCTTCCACTTCCGGAACGTCAAAATGAATGAACCACGATCCGAATCAGCGAGCCACAACCCAATTCAGTCGCGAAAACGGCCTATGGTTTTCACTCAAAAATAAACGTGAACTCGGAAGTACTTCATTGCTCATTGCTTAATAAGCATATTGCTAAATATGGGGCTTTGGCAAATGTCTGAAATTTGACAGACACACACAGACAGACAGACTTCTCCGACTGACCGATGTATAAGTCTACTCGTTGCGACTTCCGACCAAAAATCTAGTACGGTCACATATTGGTATTAGTTGTATGACACCTCATATGGTGATGAATGTGTCTGTCTGTACGTCTCTCTGTCTGTGTATGCGGAAGTGTATCTAACAAAACTGCTGCTCCGATGTTGCTCAACTTTTAACACAACTAAGGGTACCAGGCTACGTGGATCAAATTCTGGATCTATGGATATCTAGGAAACTGCTGGTCCGATTGGCTCAAGTTTTAACACAAAGGCAACACATCCGAATAATCCGAAAATCCGAATATCGGAAAACTTTTTAAAATGTGAGAAAACCCGGAGCGCGATGGTCTGCAGTCTCTGATTGTCATTGAACCAAATTGTTCTTAGCACTTAGTCATTTTAATTTGCAGTAATTTACTCATTATTAATAGTATAAATAGTCTTGATAAGTAGGTCACATATCTTGTATTATGTATCACAAAACAAGAGACGTATCAGTGAACTTTAATTGACTCGTTATACAAATTACCCAGTAGGCCCCTGGCGAACTATAATTAATTAGTTATACAGATGACCCAGTTGCCTGATGATGCGGTAGTTTCAGCTATTTGTCACAGATGAGTGCACACTCCTGGCGGTGGTGGGCAGTGGTAGGGCTATGGTAGACGTATTTAGTTTATTACTGAATAAAAACCTCTATAGCTTGATAAGTTGACCAAATCTGTAGGGTGCGTAGGCCTACTTTGATCGGTCAATCGGTCAATCGGTCAATCGGTCATTGCTAGCATTGCTATAAATTTTAACGGTTTCAGTTTGCTTTATTCTCTCAGACCATTTACAATATCACACGAGTCTGCTTTTAGATCATATAATGAAGGCGACCGAGCTGCCACTCCACTCACGTATCTGACGTCATGATCGATTACGTCACATGTTAGGTGACGTCACAATCAACATGTCGTAGCTCCGTAGCGAAAATTGAAAAGTCGGTCACGATGTACGAATTGTATGTCCTTGGTGAATTTACAATTTAATAGACATTCTGTTGATTATTTTGAAACGCATATGACTGGGAGCTGTTGTTGCCACAGGGAGACCCCCCCCCCCACCCCAACAACCCCCACCCACCCACCCACCCAACCCCATACAAGTTAGTTTCAAAATATTCAACAGCATATATGTATAGTGAAAACATTCACTAACACTAAGAAACACCAGAAATACCAGATCATCGAACAATGAAACCATTTTAATAGCTGATCATAGCATTTTGATCACATGGTACTGAACTACTGATAGCCACTAGCAGAAACCGTTCATATGCGAGGTGTCCAACAACAAACTTTTCGACATTTGATCTTGGGACCTTGCTGATTGGGATAGCACACCAAAGATGACTAATACGGCAGCTCTGGCCAGACACCTGAAAAATTGTTTCCTCAGTGGAATCCATCCAGACTCCATCTCAAAGCATCTCTCAAGGCCGGAGCAGGATGTGATTGGATAGATGTAGTGTTTAATAGATAGATTGATAATTCTATCAAAAATGCAGAGAGAAAATAGATGGTCAGAGTGGTGATAAACGCATAAGTATTCGACCAATACAAAAGAACTAACAGTGGCGGCGTATGTTTACTTGCTCTGCAAGTAAGTCTGCAGTTGTAAAGTTTTACTCAGAAGATTGGAAGAAGGCACAGGTGCGTACATTTCTTGTCGAACGAGAGTTGTTATGTTACATCTGAAGAGAAGTGTTTCAAACTGACTAAAAATGACAGCCAAGCGGTATCGGATCTACAGACATCACAGGGGCGGGGGTGGGCTGGGGTTGATGGTTGGTGGGGCGTGGGGGGGGGGGGGGGGATTGAGGGGGGAGTCGTGTGCAAATAGTTTTCTGGAAATTAATAGTCATGGAGTTCAGGGATCTATCGATCCCAACACAAGCGAGGTGTGGGTAAAGCTTAGCTAGAGATTTGCGGGGCATAGCTAAAACTGGAAGGGTCCTTTGGTCTTGAGTGTTTCAGTTGCCTGATTGTCAACGTCTCGTTAATGGACTCAAATACACAGAAATGTGAAAGCTTCAAACACGTGGTAGCATGAGCAATTATGTTGAAGGAGATTTTTCTGTTGAAGACAGCTGAGATGATGGCGAGGTTATCGGTGACAGTGATGGTAATTCATACTCGTGTTAAATGATTATGAATATTGCTTACTAATAACAACCGATGATGATTTTATGCCTGGTTTTAACGCTGCCAAATACATAAATAGATAAACGAGGCTACCGTCTTTATTAGCGTTGCAGTGTTCAAGAATGGCAACATTGGTTGTATTGTGGTAAAGTAATTTTACACTGGTGATGGTATTAATTATTTACTGCTTCAGTTTCCTCAATGGGTTTTTTCAACAAAATTGAGTGATTTTATTTAAGTTTATTACTGTACTTAGCAGTTATTGGAAAGTATTGCTTTATTTCATATAGCATACAACCTACGTAACAGACAGTTTATTACGATATTTAAAACAGAATCAAACCTGTCTATAACGGACACTTTATGAACGATTAATGGGTGGTCACGAAAGGCAGGTAGTTGTATAACGCAGGTCATTTATCATTATAAATGTCTTGCGGCACAAGATGGCAGTTCTTTAAGATGGCTGTCTTACGACAACTGGTCCTAAAAACCCTGCAGCATGTGACCCCATAAGAAAATTATAAGTGCCCGCTATAGGTAGATTTGTGTGTATGTAATCTAAGTGTACAAGTGCTCTTTGCCTAGAATTATTTAGACGAATGTATATAAAAATCTTCAGAGTATTTTAAATCAATATAATTGACATTTCCAGTTTTAGCTAGGTCCCGCCCATCTCTAGCTAAGCTCCGGCCACACCTTGCTCGTGTTGGGACCGATCGATCCCTGAACTCCCTGACTATCAATTTCCATAAAACTATACAGGTAATCTGTTGAATGTTTTGAAACTAACAGCTGCTTTGAAATTAGTTTCAAAATATTTAACTGCATGTTTATTAAATATTAAAGACATACAATTCGTACAACACGCCTAACTATTAAGCATTTAAGACGGACTGATTATGACGTCATCAGCCACGCCGCGTAGTTGATTATGACGTCATATGGTGGATGGACACACCGGAAAGGTCCATTGACATGCGTTTTATATTAGGTATTGTTATTTATTTTCTGGTCATATATTTGTAATTGTATGGATATGCACACAAAAGATTGAATACTAGCACTAAGCTATACAGATGAAAAGTCTACCTGGGCTATTTTACATCCTCATAAAATATAGACAATCAAAATACATAATTAAGTTTTCTGCATCCTAATAGTAGGCCTACCGATGAGCCAATAAAGCCAATTCACCTAGCCAGAGTATCCATCGATGATCTGACGTAATATGACGTCATACTCAGCCAAGCGGCCTGTAGGATGACATCATATTTATTACGTCATAAATAAGTCTATTATGCCCGTCTTGCAACTCTTAATAGTGCGACACGTTGTACGAATTATATATCTCTACTATTTAATAAAAATGCGGTTGAATATGTTGAATGTAATTTGACTGGTCGCTGTTGCTGCCTCGTTTACCTGTATAGTTTTCTGGATATTGATAGTCAGGGAGTTCAGAGATCGATCAATCCCAACGCGAACGAGGTGTGGGTGGAGCTTAGCTAGCGGGGCATAGCTGAAATGGAAAGGTCAATTTTGAGTTCTTTGCACAATGAGTACGTAAAGATGTACGAAATCTGAACTGAAACAGGGACTTTCCTCGTTTCTATATTTATCACGGCGTCACACGATTTCATTTCAGTTTGTTTGAATAGCCTATATAGCTGTAAATAACCGACTCACGCTTACACGTCACGCCGTATCGGATAATCAAAATGTTATCCATTAAATCGATGGTTTATGTAAACATAGACATATATATGCATATGAAAATTTATTTTTAAATATTAGTGACTCACTTGGTCGGGTAACGACCACAATTATTGACCTCACCATGCCATCGATAAGGCTTGCTAATGGATCGATCCGATCTTCACTCAAGTATATGACGTCATATATCAATTACATCGCGTATAGGCTGACGTCACAATGCATAGTTAGGTATCTGGCTCCGGCATGACCATTGGACAGTCCGTGAGTTGGACGAATTATAAGTCTTTGAAAGATTTAATATTTAATAAACATTCTGTTGAATATTTTGAAGCTAATTTCGCTGAAGCTGTTGCTGTCATAGGCGAAATTATTAGTTTTAAAATATTCAACAGCTTACTGGTATAATTACCTTGAAAATGGGATTCTGGGGATTTAACTTTGAAACTATTTCAGTCGAATCCAACACGCAAAAAACAAGAAATATGAGTGGTATATGTACATATAGGGCTGTCTATTCAGTTCATACTGATAATGATGTCGCGTTTCTAACATTGGTTTTGACGATTACTCTGAAAATTATTCGTGTCTATCAAATTGCTATCAAGATTTTCAACACATCATATTCAGCTAGAATGGTCAAATATGTCTTTAGCACAGAACATAGTATGTAAAAGACCATAGAGCGGACCGAACATAGTGTGTAAAAGACAATAGAGAGGTCAAAACAGAGTGTGTAAAGAACAAGAAAGAGGTCAAACAGAGTCTGTAAAGAACAAGAGAGAGGTCCAAACAGAGTGTTAAAGAACAAGAGAGAGGTCAAAACAGAGTGTAAAGAACAAGAGAGAGGTCAAAACAGAGTGTGTAAAGAACAAGAGAGAGATCAAAACAGAGTGTGTAAAGAACAAGAGAGAGAGAGAGGGGTCAAAACAGAGTGTTAAAGAACAAGAGAGAGAGAGGTCAAAACAGAGTCTGTAAAGAACAAGAGAGAGAGGTTAAAACAGAGTGTGTAAAGAACAAGAGAGAGGGCCAAACAGAGTCTGTAAAGAACAAGAGAGAGAGGTCCAAACAGAGTGTGTAAAGAACAAGAGAGAGGTCCAAACAGAGTGTGTAAAGAACAAGAGAGAGGTAAAAACAGAGTGTGTAAAGAACAAGAGAGAGGTTAAAACAGAGTGTGTAAAGAACAAGAGAGAGGTCAAAACAGAGTCTGTAAAGAACAAGAGAAAGCGGTCCAAACAGAGTGTGTAAAGAACAAGAGAGAGGTCCAAACAGAGTGTGTAAAGAACAAGAGAGAGGTCAAAACAGAGTCTGTAAAGAACAAGAGAGAGAGGTCCAAACAGAGTGTGTAAAGAACAAGAGAGAGGTTAAAACAGAGTGTGTAAAGAACAAGAGAGAGGTTAAAACAGAGTGTGTAAAGAACAAGAGAGAGGCCAAAACTGAGTCTGTAAAGAACAAGAGAAAGCGGTCCAAACAGAGTGTGTAAAGAACAAGAGAGAGGTCAAAACAGAGTGTGTAAGGAACAAGATAGAGGTTAAAACAGAGTGTGTAAAGAACAAGAGAGAGGTTAAAACAGAGTCTGTAAAGAACAAGAGAGAGAGGTTAAAACAGAGTCTGTAAAGAACAAGAGAGAGGGCCAAACAGAGTCTGTAAAGAACAAGAGAGAGGTCCAAACAGAGTGTGTAAAGAACAAGAGAGAGGTCAAAACAGAGTGTGTAAAGAACAAGAGAGAGGTCAAAACAGAGTGTGTAAAGAACAAGAGAGAGGTTAAAACAGAGTGTGTAAAGAACAAGAGGGAGGTTAAAACAGAGTGTGTAAAGAACAAGAGAGAGTTCAAAACAGAGTGTGTAAAGAACAAGAGAGAGGTCAAAACAGAGTGTGTAAAGAACAAGAGAGAGGTCAAAACAAAGTGTGTAAAGAACAAGAGAGAGGTCAAAACAGAGTCTGTAAAGAACAAGAGAGAGAGGTCAAAACAGAGTGTGTAAAGAACAAGAGAGAGGTTAAAACAGAGTGTGTAAAGAACAAGAGAGAGGTCAAAACAGAGTGTGTAAAGAACAAGAGAGAGGTCAAAACAGAGTGTGTAAAGAACAAGAGAGAGGTTAAAACAGAGTGTGTAAAGAACAAGAGAGAGGTCAAAACAGAGTCTGTAAAGAACAAGAGAGAGGTCCAAACAGAGTGTGTAAAGAACAAGAGAGAGAGGTTAAAACAGAGTGTGTAAAGAACAAGAGAGAGGTCCCAGAGTCTGTAAAGAACAAGAGAGAGGCCAAAACTGAGTCAGTAAAGAACAAGAGAGAGGTCCAAACAGAGTGTGTAAAGAACAAGAGAGAGGACAAAACAGAGTCTGTAAAGAACAAGAAAGAGGTCAAAACAGAGTCTGTAAAGAACAAGAGAGAGGTCCGAACAGAGTGTGTAAAGAAAAAGAGAGAGGTCAAAGCAGAGTGTGTAAAGAACAAGAGAGAAGTCCCAGAGTCTGTAAAGGACAAGAGAGAGAGAGAGGTCAAAACGAGTGTGTAAAGAACAAGAGAGAGGTCCAAACAGAGTGTGTAAAGAACAAGAGAGAAGTCCCAGAGTCTGTAAAGGACAAGAGAGAGAGAGAGGTCAAAACAGAGTGTAAAGAACAAGAGAGTGGTCAAAACAGAGTGTGTAAAGAACAAGAGAGAGGTCCAAACAGAGTGTGTAAAGAACGAGAGAGAGGGCCAAACAGAGTGTGTAAAGAACAAGAGAGAGATCAAAACAGAGTGTGTAAAGAACAAGAGAGAGAGGTCCCAGATTCTGTAAAGAACAAGAGAGAGAGAGAGGTCAAAAGAGAGTGTAAAGAACAAGAGAGAGGTCCAAACAGAGTGTGTAAAGAACAAGAGAGAGGTTAAAACAGAGTCTGTAAAGAACAAGAGAGAGGGCCAAACAAAGTCTGTAAAGAACAAGAGAGAGAGGTCAAAACAAAGTGTGTAAAGAACAAGAGAGAGACGTTAAAACAGAGTGTGTAAAGAACACGAGAGAGAGGTTAAAACAGAGTGTGTAAAGAACAAGAGAGAGGTTAAAACAGAGTGTGTAAAGAACAAGAGAGAGGTTAAAACAGAGTCTGTAAAGAACAAGAGAAAGCGGTCCAAACAGAGTGTGTAAAGAACAAGAGAGAGGTCAAAACAGAGTGTGTAAGGAACAAGAGAGAGGTCAAAACAGAGTGTGTAAAGAACAAGAGAGAGGTTAAAACAGAGTCTGTAAAGAACAAGAGAGAGGTCCTCTATAAAGAACAAGAGAGAGGGCCAAACAGAGTCTGTAAAGAACAAGAGAGAGGTCCAAACAGAGTGTGTAAAGAACAAGAGAGAGGTCCAAACAGAGTCTGTAAAGAACAAGAGAGAGAGAGGTTAAAACAGAGTGTGTAAAGAACAAGAGAGAGGGCCAAACAGAGTCTGTAAAGAACAAGTGAGAGGTCCAAACAGAGTGTGTAAAGAGCACGAGAGAGGTTAAAACAGAGTCTGTAAAGAACAAGAGAGAGAGGTTAAAACAGAGTGTGTAAAGAACAAGAGAGAGGTTAAAACAGAGTGTGGTAAAGAACAAGAGAGAGGTTAAAACAGAGTGTGTAAAGAACAAGAGAGAGGTTAAAACAGAGTCTGTAAAGAACAAGAGAAAGCGGTCCAAACAGAGTGTGTAAAGAACAAGAGAGAGGTCAAAACAGAGTGTGTAAGGAACAAGAGAGAGGTCAAAACAGAGTGTGTAAAGAACAAGAGAGAGGTTAAAACAGAGTCTGTAAAGAACAAGAGAGAGAGGTTAAAACAGAGTCTGTAAAGAACAAGAGAGAGAGCCAAACAGAGTCTGTAAAGAACAAGAGAAAGCGGTCCAAACAGAGTGTGTAAAGAACAAGAGAGAGGTCAAAACGGAGTGTGTAAAGAACAAGAGAGAGGTCAAAACAGAGTGTGTAAAGAACAAGAGAGAGGTTAAAACAGAGTGTGTAAAGAACAAGAGAGAGAGGTTAAAACAGAGTCTGTAAAGAACAAGAGAGAGAGGTTAAAACAGAGTGTGTAAAGAACAAGAGAGAGGTTAAAACAGAGTGTGTAAAGAACAAGAGAGAGGTTAAAACAGAGTCTGTAAAGAACAAGAGAGAGAGCCAAACAGAGTCTGTAAAGAACAAGAGAGAGAGGTCAAAACAAAGTGTGTAAAGAACAAGAGAGAGACGTTAAAACAGAGTGTGTAAAGAACACGAGAGAGAGGTTAAAACAGAGTGTGTAAAGAACAAGAGAGAGGTTAAAACAGAGTGTGTAAAGAACAAGAGAGAGGTTAAAACAGAGTCTGTAAAGAACAAGAGAAAGCGGTCCAAACAAAGTGTGTAAAGAACAAGAGAGAGGTCAAAACAGAGTGTGTAAGGAACAAGAGAGAGGTCAAAACAGAGTGTGTAAAGAACAAGAGAAAGGTTAAAACAGAGTCTGTAAAGAACAAGAGAGAGAGGTTGAAACAGAGTCTGTAAAGAACAAGAGAGAGGGCCAAACAGAGTCTGTAAAGAACAAGAGAAAGCGGTCCAAACAGAGTGTGTAAAGAACAAGAGAGAGGTCAAAACAGAGTGTGTAAAGAACAAGAGAGAGGTCAAAACAGAGTGTGTAAAGAACAAGAGAGAGGTTAAAACAGAGTGTGTAAAGAACACGAGAGAGGTCCAAACAGAGTCTGTAAAGAACAAGAGAGAGGTCCAAACAGAGTCTGTAAAGAACAAGAGAGAGAGGTTAAAACAGAGTGTGTAAAGAACAAGAGAGAGAGAGGTTAAAACAGAGTGTGTAAAGAACAAGAGAGAGGGCCAAACAGAGTGTGTAAAGAGCACGAGAGAGGTCAAAACAGAGTGTGTAAAGAACAAGAGAGAGGTTAAAAACAGAGTCTGTAAAGAACAAGAGAGAGGGCCAAACAGAGTCTGTAAAGAACAAGAGAAAGTGGTCCAAACAGAGTGTGTAAAGAACAAGAGAGAGGTCAAAACAGAGTGTGTAAGGAACAAGAGAGAGGTTAAAACAGAGTCTGTAAAGAACAAGAGAGAGGTCCCAGAGTCTGTAAAGAACAAGAGAGAGGCCAAAACTGAGTGTGTAAAGAACAAGAGAGAGGTCAAAACAGAGTGTGTAAAGAACAAGAGAGAGGTCAAAACACATCCGTGTAAATGATCCATTTCTACCTATGCACCGCCCATTTCTAGCTACGCTATGGCCACATTTTAAGCATGTTGGAATCGATTTGCAACTTTGAAACCTGACCTCCCAGAATCGATATGGAATCGCGGGCTAACACAATATAGGTTACCGGAACACAACAAAATCCGCGTTACTTTACACTACAGCTAAACATAACTAAACATGTTTCTAAAACAACATAAAACGTAATGTTGAATATTTTGAACATAATCGGATCGGAAGACGGTGCTGCCTAATGCAGCAACGTCTTCCGATCCGATTATGTTCAAAATATTCAACAAGACAATTCTTACATCGTGTTCAAAATTGGACTAACTGGCATGTTTCTGGTTTTGCTTTGGGAAATATTATAACATATTTCTGAGCTGTACTGTACTATTGACAATATCGTCCATTCCAAAGACGTGTGGGAATGTGCTGTTGGATAATGTATTTCTCATGTCCAATACGATTCCGGAGGATCATGGTAAAGTTCTGAGGTTCTGAAGACAACGTAATATACCATCCAAGACAAACTACCGAATATCATATGATCAAAGTCCATTGCATTGACTTAATGTGTTTGGTAGAATACGTTCATCAATAATCAATTGATTTTCACGTCTTCGAAGATTATTACTATGTGAATTTGCTATTTAATAAACATAATGTTGACTATTTTGAAAGTAATTTGACTGGAAGCTAAGAACTAACAGCCCCAGTGAAATTATTTTCAAAATATTCAACAGCTTGCCTGTATATTTACTTTGAAATTTAGATTCTGGTTAATTCAGGTTTCAGTTCCAAATGGATTCCAACACGCGTAAAAAATGGGTGGGGTTTAACTAGAAATGGGCGGGGCATAACTGGAAATATAGGGTCTATTCCTCTCTCGTGTAATATATATATATATATGTGCTGGAAATTTAACAGAATATTTTCTGAAACTTTCAATGATGCGAAAGTGCAGATGTACCGATCAGTGACTAAAACATTCGGGAATTTCAACACGCTTATGTATAAATTATAATAAGCTATATTATATTTACACTCTGCGTATGATATAAATCGCTGTGCAACGGGAACTATTTCTTTCCTGATTTTTTCTGGAATCTATGGATAGTTGGGTCTATAATTCCCATAAATGTTCAGATGAACCTACTAGGCCTATATGAAGCTGCATATAATTATTATACATATCTCAATACTGTTATATAACTGTGACATCTGGCAGCTCCAAAGGCGCTCATGTACACAATGTATGCATATATTGTTACCCTCACCCAGGAAGGGGAAGACAGATCAGGTCTGTCTGTACCTCTGCCTGTCCGCTAGCCTGTCTGCCCGCTTGCCTGCCTGTCTGTCTTTCTGTCTGTCTGCGTGTTTATTATGCTAAAGGGCCTAAAAGCACATGTTCCCCGCCCATGTAGAAGTAATATGAAACTTGGGTACCGACTACGAGGCCTAGAGCAGCGTGCTATCTAAGGAGCCAGGGAGACTGATACCCGCAGGCGTGAGAACAGTATAGTTCCCATCAATATATTAACTATGCAAAACGGAAATCTGAGTTGAGTTGTTGCGAAAAAGACATTACATCAAGATGGTACATCATAATTAGACAATGGATGAATCCAATCGGTCACTCAAATATATGACACCATAATGAACTACGTCACATGTTGGCTGACGTCGCTATCAGAATGCATTAATGAATGGCGTAGCTAAGTGCATCATGAACTGTTAAATGTATGTCTTGTGTGCGAATTGTATGTCTTTACTACCTAATAACCATTCTGTTGAATATTTTGAAACTAATTTGACTGAGCGCAGTTGCTGCCATAGCAACATCACCCAGTCAAATTAGTTTCAAAATAGTCAACAGCTTACCGGTATAGTTACCATGAAATTGGGATTCAGTGAATTCAGGATTCAATATATATAAATCGATCTCAACACGCGCAAAAGTGTGGGCGGAGCTTTGCTATAGATGGGGGGGGGGGGGACATACCTAGAATTGGTCGCATCCATTATGATCGATCACTCTTACCTTGGACAAAAGACAAGTAAACTCCAAGAATCACTACAGCAATCAGACCAGCTTCCATCCTGGTTTTCTCCCGTAGTTGCTATCTTCCAATGGTGCCGCCACAAGTCAAATGTTTCATTTAGCAGTTAGTCGTTGCGTCCCCGTAGCAAACGTGTCGATCTACCCTGTACAGATTCTTACGTATTGTCTCAAAACACTGCTATTGCTACATGCGCGTCACGTATTGAGCGCAGCTGACATCTAGGAATGAATCTCAAGCAGACTTAGTTTTAAACAAAAATAAATAAACCACTAGGTAAAAGTCGGCTCTTAAATTACACATCTAATACTGTGCCAGTGGTGTTTGTTGTCCTGGGGATACACACAATGATGTGGACTGACGTGTTTCGGGGCTGAATTTTAATATTCGATAAGCTTCGTTAGCTCTGAATATTAGCATGCGTCAGAGATACCATCGTAGGAAAAGCCCGTGTAAACACAATCCGCTAGATTTCAATATAGCGTTATCAACTTGAAAACTGGGTCTCAGTCACTCGTCCGTGTATTTTGATATGCCTTTGTGCACACAATACAGTCGCGTATACCTGTTCTGACTGTCGGGTGCACATCCCACATCCCGCTAGCAATAGGTGTGGGGTTTTAAGGAAGTTTGAAAGTTGAAAGCGGCCAAGCGGCAAAGTGAAAACAGTTATTTATCGTTTGTACATCTACACAATATTCTAATCGGGTTTCATTTAAAAGACAGCTATTACTGTTTACATTAGAAACAGATTTAATTGCAACTAAATAACTCGTCATGTACATGGGGGATAAATATAACGAATGTTCCCTTTAAACCGCTTTAATTAAGTAGGTGACCCCAATTCGAACGCACGCATCTGGAGCACACGCCCGTATACGCACAGGCGCCCGACCGCTTGTACACGTACGGGCGCGCACGCCCGCTCGCATTGGCGCACGGCAATAAAAAAAAGCTTTGATAAAATACAGCAATAACACTGATGGTGATAATGTGGGTAATGTGGTGGCGACGAGGCAGAGATTAGCTAGGCCTACTGCTAACATCTCCCACTGTGCGCAGGATATATTGTCATAGATAGTGTCAATACGTAAGAAATAGATCATTATATTGCGCGTGATAGGTGATTCTATTTATAAATAGCCTGGAGTCAAAAGGTGATTTTAATATTTTTCGTTCAACTGCGAAGAACTGTGAAGGGGAGACAAATTAGGTGGCTCTGTCTATTTATTGACCATCACCAACACAAACATCTATATATTCCCTTCGTGTTGAGATTTTAGGCTAAAGAACCCAGAAGCCCTGCCACCGACTAAGGATGCACTGGCCCTTCATATCAAAAGGGTCCATCTCCAAGCCAGTTGTTTGTATTCGACGACAGTCCCTAAACACAAACCTTATCAAGCTCTCGATTATGGTTGGGACTATAGGCAACTACAACCAAAATGGCTAACTCGAAATCCTGCCACAAAGTTCAAAGGCATATCCTGCCTTGCTAAACTGCAAATGCAAATTACAATGTAGGATTAGGAAATGTACTCGTGTTAAAATGATGTTGAATCCATTGCATCTTGTACATGTGGTAGTACCTCTAACAATCCGTATGTTTGAAGAGCAATCTGATGAAGAGCCGGAGTAAACTCCTCATTGGTGTAATTGTTTTGAATTGTGCATATAAATTATCTGTACTTACATCAAGATATGAGTGCATACTATAATTTAATTTCTCGTTTACCAGTTCTTGGCCACTGCATGTGTAATAATCTCACTGTAGTAAAATCTATCTATAAAATGGACCTGCTTTGTGGGGCAGGAAATAATGTTTCTTTGAAATGATTGGTCGAAATATCACACATTTCAAAGAATCACTATCATGTAACACGCAAAAGCCATGTCCTATGGCTGCTGAATTCTATTAAGAGGCCGTGTATCAGTCGTATGGTTCTGCAGATGGTCGGTATAGATATACTTAGAAGCTGTTTTGTCGTTGTTATGTTCATGCTTTAGTCTAAACGGTAATATTTATACACACGCGTAGTCTGTGTTTCTCATACTCCTACGGTCCTACCATAGTAGCAGGATGTCCATATCAACATTATCGTGACAAAACATAAATTTTGTCAAAAGCTGCATTTCATGGCCGTTGGTGACCTCTGGTGACCTAGCGCATGGTCCTAGAAGGTGAACAGAAAGGCGTAGCCACAATGGTTTACCTAGTTATCACTTAGAGAACTAGCGTCTTGGTTACTTTTACTCTCTCTCTCTCTCTCTCTCCTCTCTCTCTCTCTCTCTCTCTCTCTCACTCTCTCTCTCTCTCTCTCTCTCTCGCTCTCTCTCTCTCTCTCTCTCTCTCACTCTCTCTCTCTCTCTCTCTCGCTCTCTCTCTCTCTCTCTCTCTCACTCTCTCTCTCTCTCTCTCTCTCTCTCTCTCGCTCTCTCTCTCTCTCACTCTCTCTCTCTCTCTTTCTCTCTCTCTCTCCTCTCTCTCTCTCTCTCTCTCTCTCTCTCTCTCTCTCTCTCTGGGTGAACAAACTAAAAAATAAGACACATTCTGTACTTCTGCCTCTAGACTAACAGTTTCTTGGGTGAATGGTGACTGGGACTTTACGCCCCACCCCACCCCACCCCACACCGTCCCCCCTTTCCCCAAACTACCCGTCAACAAACACCCCTCCCCACCCCACACACCCGCCCCACACACCACCTAGGGGGAGGGTGGACAGCGATCATGGACATATAATTCTTCTGCGTTTGAGCGACTGGGTTAAAATAACAATCACCTATCAAACCTATTGTCGTGTAAGTGGTACATTTTACCCAATCACCCCTCAGCAGCATTGCATGATATTCCAAACATATAGGCGTTGCCCCGTGATCTCAATGGAGGAATGCGAACTGGCACTCAAGTATATTTCGTCATTCTCAATTACGCCACATGTAGGCTAACGTTACAATACATAGTGAGGTATCTAGCGCCGTCGTGAACATTGAAAACTCCGTCAAGTGTGCCAATCGAAGTGTATGTCTTTGATAGATTTACTGTTTAATAAACATCCTGTTAAATATTTTTGAAACTAATTTAACTGGGCGCTGATGCTGCCATAGGCAGCAACAGCACCCAGTCAAATTAGGTTCAAAATATCCAGCAACTTACTTGTATAATTACCTTGAAATTGGGATTCTGGAAATTCAGAATTCACGGTATATACATTTATTCCAAGACATATAAAAACTGGGCGGAGTGTAGCTAGAAATGGCAGGGGATAGCTAGCAATGAATCCCTCTATCACAGCACCATACCTCCCACAAATAATTCACAATCAATTACGTCATGAAGGACGTAGCTCAGTTCGTCAACGACGCTTAATTGAAAACATGCTGTTGCCTAATTTGAAACTAATAGGCAGCAACTGTACCCAGTCAAATTAGTTTCAAAATATTACCTAGAAATGTTCAAATTGATAGTCATGGAGTTCACGTATCGATCCATTCCCAACACGGGTGAAGTGTGGGTGGAGCTTAGATGGGGGGGGGGGGGGCATAGCTAAAACTGGATTCCTCCATTGACTACAAGGCGTCCTTCACCTGCCAATGGTGTTAGCTTATTAAACTGCTTCGTGAAAGTCTTTTTTCACTATAAACTGTTTGCCAAAATCAATGCAAAATTGTTTTTAACAGATTTTTAAAACTCACAGTGTTCTATATTGAAATTCCGGCGGGTATCACTCTGTCACCATTGAGGAATTTTTTTAATGCTTGATTTCCACTAAGATGTACGGCAATCACCTGTAAATATTAAAGACAAACACATCTCTGTATAAATATCCATTATTTCATTCAGATAAGTTTTGAACTATTTGTTCTTCAGGTCAAGGAAGTCACTCGCCAAACCTGTTACTGACAGGCAATGAGAGAACTGATCATTTGCCCCGTTGCCCGGTGCAGCCTAAATTTCAAAAGGGCAACTAAACTTTGGTTGCTGATGGTATGCAGGGCAATCATGATAAATATTGAGAGCCTAATACCATACTGCTTTTAATACCATCTGAATAACTAATAATATGTTAGATTTGAAGTGATTTATTCAAGTATTAGAACGATGGAGTCGGTAGGCTTAATGCTGTTTGTATTAATTGTGGCAGTTCTTCAGAATTTACTTGACAAAATGATAATGATTCTAATGTTCTTTGTTGTTTATCATTAACGTATAAGGGTAACCTTAATCTGTGGCAGGCAAACTAAACTTTGAATACGTGAAATGGTTCCATCAGAACTAATATATATTGTAGAAAATTGTATCTCGTCATATATACTTTGGTTGAGAAATTTACTGAAAATATCGCCGTTTGGTTCAACTCTTTCGGATATAAAAACATGCGTGTCCAATATGTTTGCCAATAATTATGATGTCAAAGTACAATGTCCCACTCAGGTGTTCTTTATTACCAGCATTCTATTCCATATCGTACTAATTATTATCACTTTCTTCACCATTAAAAATGCCATCGTCAGTAACAACAGAATTGCCTGCCATAGTGTCGTTTTGTCATTTGGCTTAAAGAAATGTCAGATTGTCTGCGCTTGCAAAATACCAGGTTATATCGCGTTGGGCACCTATATATCCAACTCTGAGTGACGAGCGTAGCGGATTTCGAATACATGTGAAATTAGCCATTTACATCCAGTCGCTAAGGAACTGTACGGATGGACTTATTAAATTTGTCTCTGCGACCAGAATTTCCTGAATCTAGATTTGGAGGGTTTTTTTTATCGAAAGTAGAACTCCACCTGGTATGGTAATGTTTTATATTTTGGCATTAAACATGTACATTTCCGTCCTGTCTTTGACACAGAGACAGTATACCGTACATTTGAGAGCGTCTCGCCAATATCACATTTCTGCCATCTATAGTAAGCTGCAAGAGATGGTTTTGATTCCCAAATGACACCTTCTATATCAGTTGGTTAGTGGGTTGGATAGATAGTCCAACACGGTTCCTGCGCCAAGAACATTCACAACCTTAGTTTTTTGCCTATACCATGGAAACATTTACCGTATCATGTCCAGTAATTTTCTCCAAGGCTATTTGCTCTTTGTGTGTAGGAACATAATCAGTTGGATTATATTTATAATGTGCAATTGATGTTCTTGGCCAACATAGCACATATGTGTAACCCTAATGCCCACCGATGTATAGCTTTTACATACTACCAATGCTTCGCCAATTAAACTGGTGGTCCTATGTCCATAAAACATAGGGTTCGTCTCTATAAACATCAACATTCGTATACCAGTCCGAATTCCATTGTCGTCGATCGTTCCCCATCCACTTTTCGCATATTTGATAGATGAAACCGTACCATACATAAAGAATATAGGCCCTACTCTGTCGCAAGAAAATGGGGCGTCATCTTATTATCTGACCATAACATACACTATAGTGCTCATCGTCCTAACCACTACTAGAGTACTAAAAATCCTACCAGACAATATAAAAATTGGCTATGTGGACATTAAACCTCTTGCACAATATCTCTAGTGTCACAGACACGTATCACAAGCTGGGCTACCTTCAACTTCAACTTCAAAAATTCTTGTATTATCAGCAAACCTGCGGCCTATAATGCTCTTCAACAGCATCAGGAAGATCATGTTTATAATGTGACACTGTGCCGCATACGGGAAAAGATTGACAGTTTGACTGGAGCCCACCATAGCGGTTTTAAATGAAGACGCGGCTGTATAGGCAAATGCTAGTGTCAATAGTCATGTCCAAGCACTTGAACTTTCACAAGATGGGAATCGAGATGGCATGGGCCTTTGACATCATCAAACGATCAACGGTCCTAGACGTACTACATCGAGCTGGCTATAATGATGATGAGCTGCGATTAGTCAGACTGCTATTGGCAAATTCTGAGTTGAAAGTGCAAGTAAAAATATGGAGTCTGCAGCGTTGGAGACATCTATTGGTTCTCCACATGGAGATGGCCTCTTTCTGGTAGTGTTTACATGCTACCTTGCCGAAGCCCTCTCATCTGTACGCGTGTGCGTCACAAGACTAAGGCCACCGGTCTCTACACTGGACATTCAACTAGGGTTGGATACGCAGATGATGCAGACTTCGTAGATAGTGAAAAGAAGCTTCCCGATAAGCCTATAGTGGCAGAATTCAAGAATGTGAATCCCTTTATGAACGAAGTCAATACCGAGTTTATCCATATACACCTATGAGCGATAGACGAGCCTGATGTGTGCCGTGGATTTGGATGAAGAGCAAAATCCTTGGTTCACTAAAGTGCAGTTCTTCCGATATCGCTGCACGTTGTGTCACTGGAAACATAACCGTTCAGTCCTTTTAAAAACTGTGGATCTGTGGATCACGGATCCCTCTAGCCAGAAAAATATCCTTGTATAACGCAATCCGTATATCATTGATCTTGTCCAACTGTAAGAGTGGACAATTTTTCGGGTTTAGCAGAAATGAACTTCCTTTAAGCACACAAGTCTAATGGGCATGTTAGACGATATAGTATAACTTATATTGCTGTTCGGACAGAAATGTACGCCAAACTTGGTTTTCTTCCGATCAACAGAAACCTGGATCTAATTCTAGATTAGATATCAATTTCGTCTTCGATCCATTCAATAGCTTTCGAGCAATCTGGTTGTTTTACCCAAGATTTCTCCCATAGAAAAATTATAATATCAATATCTAAACTGCGTTTTCTCATGGAATCAAAATGTCAAACCTGGATTTTTCCAACAAAACATTACCTGTTTTACACCCCTACTGACGCTACTTCATTTCTATTAAGCAGTCGCCTGAATTATTCGAATAGTTCGAATATTAGTTCGTATAAGTATACGACTATTCGAATGCGATTTATTATATGAATACGGAACAGAAGAAAATATGTTATTTTGAATATATAAAACGACATGAATGACTCGAGAACTTAATATTCGAAGTTGGACATATATTATAGTATGGATGTAGTGAACGACGGTCAGCGATGATGAGAGATGAGTACGAAGGTTTCTTCAAAGCCATGGCGTCATATGGAGGATAAGCGACTCATTATCACATTTGCCAAGAACACATATTTAGCTACTATAGAACAAGGTATGGGAGATACACACAACATGTACTCATACAGTAAAGCTCAGAAATGACTTAACATGTTTCCAAAATAAAACGTATTGTTGACTATTTTAAAAACAATAGATCTTTCCAGTTTTGGCTATGCCACGCTCATCTCTATCTAAGCTCCGCCCACACTTCGCGCGTATTAGCATCGATCGATCGCTGAACTCCCTGACTATCAATTTCCAGAAAACCATGCAGGAGAGCTGTTGAATATTTTGAAAATAATGGGCGCCCAGTCAAATTAGTTTCAAAGTATTCAACAGCATGTTTATTAAATATCAAAAACATACAATTCGTACGTGTCGGACTATTAACCGTTAAAGACGGGCTTAATCGAATCATTCATGACGTCATGATTATGACGCCAGCATACACGTCAATTGGTTAATTGTGACGTCATATGACGTAAGATGATCGACGGATAAACTTGGAACAGTCCATTAGATTGGAAAACATTGCTACTTAAAGCAGCAATGTTTTCCAATACAGTTATGTTCAAAATATTCAACAGAACATTTCTTATATTAATTTCTTAACATTAATTTCTGTGTTGGTTTTGTTTTAAAGTTATCTTATTTGTGAGCTATAGCTTGTCGTGGCCGAACATAGCTGATTGGCCGGTGCAACTGTCGTAGTCTAGAAGACTACGTGTGATAGTCTGATGCACTCACAGTTTCAAATAGTGGTTCTTGTCCACTGCAGTTGCTCTGTCCACTACTGTTTATCAGAAAGGATTGACTCAAATATTGGCCAAAAACAGGGTTTCGGTAAACGTAGTCATAGACATATACCTATAGACCACGTATCTCCATACCTTCAGTATGGTATGATTTGTGCCGAATGCCGGTGACGCCAATTCAGTAAATGGCAAGCGCGCATGTTCGGATATCATGGACTGGCGTAAATGCAGACAATCAGCAAGATATATTGTTGGGGTTTTTTCTCGTTGTTTCTCTGTCTCTCTCAAGATTACCCAATGGAGAACAAAAACACAGAATTCACTAATTCTATTTCTTTTACTAAGCTAAATTTGGTAGAGTTTACTTTATACAGCTATATACATGAATACAATGTAAGTCAGACAGTTGACATCTCACATCTCAATTCAAAATAAAACCATCTCACCTCTCTATCTCTCATTCCTTGGGTCTTATATATTTCTGGGTTTGTGAGGGTTGATGGCACCCTCAGAGTTTTATTAGTTTTGACTGTGGAGCTTGAGATCGAGTTCCTGTTCCGAGCTGGAGTTTAATTAGTTTTGAGAGTATTACTCCAGTTGTTGAGTTTAATTAGTTCTGAGTGTGCACTCGAACTCTCTCAAGTCAAACTCTGTGAGCTCAAACTCTGCGAGCTCAAACCATGTGTATAGCTCCGAAACTCAAAGTGGTGACCTCTGTAATATGACCATTCCTAGCAAATTGTCCCCAAAGAGCATCAGTAGTGAATTGTATGCATGGCTGACTCGTCATTTCCCTGACTGGCCAGCTGGCTCACTCACTCTCTCACTCCTCCCTCTGCTGCAGTGAGCCCCTGCTTCTATATACTGCTGCCCATTCACTCGGCACACACAGGCCAGGTAACTACATTTCCATCCAGTCCCTCTGGTACAAATATATTATTTGAGATGAAGACAGCTCCCCAGTTTGACAGTTTACCTCGAGCGACTAGGACGTGTTTTTAATTGAAGTACCATTACTTTATTAAAGGGAAGTTACCTACTGTGTAGTATATAGTACTGCTAGAAAGTTGTAAGGGTGATAACTGGAACAAGTTTAATCCTGTGTGATAATGTGATGTTTATTTAGTGCTTTGTGAAATACTCATGTGTATTAATTGTGGTCATTGTATTTGACCTTATTCCCACTATAGTCATTTATGTGTCGAAGTACATGGTTATCAGATGGGTAGCACTACAGGACTAAGTTCCAAACGTGCATATGTTTTGTCTGTAGTGTTACAGAATACCTGCAGTCTAAGGTCACTGGACCAATGGCAGATAATGTGAATTCCAGTCTGGTGAATGTTTCACCATCAAACTGTATTATTCAGAGTACAAATACTGAAGCCGTGATGGCAGATCATTCAATAGTGTAATGGGGGTATCTTTGACCCAAAGTAATGCAGCTGTGAATTAGTCTGATATGTTAAATATGTTTAAGTCATTAAGAGAAACACAAGAAAAACAAATGGATTTTTTAAACAAGTTGATATCACAGCAGGCGAGTAAAGGTGATAAGCGGATAGAATATGAGCCGCCTGCGAAACAATGTCGTTTACAGTTACAGACCTCCCCTCATGATACAGATGATGAGGGGGAGGAGGAAGTGCTGGAGGGCGAAACTCCAGACCCTTTCTCAAGCATTGCCAACGAACTGAGTGCTGCAGCTAATAACTCTGACAGTGATAATGAGTTGGAGGTGACTCAGATTAATGCGGTGCTAAATGATTTGCAGGATCTTTTATTGCCAGGATACCGTTACAGGACCTGATACTAAGCAAAGCTGGGCAGATTCAATTAACATCTCTTTCCGCTCTGCTGATAATAAGGAAAGATTAAACAAATTTAGAGAGCTTAGACAGGCATATCTTAGGCCACAGAAGTGCAATAATCTGTCAACACCTAGAGTAAATCACGAGATATGGGATCTGGCTAATTACCACCCCCCCCCCCCCATACATTCCAGAGACATAACAATGGGCAACGTACAGGGATTGCTTGTTAAAGGCACAGTGCCATTAATTTCAGTAACATAATCTATTATGCATTTTGCTGCAAACAAGTCTAAGATTGATTGTAAGGACAGTATTGTTAAACTCACTGTCTAAATGAAGCTCATTTCAGCTGGATTTACTGCTTTAAGTCAATATCGCACGGATAGCTTTAATACGGTTATCAATAAGAGATATAAACAGCTCTGTAAATCTGATCACAAAGTGACAGATATGTTATTTGGAGATGACCTGGCTAACAATTGAAAGATATTGAAGAAGCGAGTAGACTTGGCCAACAAATGAGACCAGGTTTCTCTGGCCAATTCAATAAGAATCAATATGGCAATCCTTCAACTAGCCACAATAACATGTTTGGTCGTAGGTGTTATGGGAGACCTTTTTTATACAAAAAGAACCAACCATTCTACGCCAAAAAACCAAAGATGGGGAACGTAAGGGGATGGAACAAGAAGTCTCCGATGTAGAGTTGCCTCATAACAATAATCTAGCTTCCTGTAGTAAAGAGGTGAGTTTTAATAGTAGTTAAGCCACTGGAAAATGTTATAAACACACCAGGAAACTTTGTAGCTGGAAAGACAGCAAAATGTTTAAGAGAATGGACAAATATTACAAGTGATATTAAGATTTTGGAAACGATTCAGGGGTTGCATATTGAATGTTGTGTGATTCCAATACAGACACTTCCAAGGAAACAAATTAGATTTTCTGACAAAGACAACCTTTTGATGAACAATGAAATAAATAAGCTTGAACAGTTACATGTCATTGAACAGGTGTTTGAGCGCAAGATGGTGAATTTATATCAAACATTTTTACTCGACCAAAGAAAGATGGTGGTTGCAGAGTTATTTTGAATCTTAAATCTTTGAATCAGTGTGTCCATAGTCCACATTTTAAGATGGACACTCTAAGGTATGCATTATTGTTAATGTCAAAAAATAGTTTTTTCGCATCTATTGATCTAAAAGATTCCTATTACACCATTCCCATTAATAAAAATGACAGAAAATATCTAAGATTTCTTTGGAATGGCTGTAAGTATGAATTCTGTTGTTTAGCTAATGGTCTTGCGAGTGCTCCGCGTATATTTACAAAATTTATGAAGTGCATATTTTCGACATTAAGAAAACAGGGTCATGTGAACATGAACTATATCGATGGTTCTTTATTGGTGTCAAATACATATTGTGAATGTAAACAAAATATTGCAGAGGCAGTGGATATTATGGACAGACTAGGATTCACTGTGCATTCTGATAAATCAAAATTAGAACCTATCACAGAAATTAAATTTTTAGGATTCATATTAAATTCTAAGAAAATGTCAATAAAGTTAACTAGCGACAAAGCGGTTAAAACCATTAACAAGCTTGAACAGCTGTTAGAGAAAAGGCAATGTACTATTAGGGACTTTGCTGAAATTATTGGAATATTAATAGCTTCTGAACCAGCTGTGAAACATGGACCTATGTATGTAAAACGACTGGAAATTCTGGAAAATGAAATACTGAGTAGCTTAGGCAATCATGACGCAACATTTGTTCTGAATTTGGAATGTAGAGAAGACTTAAAATGGTGGATTATGAGCTTTTCAATGTGTGAAAACCCGCTGATGGTTCTCATCCATGACATTATTTAAACTAGTGATGCCTCACATTTAGACTGGGTGGGACATACAATGGGCAATCGACTGGTGGACTCTGGAATGAAGGAGAGGCGTGCAAACATATAATTATTTAGAATTACATGCAGCATTACTAACTCTTGTCATTTTGTAATAATATGCGTAATGTTCATATCAAAATATTCGTGGATAACACTAGAACTATGATTTATATTAACAAACAGGGTGGAATGAACTTGTTATGTAATAACATTGCTAGGGAAATATTGTTATGGGCTATCCCGAGAAATATTTGGCTATCAGCTGCACACTTACCTGAGTCCATAAACACAGAAGCCGACTTGGCTTCACGGGAACATAATAGTGACACAGAATGGATGTTAAACGAATGTGTTTTAAACAGCTTATGTCACTTTTTGGGAAACCAGATATAGACCTATTTGCATCCAGGTCAAATAACCTATTACCCAATTATGTGTCATGGAAGCCAGACCCTGGCGCATTAGCTGTGGACGCTTTTGCCATACATTGGAGGAAATCACTTAAGCACATTTTCCCTCCTTTTAGTATCATAGGTCATGTATTAAGAAAGTGGAGGGCGATGCAGCAGAAGCGATTTTAATAGCACCTATATGGCCAACACAGTTTTGGTTTCCGAGGCTTCTAAATTTCAACTCGGAATGCCCACGCATACTTCCAGTGAGCAGGACATTGTTAATAATGCCAAAGAACAGGGCAATGCCTCAGCCCTTGAAGCACAAGCTTCATCTGACTTCTTTCAGAATATCGGCAAGCACTCCGCAAGAGAGGCATATTACAAGAAATTGTTGACGTGCTTTTGCAGTCATGGCGCAGTTCCACACACTCCCAATATCGGGTATATATCAACAAGTGGATGTGTTTTTGTGAACAAAGGGAACTTGATCCCTTTTCACCATTTATAAACAATGTGTTGGATTTTCTCAATTTTGTATACAAGTCTGGATTAGGCTACAGTGGTCTAAATTCAGCAAGATCAGCATTATCTGCTTTGCTTAGTGTTGAGACTAGTGAAAGTATCGGTAATGATCCTTTGAAGAGATTTTTGAAAGGTGTATATCATATTAAGCCAGCACTACCACGGTATATTGCAACATGAGATGGCAATTTAGTTCTTGACTATATTAACAATGAACCAGATGTAAATATTCTATCATTGAAGTAATTATCTTTAACCATTGTGATATTGCTTGGTCTTCTGTCGGGCCAGCGAGTTCAATCGTTATATTTAATTGACATACGTAATATAGAGTTTGTGAACACATTTGTAAAGGTTAGATTTGGAGATCTGCTGAAGCAATCAAAGCCTAGCAGGCAGCAAACGAAACTTGTTTTCGAAAAATATTCTACTAATGGAAAATTGTGTGTTGTGACTTTATTGAAAAAATATGTACATAGGACCAGTGGGTTGCGCAATAACCGTACAAGATTGTTCATTAGCTATGTCGGTGATCATAAACCAGTATCAAAAGACAAAATAGCTAGGTGGATAAAACTATTATTAGTTAGTGCAGGTGTGAATGTTAACATTTTTAAGGCACCTAGCATTCGGTCAGCATCAGCTTTGAAGAATGTGCGAGTAGCCACCATTATGAGGACGGTTGATTGGTCAAGTAGATCAGTTTTCCGGAAATTCTATGGAATGGCAGTTACAGCTGATGTTACATTTGGAAATGGCGTTGTGGAAAACACGATATAACAGCAAGGGAAGTAAATGTTTTTTCTAGGCATGCTAGCTTAGATGTATGTATGTCCTAACATCGCTCGTTCACAGTTAAAATATTTTGACTGCTTCAGTACAAAAATAAAATGCATTTCTCTAGATATCTCAAATAATATATTTGTACCAGAGGGACTGGATGGAATTAATAAATTAAATGAAATTTATTGATATTTGATTGTAATTCCATCCCGTCCCATATGGTACATAGATATTATGTGCCCTCCCTTATTGAGGGTACCCACCCTTTATTTCACAATGCATTTGATTTCTACTCTAAAGCCTGAGGCGCTGTCTTCATCTCACATAATATCTATGTACCATATGGGACGGGATGGAATTACAATCAAATATCAATAGATTTCATTTAATTTATTAATCAAACATGCTCTAAAAGTCACCTGTTTATAAAGGGCATTTTCACGTAGTTCCCATGCTGTACTTTATAGACTGTTATACTGTACTCACAAGCACGTTCTCTTTCTACATATTAGCAACAGTTTGTAATGTTTTCAAAAATAATTACCCAACAATATATAGCATTCGAGCGGGACTCAATTATCTTTCGGTGATTGGAAGAGAAACTGAACAGTCGCTGGTTTTGCAAATTTATATAGTTTTGTCATAAATAAAATTATATTGGCTATATTAATCTGACATGTTACTCAACTACTTAATAGAATTACTAACAAAAACACAGTATTTAGAAATAATTATAAAATACTGAACTCTGAAATTCCGCCTTTGAGAATATATGTGGTCTATTAGCAAATGAGCCTGATCGAAACAATAGCTGTACTGGCCAATGAAGGCAACTCATATATATTTCTTAGCGAACTAATGATTTGGTCGCCACGAGAAATAATCTAATCTAATTGCCACTATCGCCACAAACCATAACATTAAGGGAGACAACTTATATGTCTACTCACCATTATACTAGTCTAACTTACTTCCCTTGTTTTCTTCCTGATATAAGGGTTACTAACTAACGCCATTGATTGCGTGTGACTACCTCCGCGAGTATGAGGTCTATGCATATGTTATTCCAGGCGCTAATTATCAGGAGAGGCCTAATTAAGGAGTTTATTCAACACCCCACATGTGTGTCACTTAGCTTTCATAAATAGATGATTGTGGAAAATTTCTAGCTATGTTGTAACACTGCCAAGCGGTATACACGGCTAATCTTCGTATTTAAAGATGGCGTTATCTTATATCCCAATTATTGCTATTCGAGACATTATAAAATTGTATTACGAAGTTTTTGTAAATTACGAAATAAAGTTATAAGTAAATCTGAAATCTTAAATCAATAGAAATTTAAAACGATGCTAATCTCATCTCAGAAGTTGTATTGTAGATCTGTATCACAATTGTTTGCGTTGTAATATCGCGTAAATGTTGAACAGTGATCGCCACCATTTTGTCTCCTCAAGTGATAGTGTGTGATGTCATGCATGTGCCAATGCATTTACATCTTTATTTTGTAATATTTATCCCGTAGAATATTTTGAAACTAATTTGACTGAAAGTTGTAGCTGCATATGGCAGCAACAACTTCCAGTCAAATTAGTTTCAAAATATTCAACAACTTACCTGTATGATTGCTTTTATACGAAATTGCCAAACTATAGCTGGCACCTCTATGAGTGAGCGTATATCCCGAGGTTTTTTCTGATTGGTTGAAAAGTAAATCATGACAGCTATCATAGGGTGTAGAAATGTACCAACATTTACCTACTAAAGTCTGAATCTCTTTCTTTAGCAGCTTCATAAAAAGCTTTAAATTATCTGCACAGTTTATGAGTGGTCTATTAGATCACCTGAATATCTACCGAGAGATGAGGTTAGTTATCCTTTAATATAAGGATTATGTAATATGTTGTATGAGGTTTGGTTGAAAACATGCTTATGACTTGACAAGGTGTATGCGGAAAACATTTTGTGTCTCCCGTAGTAGCCTAAATGTATGATATTCATATTTAAACTTCTTTTTTCTCATAGATCTTTTAACCGAGTGATTTGAAACTTGGCAGATGTCTACCAAGTATCCTTTTATGCCATATGGCGTCAGTGTAGATTGTAGTTTTCCATAACACGACAATTCCTGTTTCACACCATTACTGCCGATATTTCTTTTTTATTAAGCAGGCATGTGATATATTCGATTATTCATTCATCTATTATACGAATATTCGAAGACCGATATCTATACCAAACGCTAATGGAGACTGGGGAATGTTTAACACTCCTTCGTGATGATACTAGGCAAACAGAAGATACTAACTTTCATAAATGGATTGTATGCGAGAGTACTTCATCTGAGACTTTGCATATACCTATAGCATTGTTATTGAAAACATCCATTTTTTCAGCTGAGGCATATAATTACTTTGTTAACGATCGTCTAAAACGAGATACTGAGGACTTGGGTTCAATTACGGTACAAGTAAATGGACCATCCAACGTGTTGCAAAAAGGAACCGATCAATATCCGGGACTCCATCTCATCTATGAGTCAATAATCATGTGTCTAGCCCCAAGCTATCAGCTGACATGACAATATCCAACCGGTCGCAACGATCACAATCAGTTAAAATGGAATGGGACAGATGCATGTTGAACAATAGGAAACCTCAGAAGAAGGTTAAGTTGATACATGTGTGTACTATGTACTGGTCAGGTATGTGATACCATACATTCCGCTTCCAAGTCCCAAGGTCATGAAGAATTGCTCTTAATTCCAAATGAACTAAACACTGGCCTGGTTGCTACTAAGACAAAGTATCACAGAATGTGTTATGCTTCAAATGTTAGTAAGACTGAAAAATAAATCAGCTACGCAATCTAGCCAAGAAGAGCATTGTGTCGAAACATTCCAGGAACTTGCTTTATAGTCATTCGACCTACTATTGGTGTTGGAAAGGCATACAACATGACCAAGCTCTTACAAAAGAAATACCTCTTGAAGCCAAAGACATACACGACCATGGTGATTCATGTCAACGTTTGAAGTTGTGTAGGAGAATGTTCTGTGGAGGCAGTATTGTATTCCAAAAGCCATATGATGATACAAAGCCAGAGTTGGTATATTTAACACCAGTATCACTCCAAGAAGTTATTAATGCAGCTACTAGACAGGCTTCATAGTGATCACACTGATATGTCATCATCATTGTTCGACGTGAAAGACATTCTCAGTTACGAGTTATCTGCAGCGCCATTGCCCTTAGCGCACAAGGATGCTACTCTGAGAACGATTGATAAGTGTGCTTATGAAGTTGTTGAAAGCCCAGGTTGAGGTACTGCCAACGATTACTGTATGAGAAAGCATGTATACTATCAAGTGCCGTTATTATTGGTGGAATGGCAATGATACAAATTGTAGCGATTATGCGGTACCAGAACATTTGGTGATTTGAGTGCTTGATCTTTTGATCATATCACCAATGCCTTCACTCAAAATTGATGCAAATGAATCGATATTGTATTCGACATTTAGATAACTATGTATCAAATTAGATGCAAGACTCAAACCTGGATCTGGATTAGAAAACATAGATATAAAAGCCCATGACCCAGCAATGGCAATTCTACACAAATGGGAGAAGTACGTTTCAAATGTGAAACATAAGAAAAATCCATGTAACTTCCTCGAGCAATCGTGGTGTGACAGGGCCAGTAAGCACCTTGCCGACGGAACTCAACTGATCGCTGGTGGAGGCGTTCATGACTATGAGAGCGCAATACTCGTGAAGTTAGGGGAAGTCACAGAAATTGCCTCATTGAGATGTTACCACGAGGAAACAGATACCAGAATTATCCTGCACTGTAAACTTGCTTCATCTGACATTAGTCAGATCATTATCCATTCACGAGACATGGCGGTTCTGGTATTATGTGTTTCCTATGTCAGATCATTAGGCCAAGTAGT
This sequence comes from Chaetoderma sp. LZ-2023a, assembly GCA_034401795.1. Lineage (NCBI taxonomy): Eukaryota > Metazoa > Mollusca > Caudofoveata > Chaetodermatida > Chaetodermatidae > Chaetoderma > Chaetoderma sp. LZ-2023a. The sequence continues at coordinate 103,191,062 of CM067360.1, read as the reverse complement.
TCCAAACACGTGTCCGAGATAAGATACGATTTATTCTAGTTGCTTACAGAGACACGTGGTAAGGATCTATGCCGTTCACTTCTTGGAGTCCGTGCCTTAACTGGACGTGATACTACATCATCGGCCTTTGGTATTGGCAAGAAAAATGTGTAGAATGTTCTTGAGAAAAATGTAAAGGATCAACTACATCAACATCTGCTAGGAAACGAGCATGCAATATCCGAAGAAGTGATAGCAATATGCTTACCTGTAAGCTGTACATGACATCACCAAATACAGTAACAAATGTTATCCGTATCAGGTTTTGCTGTTCTTTCAAAATCTGCCGCTGATAAATGACAGTCTTTGGCTTCATATGGAACCAGTTAATTGTCAGACCTTGGCCTGGGCCAGAGGCCGTGTAGCCAAACAGGATCTACCTCCGCCTTCTGATTGCCGTTGGGAGAAAACAGGTGAAAGTACAAGACCTGTATTAATAGAGAATAAACCAGCTCCAAAGGGGCTTATCGAGCTAACATAACAGAATGCAGCTGCAAGAAGACTGCATGCACTAGTGATTCTTGTGCGTGCGTGCGTGCGTGCGTGCGTGCGTGCGTGCGTGCGTATGCGCGCGTATGTGTGTGTGTGCGTGTGCGCGCTTATGTGTGGGTGTGCGTGTGCGTGTGCGCGTGTGTGTGTGTGTGTGTGTGTGTGTGTGTGTGTGTATGTGTGCGTTCGTGCGTACTTGCGTGTGTGCGTGTTCGTGCGTCACTCTGTCTGTCTGTGTCTGTCCGGAACCGTATCTAAAAATTTACTGATCCGATTTGTCTCAAATTTTAACACAACCGAGGAACTTGCGTTGTCAGAGGATGTCCAGGAATATGCCGTAATCCGTATAAGGGAACCCAGATCGAGATCGGATCAAATTCTGGATCTGCGGATATCTTGGATATTACCAGCTAGGTACTGTCCCAATACCGGCCCAGTAACCTGCGTTATCGTGGACAGTTATCACAAAGCACATGTTAACAAAAGTGCACAATCACTCTAGAATGCTTGAAAATAATTCTTAATTTGTGAACCTCAATGTAATGAAGCGAAGCATGTGATGATTTTTTCAGTATATATTTCAGAATGCTTGAAAATAAAAATGCTAAAATTGTATAAATTTAGAGGCTTAGAATGTGTGCCTAGATGAAATGAAATTAAATAGATCTCCAAACATTATAATAATTTATACGGAATAGATAATCATATGCTAAAATGTATTTCGTTTCATTACATTCAGCCTCTAAAGGGATAGAATTTTAAAAATTATACGTTCAAACATTCCGCTATGAATATGGACGTTTAAACAGAAATTTGTAATTGTTAATGGTAACAGTGACGATAGCAAACGTTGCTATAGATTATAATATCAACGCTTTTGTTTATTACAGGTATTCATATTGTGATAATAAGAATGTAATGTACCTATGCGTGATGTAGAAGCATACAATGCTATGCCACAGAATTAAAACGGAGTGATCCGATCTGTTACTCAAATGTCTGACGCCATGATTAATAACGTCATTTGTATCTGGCGTCAAAATCAAAATGATGCAGCCCCTACCTTCGTCACGAAACCCGAAAGGTTCGTCAGGAAAGTGACCGAATTGTATGTCGTTTGTGAATTTACACTTTAATAAAGATGCTGTTGAAATTTGTTTTAAATAACTTGACTGGCAACTGTTGCTACCATGGGTAGCAACAGCTCCCGGTCAAGTTATTTTTAAAATATTCAACAGCTTACCTTGAAATTTTGTTTCTTGGAAATCAGGTTTCAATGTTTTAAATCGATTCCAGCACGCGCAAAAAGGCGGGCGGAGATTAGCAAGAAATGGGCGTGGCGTAGCTAGAAATGGATTCCTCCATTAGCCTTCATTTGTTCATATTCCGATGACGGTTTATATCTCGAGGCTGAGCATTGTTGTTTATTCTCAAACTTTCTTATTCTCTGCTCCAGTCGTTCTGACCACTTTCTAACATAGCTAGTAAAGTCAATTTCTAAGCGAATTTCTTTACTACTGCTACCAGATGATGTACGTCCCATGATGACGTATCGCTCCCCACGACGCATGCGCGGACATCGGCATTGATATGGTAACCAGATATACTCATGACGCACCAATGGGATATTGCCTTTATAAATGGTGTCTATTGTGACGTCATAGCGAATTTCTCGTCCAATCGACTTCCATCTACTCACCCGCGCTCCAATAACTGCAATAGGAACAGGACGATAATGAAGGATAACAATTGAGGATTCCAGTTTCTCAGTCGATCATATGGCGTCATAATCAACTACGTCACGTCTAGCCTGACGTCATAATCAATTACGGCATGAATGACGCGATATTGTCAGACACAAACGCTTAATAATTCGACAAATTGTACGCACTGTATGTCTTTGCTATTTAATAAACTTCTGTTGAATATTTTGAAATTAATTTTCCTGGGCGCTGTAATGTCATGGGAAGCACCAGCACCCAGTCAAATTAGTTTCAAAATATTCAACAGCTTACCTGTGTAGTTTTCTAGAAATTGAAATTCAGAGAGTGCAGGGATCGATTGATCCTAACACGAACAAAGCGTGGGTGGAGCTTAGCTAGAGATGGGCGGGGCAAGGCTAAACCTGGATTCCTCTATTAGTTTTATTGTTATTTACAGTTGTTAAACATGTCTATAAGGGGCATTTGGGGGGACTAGTCCGCGTTACCGGTTACGGGCGGGCGGGCGGGCGGGAGGGCAGGAGGGAGGGAGGGAGGGAGGGAGGGAGGGAGAGAGAGAGAGAGAGAGAGGGAGAGGGGGGAGGGAGAGAGAGAGGGGGAGTGAGAGAGAGAGGGGTGGAGGGGGAGAGAGGGGAGGGATGGAGAGACAGAGGGAGAGAGGGGGTGGAGGGGTGGAGGAGGGAGGGAGATGGGAGGGATGGAGAGAGAGGAGGAGCGGGAGGGAGAGAGGGCAGGTAGGCAGGCAGGTGGGCAGGAAGGCAGGCAAGCAGATACGATCGCAATACCCTTTTCCCCTTACGGAGCGAGGACAACAATGAGACAAGTGTATACTCACCAAACGCACTCTGACAGTACTGCTTATTGCGATCCCTGACTTTCTTGCATATTCTACAGAATTCTGCAAAATCAAAGAAAATACACAGAAGTGTGTATGCAATTTTCCCGGCATGTCATTGATCAAAGCTGCTGATGTCACGTGTCCCAGTAACGCCACGCTCTGACCAAGCCCGAAACATCGCCAAGGTCAATTAGTCTCACAATAAGCTTACCTGTGTAGTTACCTTGAATTCAGGTTTCAAATCGATTCCAACAGGCATATAAAAGTGGGCGGTGGTTAGCTATTGAATTGGTGTCGCATAGCTGAAAATGGATTCCTGCCTTTCTATTGTTAAAACGTGACTACATGGCAAATAATTAATTTATTTCAAATAAACTGAGGAATCCAGTTTCTCAGTCAATCATATGACATCATAATCAACTACGTCACGTGTAAGCTGCCGTTACAATTAATTACGTCATGAATGACGCAATATATAACATACGCAAACGCTTAATAGTCCAACAAGTTGTACGAATTGTATGTCTTTACTATTTAATAAAGATTCTGCTGAATATTTTGAAACTAATTTGACTTAGCGTATGGCAGTAACAGCAACCAGTCAAATTAGTTTCAAACATATATTTTGTGCAAATTGAGAGTCAGCGAGTGCAACGATCGATTTATCCCATTTCGGGAAAAGCGTGGGTGGATTCTTAGAATAGCTAAAACTGGATTCCTCCGCTCACCGCGCATTCACGATTAAAACATGAGATATGGGTGTGCTTAATAATGATCGCATGATGCGTAACATTGCTGGAGTTATTTCCCTTGCACAGCGATACGAACGCGCAACAGGCGTGAGTCTAGACCCTAGCATTGGGAACTAGCATATAAACGCCTTAAATATTACAAGACACACCATACGAACGCGCAACATTTATTTAAAGGGCATATTCACACCAAATTACCTCAAAATAGCATTGTTAAAAGTATATACTTTTCAGAGGCCTAAATGTGTGTCTAGATGCAATAAAACGAAATAAATCTTATAATTTTATGATTTCATTACACGAGTCTCTAATTCAACTTCGTAACTGAAATTTTTGTATTAATTTATACCGAATTAAATCATCATATGTATAGATAAAATATTAGTGATTTTTAAAAGTTTACTAACTAGTCATATAGAACTCTTTTGAATGATGTTACCATTACATTTAACACATCTTGTGTCAACAGCTTATATCAAATAACCCTTTAATGGTCAATATTTTTCAACAACAAAATTTTCAGTAAATGTCCATTTGCAGGCCAAGAGTAAGTTTTTTTGTAAATTTCCCACTGAAATTTACAAAAAATGGCTTCCAACTGTCCTGCAAATGGATATTTCTAAAGCTCATCGCAGATGCTGTTTTAGGCACTGTCCGTTTGCTGCCCAAGAGAATAGTATTTTTTTTAATAGTATCACTGAAATGACTGGCTCGGTCAGCGAGCCAGCCAGTGGCAAATTTTCAAAAAATATTCTTCTCTATGCCGGTAAATGGTTAATGCTCAGACACACTGCACATATGCCGTTTTGGCCCTTTTGGCCATTAAAGGGTTACGTTCAAACACAAGGGGTTAATACCTCACCTGGAACAGCTACGGGCGTGGTCATATATTTCTGCATGTTCTTTTTCTGAGTGTTCTCTTTCCTTGAAATTGGTTTAGCTTTGGTTGTTTCGTTCGCTTTGTCCTCTACGGAGGTAGATGCCAACGCCGTTTCTAGCGCTGCTTGGTCCTGTTGGATATCGTTCGGTGCTCCGGCTGTGTTCAAATCTTCTGTAATTCTTGGAACTTTAGATGCGGGTACATGTGTGGTAATCATATCGTCGTACATGTGTTTTGATGTGGTCATCTGTGAGTCTATAGCTTCAGCACCCGTCTTTGTATCGTCCATAGTCGCGTCCCGTTGTACGCCACGCCCTAGAATGTGTTGCGTTGTTACCCCGGGAAAGCTAGACCCTGGCGATAGTTGTCTAATTGTCTCTGCAGATTGTGATTTGTGTACCACGCGTGGATCACGTTTCTTCCAATATTCGTAGGTAATCGATTCGTTGTCACCTCGGTATAGAACCTGTAATAGGTATAGTTAAACAACTATTCAGGGGAGATTCATTTTTTTCAGGCCAGGAGAGTACTATTTTTGACATTTTACCACTGGAATGGCTGGCACGGTTACCTAGCCAGTCATTCTTGTGGTAAATTTTCAAAAATAGTATTCTCTTGGCCTGCAAATGGTCATGCCTCAAGATTCGTGTGCTGTATGTGCCTCTCACGTGGCTGTATGCGGTTAATCACGTGGCTGTAGGTGGTTAATCACGCGGCTGTAGGTGGTTAATCACGTGGCTGTAGGTGGTTAATCACGGGGCTGTAGGTGGTTAATCACGGGGATGTAGGTGGTTAATCACGGGGCTGTAAGTGGTTAATCACGGGGATGTAGATGGTTAATCACGGGGCTGTAGATGGTTAATCACAGGGATGTAGGTGGTTAATCACGGGGCTGTAAGTGGTTAATCACGGGGATGTAGATGGTTAATCACGGGGCTGTAGGTGGTTAATCACGGGGATGTAGGTGGTTAATCACAGGGATGTAGGTGGTTAATCACGGGGATGTAGATGGTTAATCACGGGGCTGTAGATGGTTAATCACGGGGAAGGAGATGGTTAATCACGGGGATGTAGGTGGTTAATCACGGGGCTGTAGGTGGTTAATCACGGGGATGTAGGTGGTTAATCACGGGGATGTAGGTGGTTAATCAATGGGATGTAGATGGTTAATCACGGGGATGTAGATGGTTAATCACGGGGATGTAGGTGGTTAATCACGGGGCTGTAGGTGGTTAATCACGGGGATGTAGATGGTTAATCACGTGGCTGTAGGTGGTTAATCACGGCGCTGTAGGTGGTTAATCACGGGGCTTTAAGTGGTTAATCACGGGGATGTAGATGGTTAATCACGGGGATGTAGATGGTTAATCACGGGGCTGTAGATGGTTAATTACGGGGATGTGGATGGTTAATCACGGGGATGTAGGTGGTTAATCACGGGAATGTAGATGGTTAATCACGGGGCTGTAGGTGGTTAATCACGAGGATGTAGATGATTAATCACGGGGCTGTAGGTGGTTAATCACGGGGCTGTAGGTGGTTAATCACGGGGCTGTAGGTGGTTAATCACGGGGCTGTAGGCAATCACGGGGCTGTAGGTGGTTAATCACGGGGCTGTAGGTGGTTAATCACGGGTCTGTAGGTGGTTAATCACGGGGCTGTAGGTGGTTAATCACGGGGCTGTAGATGGTTAATCACGGGGATGTAGATGGTTAATCACGGGGATGTAGATGGTTAATCACGGGGATGTAGATGGTTAATCACGGGGCTGTAGCTGGTTAATCACGGGGCGGTAGGTGGTTAATCACGGGGCTGTAGGTGGTTAATCACGGGTCTGTAGGTGGTTAATCACGGGGCTGTAGGTGGTTAATCACGGGGCTGTAGATGGTTAATCACGGGGATGTAGATGGTTAATCACGGGGATGTAGATGGTTAATCACGGGGATGTAGATGGTTAATCACGGGGCTGTAGGTGGTTAATCACGGGGATGTAGGTGGTTAATCACAGGGATGTAGGTGGTTAATCACGGGGATGTAGATGGTTAATCACGGGGCTGTAGATGGTTAATCACGGGGAAGGAGATGGTTAATCACGGGGATGTAGGTGGTTAATCACGGGGCTGTAGGTGGTTAATCACGGGGATGTAGGTGGTTAATCACGGGGATGTAGGTGGTTAATCAATGGGATGTAGATGGTTAATCACGGGGATGTAGATGGTTAATCACGGGGATGTAGGTGGTTAATCACGGGGCTGTAGGTGGTTAATCACGGGGATGTAGATGGTTAATCACGTGGCTGTAGGTGGTTAATCACGGCGCTGTAGGTGGTTAATCACGGGGCTTTAAGTGGTTAATCACGGGGATGTAGATGGTTAATCACGGGGATGTAGATGGTTAATCACGGGGCTGTAGATGGTTAATTACGGGGATGTGGATGGTTAATCACGGGGATGTAGGTGGTTAATCACGGGAATGTAGATGGTTAATCACGGGGCTGTAGGTGGTTAATCACGAGGATGTAGATGGTTAATCACGGGGCTGTAGGTGGTTAATCACGGGGCTGTAGGTGGTTAATCACGGGGCTGTAGGTGGTTAATCACGGGGCTGTAGGTAATCACGGGGCTGTAGGTGGTTAATCACGGGGCTGTAGGTGGTTAATCACGGGTCTGTAGGTGGTTAATCACGGGGCTGTAGGTGGTTAATCACGGGGCTGTAGATGGTTAATCACGGGGATGTAGATGGTTAATCACGGGGATGTAGATGGTTAATCACGGGGATGTAGATGGTTAATCACGGGGCTGTAGCTGGTTAATCACGGGGCGGTAGGTGGTTAATCACGGGGCTGTAGGTGGTTAATCACGGGTCTGTAGGTGGTTAATCACGGGGCTGTAGGTGGTTAATCACGGGGCTGTAGATGGTTAATCACGGGGATGTAGATGGTTAATCACGGGGATGTAGATGGTTAATCACGGGGATGTAGATGGTTAATCACGGGGCTGTAGATGGTTAATCACGGGGCTGTAGCTGGTTAATCACGGTGCTGTAGGTGGTTAATCACGGGGCTGTAGATGGTTAATCACGGGGATGTAGATGGTTAATCACGGGGATGTAGATGGTTAATCACGGGGATGTAGATGGTTAATCACGGGGATGTAGATGGTTAATCACGGGGATGTAGATGGTTAATCACGGGGCTGTAGGTGGTTAATCACGGGGCTGTAGGTGGTTAATCATGGGGCTGTAGGTGGTTAATCACGGGGCTGTAGATGGTTAATCATGGAGCTGTAGGTGGTTAATCATGGGGCTGTAAGTGGTTAATCACAGGGATGTAGGTGGTTAATCACGTGGATGTAGATGGTTAATCATGGGGCTGTAGATGGTTAATCACGGGGATGTAGATGGTTAATCACGGGGATGTAGATGGTTAATCACAGGGATGTAGATGGTTAATCACAGGGATGTAGATGGTTAATCACAGGGATGTAGATGGTTAATCACAGGGATGTAGATGGTTAATCACGGGGATGTAGATGGTTAATCACAGGGATGTAGATGGTTAATCACAGGGATGTAGGTGGTTAATCACGGGGATGTAGGTGGTTAGTCACGGGGATGTAGGTGGTTAATCACGGGGATGTAGATGGTTAATCACAGGGATGTAGGTGGTTAATCACGGGGATGTAGATGGTTAATCACAGGGATGTAGATGGTTAATCACAGGGATGTAGGTGGTTAATCACGGGGCTGTAGGTGGTTAATCACGGGGCTGTAGATGGTTAATCACGGGGATGTAGATGGTTAATCATGGGGCTGTAGGTGGTTAATCACGGGGCTGTAGATGGTTAATCATGGGGCTGTAGATGGTTAATCACGGGGATGTAGGTGGTTAATCATGGGGCTGTAGATGGTTAATCACAGGGATGTAGATGGTTAATCACAGGGATGTAGGTGGTTAATCACGGGGCTGTAGGTGGTTAATCACGGGGCTGTAGATGGTTAATCACGGGGATGTAGATGGTTAATCACGGGGATGTAGGTGGTTAATCATGGGGCTGTAGGTGGTTAATCACTGGGCTGTAGATGGTTAATCACGGGGATGTAGGTGGTTAATCATGGGGCTGTAGATGGTTAATCACGTGGATGTAGATGGTTAATCACGTGGATGTAGGTGGTTAATCACTGGGCTGTAGATGGTTAATCACGGGGATGTAGATGGTTAATCATGGGGCTGTAGATGGTTAATCACGTGGATGTAGATGGTTAATCATGGGGCTGTAGATGGTTAATCACGGGGATGTAGGTGGTGCTGTAGGTGGTTAATCATGGGGCTGTAGATGGTTAATCACTGGGCTGTAGATGGTTAATCATGGGGCTGTAGGTGGTTAATCACGGGGCTGTAGGTGGTTAATCACGGGGCTGTAGATGGTTAATCATGGGGCTGTAGATGGTTAATCATGGGGCTGTAGGTGGTTAATCATGGGGCTGTAGATGGTTAATCATGGGGCTGTAGATGGTTAATCACGGGGCTGTAGATGGTTAATCATGGGGCTGTAGATGGTTAATCATGGGGCTGTAGATGGTTAATCATGGGGCTGTAGATGGTTAATCACGGGGCTGTAGATGGTTAATCATGGGGCTGTAGGTGGTTAATCACGGGGCTGTAGATGGTTAATCATGGGGCTGTAGATGGTTAATCATGGGGCTGTAGATGGTTAATCATGGGGCTGTAGGTGGTTAATCACGGGGCTGTAGATGGTTAATCATGGGGCTGTAGATGGTTAATCATGGGGCTGTAGATGGTTAATCATGGGGCTGTAGATGGTTAATCACGGGGCTGTAGATGGTTAATCATGGGGCTGTAGGTGGTTAATCACGGGGCTGTAGATGGTTAATCATGGGGCTGTAGGTGGTTAATCATGGGGCTGTAGGTGGTTAATCATGGGGCTGTAGATGGTTAATCATGGGGCTGTAGGTGGTTAATCATGGGGCTGTAGATGGTTAATCATGGGGCTGTAGATGGTTAATCACAGGGATGTAGATGGTTAATCACAGGGATGTAGATGGTTAATCACAGGGATGTAGATGGTTAATCACGGGGATGTAGGTGGTTAATCACAGGGATGTAGGTGGTTAATCACGGGGATGTAGATGGTTAATCATGGGGCTGTAGATGGTTAATCATGGGGCTGTAGATGGTTAATCATGGGGCTGTAGGTGGTTAATCACGGGGCTGTAGATGGTTAATCATGGGGCTGTAGATGGTTAATCATGGGGCTGTAGATGGTTAATCATGGGGCTGTAGATGGTTAATCACGGGGCTGTAGATGGTTAATCATGGGGCTGTAGATGGTTAATCATGGGGCTGTAGGTGGTTAATCATGGGGCTGTAGATGGTTAATCATGGGGCTGTAGATGGTTAATCATGGGGCTGTAGGTGGTTAATCATGGGGCTGTAGATGGTTAATCATGGGGCTGTAGATGGTTAATCACGGGGATGTAGGTGGTTAATCACAGGGATGTAGATGGTTAATCACAGGGATGTAGATGGTTAATCACAGGGATGTAGATGGTTAATCACGGGGATGTAGGTGGTTAATCACAGGGATGTAGGTGGTTAATCACGGGGATGTAGATGGTTAATCATGGGGCTGTAGATGGTTAATCACGGGGATGTAGGTGGTTAATCACAGGGATGTAGATGGTTAATCACAGGGATGTAGATGGTTAATCACAGGGATGTAGATGGTTAATCACAGGGATGTAGATGGTTAATCACGGGGATGTAGATGGTTAATCACGGGGCTGTAGGTGGTTAATCATGGGTCTGTAGATGGTTAATCACAGGGATGTAGGTGGTTAATCACGTGGATGTAGATGGTTAATCATGGGGCTGTAGATGGTTAATCACGGGGATGTAGATGGTTAATCACGGGGATGTAGATGGTTAATCATGGGGCTGTAGATGGTTAATCACGGGGATGTAGGTGGTTAATCACAGGGATGTAGATGGTTAATCACAGGGATGTAGATGGTTAATCACAGGGATGTAGATGGTTAATCACAGGGATGTAGATGGTTAATCACGGGGATGTAGATGGTTAATCACAGGGATGTAGATGGTTATTCACGGGGATGTAGATGGTTAATCACGTGGATGTAGGTGGTTAATCATGGGGCTGTAGATGGTTAATCACGGGGATGTAGATGGTTAATCACGTGGATGTAGGTGGTTAATCATGGGGATGTAGGTGGTTAATCACGGGGATGTAGATGGTTAATCACAGGGATGTAGATGGTTATTCACGGGGATGTAGATGGTTAATCACGTGGATGTAGGTGGTTAATCATGGGGATGTAGGTGGTTAATCACGGGGATGTAGATGGTTAATCACAGGGATGTAGATGGTTATTCACGGGGATGTAGATGGTTAATCACGTGGATGTAGGTGGTTAATCATGGGGCTGTAGATGGTTAATCACTGGGCTGTAGATGGTTAATCATGGGGCTGTAGGTGGTTAATCACGGGGCTGTAGATGGTTAATCATGGGGCTGTAGGTGGTGCTGTAGGTGGTTAATCATGGGGCTGTAGATGGTTAATCATGGGGCTGTAGGTGGTTAATCACGGGGCTGTAGATGGTTAATCACGGGGATGTAGGTGGTGCTGTAGGTGGTTAATCACGGGGCTGTAGATGGTTAATCACGGGGATGTAGGTGGTGCTGTAGGTGGTTAATCACTGGGCTGTAGATGGTTAATCATGGGGCTGTAGGTGGTTAATCACGGGGCTGTAGATGGTTAATCACGGGGATGTAGGTGGTGCTGTAGGTGGTTAATCATGGGGCTGTAGATGGTTAATCACTGGGCTGTAGATGGTTAATCATGGGGCTGTAGGTGGTTAATCACGGGGCTGTAGATGGTTAATCATGGGGCTGTAGGTGGTTAATCATGGGGCTGTAGATGGTTAATCATGGGGCTGTAGGTGGTTAATCACGGGGATGTAGATGGTTAATCACGGGGATGTAGGTGGTTAATCATGGGGCTGTAGATGGTTAATCATGGGGCTGTAGATGGTTAATCACGGGGCTGTAGGTGGTTAATCATGGGGCTGTAGGTGGTTAATCACAGGGATGTAGGTGGTTAATCACGGGGATGTATGTGGTTAATCATGGGGCTGTAGGTGGTTAATCACAGGGATGTAGGTGGTTAATCACGGGGATGTATGTGGTTAATCATGGGGCTGTAGGTGGTTAATCACAGGGATGTAGATGGTTAATCACGGGGATGTAGATGGTTAATCACGGAGCTGTCGGTGGTTAATCACGGGGCTGTAGGTGGTTAATCATGGGGCTGTAGGTAATCACGGGGCTGTAGGTGGTTAATCACCCTTGAATAATGCCCCTATAACACTTCACGCCACTGTCCACATAATGGTACATAACTCTTTTACGTCTATAGACATAAGACGATTTCAATCGATCATCATAATTATATAAATTGCACAACATAAATGATGTCACACATGTCTGGAGATCGATAATCGATCAATCAAGATTGATTATCAATTTTATTGGCGGTGACAAGAGATCAATAATCTGGATATCGATTCTTAACTTTATATTTTTATACGATATCGATTTTATTGAAAAGCCATAATTTACTGCTCTGATAACGCGGGTTACTGGTCCGATATTGGTCAAGTACCGGCCTAGTAACGTGCGTTATCAGGGTGGACAGCTGTCCAAAACCACAAAGATTAATTGCCTCCGCGAAAGAACAATAATCCCACCCATTAAATTAGCATGTTAATCATCACTGAAATGCAAGAAATGGTTTCTCAGAGTATTTCACTTTTCTATTTTGCTTTTCTATGGAATCATCATCGGACTGCCCACACATTCCTCTCCAATACCTTTCACAAACAAATTCCAGGGTCCGTCACACCGAAATCCGGCCATGGACCGGTATTCACTAAGAGAACTTACGCCCTAGAAGAGGCTTTGCTAGGGCTAAGCCTCCAGAGTGGGGCAAATGCGGCGTTCCAGAGACGTTTTAACGCGGCTGGAGCCTAGGTGTCCCGAGGTCCAAGGTTGTCCCGACACAAAGAAAAAAACCAATTGGTGTACTATATCATCATTCTTTTACCTCCCCCGTTGGCTTACCATCCATTGTTTTAAGTCGCTAAAATAAAGCTCAATAAGGTTGATTTGAGCTACTACAAACAATAAACAATTGACCTTTCCAGTTTTAGCTATGCCCCGCCCATCTCTAGCTAAGCTCCACCCACACTTCATTTGTGTTAGGGTCGATCGATCCCTGAATTCCCTGACTATCAATTTCCAGAAAACTATATAGGTAAGCTGTTGAATGCTTTGAAACTAATTTGCATGAGCGAAAAATATTCGATGGAATGTTTATTAAATAGTAAAGCCATACAATTCGTACAACAACGCTTAGTCCGTCTTTAATTATGAGTTCGTGACGTACTTATCTACGTTATGGTTATAATGTCATCCTACACGTTGCTTAGTTGATTATGCCGTCATATGATGGGTGGATAAACTGGAAAGGTCCATTGAATTCTCATCAGGGCTGTGTTAGTATCAGAGGGGCACGATCTCATTAGATTATAAACCTGTCGGTTAATATTTAAAAAAATATACACACGGTTTACTGTAAATCTGTAAATAGATAATAAGACAATTCATGAATCCATTTCCTCACTCAATCATATGACGTCATAATCAACTACGCGACGTTAATGCTGGCGTCATAAGCATGACGTCATGAATGATTCGATTAAGCTCGTCTTTAACGCTTAATAGTCCGACACGTTGTACGAATTGTATGTCTCTACTATTAAATAAACATGCTGTTGAATATTTTGAAACTAATTTGACTGGGCGCTGTTGCTGCTATGCCTGTATAGTTTTCCTGAAATGATAGGTAGGAAGTTCAAAGATCGATCGATCCCAACATGAGCGAGGTGTGGTTGGAGCTTAGCTAGAGATGGGCGTGGCATAGCTAAAACTGGAAAGGTCCATTTTATACAAGCTTTTCATTTTGTCACGGCCTGGTGAAAGGACCTCAGCCCTATTTGCCATCCAGTCTGTGGGCCAGCATATAGATGGACATACAAACAGACAGAATATGCTTACACCGCATGGTGATCAATAATACTTACACCTTGCTGATAATTTATATAACTAAAGCAGAAAAATCTAAGCAGCCAATTAATAATAAATATCTCATCAAATGCTGAAGAATACTTCATCCAGTTCTGAGCGACTTTTAGCCATAGCCCAGGTTTGTGTCCTGTGGTTTGAGCATATAACCCCCTTGCGTCAACCTCTAACCCTCGTCAAGCCGGCCAAAACGGACTCTGTAGTCGCCTTGAGGACTGCTCGTTTGCTGGCAAGCCGGTGGGTGGTGGGATGGTCGGTGGGTGTGTACTTCTTGATAATTTATCACTGCAATGACTGGCTCGATAAATGAGCCAACCATTTCAGCGGTAAATTATCAAAAAGTAGTCTTCTCTTGGTCTGAAAATGGAACCTGCAAATGGACACTGGATTTAGCTGACCATTAACGCCACAGTGGACAACGCAAAGCTATTTTTGTAAATTCAAGTGTTAAACTTAGAAACCATGGTATTCTATTTGCCTACAAACGGACATTCACTGATCAAGAATTTTAATTCAAGTCGCTGTTGACGCAGAAAGGTTGAACGCTGTCTGAGATATGATAATATCGGAAAACTAGTACTGTTGTTTATACATTCGGTCACACGAGATAGGCCCGATATAGTGAATGTCATATTTTTTACACTGACCTCTCAATAACACCGCATATTGACTCACTTCACACCAGGCCACTTGTCCTTGTGCTATTCAGTTTTCACCACATTGACAATGAGCACACAGTTTTGTGTAGGCCTACGTGCCATCGCATGATCACCTCAAATGGTAAGCAACCAAGGTACTGACTGCTTAGGGCGCCAGATCTTATGGGCGCCAATAAGGAAGCGGGGCGTCTATCGACACCCAAAACTACGTGTATCGTTAAGCGAATAAGAATCCATAAAACTAGAGATGCAGTCATGCACCACCACGCAATGTAAGATATGTAAACTATCAGGATCTTAAAGTTTGAACAACATTGCGTGGGAGAGGTATGCACTCTATAGGCTAAAGGGTGGCCTTATATGTCTATCCATTTTAGGTTAATGTCAAAGAGAAAACCTGCATAAATAGAATAGTTCCACATTTAGAGCAAGAGCCATATTTAGCCACATATACACCTGTGCAAAAGTTAAGCACCAGCAAAAACAATAGAACGTAGAAACATGATGGTACAACTAGGCTGCCATACTTTTTGTCCCCGCGTTAGCTGACATAATTCCAAGTACGAAATGCACATGCATGCATGACTTCACGCCGCTTGGTGTCCGTGCGTGGCGGGAAACAGCACACGTGTTCAGTTATGTAAAAGTCCAGTTTGAGGTGTAGAACATTACATACAGATATAGGCGACAAGATTAGGAATTTTGTGTTCATGACCGTGGTTTATTTGTACAGAGAGAATTAGCTCTTGATTGTGAACCGCTATGGCTAGACGAAGGTTAAGTGATCGTGTGAAATGGCAAATCATAGGCATGCATACCACTGGTATGTCATGCCGAGAGATTGGCAGACAGCTGAACATTAACCATACTGTAATCAGTCGTTTGATTGCAAAACATGGGCAAACTAACGAGGTGAAGGACAGGCCTAGATCTGGAAGACCGAAGAAGACTACTGCCCGTGATGATCGAGCCCTAGTACGCCTTGTTAGGAGATCTCCATTCACCAACAGCAGAGTGCTCAGCCAGCAATGGGAAACGCGCAATAGAGTGTCAATGTCTACCGTCAAAAGGAGACTGTATGCTGCTGGCATGAAAGCTAGGAGACCTGTCAGACGTCCTCTCCTCACTGCACACCACAAAGAGGAGCGTCTGAGGTGGTGCAACGAAAGAAGACACTGGAACATGAGATCCTGGAGACGGGTACACTGGTCCGATGAAAGTCGGTTCCTGCTTCATGCCACAGATGGTCGAACTCGTGTATGGAGGTCCAGACGCACGGCGTACGACCAACGTAACATCATGGAAGAAGTTCCATTTGGTGGAGGTTCCGTTATGATATGGGGCTGCATCTCATTTGATTGTAAGCTGGATCTGTTGACTGTACCTGGAACACTAAATGGACAAAGATATCAAGATTCCATACTGGATAGAGTTGTGGCCCCTCATTTTGTAAATCATGCACCTGGAACCCACCCTATATTCATGGATGACAACGCCCGACCACATCGTGCTAGAGCTGTGCATGAATACCTCCGCCAGAATGCCATCGAAACCCTACCATGGCCAGCAAGGAGCCCTGACATGAACCCTATTGAGCATATCTGGGACATTCTGGGAAACATGGTGAGGAGGAGGGATCCTCCTGTGCAGAACCTACAGGAATTAACAGACGCACTCCATCTTGAATGGCAACGAATACCACAATGGCGTATCAGTCGGTTGGTGACCAGCATGAGACGTCGTGTGCAGGCCGTCATCCAGGCACAAGATGGATATACCCGGTATTAATAATGACAGTCTCAAACTCGTGCACAGATGTTAAACTTCGTTTTCAGACACCATTAATGACAATCTAGCCACGTGTGTCAACTGTAGGGCAATAGTTGTCAGTTGTGTTAACGTAACCATATTCAGGCCTCGTTTTCAAGTTCAAACAAAAACATACAGTGTTTCCCCACCATCATAATCAGCATTCCTCTAGTTGCATTATTACCTCTTGCACTAAGATGGATGTGTACATAAATGTTTATGCTATTGCTTTCTTCATAGCACATGAATATACCCTCGCATGTGCGTAAAAATAGGGTGGTGCTTAACTTTTGCACAGGTGTATATATGCAGGAAATTCCCTCTCGGAACATCTGTATTAAAAAATTTCCCAATTGAGAAGTCCCGAACCACCATTTAGAGGGAGCGATGGCACCCCCTGTCCTCTGATCTATCATTTGCCCAATGGCGCCATGATCCCCATTCTCCCGCCGGCAGAGGGTTAATCCTCCGTGACGTCGTAATTAGTACGGTCCGTTGGTGTTGCGAGAATGCATGAACCCTTGCACGATCATGTTTTAGATTGATTATGAAGATTATGATGTTAATCAATTCCAGGGCTGTAGTTCATATCAATTTTGTTAAACAGTTAAGCGTCAAATATATTACGTCAGCAGGTTTGGGCTAGTTGCATATTAAGCTGTCAGCTTGGTATTTAATTCCTCATATTTAAATTAAAGCCAACTACTGATGTATTTCATTGGCAGTAAAAGACTATCGATTATAGCAGTTAAATTTCATGTATTTCTCTATCAAAAAATTCGTTGGAGAAAGTGTTGATTGATATCAAAAACAAATATCTATAATTCTAGATATGCCTGTCCAGTGGAGCTGTCCAGTTTTAGCTATGCCCCGTCCACCTCTTGTTAAGCCCCACCTACACTTCTCCGTGTTGGCTTGATCGATCCCCGAATGCCCTAACTATCAATTTCCTGAAAACTACACAGGTAAGCTGTTGAATATTTTGTAACCAATTTGGCTGGGTACTGGCAGCATCAGCGCCCAGTCAAATTAGTTTCAACATATTCAACAGACCATTTATTAAATAGTAAAGAGATACAATTCGTACAACAACGCATAGTTCGTCTTCAACTATGCGTTCGTGACGTACTTATCTACGTCATTCATGACGTCATAATGATGTCATTCATTATGATGTCATCCTACACGTCACGTAGTTGATTATGACGTCATATGGTGGATGGATAAAGCGGAACGGTCCATTCTATCCAAGTTCCGCTGGTTTGAATCAATTTTAACACTTAAACCGTGGATTCCCAGAGTCGCTGCCAATGGCAACTACAACTTCCGTTCAAATTTGTCTCAGAATATTCGACAAAATGATTATTAACTTGTAATTCACCAAAATGCACACATCAGACGGTTCCTGTCGAACGTTGTCCATTTAATGTCAGACATATTTCATTTGATTGTGACGTCAGCGAACAAGTGATGTCTTTTGATTTTGGCAGATCGAATTCCTTAAGTGAACAGCAACAAATTGCAATAAACTTTGTTTCAAATTCTTCAACATAACATGTATGCTATGCATGATTACTGTATTCTGTGGCTGTAGTAGTAGAAGCATCATACAGCTGCAATCAGTCCTTTTTCTCTTTGCCCACTGTGTCTTGTCATCCGCCCAAATCGTTAGCTTCCTCAGGTCCATGCTTGATTTGACTGCATCGAGTCCTGCTCTCTTGAGGTCACCTCGCATTACGCTTAACAGATGCAATGACGTTCTGGAGTTTTATTTTGCTGATTCCGAGTAGGGTGAATTCCAAGGCTCTCTGAGCTGGTGTGTCTTCTAGCATCCTTAGCACATGGCCAAACATGGACCATCTTTGCTAAGAGACTTTTACTGACAGCGGCGATGTATTAGATATATTGTACACAGTGCATCGCTGGAAATTACGCTGTTTAACTATCGATGCCCACACGTATTTGCGGTGGCAGGCAACACGTTTATCTAGAGCTGCCTTTGGAGCTGCTCAACTGTTACATTTACACAACATCAAGGATACGCAGGTTGCACTGTATATACATAGTCTTTTTGGCAAGGGCATCCAATCCATAGCTTCCAGAAGGACTGTAAAGCTTGTCCCAATGGCCCAATTGCACGCAATGTCAGCAGTACTGCAGAGCTGTGAGCCCAGGATTTTACATTTCCTCTATGGTTCACTGCCACGAATTGGAAAATCATTTTCTTTATTTTCATGCTTTGTCGATAAGTATATGTGGTGAACTCTGGTCTGGATTCATTCATAAAGAGATTCTCAGTTTTTAGTTGCTTGCGGCTAGTGGGAGTAGTTGGTCAAGAGGTTTCCTTTCCTCCTTTCCTCATTTATGAAGTCTGCATCGTCGGCATAATCCCTTTCTAGCGGCATACTCAGTGTGGACCCAGGGGGTGGGTCTGGTGGAATTTCCCCATTTCCCCACACAGATTTCAATGCAGCAGCAAGGTAACATGTGAAAAACACAGGGGATAGACCATCTCCCTGTGGGGAGACGATTGATGTCTCTGGACTTGACTTGTACTCTCAGCTTGGTGTCTGCAGGTACTAATTTCGTGTCACTGCCTATTTTATGGAAATCGCAGTGTTTGGACATGACTACTGACACAAGCAAGCGTTGATCGAATACAATGTCTGCGCATCTGCATCCCCACATTTTGGCATGATCCAGCGAAGTCGTCGATCTTTCGCCGATGCTGCATAGAGTATCATTGGATATGATTTTCTGTATGCTGTTAAGGAGCATAAGAGGCCGTAGATTTGCTGGGGTCGGCTGGCTTCTTTGGTTTGGGTAGCATGATACGGATGCCTTGGCCTACAGCATCAATGGGAATGTGGTGGGTAAAAGCTGGATTGATTAAGTGCGTGATCGGTTTTGAGATAATGTCACTTACGTATTTGAATAGTTCATTGCTCATGCCATCACATCCGGAAGCACGTCCATTCTCAACTTCTGCTTTTTAAATTTGGTGTTAGTAATGGCCTTGGGTCATTTGATAATGGCTAAAAGGGCTTGTCATCGTGGTCAATTAATATACTGTTCCTTAAACCATTCTCGAATTGCATCGGTTTTGCCCTGGTCAGTCTCAGACAAAGTTGTGTATAGTGCGTGGTGATGTGTAGTCAGTGACATTTTGTGACAGTCATCCGTGACAGTGATTTCATCGGCTAGGAGACTGTGTGTTGAATGGCGAGATCTTTTAAGCGTTCGCCGATGTTGTGAAGAATGTTTTTGCGCTCCCGGCGTAGTTTGGTGCGGTCTTCAATTTGGCCACTTTGATAGATGTGCAGCCGTAACGCTGTCTGCTCTGATTATAGTTGTACTACTGCATGGTTATCAGCATAAGCCTAGCTAGTTCGGTTGTTGTTTTTTAGAACTCCTATGGTGCTGGTAGCTGATGATTGCATACATTTAAGTATTTTCGTTACGGCTTTGCTAGGATCAGTGATGACGTCGATCTTAGCTATCTGCTCACGGAGGGCCTTTTTGTAGGACATTTGAGTGTCAGTATCGCTGATGTACTTGTGTAGGTCGTAAGTGACTCTACCCTCTTGCCCGATGTTCATACATTAGATAGAGATGGCTCATCTGAAGGCGTGTAGCGTGATCACAATTGGGGTCTGCACCTCAATAGGAACGAGCATCCCGAAATTGGGGCTTTGTTTCTGTTTTGCATGGTATGAAGTCAATTTGATTGAAGTCTGCTGTTGTCGCCTTCGAGCATGTTGACGGTTTGTGATCAGAATATGTTTTAACAATGTTTTGATCAGAATATGTCTTAAATCGTTTGTTGTGTCTGATCTTTCACGTTCAGAGATATTAATGAAATGTAATGGTATTTTCCAAATTGGAACTTCCGATTATTGAAAGGTTGTGTTACCCCTTTGAACGCGATGTGCCGAATTCGGAAAATAAGTTACAATTTAATATATATTCTTTTGAGCATTTTGAAAAAGAATTTACAGATTAGTTTTAACATATTCAACAGACTACCAGCATACGTACCTTGAAATACAGCTTCTGTGATTTCAGCACTCAAATGATTAAGAAACTCGTAGATAACGATTAGATCACCACCCACACCCACCCCCAACATCCCCCTTTATTATCCACTATATGGTGGACATTTTCGGGCCCATCATGCGTGTTTCTAGACGTTACCATCATGTGCAGCACTTGTTCTGTGGGTCCTAGTCCCCATATGGCCTCAACTCGACCTTCTGGAAACATGCGTGCATAATGTATGCTAGAGCCCGCTGCCTGAATGCTACCAGGCCAGTTCACCAAGCCGTCACCATTCAACAAGAACGTCCCATTGTGCGACTGTATCGCTTTAAAACACAAGAGTTGTTATACAGAAATATACAGTGGGTAACATAGACAGATGACTTTAACCCGCAAATTTGTTCAAGAAAATTGCATTTTGACTTTGAAAATATTAATTTAAAGACCAAGAGAACGCTAATTCTTAAAATTTAACACTGAAATGACCGGATCTTAGTCAGCAAATAGACATTTCTCAAGATCAGCCGTTTTTGGCCGACCTGAACGTTAGAGGGTTAGCACTAATTCCTAGAACATCACATAAGCACCCACGCACACTCATATATAAATGCACGCACGTACACCAGTATTTTCCAATAACATCAAGCATATAGATACTCCTATAGTACACACTAACAACTTGAGGTAGCATATGCTTCGATACCCAGTCAAATCGGTGCCAAGATATCCAACAGAATGTTTAATAAGTGTAAATTCGTACACTCTTGGCCGATTTAATATTAAATTTTAGTGACGGGTCCATAATTACGTCACTATGAGTGTGATGTCAGCTATCAGTTTTCTCGATTGTGATAGTCAAGAGGTTAAGGGATCGATCGATCCCAACACACGCGAAGTGTGGGTGGAACTTAGCTAAAGATGGGCGGGGCATAGCTAAAGCTGGAAAGGTCTTTTGATTATGGTATTATATACGTGAGTGACAGATCGGCGTCATCCATTGTTTGAACGCTTGTAGTTGCTAACAGGGGCAGTTATATTATAGTACTTGACAATGCAAACATGGCTGTATCTGTCCATTTAGCAACTTCATGGAATTAAAGAGCTTAGGAGAAATTATTTTCAGTTTAATGACACTTCTTTTCAAATTTCTCTATTGTGGTAAATAACGTTATTGTCTGATTGTCACTATGTTGGAGAATTTGTAGATGGTGTTTCCAGAACGGTTGGTAATTGTGCCTTCTTCCCCTTGATTTTCATCCGTTGACCTCACGCATTGGTAAGGAATGTTAGCTTCAAAATCGGACTGTTTGGAGACGGGATCGACAAAAGTGTCATGTGTCCACTATTGACGCACATTGGTGTTTAGTTTAGAAAAAAACTCAAGAATAAATTTTTCACCAATAGGTAGACATTATAATGCCACTTACTAAAGATAGTTGCGAATATGAGAAATTTTTCGAAATTGTTATAAATCTACTTTTTCATATTTAGCTTGATATAGATATAAGTTATTCAAAGCCTGTGTCATTCTGGCTCCTTAATGTAATCGATATCGAGTTTGCTCGAATCTGGTATGCAGAAAATTGGAACTTAGGGGAGAGTGGGGTACGTTAAGCATTGTGTAAGTGTGGTATGTGGGTAATGGGTATAGAAAAGGCAGATTTAGAGTTGTTATCATATGCATGGTCGCTAAACTCACCTCATTGACTACTGCATACCGTCTGAAGAAAATATGCTAACTGTATATGGGAGAATGGGGTAAGTTGAACATGCAGGTCATTCGAGCATGCGGTTAAGTCGAGCCACAGCAAGCTATATAGATCCATCATAATGTTGGTAACGCCATCTATTGGATGAATAATTTAATGAGCAGATGGTGGCACTGGCTTGATGAGATATGGTTATAGCATGCTCACCAGATCCTTTTCTCCTCTACAAAGTTATCAGATTTCATTCAGACAATGAATCCCCGAATATGAAGTAGCCACTTCATACCAGGTCAGTTTAATGATACCTCTTATAACAACTCTACATCTCTATGTAATTTTATAATTTCTTATTTACTCACCAAATATGTAGGCCAATCGTTGCTAACATTGGCATCGACAAAGCCCTATGCATGGAAGAACAGCTCTCGCACAATTGCGTCCGTAACACTTGCCAAATTTGCAACAACATTTTATGAGTTCTGTACATGCTTTTGTAGCTTCTGGTAGCGTGATCCATTTTGGCCTCCATTGATTAGCCTGCATCCGCCAATCCCATTCACATGGGACCGGTACTACATACTGAGATCCTTGGCATGAGTGTCGTGTTTCCTTAGTACACTGTTCCCTTCCCATGATGTAGCAGAGACGCTTGAGGAGGACTGTTATCTATGCCTTAACAATTCTTGCAGAAGAGTTTTTTCGTGTTTTGTTTATAGATTGAAGGACGCTAGTCCTGTCGTACAAAGTAACAGTCAGTCTCCCTCGAATCTGAAATTGTTGCGACGTTATGTCGATTGCTGTAAATGGGTTGTCAGCTCTAAATATGAAGTCACCAATGGCTTCAGGAAGTGCATTCCATGACTCCCAGGCAGGCTTCTTCCCGTTTCCATAGAAAGACGAAGTGGTGTCACAACCAGAGTAAGCGTGGAAGAACAATAATGTATGCAACCTATCTCTATTCAATTTGTTCAAGCTGTGTATACTGTACATAGTGAGATCATTTCCCTTGCCCAAAGCTCAATATCATTATACTGGAGTTGAATAACACAGAACTTCAATACTGTATCAGTGTCTGCAGTCTTTATTAAAATTCTTTCGTTTCCAATTTTAAGGGGAATAGAGTAGGTAGACGAGAAGTCGTGTATCAGCCTCTCCAATACGTTTATACCATGTTTCAACCTTTGCTTGGATGTTTGTCTTCTCAAATATAAACAATGATCCAAAGCATATAATTACAGGTGGGTCAGTAAGCAATGGCTTTATAGATACATGGTAAGCTGTCCATGAGATGGCTTTATCCTTAGATGATTCATCTATGAGAATGTGTGTTGCATGATCAATCCGTTCTTGTTCTCTTTGAAGGCGACACATATTCTACATATTCTTTGGTTACATTTGGCGAACCAGGAACAGAAGTGAATGATGTATCCAGAATTACAGCAGGAACGATGACAAAATCACCAGGAAGATTTGGTTCTTGTCTTGAAATGATACTTCTGCAATAGTATGAAGGGTTGTGATCTATATTATCAACTGCTGCGACAATATATAATCCCTTTCGTAAATTCAGTGGGCAAACGAAACCGTCCTTTTTCGGATTACTTCCACACAGACTGTGATAATGAGTTCTGAATTTGAATGGCACGCTGATATGGAATGCGGATTCCAAACCTTTCCATCTGGTCAACGAGTTTCTTACTGATGGTGAGAGTGCGAACATTCAAACTAATATAAACTGGCACTGGGAGGTTCACTCTCTGGTGTATGCCGACTGCACCTAGTAGATTTACCCTTTATCTTCTTGGGGTTGTGCAATAACAGCTGTGATATCGTAAGAGATGTCTGAGATTCATGCAATGGACCGTTCCAGGTTATCCACCCATCATATCCATAATCATGAATGACTCGATTTTGTCCATCTTAAACGCTTAATAGTCCAACACGTTGTACGAATTGTATGTTTTTGCTATTTAATAAACATGCTGTTGAATATTTTAAAACTAATTTGACTGAGCGCTGTTGAACCCAGTCAAATTAGTTTCAAAATATTCAACAGCTTATCTGTATAGATTTCTGGAAATTGATAGTCAGGGAGTTCAGGGATCGATTGATCGCAACACAACACAAGCTAGGTGTGGGTGAAACTTAGCTAGAGATGGGCGAGGCGTGGCTAAAACCGGAAAGGTCCATTGGCTCTTCATATCTAGTGCATAGAGGATCGTGGAAATAAGGAAGATTCTGTACAAGGAAACAAGTCACCTTCACAGTCATCAGGGGAACTACCACAGAACGTGGCTTTTTCCTCTGTCAATATTTTCCCTTCTGAAAATTTTGACGACATTGGCAAAGAGGGGTGCTTCAGAGGGGTGCTTCAGTTGTGGTGAAGAAATGCTTCCTTGAGCAATTTCTTCATACATTTTGAGAAGACAATCCCAGTGCTTTTTCACATCTGACTGTCCCTGTACACCAGTATCAAAAAGATGTTGCAAAAGCGAAGTCTTGAAACGAGTCTTATTGACGTCGATGTTCAAAATCATTCAGCCTATTTTGTTATAAAAGCTGTACTCCCTTCATTCTAAAAAGGTAAGTACCACCCCCTATTTCATTTCCAATATATGATACTAGCTCAAGAAAACCCCTCACTTTGTCCCTTTCAACAGTCCTATCATCTATAACTGTAACTATATGTAACAAGTTTGGCCATGTGCTAAGGATGCCAGAAGACACACCAGCACAGAGAGCCTAGGAATTCGCCCTACTCGGAGCCAGCAAATACAGAGGCAGGAGAGGACGTCATTGCATAAATCTGCTAAGTGTGCTGCGAGGTGACCTCAAGAAAGCAGGATTAGGTACACTCAAGTCAAGAATGGACCTGAGGAAGCTAAGGATTTTGGCTGAGAACAAGACACAGTGGGCAAAAGCGAAGGACTGATTGCTGCTGTATGATGTTTCTACTACTACAGCCGCAGAATACAGTAATCATACATATATATGTAACTCTGAGACACACCCTTAAAACTTCCTTTCTCTTCTTATTTTGTACTTTTTTCAGCCTGGTGGCACGAATAATGCCAGCTTGCTGTACTATCTGGAATGTTCTCTAGCGTTCCTTCAGTGCCTAAATTCACATCAACTGGGAGAGCATTAACATTTCGGAATTCACCTTTCCAGAGTATCCACTCATCATATGACGTCATAGTGAACTGCGTGGTGTGTACAATGACATCATAATGAATGGCGTCATGAATGATGTCGATAAGTACGTCACGAACGCATATTTGAAGACGGTGTATGCGTTGTTGTACAAATTGTTTGCTTTTACTATTTAATAAATATTCTGTTGAATATTTTGAAACTAATTTGACTGGGCGCTGTTGCTGCCATAGGCAGCAACAGCACACAGTCAAATTAGTTACAAAATATTCAACAGCTTCCCTTTATAGTTTGAAATTGATAGCGAGGGCAATTGGGGATGGATCAATCCCAACACGGCGAGGTGTGGGTGAAGCTTAGCTAGTGATGGGCGGGGCATAGCTAAAACTGGAAAGATCCATTCATTTACTTTTTCGCAAGACGTCATTGTAAACACTTAATGCATCATATTGACACGATCTTGGAGGCATCGTAAGCAATCAGGCGTCACTTGCCGGCAGATAATGTTCATAATACGCCACGTTCTTTCCCCTTTTATAGGCTGAACAAACGTGGTCACAGATAGATGAATCACGTGCTGTTGCAATAAGCGCGGGTTGTGAGGATTTTAAAACAAACCTGTACAAAATCCGCTGATGAATGAGAAAATATGTTATTCCCACCAACTGCACCATATACGTGTACATGTTGATGAGAATGGAATTTATTGCACGTGTTAAATGCATTCATATGAGAAAAATAAATCAATATACTTGGTGGATCTACAGATCTATTCTGAATGATGACGTCATAATGGCTATCTATCCGTCAGATTTCTGGTTCTTGAGAAAGATTTTAATCTACACACTAATGTGAATCTTTGGTGAGAATTTGGCAATTTCGTCCGTCCTGTCGCCTCAAAAATGTTAACAGACCTTATTAATGACAAACCTTGTCATTCACAACTGTCTGCAAGGGCTTGGATATGTGCTGCTCTCTAATGCTCTTGCTTGTGGTTCCAGCTTGTTGATTACTGATTATTGTCTGGGACATGGATTTCCTATATGCTTAGGACAAAATGTTTGTGGTTATTCCATCCATCCAGTTATTTGCCTATGCGATTGGTAGCGATGACAAGCTATGCTAAGTTCTGTTGTCCTCTTGCCTTTTGAGAAGTAAATATGTTTTTCGTTTGGAGTGTTATGGACTGTGAAGTAGTTGTCATCATCAACCCCTTCAACTCAACTAGACCTCTCCTGTTATGCATTTTGGTAACTGACTTTTACCAAGTTTGCAAGGACGGGTTCGCTTGTGTCTAGGTGGCGCACTGTGCCTTGGCTTTCTGGTAGTGTTCAGGTAGCCGTTATGCAGTGGTTCAAGATGAACGTAAACCATGATTGTGAAGTGATGATATAACGAAGGTTACTGGGGCGGTAATGAGCCAATATGGAATCAATGAGCCCAACAATAATGGCCCAATAACCTGCATTATCAGAGCAGACTCTTCTGAATTGTGTATTAATTACTTCTGTTACCCATATAGTCCTCCGTTGTCGGGGGATCACCTGCTCCCGCAGTGTCCTTCTCTATATAACCGAAGGGTTTCATATCCTTAAATGAAGAATTGAGGAATCAGTCACTCATATGACGTCATAATTAACTACGTCACATGTAGGCTGACGTCATAATTAATTACGTCATGAATGACGCGATATAATCCGTTACAAAAGCTTAGTACTCCGTCAAGTTGTAGGAATTGTATGGCTTTGCTATATGACAGCAACAGCACCCAGTCAAATTAGTTTCAAAATATTAACCCGCTTACCTGTATAGTTTTCTGGTAATTGAGATTTAGGGAGTGCAGGTATCGATCGATCCCAGCACGGGCACAACATAAATGGAGCTAAGCTAGGAATGGATTCCTTCATTGATTGCTTGTGCCACGGAGAGTCTCCGTGGCACACATAGACTACTTATATTGTGGTGTTAATTTTGACAATAGATAATAGAGAGACTCACTTCTAGCAATGACACGCCCATTTCTAGCTGTGACCCGCCCATTTCTAGCTATAACCCGCCCATTTCTAGCTATGACCCGCCCATTTCTAGCTATGAACCGCCCATTTCTAGCTGTGAACCGCCCATTTCTAGCTTCCCGTCACCCACTTTTACGCCTGTTGGAGTCGATTTAAACTTTGAAACCTGAATTATTAGTCCGGGAGCTGGTTAGGAAAATAATGAGTTCGTTCGACTGACATGGTGGCAAAGGTTTGATGATGTGATGTTGTAATATAGCCTTTTGGGGTTACTGCAATGGTGGTAGTCCATTTTTTTGTGTCGGCCTAAGCTATGAGGCGCTAATCTTCCACACCACCCACAACGCAAAAAAAAGAGAGAAAATTGTCATCACGCGTTTTTTACACATTTCAAGGATAATATGCAAACAGACTAAATTAAACACGCCAATCTTATTTACAATCATTCACCATCTGAATTGTCATCCAAATTATCAGCCGAAATATACTTTCGGTACAGATCATCATGTTGACTTGTTACTATATTGTTAAAACATTTTTTTTTCATTTGTTAAAAGGTAATACTCAATGATATGTGCAATTTAAAACGTATTTCAGTGATTCATATACAGTAAAGCATGTCGATAATGGACACCTGCGTTTGGAGCCAGAAGATGAGTGCTCCGCTTTAAGAAATGACACCTTGCAACCCAGAAAGTTCTACAGACTCATAAACTCCTTAATTTGACAGACCATGTCTATTTTGGTGACCTGTAGTTCGGATCGACCGGTCGGGTACCGGCTGTACGAGCTGAGCTGGGTACGCGCCGCTCATCCTGGATTCGTTTCCTGAACACGCCCCTCTGGGTAGAGCCATAAGCGTATATAGGCCTATGGGAGAAATAGCGTGTCGAAAAATGACTAAGTTCGTTAAAACGCATGATGCGCATGCGCGCTAGGACGTTGTTTATATGGATACGTTACGACCTAGATAGGATGGTGCTTTTATTGTACCGAGATGGTACCCTATAATTTTTATTGATTGTCTGTTCCCGTTAAGTCTGGCATTACTCACGATCAGAATTTAATGGGCTTTTTAAATCTGCAAACCATTTCAAAATCGGTTGAGAAATGGCTGAGTTATCCAGGGAAAACTCTTCATGATTATCTTCAAAATATTGCCGTGACGTCATAACCACGTGGACTCAAAGCTTCTAGAATGTTCTAGAACGTTCGACTGTGCTATTATTAGATGCGCGCTGATTGGCTCTTCCTAGAACGATGGTTGGATGAAGCCTGCCCCTGTGACGTCGCGAGGAGTATAAAAGGAGAAGCGATCCAGTGATCGAGAGCATCCTCGGCCAGGGGCCGAACAGGTTGGACCTGTACTAGCTACGATCGATGAATATTACGCATATGACTTCAGTTTCCGTCGTGTTCCCGTAGCTACCAGTTCTCCAACCCACCGCAGCAAAAACAATTTTGTAACTCTTTTTTTAAATTTAACTCAATTTTGTAAATCCCCCCCCCCCCCCTTACGGGAGTAATTTGGAACTTCTGATAATTGTTCACGAATACCGACAGCTACATTCGGAACACAAATTTACGGTGAGGCCTTCACGGCCTGAATATGTGAGTCTTCAGATGTAGAGATGGGATGTTCTTTGATGGATGACTCACCGGATCTGCCGGCCATGCCTAACAGTGGTATTTCAATCATTGCCGCCCTTACATCGTGTCGGTTCTTTCGACTTTCGACCGCAGCAAGTAAACTCTGCCCGGTGCGTCTTCAGAGCTGGTTGACATACCCAGCACCGTAAACTTTGTTTTGTATCCTCGTTTGCCTTTGACAACCCCCGCTATTGACGGGTTGTTTTCACCTTCCATCCGTGCCATCGGTGTACAGGAACTTTCTTCACCACATAGTACTATCGTATCTCTTACTGACAACTCGTTAGACAATCTATTAGGCCTACATCACTAAGCGATGCACTCCCGCCATGAGTGTTCTTGCGGAAGTCTTGTTTGCGGAAAACAGCTTGCAGGAACCAACCTGCGGGAACTTTCTAGCTTTCGGAGGGCACATCATTTCACGTTGACTACAGATCAATGTATCGATTTCAGTAACATGGTAGCCTAACTTAAGAGTGACTACCGAGTATTCAAGTAACTACACTTCACAGTTTAATTATTTCTCTATATAGGTTTTGTTAATCATATTGTATCCGCAATAACGGTCCCGATGACTAAAAGGAACCGTAACGGTCCTAGGACTGCTAGTTAAAATTTCTGTATTTGTTTATAGTTATTCTCATTTTCCGTAAGGTGATTTACTAACCGCACCATAATAGGTTCGTCAACCTGTACTGTCATATATATATATATCTCGATCACTTGACACCGTATTGATTGTTTTGGTTAGATTATGTATATATATATATGGCCAGTGGCCATCCGTTCATATGTTTTGTTTATTCATAGAAAATATAGGACTGCAGTGCACATAGGAAACACTATACAGCAACACTTATATATGAAGCCCTTTCTCCCGCCACCAACAATTTTTCACGAAGGTCGCTGTCCGTGCTATCACTCTGTTTAGCCTGGCATGTTACTGACTAAACCTTTTCTATTCAGCTCAATAGGATAGGTTCGAAATGATTAGAGACACTTTCTTCATTACATACTGTGTAATATACTCTTCTCTTCCAGTAGTGCGATAATCTAGCCCCGCACTCTGGTAAGACTCATAAGTGAGATTTTGTCTCTCTTCATGTTCCACTCAGCCTTGTGGCTTCTTAATTGTTTGGATGTCCCTATCCGCACCATGGGCTGATCCGACTCTCGGAAACTGTTGGGGTTTCCGAGCGGTGATGGCCAGAAGTGCGCTGTCACATACATTTCCCATGTATCTTCGGATACTTAGTAGTTAGCACTTTTAAGCCAATGTAGGAAAGCACTGCGAAAACACTTGTATGAATTATTATTATCTAATTTACTGACAATCCTCCCGCACAGCAGTGCAAAACTGGCAACTTGTATATAAACCTAATGACAGGTAAAACGGTTAGTTCCATAGGACCCGGTGCCGGCGAGATGTGCATCCCCACCTAATTCTGTTAAAATGTCTGGGCAAGATATTTAGATCTGCCACGCCCTTGCGGGAAGGACATTTACGGTGAGAATTCGTTTCTCTCACCCCCACCATAACGATAGGACAATGGCCTAATAATGCTTTTGTGAAAAGTAACCCATGTCTTGTAACGTTGTATGTGGTTACGGAGCGTGATATCCGGATTCTTATCCAGTTCGGAGATCTTACTACGTAATATGTATGAGCGTTGTCTTTAGTATGGATGTCTTGGGGCATCTGTTCTCCATGACAGCTGTGTCTAATAGCTAGGTAGATAACTGCCAGTTGCGGCCAAAAATAGTTCTTGTTTTGAAAAACACCTAACAGCAAATTAAGCAAAGCAGAAGGCCCGCATAAATAAAGCAGCAACTACTAATTCAGCCTATTAAGAATCACATATGATGGTGACGAGGGAATCCATCGGGAATCCTCCGTCCCGTCTTCACGTAAAACAGTACGCACCCCTATAGTCATAATCTCACTAGGTATGGTCTTTTCTTTCTAAAGCATTTTTGGTTGAAATATTAGAGTGGGCCCATTTTTGCCTACTACTCTTCCCCCGCTTTAAGCAATGGCGACACCTTCCCGAGATGGAGGCCCGCATGAGGCACTTGCCTCTCGCAAGGATTCAGCGATGACGGTCCATGCCAGGATAATACTCCTCACCCAAAACTTGCATCAGGAGTAGTGCCTGCGTGAGACACCTCACTTTTCGTCTGAAATAACCTTTTTCCTTTCAGCATAGAGGCATAATAACGTATGTTAAGTTAATTAGTTACGTCTCGTGTATGGGAGCCTCCCTTGTGGGGATACCTCTGCGGACCTACGAGTCTGTGTGGTACCTCTGGGAGCCCCATGTTCAAAAGTTCATCTACCCGTCTCTATGTCTCGTATTTTCGTATGCTCTGATTGTAGTTTTATCTAGCATATTTTTAATTGTTTAGGTAAACGCATTGTATAGACTTATATTTTATAGGTCACCGAATCAAATCTTGTAAGTCCATAGATCACGAAATTGTTATGGACAGGCATACTGGTGATACAAACTCGTGGGATGAGACCATTGTGTTTAACGTTCGCGACGATGGTCGCACGGCCCCACCGGAACGATTGAGTTCCACCGGCCTTAGGAGCCGGTTTTTGTTCCCCGCAGCTCAGTCTCATACAAGGTCCGTCACCCCGATACCCGAGGCTAACCAGCGTCATCACTCGTTGTGCACGTCGACATGATACACCGGAACGGCCCGACACTACCCGGCGAGCTACAGACCACATTTTGGTGGCAAAAAAATCACTTACCAGACCTCTTTATGATCAGTTACCATCTGAATTGACCTTTCCGGTTTTAGCTACGCTCAACCCATCTCTAGCTAATCTCCATCCACACCTCGCTCGTGTTGGGATCGATTGATCTCTGAAC
This sequence comes from Chaetoderma sp. LZ-2023a, assembly GCA_034401795.1. Classification (NCBI taxonomy): domain Eukaryota; kingdom Metazoa; phylum Mollusca; class Caudofoveata; order Chaetodermatida; family Chaetodermatidae; genus Chaetoderma; species Chaetoderma sp. LZ-2023a. The sequence continues at coordinate 103,159,247 of CM067360.1, read as the reverse complement.
ACCCTGACTATCAATTTCCAAAAAAAATACACAGGCAAACTTTTGAATATTTTAAAACTGATTTGATTGGGTGCTGTTGCTGCCTTCAAAATATTCAACAGCATGTTTATTAAATAGCAAAGAATTACAAAGACATACAATTCGACGTGTCAGACTCTTTGAGATTTGATGACTGTCTATATGGAACCCTTTATGACGTAATGATTGTGACGTCATCATACACGCGCTGAGCTGATTATGACGCCATACGAGGTCAGATGATGGATGGATACTCTGGAAAGGTGAATTACCAGCCGAACCATCAGCATTAATATTGTTTTGACATGTGTAATTACATTGACATGACACTGTACGAAGGTTTGTAGTTGATTTACATGCGAATTTAAAGTATTAACCATGATTTATATTGTGATTTATATTGTAAATTCTACACTATGTACTACAAAATCACTTCCTAAACACATTTTAATGTCACTCTTCATCTGAATTATTCTCCAATGCACTGTCTGTAGTAGTGTTCTAGCATGTCCCATCACATACACATATACATGTCAGCCTTCTTACAGGAGCATCTTTCAGTACATCCTTTCATGGACATGCCATCCATTACCTTCAGGTGAATCTATCTGTGGTACCAACATGATGGTATCTTTCCACATGTAGCACTGATAATTAACATGCTTCAGATGAAGTAATTCATCATCATTCGATGGAGACAGTTTGCTTCTATCAAGGTTCTTTTTGTGAATAAATCATAACACAGATTCTCCATATCAAATGTCTCTCCTCCATACATCAAAACAATGAAATATTTTCCCGCATCTATTGCATCTTGCGAGAGCATACTCGAGTCTTCACCCACATGGCTCAAGTGCTTCAAGGAGGCAATTTTTGCCAAGCTATTACCACAATTGTCTTGTTGAGACACAGCATGCGATAACATGCAAAATTAGAAGACCATATGGGCCCAAGTTCCTGACTGCGATATGAATTGGTGTGAACCAGCGATTTTTTTCAGTTCCTGTGTGAAACCATATCTCATTGATCTTGAGCCCTTCGTAACGGTATCAGTACATGACAGTCACATCAGTATAAGGAGACGAGACTATGATTCTGGTTTCTTGACTATTGGCAGGATCTGAGAATTTACGTGCGCAAATAACCTTGTACCTGCTTTATCATGGTCTGGTGTAGGCACCACAGTATCTTCACAATAATTCACAGTGATACATACAACAGAGCCACTGGGTGAGCCAACAGAGACAGTATCACCATTGGATAGACGCTTTGGCAGGTGCATACGCCAGTCTGATATAAGTAAGTTGGGGGAGATTTGTTTTGTTTTTAGCAAGTGACAGTTCCGAATCTTCATTGGTAAACTGGTATGACGACTGCTGATTTTTATATCAAGAACTTTCTTTGAGACATTTTCCTTTGATCTTTCACCACTCTTGATAGACTATTAGGAATCACGTGACCTTCATCCCCAAACTGGAATTTTGGAGAGGATCACTTCATCAATACTGTCACTCAAGTCCCCAAATATTGTCTTATTGCTTGTGGTTATTGCCTGTATGACTACTAACAGATAGATCATGTATGTAGACATTGTTTTGCTTATCTTAAAAGAGACACCTAACTAAATTTAGTCAACTTCTAGTTCTTTGAGAAGCTCACATTTCTGTGTTTTTGCAGTGTCCCATCCAGGTGAGAAAGTGGTAGTGGCACTGGAGCAAATTCGTATGACATTATTTGAAGCAAGTCAATGTCTCGTTCTTTTACTACAACAAGCGGTCTGCTGAGAATGTGTGTGGCAATGTTGGACACCTTAACAGCTTGTTGACCTGTGGACACCTTCAATAGCTTGTTCAAATTTGCAAACATTTTGGTGTTTACTTTTGTATCTGAATCCAAGAAATCGTTTTGTTTGCTCACCAGTCTGCCGTTGAGAAATGTGTACTTCTTAGATTCTCCACGTTTTTATGCACTTAGAATTGATGCTGACAGTTTATCATCTGCAACAGTTCCAGTGGCAATGTTCAACAAGGGAAGCGTCCCCCGTCGTATTCAGATGCATCGCACGGATCTACCATATTTTTCTTGGATACTTGTCATCATGTTCTGGATATAGCCTTCATTTCTCTTTATTCTGGATGCATTTAGGTCCTTTGTGGCGGTTTATTTGATAGAAATACCAGCCATTACTTTAAATGCATGCGTGACTATCGCCATTATTGTGAGCTGTTAGAGCCCATCTGCCTCTGTTTTTTGCAATGTTTGCCATACCTTTAATGCTATCTTTCACCTTAGAATCGTGATTGTGTGTTTGCTCAGTAGCAATCTTTTTGAATGAAGACATTCCAGATGCTGGAGAGATGGTATGGGGACTGTCCTCATGAAATACCTTGTGCATAGCAGGGGCTGATTCAGGCAGCATCAACATATCTGCAAGGTAAACTGTGCACCATCTGAAGTATTTGTGATGCTCAAATGCAGCATCGTAGACAACCATTTCATTATTTGCTTCAAGCTGTAAGGTCCAGTCTCCTCGAACAAAGTAAAGAGGCATTCAAACCATCTCCATGTACAATGCAATTTTGAACATATTGGCAATTTCACTAGTAAGTTAGCAGGAGCGGGTCAATGAACATTGGAAAGCTCGTTTTAAAAGAACTTAAAGAACATACTTGCATGATGATGCCCCCTCCCCCCCCCCCCCCTTCGAACTGCCATGTGTCAGTTTATAAGCAGGATATCATTCCACTACTCCAAGTCTGCCATGTGTCAGTTTATAAGCAGGATATCATTCCACTACTCCAGGTCTGCCATGTGTCAGTTTATAAGCAGGATATCATTCCACTACTCCAGGTCTGCCATGTGTCAGTTTATAAGCAGGATATCATTCCACTACTCCAGGTCTGCCATGTGTCAGTTTATAAGCAGGATATCATTCCACTACTCCAAGTCTGCCATGTGTCAGTTTATAAGCAGGATATCATTCCACTACTCCAGGTCTGCCATGTGTCAGTTTATAAGCAGGATATCATTCCACTACCCCAGGTCTGCCATGTGTCAGTTTATAAGCAGGATATCATTCCACTACTCCAGGTCTGCCATGTGTCAGTTTATAAGCAGGATATCATTCCACTACTCCAGGTCTGCCATGTGTCAGTTTATAAGCTGGATATCATTCCACTACTCCAGGTCTGCCATGTGTCAGTCAGTTTATAAGCAGGATAACATTCCACTACTCCAAGTCTGCCATGTGTCAGTTTATAAGCTGGATAACATTCCACTACTCCAGGTCTGCCATGTGTCAGTCAGTTTATAAGCAGGATAACATTCCACTACTCCAAGTCTGCCATGTGTCTGTCAGTGCATAGGCAGGATAACATTCCACTACTCCAGGTCTGCCATGTGTCAGTTTATAAACGGGATAACAACCCCTCCTCCAGATCTGCAGTATACCAGTTTATAAGTGTACAGGTGTTCCCATCACAGATTTGTGTCTTGCTCCCTCCAGAAAAATGCAGTTACCATTATGAGTTAACTCCCAGGTATACCCAGTTTTGCCCACTGACTCTCCAATAAAATATTCTGTTTGCGCTCTGAGATTCGAGTGTGACTGTCTGGCGGCTATGTTACTGCATTACAGGGAGTGATAATCGTATGTAAGCCTACACGTCATATAATAACTTTGCCAGAAGGAAGAGCAATGACAAAGAATCCAGAACAATTTGTTTCATTTATCTCTTTAAAATAACGTAACCGAAATTGTATCTTTGTATGTAGTCTAGTGGCGCTTATGGATCTGGCTTTACCTGCTCATGGATATGCAATTTGCATTATTTTTTTCAAATAACGGGCACTAGGTTAATAATGAAAGTTTATGTGATCTCGGAAAATATAAAACCTTCTCTAACTACTTTTAAAGCGATGCTAATCTCATCTCAAATGTTATACTGCACCGATAGATTATGGTTTATAGATTCCAGATCATTCATATCCTGTCACATTCCCGTTTCTGTATCACAATTATCTGCTTTGTAATATCGCGTAAATGTTGAACAGTGATCGCCGCCATTTTATCTCCTCAAGCGATAGTGTGTGATGTCGTGTAAATGCCAATGCATTACAACATTCTTTATTATGTAACATTCATCTCGTTGAATATTTTGAAACTAATTTGACTGGAAGTTGTTGCTGCCTATGGCAGCAACAACTTCCAGTCAAATTAGATTCAAAATATTCAACCGCTTACCTGTATGATTGCTTTTATACCGCACTGCCAAACTATAGCTGGCGCCTCTATGACTGAGCTATATCCCGAAGCAGGCACGCTAGGATTTTTCTGATTGGTTGAAAAGTAAATCATGACAGCCATCATAGGCTGTAGAAATGTAGCAACATTTAGCTACTAAAGCCTGAATATCTTTATTTAGTGGCACGATGAAAAGCTTAACATTACCTGCATAGTTTATGACTGGCATACTAGATCACCATAGCTATCAAGAGTTAGTTATCCTTTAACAAATAAGAATTATTACGCACGGGCATTCAACTATGGGCTAAGTGTATATTATCATGTAATTCTATGCACGAAAACTGGGTACGACATTCACTGTCCGAGGCCTTGTAAGTGCCGGATGTAAGGATAGCGGCTGATTAAAATGAATTTAACAACAACATTGAATTGTGCCCCAGATGAGATATATAATTTCTAGTCTTACGATCTAGGCCGTTTTCTCACTAGAGAGTTAATCACGAATAACGCCATACGCCAGTATGGTGTTATTCCTGATTTAGTCTGTAGTGAGAACACGGCCTTAGTTTTTCGATAATTTGATCAAAATGTATGAATTCGTGAAAATGTTACGTTTGCTCACAGAGCTGTCCTTACACGCTCATTTCAAGGACGTTTGCTCATTGATTCCCGGGTAAGATTCTTCGCGGTGGCATTGTAATCGACATAAAACAGTATGATGTGTGTTGACGAATTATTCCGTTATTTTATAGCGTCCGACATGTATTCCAAATAACAATACATACAATAGAAAATAGCCAACCAAATAATCTATCATTTGAGATAGCCATTCTGGTTTTAAGGGGGCCACTATTTTAATTAATGTGACAACCAAAATTAATCAGCCATATAGAGTGTGTGATATCTGCAACAGAGAAGTGCATTATGCGTACAAAATAAAATAAACTGCGTTTTTACGAGTTATTAACTCAGAAAGAGTACAACATGATTGTTAACAATTTGCACCCACCTCCGCTATGGGGTTGTGCGGAACAGAGGAGCCCCCTAGCTTACGCCCACTCCAAAATGTAGACTACCACCCAGGCGTTAATCCTAAATGCGTGTACTATAACATGGCACCATCAAACCTTTGCCACCTTTCCAGCCGACGAACTCATTGTTAGAGCCCTTTTCTGGAACCAGCTCCCGGACTATATCAGAATCTTAATTTTCATAGTAACTGCAGGGCACATGATCCGGAAGCCATAGTTAGCTAGCGATATCGTCGTTACGCCCATTGCTTTAGTATGGTGTAACGATATCGCTAACATAACGAGAGCTTCAGGAACATGGGCCCATTGGGTGTAACGATATCGCTAGCTAACGATAGCTTCGGGAACATGGGCCCAGGTAAATAAAGATATGAGATGCTAGAGAATAAGCTGGAAATGATGTCCGTAATATGACCTAGATTGCGATCATTATAGACAACCGCCTTGGCGTGTCGTCATGACGCTGTGGGTGGGGCTGGGGTGTGGGGTGACATAGGATGCGTAGTCGGACTTCTGTGACCCGGAATGTCGGAATCTACACACAGCCAAGTCAGCAATCTCAGACAATGTTAGATCTATAGAGCGATCCATTTTAGCTATGCCACGCCTATTTCTAGCTATGCTCTGCCCACTTTGTTCGTGTGCTCAAATCGATTTATACTTTGACACTGAATTACCAGAATCCCAATGTCAAGGTGATTATACAGGTAAGTTGCTACATATTTTGACTAATTTGACTGGGGGCTGTTACTGATTATGGCAGCAACAGCACCCACTCAAATTGATTTCAAAATATTCACCATAATGTTTATTAAATTGTAAATCTGCCAAAGACATAAAATTTGTAAAACATTTTGACAGACTTCTCGATTTTTGCGACAGGGCTTATGATTATGACATCATTAGTATTGTGCCGTCAGCAAATTAGTGACGTAATTGAGGATAACGTCAGATACGTGAATGACAGATCGGATGCCTCCATTGTAAGGGTATCGTACCTAGAAAATTCCGACTTTGATCCTCAATCCGGAAGTATGTGGCTCCAACCGGAAGCTGAAAAATCTCTGTATAAACAGTACCTGTTGGTAAAATAGAAAAGAACTCAGTCAGAACTACAACAATGGGGACCGAGAGTGAGATGTTAGGATGACTGCCGCCTACCTGAATGAATAGCCACTGTTTAGGCTCAAAAGGGCAGGAGATTGCTCTGAAGAGTTTGACCGTTTAAAACTGTAACAATATACGTAATTTAAGTATGTATATGTAGCGCGACAATATCGAATTCGCTCCATTGGCCAATATTGAATTCAATATCGGCGCACCCACTGGGAAACGGCGCATGGACCAATATCGAATTCGATTTGTCCCGCGCCGTTGGTCGACTGTGCAAAATGGATAATGGTGTGTTACATATATATTATTATAGTTGAATAAGGTAAACCCACAGATGATACCTGGTTGATGGAGATATCCAGTTTTAGCTACGCCCCGCCCATCCCTAGCTAAACCCTACCGACGTTTTGCCCGTGTTGGGATTAATCTATCCCTGTACAATGCAAAATATATTGTAAAATAAAAGTCGAAATGTTTACGCAAATCTCTAAGGGACGAAACGTGCTATAGAGTTGTTAGGTAAATGAGGAAATCTGCTTCTCATCTACCGTCATGGCCATCTATCTATTTCCAGCCGGTAGGGGTGGGGGATGCGCCCTTCATCCACCAAATAAACCCGGCATCCGGACACGCCGACCCACGCCTACTGGATATCAGCTCTTGCTAGCAAATCAAAGAAATAACAAGTTCGGTCATTAGTTTTTACAGTCCAGCTGATCCACCTTGCACATAGATATAGGTTCTCATCGGATCATAAATCCAGACTCATATCGGGTTAATTGTAGCTGTGGATGGGTGGGTGGGTGAGTGAGTGAGTATAGTGGCGTCAAAATTAAAATACAGTACAGCTCAGAAATAACGTAATTTGTTTCCAAAACAACATAAAATGCAGGCATACTGTCGAATACGGTGAACATAATTGGATTGGAAGACATTACTGTCTAAGGCATCAATGTCTTCCAATCCAATTATGGCCAAAATAATCAACAGAACATTTCTCACTAACTAGCATGTTTCTGTTTTTCGTTTTGGAATCACAGTAACTTATTTATGAGTTGTACTGTAAATTATGTAATGCCTCGTAAGAGCGCCGCGTGGCACCGCTAGTTACAAGCGGGTGTCTATATGATTGCCTATGCAATTACCTACAGCGCCCATGCATACCGGCACTACTTAAACTGTTTCTGGTGAGCGATATAACGTATTTGCAAATATACAATTATGTAACCTTCAAAGTAACTTCTATCTCCCTCTATCTCATTAATTACGAGTGGTTGGTGCCAATGCCGGATGCAACTGGCAATTGGCCGACCAGTTTGGGTTACGCTGCTGGTGTATGGCATTGCCCAAACTGAGAATCGGCATTAATCGACCGATTAGCGCCGATTCAAAAAGTTAATCTAGAGTCGACGAGGGCAGGGATGATCGGGCGGTGTATGGCCTACCCCAGCCCCACTCAACTGTTTTGTCCTGATATGTATGCTGTGTCCAGACGTGAGGTTGGCCAATTAAAACGTCGGCGTCATGTAGCCAATCAAAGATTTACATTTTGTCACGTGACAACAATCCGGCACTATTTCAAGATTTGACGTGCAGCCTATTTGAATAATACCTTCATTCCTACCTTCAATACTTTACGTGAGGCAGACATAGTTTTACCGTGCTTCAAGTAGCTTTCATGCACGTTGTCATACAATTGGGGATGCTGACGCCAGATTTCAACAAATTACATCTCAATTTCTGTATTGTTCCAGTCCGACATGTCGTCGTCGTCGTCGTCATCGTCGTCATCGTTGCCGTCGTCGTCGTCGTTTAAGTTTAGTTGTTACACTGTTAATCAACTGGAAATTAATTGGAGGTGTGGCCCATAAGGATAACCCAACGTGGTTCGCACTTTTCTCGCTAGGAGATGCGTGGTCCATAGTTTGGTTGTGAGGGGAAGTCCTTACTGCCGACGACACGGCTGGTGGATGTAATACACCCAGCGAACTGAGTACACGTCGTCGTGACTACCACCAACAGCCGACAGTTTAGTCTGGTCGGGGATAATACATTGGTGTATACCTAGCATTAGATGATCCGACATTTTCCAAATACTTTGCAACTGTACACACCTCTCAAATTGTTTGGGGTGATATATGTAGACCCGCCTTACTGATTATAGTGGGGGCATGCAGCCACTCACCTACCGGTAGCAATTATCGGCACGTGTATATATAGAGTCTCCTGTACGTGCTCACATGTTGTGTTGTCTCCACCACATACACGACAAATGTCATATTTCTTTGTAGAACCTGGAATTCCATCGCAGCCCAGAGCCTGTAATTAGAAACTATAACACATTTACTGAAGTAACTGTAAATCTGCATGCTCCGTAGTAAAGTGAAACGTCATAATGATGACATCACCAAAGTGTGAAGAGCAGGTGTTTACTGTGTGGGCTATGTTTAAACAGCGTCCGATAGGATTACAATGCACCTTCTAGTCTGGTTATAAAACGCCTGAAATGGACTTTTGCAGGTAAAAAGTAAAGGAAAAATAATTCTTGCCTTTTCTTGATAATGTCTAGAAAAAAAATCACCATATGTGGACTTTGGGGAATTTTTTTCTGAGCACTTTAAAATGTTTGCTTACGCGCTCATTGAAATCAAGGGGTATGCCTAGCAAATGTGTGTTTTGACACTCATAACGGTACTGAGTCAATGAAGGTCTGCAGAAATCTTGAAAAATACTTATTCGCTGGCATCATAATACCATTTTGGTGTCAGGGTGTTATCATGACGAAATCCAAGATGGCTTCCATTTTTAATTGTTCTGGGTCCATCTCCAAGTCCGTGCCCAGGACCTTTTGCCAAAGATAATTCGGGTTTCAGCTGCGAATACTAAGAATGGGCTGAGATGGCATTAGGACCGATGATGTGTTGTTACTTCTAATAACAGACCGGAACATTAGTGATGAAACCTGCATATAATGAACACCGTCTTACAGATCTTACGTACAAGACTAAGTGACGAGCCTGAATCTTCCAAGTAGACCTACATCTGTAGCATTTGATTAACCACTATTCATTAAAGGGATGCTAATCTCATCTCAAATGTTGTATTGCACCGATAGATTATGGTTTATAGATTCCATATCATTCATATTCTGTCACATTCCCTTATCTCTATCGCAATTATCTGCTTTGTAATATCGCGTAAATGTTAAACCGTGAGCGCCACCAATTTGTCTCCTCAAGCGATAGAGTATCATGTAAGTGCCGATGTATTACATTCTTTTTTATGTAATACTCATCCCGTTGAATATTTTGAAATTAATTTGACTGCAAGTTGTTGCCGCCAAGTGTATATTTTGACAACACCGTTGTGCATGCATTACAGGCCCGCTACCTCGTCAACGCTTGCTCGAGCACCAAAGAACTGGAACTGATAATTCCGCGAAGAGTGTGATGATGATGATGATGATGATGACACATTCTAGTCCAGAATACACACGATGTTGAGGCCTTGTAAAGCAGCGCATTGACATATTGAATTCTGATTCTCAAATTCTTCACTATGGTATTGTAAGCTTAGAGCATCCCGCCTTATTAAATAAATGCTTTGAAGAACTGAAAATATCATTATCACCACGTCTAAAAGCGAAAAATTATGGATCCAATTACTCACCTATATTCGTTAAATAGAAGATTTTACATCATGTGAGAAACTAAAGGACGGGAACGGACATTTGAGAGCATATGCTATTCAGTAACAGGGCATATTCAGGTATAATGATGTACGTGAAAACTATGTCAAAGTTACCAGAACATCATCTCTGGCTTTATCAGAAGTATGCAGAAGGTGCTTATGTTGTAGAAAGAACAGAACACTGTTTTAACAAACTCTGGTCAGACTTGGCAATAGAGCAAACGCTCGTGTGTTCAAAGAATAGTTGTGGTGGTTTGACACATGGTAGAGAGTTGACAGGATCTGTGCCTCGGCAATGGGTGCTCATCTTATTCACCAATGTGGGAAGTCATAGGAATGACACTTACACCACACCAACACCGCAAGACTTGCGGCGTTGGTGCGGTGGAAGCGTGTGTGGGGTATGATGCTAGGCGCGTTCGGTGGTTGTGGGTTCGATTCCCTGTCACTTACAAAAGAAGATACAGACTTCTGAACACCAAGTAGATCTCAGCAATGCCCGAAAAACCCGCGATCTCCTTGATCTACATACACTCTTGGATTGGTTTTGTGATCACAATCGATTCGTCCACAACTTCCATGACTTGCATTCATTGCCAACAGCAGAACAGCATGATGGTGATAGCATTAATGAAGGTGGTTTAAACTATCATCAATGGCGGACACTGTCTCATATAATTGTTAAAAGATGAAGTGACCCAACTAAGAAATTGTAAGATCGTCAACATGGCGTCAGGGTAGGACGAAACAAAACAAGTTTCACATTTATTCCGCTATTCTATTCAGTCGTTGTTGGGCAATCTCATAAGGAATTGATAAAAAAAAAAATGGAACCATATTTTCAATGGAAAACGTATGTGGTTTTTCCATCCTTGTTCAAGGACAATTTCATTAGAAACCTAGAGAACTCTGAATTGGCAAACGCACAGTGCATGGATGCAACAGCTACGAGTCCGTTTGGTGAGCGAATGTACATTGTCGATGGGGGGTGGATTCTTCACTACGTAAGATGAATATATGACATTTATTAGGGAGTCTTGGAACAGTATTAGTCATACCGCGAACATCATTTTGGCAAGCTTATTGGTTTATAAGATGGATATCCCGAGTTTTCAACTAAGAGTCATTAACACCAGCGACGCAAATCAGACGGACTGCTCACTGCCATGATAGAAGTGAAGACATCCAGTCGTTGGTAGACGGATTATGACGCAAATTTTAAAACATTGCAAGTAAAATTAGATTCATTGCTATACTCACTGACCACCTCAACGCGAATATCGTAAAACAAGCACAAGCAGATGCTGATTGCCTCCACAGCATGGGATTATGCCAAGAACCAGCAAACTGCTGAAATAATCCCCCAATGACAAGGGCATCGTAGTGCTGCTTCTATATCATGGGCCAGATAATACCCCGAATAGATACATCTATCCATAAGTTCATCTGAGGAGCAATGCGAAAGCTAGTGGTCCCTTCCACAATTCATTCCATAAAAGATGTGTCTTCAAAACTAGACCAAATCATTAGAACAGAAATTCTTTTCATACATGCATGAAGTGGGAATGGCACGACATCTTCAACAGTTGTGCATAGAAAGAGTACCCTAATGAAAGTTCTAGCAAATGACCACTTAATTCAAGAAATTGCGGTCAAATTATATAGAGTCGACACACAAGCGACTGCCAGGACACTTGGCATCATCGCTATAACACTGTATTCGCTTTACGGTTAGGAGGTGAAAAGTGCAATAGAATGACTTTGGTGACTTTTAGCTTTCATAAGTGCCAGTCAATGATTGGACAGTCAAACATCTTGAAAACATACCGAACCCTCCCGACGGTATGCGTGACGCATCTCTACGAATTATTCAATGGATGAGGATGGGCACATAAGTGATTGGTCCATGCATATGTGTAGGAACGAGGGTGCAGGGGGTGATAGGCCCTACCCAAGTTTTTCCTATCCCAGTGTGTATCCACATAGCGCCATTCCCTTTAAGTATTGGCACCACCCATAGTTTAGCCCCACCACTCCCAGGTCAAAGTGCATGGTGTTGGAACTATCATCGTTTTGGACTTGAACCACTTATCGACGGACATGACCGTAACTCCCGCGAGTGTGTTGTAATCCATTAAATGCGAGTGTAAAAGGTAAAGGTCGCAACCAATGTGCTACGAAATGGTGTATTTGTTTTAAGCATGGAATCGCGTGTGTAGAAGCTTATGGAGTATACCACGGAGTTGCCTGTAAACCTTGTCGCAATTGATATCGAAGAATAACTGGTAATTAAGAGGTATAATCATCGATGAGACGAAATAGAAATTTTTACTCGAAGGTGGACGGCATCATGGAGTTCGCTATGATGACATCAGCACATCAAACTGGTATGATGACATCAATAAAGAGTAATACGTTTTATGAATTTCTACAAAAAAAAACACCATTATTATAGCAGCGACATAAGTGCAAGAAACCACAAATGTTCCACACTGACGTCCATGAGAGGCTAAACAGATTATTTTAAGTGTTCCTGAAAAAAAATTATATATTGTTCACTCGTGTAAAAAACTATAAAAACCATTTTTCCTTTACTTTTTTGCCACAAATTTTCTTTTGTACCCAGACTATTTGGGGTTTTTTTTTAATTGATCTTTCGCTAAAATGGGAATAACTCGAGAACCATTGGGCGGATTTTAATTCTGCAAATGGACATTGTGCTATTAGACAACTGTACGGTCAGCTGATTGGCCCAGGCTTGTAGCGAGTACTGAGGAATTAGTGAAACAGATGAAAATTACGCTTTCTGCAAGTGTGAAAGAGTTCTTATGAATACCAAGCATTTAGTTTCTGAGCTCTACTTAAGTCTTACTCTGTCTTGGGCTGTTCCAAATGTCTTGTTTCTTATCACTCTTAAAATGGAATAATAGCGGTGGATTTGCTTGATTTGGTCATACCTTGTGAAGTCAAGACAAGGTCGTGCGCCACAATTAAAGTTAAAGTTAAAGATAGCCATTAGAGAACCCTTGCGGTCCTCTTTTGTCACATTTGAAAGGTGTTTTTTTAATATTTTCCTGATATTTCGGATCATGATCAAATTTGATCGTTGTGTACAGTAACACCTTTGTTGTGCTAAAGTTTGAGCAGAATCGGGCCAGTAGTTTTTTTAGATAACTATAGACCCAGAATTTGATCCGATCCCAATCCGGGTGGTTTATCAGGATCCCGGCCTTCGTCAGGAAATCCTCTTTCACTGTAAGATCTGTGTTGTGATAACATTTGAGACAAATCGGACTAATTGTTTTTAGACACTGCTCCGGATACAAGCACACAGAGAGACAAACATACAGACAGGCAGGTCCGAATGCAATACCATTTAATAAGGGTAATAATGTTTACCGTTATTTTGTCGTCTGATTTCACCGCCGAGCTGTCCTTCAGTACGAGATTCCGAGCTACACATACTCGTCGGCGTCCAGACGGCTTCCAAGCCACCTGACAACATATCTTTGCACCACATAATCTATGACCAGACGTACCGAGCAAGCACCTTCTGGAAGAACGTAACACACCATCGCCACAGGATGGTCGGTGACACCTGCTCCATCTGGGGCATTTTGCCGATGCAGGCGGAGTTCTCTGCAATGACCGACCAAACGGCAAATAGCTTTTTGGTAAAGGTGATATACTCCTTTGCAGTGAATCTCCTACCACGTGACTTCTTCGTGTCAGCAGCTCAAGACGGGCACGCTTGGGCATTAGAGAGTGTAACGGCATATCAAAGAATGCATGCTTGTTCAAATGCTGTTTGGAATTTCTGTCGACATTTTGCCAATTTCGTATATCAGCGTGCACCTACAACAAACATGGGGTTACATTTGTAACATAACACGAAATGATGAGAGATTGGTGCAAGGGGAGGGAGAGGTGGAGGGGGGGGGGGGGCGGTGAGAAGGAGCGTAAGAGAGAAAAAATGGTGTATATCGGATTAGAGCGGGGAGAATGGCGAGGGAGAGAAGGATGGAAAGGGAAAAGATGGGACGGAAGTAAAGATATAGGTTAGAGTAAATATGATGAGACAGAGGAAGCGGTTCGCAAAGAGAACTGAGAGATGCGCAGAGGAGTGTTTCGGAGAGAGAGAGAGAGAGAGAGAGAGAGAGAGAGAGAGAGAGAGAGAGAGAGAGAAAGAGAGAGAGAGAGAGTGTAGGCATGGATGCGGGAGCAGCGAGCGGGGGTGAGGGTGGAGGTGAGGGGGAGGGGTGGAGGAATGGGATGAGATGAACGGAAGTAGTGCGGATGTAGAAGTGAAGATATGTAGATAATCGTCAGGTGCGATATCAATTTAGGCCGACTATGTATGTATAAGTAAATTTATATGTGCATATCTAAAGTATGCACCATAGGTCATAGAACCTTTATTTGCATAGACTAGAGTGGTTTTATAAATGACTAAGATATGGCCCTTGAAAGCAATTTTTCTTACAAGTTATCTACTATTCCTCATAGAAAAGGCCACGCCGTGGCATATTGTAAACAATCTGCAGATTTGCCTTCTAATTGACTGCTCTGCTAATAGCATGCCCTGTGCATTTGTCTCCACGTGGATGATTTTCTAATGATTGTCTATCGGGTAAAATCTTGTGTGTATATCCTAATGCCGGGCAGGTTGTCTAAATGCCCTCATAAACAATGACAGAGGTGGATAATTGAATTTTATCATAGGAGTGCTTACTATTTTGACTCCATATGGTGATGGTGAAGATAGCTGTACATAGTCAAGCGACATGTGGTGGCATAGCTCTTTGAACCTTAGAAACCAGATACTAAAATCGGTAAAGCATTGGTACAGCATATTAGTACGCGAAATAATTCAAAACTAAATTGACCTAGAGCTGTTGCTGCCAATGCTACTACTAGGCGTCTCTCAAATTGTTTTAATGATTTCCACAGCTAGATACAGGAGAGTCAGTTAGAATTCATATCCCGGGACTATGTGGTTGAAAGGGATTATTGATACAAGATAATCCTCAGAAAAACATATTTGTAGCATCATTGTTGCTAACTATCATTCCACTTAGAACATTAATATGGACCTTTCCAGTTTATCCAGCAATCATATGTCGTCATAATCAACCACGTTACGTGTACTATGACGCTATAACGAATAACGTCATGAATGACGGAGATAGGTTGGTCACAAACGCTTAATTGATACGAACTATGCGTTGTTGTACGAATTGTATGTCTTTAATATTTGTGGATGTTAACATCCACACGAAGAAACAGGTTCATGAATTGCCGGGAGAAGACAGAGAACAGAATAGTACTTGATTAAACTACTGATAGAACTGAACTAAATTTATTTACATAGGCGGTGATGTTGAATATGTTTTAACTACTTTGACTGGGCGCTGCTAGGCAGCAATAGCACCCAGTCAAAATAGGTTTCAAATATTCAACACCGTGTATGTATAGTTCTCTGGAAATTGATAGTCAGGAAGTTCGTGGATAAATCGCTCCCAACGCTGGCGATGTTTAGGCGCGGCTTAGCCAGAGATGGGTGGGGAATAGCTAAAACTAGATTTCTCCATTAATACTGTACGGAAGCGCTAAATCTGGCCACTCAACATCACGCAACTGACACAGATTTAGTGACGCAGTGCGTTAAAAAGGATACCCACACCTTTCGCTGAACCCCGCCTCTCTCTGAACGCTCTACTTGTGAAACTTCCAGCTCAATGCATCCATACACCAAGATTTATCACTGCGTGCAAAGAATAACTTAAAAACTAAAGCCCGGGAGGAATTTTATATGGTGTTCAGCGCGCCATAAAACGTATTTCATGTTGAACATTCATTTGATACAGTTAATGTAAACAAGAAAACTCTTGAAACTACAGACCGGACATAAATTTCCATCTACGCTCAGTGAATCGTAACAATAGGTCAAGCTAACCTACGTTTGTTACATGTATACATGGCATACCGGTAACTTACCACGCATCTATTCACAAAGGTTGGATATTGTAGACAGAAAAAACGCTGAAACTGCATCATGGAAAGAATTTTCTATAATGTTCAACGAACCATGAAAAGCAGATGTACTCGTGACACATGACACACGGTTAGGCTATGTTGGACCAGCCAGGCTGGGTACGGGATGACCGCTCCGGGTACGTTCCAAGCACGCCCCCCCCCCAACCCCCCCCCCCCCCCCCGGCCAGGATAGTACGTGTGTGTAAAGCCCTATGATAGAGGTTTCGTTAACACGGCTAAATCTAGGATTCCATTAACGCATACGCGTATGTGTATGCGTATGCGTATCCGAAATTTGTTTCGCTCCCATTACAAATAGATAGTATGATTCCATATGTCCGTATGCGTATGCGAAACCTGTCCGTATCCGAATCCGATCGCTACATGTAGCGATTTTATTCGGATACGGACAGCATTCGGATGTGGGATTCCTTGAAAATTACGTTTCCATTACGTCATTCATGGGCTTTTCTCAAATCGGCACTATTATTCTGTACATGTGTTCCAATATATGAGTTTAATTCATAGTAAGCTCGCTGGAATGTGGAATTCACTGAAAGGCTGATAGACTATTTTATAAGATACTCATGCTATTAGTAGTAGTAGTAGTAGTAGTAGTAGTAGTGGTGGTGGTGGTGGTGGTGGTGGTGGTGGTGGTAGTAGTAGTAGTAGTAGTAGTAGTAGTAGTAGTAGTAGTAGTAGTAGTAGTAGTAGTAGTAGTAGTAGTAGTAGTAGTAGTAGTAGTAGTAGTAGTAGTAGTCCAATAAAATCACTACTTTCGGATACGCAAACGGATACGCATACGCGTTGATGGAATCCTAGCTTTTTTAGTCCGTAAGAATGCGTAGCGTGCATACGCGCGCGTCAGAGCTTCCCTGGCAACACGTGTCAGTATTGCGAGAGAGTGTATGCTTTATCCTTAAATAAAGATTAGTATTATTAGTTTTATTATTTATAGTGTACCGAGTTGGTACTGGTGATTTCTTCAAATCAATCCATTCTCGTCGTTCTTGGGAACGCACAGGACTGGAATGAAACAAGGAGTTCAAAACTGTTTACCTTTTTAAAATCTGCCCAGAAAAGGCCGAGTTAAATTATTTTCAAAATATTGCTTTGACATCGTAATCGCGTGTATGTATTAAATGAATGGAGAACGCGCTGATCACGTGATCGCCACGTCACGCTTTCTAGCTGCACGCTGATTGGCTACTGCTCGCCCGCTGATTGGCTGGGGCGTCCTGCCTCTGACGTTACGAGTAGTATAAATCGAGCTAAAAATCATAAATCGGGAGCACTTCGGCGAGGAAGCCGACACGAGTGCAAGGTTGCTGGACCAGCGCAGTGCTAGGCGTGGGCTAACTGCTTACTGACTGCGGTACTTACACCGCAGCAGTGCCCTTCGGAATTCAGATCTCCTGCACCTCAGATCTCCTGCACCGGTGAGCAGCCTTGAACATCCGCATCAAGTTTTTCTAAGCTCTCGGACGGCCATCCGAGGGCAAAATAAGTAAATAAGAACTCCCTTTCCGGAACACTCACAGAGGAGCTTCCCAGCAGATGGGCCTTGCGGGCCCAATGTAATTCTACATGATGTAGAGCCGAGGTGATTTTTGGTGGATAACTCGCCGGATCTTCCGGACCACGCTGAAATGTGGTATCAAAATTCCGCGCAGCATGTCCTGTGTTTTAATTAACTTTTAGGCCACAGTCTGGTGGGACTCTGCCCGGTGCGTCACAAGAGCTATGCGATGTATCTGGCACGATGTACCCAGTTATGTACATGCATATTTAATTACCACTGTAGCCCTCTATGTTACGGGCAACTTTCAAACTACCGTCGCCGGACGGACACGTTACAATTTACTGTGTAAATTTATGTATTAGTTATTCTGACTATCTAATTGACATCTTTCTATAACCATTCTTATTCACTGTCTTGTGATCATGTCGATAGTCACTTACAGGACTGGCGGTATGATCAGCGAACGAAAAGAAGAAGAAGAAGAACTGTCTTGAGAATGAGCCGCATCAACAGTCGGCCTGCGGAAATCGTCCCAGCAACTTCAGAATCGTGCAGCTCGCACTACTCATCTGTAGCACATCAATTTCAGTGATTTATGAACTCTTACTGTACCGATGACCAATAGGTACTCAAGTAACTATACTATTGTACCATTCATTATTTCCGCAATAGGTACTGATGACTAATAGGTACCTTCCCGGTCTTAAGACCACATTTTTATATGTTCTGTTTCATACTGTATATATTATCTTTATTTCCGTTTGCTCACCACTAACGAGCACCGTAAGGTTCTATGGCCTGATATACTGTTAGCACTGTACTAGTTAGTTATGTATATGGCAATTAGCCATCCTAGTTATTCTGTTTTGTTTATATAAAAACTCTAGGACGCAGTACGCTAGGCAATACTATACAGCAAAATTATATCCGCATCACTATTATCCCCCAGCATAAATTTCACACTGAGGTCACTGATCATGCTCTCATTGCTCGAACCTGACATGTGACCGACTAAACCTGGCTATTCTAGCTCGATAGGGTAGGTTTAAAGTAGTTAGGGACAATCTCTCCGTAAGAGACCCATTGTGTACGCCTCTTTTCTGGCTCTGACGGATATGTAACACCGCACACTGGCTAGATTGTATAAAGTGGCCAAATACCTTAGGGCCTCTTATTAATATCGAGTGATTGTGTCTTTATACGCTCCTCCAGCCGCAAGGCTTTATAATTGTCTGGACCCCCAATCAACACGTTGGCAGGATCCGACTCCGGGAAAATATTGGTGTTTCCGAGCAGTGAAAACTAAAGTGCCGATTTCACATACACTCCCACTGTATCTTCGGATACCAGTTAGTTTAGAAACCCCCGCCAATGTAGGAAGCACTGCAAAAAGATATTATATTATGTAACGCCGGCCTGCAGTGCATCTCTAGGCATTCTGGAACATAACCCTAATGACTGGTGAAATATTAATTCCGTAACACACGGGTGACGGACGAGACGCAGATTTCCATCCAACTCGGTATGGTGACTGGGTGCAGTCTTAGAACCCAACACACCCTCACGGGAAGATCACTGGCGATGGATATCTGCCTCTTACTCCCCGCCATAAAAACTATTGCACTTTCTAAACTGCTTATGTGAACTGTGAATTGTCCTAGTGATGTTGTATGTGGTTATGGTGCGATGGTGACCGGAGCGTCATCTGATTCGGGAGCTGTCGCTCCGTAACATGTATGCACCTTGTCTTTCTGAGGAAGATGCTATGCGGGGCGACCTTCGGGAAGCTGGGCATCTTCGCCAGTTAGATGTATGTGTCAAAAGATAGATAGGAATTCCAGCCGCTTGCGGCTAAAGCTTTGAATCGTATCTAATAACCAAATGGTAGGTTAAAACTTAGCAGAAGGCCCACATAATTAAAGCGGCAACCATCGATGCAGTATCTTTGGACCTACATAAGATGGTGACCTATGAATTCTTTGGAAATCATCCGATTTCTAGGCCTTATGCCTTCACGTAAACCAGCGTGCATCACATTAATTATATTTTCACTAGGATTGACCACTGCACATAACTTATTGTTTGAACAAAAGAGTGGCCCTTTTAGCCAGCTCTTTTCCTCCACTTCGGCGTTGAAGGCATTTTCCTGTGACGGAGGCCCGCGTGAGGCACTTTCCTCTCGTAACAATATTATTTTGTGTGTGTTAGGGATATAATTGGTTTATATTAAACTCTTTAAGTGGCCTCGTTGCGATGCTCCCTTGCGTGGATAACTCGCAGGATTTACGAAACTGTGAGGTACCTTCGGCGAGCCCACGTAGAAAGAACACCGGTTTGGTTCTATGTACTGTATTATTTTGCTCACTTACTAGCAAACGAGTACCAATGTTTTGTGTAGTTATTTATTGTTCATTATTATCATCATGTCCAGACTTTTTAATTAATTTATGGGCCGACATACCGATGACACGAACAGTTGGGATGAGACCGTGAGGTTCAATCTCGGCGGCAATGGTCGCACGGCACGGCCCCACTGGAACATTATCGTTCCACCGGCTCTAGAAGCCGATCTTTGTGCCTTCCGGAGAGTCACGATATGGGATCTGTAACCCCGAGAACCGTACCTAACCAGCCCTCCCACGCATCCTGTACATGTGGTGCAATGGAGCGGAGCAATACAACGGACCAGCATGTATCCCTGCGAGCTACTATACAAACAACTCACGTTGACCTACTCTTCATATATCTAGACAGAATTAGTCTACAAAATTCATCAAGTTCATTGTATAAAGAACTCGTGAAATTACAACCCATTCAAAGATAAATTATGATGCTCATTAAACCGTGAAAAGTAGGTCAAGCTGACCTACTTTTGATACATGGCACACCTTTTGGCCATAATACATCCATATACCAAGTTTGTTTATATTATATGAAAAACTTGAAAATATAGACAGACATAAAATCTGGGACAGACGCACGCACACTCGGACGCATGCACTAACAAAGAGATTACTATATACCCCCGGTTTTGTGTGCATATGACCAATAGAGGAATCTATTTCTAACCTGGCTCCTCCCATTTCTCGTTAGGCTCCTCCCACATTGTAGGTGTTTGAATCGATTTTATCTTTTCGATCACTGACCTCTTAGAATCCAAATTTACAGATAACTAGGCATATACATGTACGCTGTTGAATATTTTGAAACTAATTATTTTTTAAATATTCAACAGAATGTTTATTAAATAGTATGTATGTATGATTACTGTGTTCTGCGTCTGTAGTAGTAGAAACATCCTACAGCTGCAAGAAGTCCTTCTTCACTTTTGACCACTGTGTCTTGTCCTCAGACAAAGTCTTTAGCTTACTCAGGTCCATTCTTGATTTGAGTATACCGAATCCTGCTTTCTTGATGTCTCCTCGTAGCACGCTTAACATGTTTATGCAATGAGGTCCTCTCCTGGCTTTGTATTTGCTGGCTCCAAGCAGGGCGAATTCCAAGGCTCTCTGCACTGGTGTGTCGTCCGGTATCCTTTTACGGACAGCGGCGATGTAGTCCACATCTTGTAGAGTGCATCATTGGAAATTAGGTTGTCTGGCCATCGGTGTCCAGTGATGGTGCGTAGGTGTTTGCGATGGCAGGCATCAAGTTTGTCTAGTTCTACTTTTGGAGCTGCTCAGCTGTTACAGTTATACACCATCAAGGATACGTAGGTTGTATTGTATAAAGGTAGTCTAATTAAATAGTAAATACATAGAACTCGTACAACTTGATGGACTATTAAGCGTGTATGACGGACTAAATCGCGTCATTCATGGCGTAATTGATTATGACGTTAGCCTACATGTGACGTAGTTGATTATGGGGTCATGATATGATTTACTGAAAAACTGGAGTCATCAATTTAGGCACTTTCCTGACGGACCTTTGCCATGTTTGTAATGAACCTAAGTCATTTTAAATGTGACTTCAGATAACAAGTGACGTATTTGTTTATGACGTCAGATTCTTGAGTGACAGATCGGAAAAACGAAAATCGGTGTTATTACAATGGCATTAAATATAGTCTGGCATGACATATACACCTGATAAACATTTCGGCTCAAACCCAGAAATAATTCTCATAGAAATGCGTTTGGTGATGTACAGAGATACGTACTAACGAGGACGACACGTCATAGAACATTGCAGCGTGTCAAATGTCTGGCCGACCACCAGATAGACTGACCGACAGACCGACCGACCAAGAGATAGACACATAGACACACACATACAGACAGACAGATACACCGATAAACACACAGACAGACAGACCCGAATGCAATACAACCTTGTCCTTACAGGTCGATGGTAATTATAGTTACAAAAAATGGAGCTGCTGTACAAAGGTGGTGGCGCATGATTAATAGTCTCAAGAAATGAACCTCGGACAGAGGTGGCTACCAAGCCACAGTGAATGTGCAGTCACATTGCTTTCAAAATGTTGTGAAGTTTCCAGACAGAGTAGGCCTAATATTAGCTATTCTCACTAGAATATGGAGCGACTGCAAGTAGATTATTAAATATTTACACACGAATATATGTGCAAGTTATAGATTATGACAATGTCGTTTGGAGTTTGTGAATGTCACGCATACCCCAACACACGCGCACACACCATCACCGCCCCACACCCACACCCAATCACCCTCACACACAAACATCCTCCATACACACGCACCCCTCCACGCGCACACACGCACACCCTGCCCCCACCCCATCCCGACGCCAAACGCTATACCGGAAAGAAAGTGCACACAACACGCTGGCTCATTTGTAGACACTCCGCAACAAGACGTTGTTGAAAAAATATATCAATGTCTTATATTCATCCAACATGTCCATCCATCAAGTTGTATAGGCCTATGCAACAAGTTAGCAGATGTGTATCGCACAGACCGTCTTCAAATATGCGTTCGTGACGTACTTATCGACATCATTCATGACGTCATTCATTATGATGTCATTCTACACATCACGCAGTTCATTATGACGTCATATGATTGGTGGGTACTCTGGAAAGGTGAATTTTCATCAAGCTTTTTTCAACTTTCATCCAACTGCTTGCGCTCACGTATCTTTGCTCATCCAACATTGTTTTTGCGACCAATCAACTGTCCTAATTTACTACACGTGATTTACGTTACCATGTCAATCAAGGTACATTATCTACGTGTCATGCGACAATAAAAGATAAAAAGGTAAGTGGACGATCAACGAACATGACAGTTAGGTTGAGCTTTACAAGGAGTACGACTGTTTATTTACTGTGAGAATTCCGGGCTAGTTCAATCCCGATAGACGAGGAGATGCATATCGCGACATTGCGGATAAGCTGGACAAGACAGGTAGGTAGATGACAAGATGGCAGCACGTGTGCGTAGATGACAAGACAGGTAGGTAGATGACACCATAGGTAGGTAGATGACAACACAGGCAGGTAGATAACAACACGTCTGCGTAGGTGACAAGACAGGTAGGTAGATGATAAGCCGGGTGGATACATGACAAGACAGGTAGGTAGATGAAAAGACAGGTATGTAGATGACAAGACAGGTAGGTAGATGACAACACAGGTAGGTAGATGACAATACGGGTAGATATATGACAAGATAGGTAGGTAGATGGCAAGACATGTAAGTAGATGACAAGACATGTAGGTAGATAGCAATACAGGTAGGTAGATGACAAGACAGGTAGGTAGATGACAAGACAGGTAGGTAGATGACAAGACAGGTAGGTGGATGACAACACAGGTAGGTAGATGACAATACGGGTAGATATATGACAAGATGGGTAGGTAGATGACAAGACAGGTAAGTAGATGACAAGACAGCTAGGTAGATGACAACACAGGTAGATGGATGACAAGACAGGTAGGTAGATGACAAGACAGGTAAATAGATGGCAATACGGGTAGATATATGACAAGATGGGTAGGTAGATGACAAGACAGGTAAGTAGATGACAAGACAGGTAGGTAGATAGCAAGACAGGTAGGTAGATGGCAAGACAGGTAGGTAGATGACAAGACAGGTAGGTATATGACAAGACAAGTACATAGATGACAAAACAGGTATGTAGATGATCTCTGGGCTGATTTAGGATTTTGTACCCAAATGTTACAGTACAGAAATGACTTAACATGGCTCAAAAAACAAAAAAGCTAAGTATTTTGAATATTCTTAACATAATATACCTTTCCAGTTTTACCTAGGCCACGTCCATCTCTAGCTAAGCTCCACTTACACCCAGCTCAGGTTGGGATCGATCGATCCCTGAACTCCCTGACTATCAATATCAAGAAAACTATACAGGTAAGCTGTTGAATATTCAACAGCATCTTTATTAAATAGTAAAGACAATTCTTACAACAACGCTTAGTCTGGCACGAATTATGCATTCGTGGCGTACATATCTACGCCATTCATGACGTCATTGATTATGATGCCATCCTACACGTCGCGTAGTTGATTCTGACGTCGCATAATGGGTGGATAAACCGGAAAGGTCCATTATATTGGAAGCTTCCAATCAAATTAAGTCCTAAATATTCAACAGACCATTTCTTACATCATGTTCAGGATTGTACTAACTAACAATATTTCTCGTGTTTTTTTTGTTTTTTGGAAACGTTAACTTATCTATGAGCTGTAGTGTATCAGTTATTATAGAAAATACACACGCATGACGGTAGCTGGGAACATACCAATCACTTATAACTGATTATGATCAGACGCGTCAAACACAACAGCTGCTTGCTGTTTGCTCTGACTATTAGAAAAAGACGCGAGTTCCAGTCAGTCTAATTGGACGTACTTTCGCATGTACAATATAAAATCCTGAATGTATGGTAGCGTATGCTTAGATATATGATGAATATCCTCAAAGCAGGTGTGTACGAGCATTTAGTATGTCAAAACACGCTGCTATAACCGCTTCACTTTGAAGTGAGAAACGGTGCACTACGCGTTCTTGCACCCCCAATTACCATACATCTAAATCCTAATACTGTAACGATACAGGTAAGCTGTTGAAAACATTGAAACTAATTTGAATGAATCTGTTCCTGCCATTGTCAGCAACAGCTCTCCGTGAAATTAATTTTAAAATATTCGACAGCATATTTATTAAATTATAAATAACTATTTTCAATTCGGACTTGCTGGTCCAGGGTAAATGAAACAGAACATCAACAGCTTTATGTCATATAGTTATGACAAAAAGAATGAGTTCTCTCCTCCTGTTGTGTTCAGAACATCAACGGCTTTATGTCATATATATGGTTATGACAAAAAGGATGAGTTCTCTCCTCCTGTTGTGTTACGGATCCGCCGCAGATTGTTTCATGTTTCAATTCTGGATGGGTGCGCATTAACGCTTAGTAGCTAGCTTTAGTCAGGAATATCAATATATGTGTATTTGCGGGTCAGGAGAAGAATATTTTTGACAATTTACCACTGATGATAACGGCTCAATAGTTGAGCAGAATGTTGTATGCGTAATAAAATATGTGTTTCGTTCAAGGATCCAATTCCGCGACACATATGAGTTAGCTTCTATCATAAGCAATGGTCATTTAAATTTGCAAGTATTTTATAGTAAATGTGCTAATTTCTCTGCGGAGCTGTGATAAATTCATGCATCAGATTTATATTTCCAACTATTAATATATTTGTGCAGTCGCGGTTTATGGACATGGTTCCATGCATTACATTTGTAGATCTAGTACATTTCAGCCATTGTCTTTTTAATAACAATAATTATAGAACCAATGGCATTATGGGCAAACCTGTATATGTCTATATTGGCACTTGAACTCGAAAGACCAAGTATGAAAAATCATAGAGAATTTAATAAGTATTACAGCATTAGGTTCTAGATCCAGTCAAATTACAGTGGCGAAACCAGGCGATTAGTGCCGGGTGTGTGCCCCTCCCTTTTCTATGTCGGTGCCAGAATAAACGTTTCTGTAACAAAAAGATTTTATTGTGCAAGATGTTTAATAGTGGCAACCTAGTCAGTAGGGGAGACATACTTGATAGAGTTGACACTGGCTGTGGCATCAATCCTGCCTTATAAATTATGGTAAAAATATCCACAAGTTCCACAAGTTGTCCCCTGTCGTTTGGGCCTACGGAGACACAATGCTTCTGCACCTATGTGTGTCTAAATCGTGTGCGCCGATGGCGACTAGAAATACAAAAGACGCCCTTTGATGGCATCGGAATTTCAGAAGTTTCCCGGTTTAAGACCTGTCTATCCTCCCTTCTTCAACACCTACATATATTTCAGTAATATTTCGACTGATATTACTTACATGAATGCGGGAGACACACTCTGAAAACACCTAAATTTCCAAAAATTTCTCAGAGAATGACGCACATGTTATTTCTCCTCCGACATCTACTCGTAGTCAAGTACGATGTCAATGGATGAATCCGATCTACCACTCAAGTATAGCCATAAGTCATAAGCAATGAGTCACATGTAGGCTGATGTCACAATCATAACTGACAGACAATAGGCCTACAAAATCATGAACATGGAATAGTCCGTCAAGTGTACGAATTATATGTCTTTAATAGATGTACTATTTAACCAACATTCTATTGAATATTTTGAAGGTAATATAACTGAGCGCTGTTTCTGCCGTAGGCAGCAACAGCGCACAGTCAAATTAGTTTCAAAATATCCAAACAGCTTACCTGTATAGTAAATTGGCAGAGAGATCATCTACCTACCTTGATATTGGTATTCTAGGCAGTCAGGGTTCGATCGATTCCAGCACGCGCAAAGCGTGGGCGGAGATTAGCTGGAAATGGGCGGGACATAGCTCGAAATGGATCCCTCTATTACCTTCAGAAATGCAAGCATTAAATACCTCCAGAAATGTACGAGACACACTTTGAGACTATATAAATTAAAAAAGAATTCCACATTTTCGGCTTATCCAGACATCATATGATGTCATAATCAACTAAGTGACGTGTATGCTGACGTCATAATCATGCCGTCATGAATGATTCGAAATAGTCCGTCTTTAACGCTTAATAGTCCGACATGTACGAATTGTATGTCTTTTCTATTTAATAAGCAGCATCAACGCCCAGTCAAATTAGTTTCAAAATGATCAGCAGCTTACCTGCATAGGTTTCTGGAAATTAATAGTCAGTGAGTTCAGAGATCCTTCGATCCCAACACGAGCGTGGTGGTAGCTTAGACAGAGATGGACGGGATATAGATAAAACTGGAAAGTTCCATTGTCGGGGTGGGGGTGGGGGTGGGTGGGTGATCAGAGTGCCAATTCTACTCCAACACCTACTGCACATGTCCAAGTAAGATGGTAACTAGTGCTACCTCTAAAATGCACGAGGGAATCTGTGATAACATCTACATGTCACAAGTTCTCCATGGATGAGGGAGACTCCGTAACAACCCGCTCCCCACAGCCTGCGAAAAGGTGGCACCCTTCACCTAGCCATCCCAGTTATGTGCCATTTTTATTCGCTGAATCCTCCCTTGCGATATTCCTGAATCTGCCGCTGGATTAGTTCCGAATAGTGAACACATTACATGTATGATTGATTGTCTTGAACTTAAGGGTCTTGGCCTTTGATGATTGAATTACCACCGCCACCGCCGACGGCCACCCACCCCACCAGGATACAAATTCATACAATGCATTTTATCCAATACTCACCAAGGAGAATATGCCGAATGTCAAGATTCCCAGGCTAGGAATGGCGGCCACCTGAAATTGCATGTCCAAATAACTATAAGTATGCAACTGAAGATAGGCCTATATAATCCGTCCAGAAAGTGTATTCTGACGCTTGCCAGCCAGCTACCGTGTGTCAGATATGTGCATATGACTTAGCACAAGTGAGTAGTGAAACGTTAAGATACAGACGAGACGCGTGATATTCCCCACTTAGCACCAAGTCAGAACAACTTTCTATATACATCGATGTATCACACTGATAACGCAGAATACTGGGCCGGTACTGGGCCAATACCAGGCTGCTTTGGCCCGGTATTTGGACTCAGAAACGGCCCAGTAAGCTGCATTATCATAGTTATACGCATCAATTCTGTTATTTTCAGGTTACTTCTTTTATAATTCGATTATGATCCACAAATTTTCAAGTAATTTATCGGTGTCCAGTAGACCACCAACAGAGATACACATTCTAATACCACCTTACACATAGAATATAATAACAACGGATCGTAGTAAACGAGCTGCCATTTCATATTAAATTTATCACTCAAGTATCACAAGTGTGATAAATCTGATATCCAAGCGAGCATTCCGTCTACAACTAAGAAATAACTTAACACGTTTCCAAAACAAAAACAGAAACATGTTCGTTAGAGCCATTGTGAACACACTGTCAGAAATGTTCTGTTGAATATGTTTAACTTAGTTTGATTGGAAACCATTGCTGCCCTACGCAGCAATGGCCTCCAATCAACTTAAGTCCAAAATATTCAACAGTAGGCCCACGTTTTATTTTGTTTTGGAAATAGGTTATTTCTGAGCTGTACTTTAGATATGATATGAGATCGGACCGAGTTTGTGATATTTATCTCATAAACTATAGGTCATCTAGATTTATCATAAATATGGCGATTTTAGTATTTCTGAACCCACATTAGTTTGACATATGGTAGCAAAATTCACTCAACTTGTCAGCCGGACGAAGACCGCGTACGATACCGGGCAGGAGATACGCCGCTCCAACCGAATCACCCGCATGCAATGTCTGAGAGAGTTCGCTACTATCGTTTATAAGACACGCGATTCCAGTAGTTTCAACACACGAGATTTCGTTGATGTGTGTGAGCGAGAATACGATTGGATAAAGCGATGATAAATTGTGAGAACCACAAACCTCCCCACTCCCACCCCAACCCCACCCCAACTCCCAACCCCCATCCCACCACCTTGCTCCAACCGCACCTCCTGAAATCCTATCAATAGAGAGATCCGATATGTCAAGTATCTAACGTCACAATCAAATCCATCACATGTTACCTGACGTCACGATCAAATGACGTAGCTCCGTCAGGAAAATCGAAAGATTTGTCACGAAACTACAAATTGGTATGCCTATGGTGAATTTACAAAACAACGAAAATTCTGTCAATATTTTGAAACTAATTTGACAGGGAGCTGGATGCCATATGCAGGAACGACCATTAACAGCCCCACCCACCCCCCCCACCCCCCCCCCCCCCATCCCAACCACCCCCTCCCTCCCCTCCCCCCACCACACCCCCGCCCCCCCCCACACACCCTGTACACACACCCACACCCAACCCACCCTCAAATTAGCTTCAAAATACACAGCAGATTTAAATGAGATTCTGAGACTAGGATTTAAAGCGTCAAAGTCGTTTCTAACGTGCGTAAAAAGGTGGGCGGCGCTTAACTAGAAATGGGCGAGGCATAACTAGAAATGGACCGCTCCATCAGTCGGGAAATTCGCGAGATGTCATATGTACACACCGATACTATCTAAGAATGTACCCAATAAAACAACATAGCGGAGTGTGCTGCTTGACTCCACGTGTTTCTTTCTCTGAATTCGTTTCCAGCACCCATGTTGTTGTTAATACCGTCCCACACCCATGGTTAACTACCGCCAAACGCGCAAAGCTAATATCAACATTACATAGGAAACAGATAGATAATCATCTCAAGGTCTGTAGTATGCAACCAAACGACCAATTTACGCGCATAGAAATATCTCACCACAAAGCTAGGGGCTGTTGTTAACCCTTTTGCACTCATATCAGCCAAAATGGTCTCTACAGTGGTCTTGAGAAATGTCCATTTGCAGACCAAGAGAAGACTATTTTTGAAATTTTACCACTGTAATGACTGGCTCGATAACCGAGCCAGTCATTTAAGTGGTAAATTTTCAAAAATAGTCTTCTCTTGGTCTGCAAATGGAAATTTTCTATGAGAAAATTGAAATTTTTTTGAACAAATTCGAGTGTTAAAGGGTTAAGAGAACAGATGCATGTATAGCTTTTCTGTCTCTAGCGAGGGATGGTTCAAAATGTTTGGGCGCCCCTGCACAAGGGTATATAATTTATATATGGGGCGCCCTCTAATTATGGTGGGGCGGGGTGGCATTCCTGCAGAAAATCTTGAAATCGAGATATTCTCAGAGCGGATCTCCTGAATTTCTTAAGGTAAATTCTGGACGTTCCTTTGTAATGGGGTTATTTGATATTTTTTTTTCATGAGAAATTTGCATGGCATTTTTGTATCCAGACATATGTATTTACCAATGAAACATTCGAGCTTTACTTCTGCTGAGCCACCAAATCACATCTCAAGTAAATCGAGTAAAACCAATGACGATTGAAGAAACAAATAACAGAATACAAGGATAGAATATGGGCTTGTCCAATGGCCTCTAATCAGGCTAAACAAAATAAGTTCAAAGCAGTTTTGTAAGCGTGCCTGTACGATAAAATTTGTGTCGATATTAGCTGATAGTATACATCATAATTAGTGTTTTGATGCGTGTTACGTGTATTGACATATGTGTATGCATGAGTACCGTATTCGACAACTGCATCATATAATATAGGCCTATATAAATGATATTATTTTGCCATAATATCAGCTATATCACAGATATATTACGCCACCACCCACCCACCCACCCCACCCCACCCCACCTCCCCCCCCCCCGCCCCCACCACACCCCTTGTGTCAACAGCGCCTCGAATCGCTCAAAATTCTATGTATATCAATTAACCCCTTAATGGTCAAGAATTTTCAAGAAAACATTAATTTGTACAATAAAATTTACAAAAATAATTTTCAGTTGTCCCGCAAATAAGCATAACTCAAGATCACTACAGGTGTTGTTTTTTTGGCCGGCTTGACCAAGAAAATTGTCCAAAAAAATCCAGTTTTTCTTAGCTAGTGTCTATTTGCCGGCTGAGAGAAGACTATTTTTGAAAATTTACCACTGGAGTGACTGGCTCGGTTACCGAGCCAGTCAATTCAGTGGTAAATTTTCAAAAATCATATTCTCTGAGATGAAAAATCGGCACTCATGAGCACTACATAGTCCGTTTTGGCGGTATTGACCATTAAGGAGTTAAGTTAACACAAGGGGAGGGGGGGGGGGCGGGGTGGTTAAGATATTACATATCGAGCATAACAGATCGGTTACAACATATCTAAGGCGGTTGTAACAAAGCCAAATCAAGATTATCATGCATTGTAACTTATCGTTTTGAAGCTTTTTCGACCATATTTTGATGACGGATTAATATCAGTACAGCTCATAAATACGCTAACTATGTCTCCAACCCAAAAACAGAAACACGGACAACTTCGAGGACGATTTGAGAAATGTTCTGTTGAATATTTTGAACATAATAATAAAAGATTGGGAAGACTTCGCAACAGTGTCTTTCAGTCCAATTATGTTTAAAATATTCAACGGTATGTTTTATTTTGTGAAGATTATTTCTTAGCTGAATTGTATCTTTGTTGCAATGTCGTTTGATAGCCTATGGACATCATTGACAAACCAGTATGTTTGTCTGTCTTGTGATATGGTAGTTCTCGAATTATATGTCTTTATCAGCTTTTTATTTTATTTTTAGAAACTCCGCTAAGCTGCAGCAACTGGCACAACAGCTGCCAAAGATATACACTAAGTGCTATACATTATTTTGTTTTCAATATTGTATGGTAATGTTTTCAAAGCGCCTAATGTGTTGGTTAAATGCAATAACAACAACAACAACAACAACAACAACAACAACAACTACTACTACTACTACTACTACTACTACTACTACAACAACAACAATAACCACAACCACCACCACCACCACCACCACCACCACAACAACAGCAACAACAACAACTATAACCACCACCCACCCACCACCGCCTCAACGCACGCACCACCACCACCACCACCACCACCACCAGCACCACCACCACCACCACCACCACCAGCACCACCACCACCACCACAACAACAACAACAACAACAACAACAACAACAACAACAACAACTACTACTACTACTACTACTACTACTACTACTACAACAACAACAACAACAATAACCACCACCACCACCACCACCACAACAACAACAACAACTATAACCACCGCCACCCACCCACCACCACCTCAACGCACGCACCACCACCACCACCACAACAACAACAACAACAACAACAACAACAACAACAACAACAACAACAACAACAACAACAACAACTATAACCACCGCCACCCACCCACCACCACCTCAACGCACGCACCACCACCACCACCACCACCACAACAACAACAACAACAACAACAACAACAACAACAACAACAACAACAACAACAACAACAACAACAACAACGCTAAATCTTCAGAAATCCTCTTCTCTTAGCCTTCAAATGAACACTGCCTAAGCAAAAACCTAAATTTTCTTTAACGTTACCATTTTGATGGTCAAACCGGCCAAAATTCCAGAGGTAAATTTATAAAAAGTCTTCTAAAATTAAAATTACTTGAAAAATGTTGACCATTAAAACGATTAATTGATATAAGTAGCATTTTAAGCGCTTTGAGGCGCTGTTGGCACAAGAGGGGTTAAAATAACGTTTCTTCAGCTGATATTGCACTTGACTGCAGATGCTTCTACAGTTACCTTGTTTCCAGGATTTGGTTAACAAAGTAATGGAAAGTTGATTAAAGTGGATAAATATGTAAGCCTATTAGCTAAATTACCAACTACTACTCTCCCTACTAACTCCATGTCACATTAGAATTATCCAGATCAGATTTGATGGCACCCATTCTCATTTTATAATATGATATATTTGTTGAAATACGTGATCAATATGATTCTACGCACACATCCTCATTGTGATTCATAGGCCTATTTATTGTAAATATAACTTACGTAGTTATGAACATGCAGCAATGTCGATAAAATACCCGTATCATATAGATACCAATGTGTATATTCCCCATATATGGCATTACATAATGTAAATAAATCCTTCATTCATTCATTCAATCAATCATTCATTCTAGTTCCCTAGCTATGCTCCGCTCATCACTAGCTAATCGCCACCCACACTTCACTCGTGTTGGGATCGATTGATCCCTGAACTCACTGACTATCAGTTTCCAGAAATCTATACAGGTAAGCTGTTAAATATTTTAAAACTAATTTGACTGGGCGCTGTTGTTATGGCAGCAACACCGTCCAGTCAAATTAGTTTCAAAATATTCAATAGAATGTTTATTAAATGGTAAATCCATACAATTCGTACAACGTGTCGGACTATTAAGCGCTAAAGACTGGCTATTTCGAATCATTATGACGTCATCATACACGTCACGTAGTTGATTATGACGTCATATGATGGAAACTTGGAAAGGTCCATTGCATCGGGGTCAGGATTGTCACCACATGTAGGAATATTTAGCACGATATCTTTTAAGTTACACTCTGTTCCATACCCGTAATAGATGAATCGATCGGCCACACATGTGTATGACGTCACTAATTAGCGGACGTCACGATCATAAGGAAATATCTATCTATATCCATCACGAAGGTCGAAAAATCCGTCAAGTGTATGAATTGGATAACTTTGATGGGTGTACAATTTAATGACTAAATTTCCGGTTAACGAGCCAGTCATTTCCGTGGTAAAATTTCAAAAATAATCTTCTCTTGGCCTGCAAATGTACATTACTCAAAACCACTACAGAAGCCGGTTTTGTCCGGTTTCGTCACGAAAGGGTTAATAAACATTAGATTGAATATCTTGATACTAATTCGACTGGGAGTTGTTGCTGTCATAGGCAGCAACACCACCCAGTCAATTTAATTTCAAAATATTGAATAGCTATTGTATAGTCACCTCGAAATTGGGATTATGGGAATTCAGGTACATAAATCGATTCTAACAAACTAAACGAAGCTTATCTAGACGTGGATCACAGCTAGAAATGGACCCGTTTATTGCTCACGAAGGATTCCTGTCGCACTCGAATCGAAGGAGATATCGCGAGATACGAATGCCTGTCTCGGAGTACACCGTTATATCATTGGTTTCTTCTATCAATCTGGACAAAGCTTCTATAAGCTGCTGTGTTTGCCATCGTACGGCTTTAGCCCCCCCTTGGACCAAAGTAACCATTTAACAGTGAAACCGTTCAAAGCAGGCTTTTCAGTCGTTTACTGGTCAAGACCATCTTTTAAATTTTACCACGGGAATGACTGGCTCGGTTATGGATCCAGTCATTCCAGTAGTAAACTTTCAAAAATAATCTTCTGTTGGCCTACGAATGTAGGTCTGTACCAAATAAAACAAAGATCGAATTTTCTTGAGCTTTTAATGCTCAAGCTGTTCATAACAGCCTCCATTTGCATGACACCGGAAAGCGTTTTTGTAAAATACATTGGTAAAATTTTTTTAAATGTTTTCTCTTGGCCTGCGAATGGATTACATTCACTTCAGTTTTTTTAAATCTCAGCCATTAAACGGTTAATTAATATAATATATGTACCATTTTGAGCACGTTGAGGAGCTGTTGACGCAAGGGGAGGGGGAGGGGGTCGGTTAAACTTGTGTCCCTTGCTTTCCCAGAGAAATATCTCAGATATCTACACGAGTCTACAAGATTGTCTATCTGTTGGTCGAAGCAGTAAAAAGTGTACAACTTCTGAAGAATTTCATACATTTTTCTTAAACATGGTTTAGCTGACAGATGTAATAATGCCAATACTAATTATCAATTACGTACGAGGACGTAAGCAAGAGCCACATAATTTAGTCGGACGTTACCCAAACGATGCATTTGCAGCAACATAATCATCTTTCTAATTTGCATAAAGCATTTTTATTTTCTATATTTTAGGGCCACTACAGGTGGCCGCCCCGGTATTTGCAGAGGATGCAGGCCCAGTCCAATCGTCCCTGTTTCTAGCGCATATTTATCTGTACCATCAAAGCTGTCACGCTGATAACAGTAACGATTCCAGAAATGTATTTAGAGGTGGTGTGGGCAAATAGTGAAAAATGTATTTGGTAGATTCTCTGGAAGAAGAATCTTTAGAAAACCCTAGATGAACTCGTGCGAGCTAAAATCCAGAATGTTTCACAACTTGTATCAAGATTTTAACAGTTAACCGCGGGCGCCCGTCTAAACATCGCCAGAAGGCGAAATCGGCTCTGTTATGACGTAAATAGTTACCCATTAATTACGCGCTCAAGTTTGTTCGCGATCCATTCATCAGTTTACGGAGTGGCGATTTAAAATTGTAAGTCTGCGCACTATAAAGCCAGACAGCGGTAAATAAAAAATCAGGCCCGTTATGGTGTCGAGAGCTACCAACCCCACGCCCGATCAAGTTTGATCAGGGCCCGGATTCACAAAGAATAGTATGATTAAGTGGGTGGTTAATGGCATGATTGAGTGGGTGGTTAACGGCATGATTGAGTGGGTGGTTAACGGCATGATTGAGTGGGTGGTTAATGGCATGATTGAGTGCGTGGTTAATGGCGTAATTGAGTGCGTGGTTAATGGCGTGATTGAGTGCGTGGTTAATCGTATGATTAAGTGAGTTGCTAATCGTGTGATTGAGTCGGTGGTTAATGGCCTGATTGAGTGGGCGGTTAACGGCATGATTGAGTGGGTGCTTAATGGCATGATTGAGTTCGTGGTTAATGGCGTGATTGAGTGCGTGGTTAATCGTATGATTGAGTGGGTGGTTAATCGTGTGATTGAGTCGGTGGTTAATGGCCTGATTGAGTGGGCGGTTAATGGCGTACTTGGGGGATGGTTAATAGTATGAGTGAGTGGCTGGTTAATGGCGTGATTGAGCGGGTGGTTAATGGCATGATTGAGCGGGTGGTTAATGGCATGATTGAGTGGGTGATTAATCGTATGATTGAGTTGGTGGTTAATGGCATGATTGAGTGGGTGGTTAATAGCATGATTGAGTGGGTGGTTAATAGCATGATTGAGGGGGAGGTTAATCGTATGCTTGAGTGGGTGGTTAATCGTATGATTGAGTTGGTGGTTAAAGGCATGATTGAGTTGGTGGGTAATGGCATGATTGAGGGGGTGGTTAATCGTATGATTTAGTGGGTGGTTACTCGTATGACTGATTGGGTGGTTAGTGGCACGAGTGATTTGCTGGTTAATAGCATGATTAAGTGGGTGGTTAATAGCATGATTGAGTGGGTGGATAATAACATGATTGAGTGGGTGGTTAATCGTATGATTGAGCTGGTGGTTAACGGCATGATTGAGTTGGTGGTTAATGGCATGATTGAGTGGGTGGTTAATCGTATGATTGAGTTGGTGGTTAATGGCATGATTGAGTGGGTAGTTACGATTACGGGTCATATTTGTATATGACTAGAACGCGGTCGCAAATACAAACGCTTTCGCCAACATGAACCTTTTAAACCGCCACCTGCACACACACCCACACCCACACGCACGCACGCACGCACGCAGCAGGGTGACACACACAAGCAATTTATTTGAATTCCAGCAAACGGTTTTGGAGGAAACCACAGAACGAAAAGACAGACAGGAGATGGATGGAGGCAATTGCAATATCCCTGACGGGTCCTTCTTCAATGCGTACAGTGATAAATGTCTTTGCAAACATGGTTTTACCTTACAATATACACTGGCAATAAGTTATTGTATTAAGGCAGCGAGGCGATCAAATATATAAGAAGGATTGCGGATGAAAATAAACTTGAATACATCTAGCAGTTTGTGATTGTTTGTCCTATTCATTCAGATTCAGATTCAGATTATTTTATTTACACCCCCAGGCCACATAATGGCATATGGGGAATATGAATTTACAGAAATTATAAATGTTATGGCGATCAGACATTATATATCAATTCATAATTACATATTTTGGTATTTATCTAGTTATATAACCACTGTTTGTGCTTTCGGTAGTAGCAGTAGTAGTAGTAGTAGTAGTAGTAGTAGTAGTAGTAGTAGTAGTAGTAGTAGTAGTAGTAGTAGTAGTAGTAATAGTGGTAGTAGTAGTAGTAGTAGTAGTAGTAGTAGTAGTAGTAGTAGTAGTAGTAGTAGTAGTAGTAGTAGTAGTAGTAGTAGTAGCAGCAGCAGGAGCAGCAGCAGCAGCAGCAATAGCAGTAGCAGCAGCAGCAGCAGCAGCAGCAGCAGCAGCAGCAGCAGCAGCAGCAGCAGCAGCAGCAGCAGTAGTAGTAGTAGTATTCGTAGTAGTAACTTAGAATTATTATGAAAGTTACAGTTATTATTTACACGTACTTCATAATTAGTAATGACAAAATTATTACTGTTATTGTACCGCCATCTCAACAACAAAGTACTAAAATTATAGTAGTCATATTGTGGGGGTCATCAGGATTTAGATTATAATAAATATATAATAACTGATTATAAAAAATGTCAGATTGGTATTCTTAGAAATGGGTTATTGCTGTACATAAGGTAGTCATTTTTTAAACTAAAATACAGAACAACCTTATTTTCAACAGTAGACAGTTATATTCATTCATATCGCGACAGAGACTATTTTGGGTATTCACCACCGGAGTGACTTGCTCGATAACCGAACCAGTCATTGATGTGTTAAATCTACAAAACAGCCTCTCATCGTGTTACTCTATAGTTGTTCTACAATTAGGTTTCTTGTTATTGTTTCTTGGATTGCCACAGTGTGGGTGCAACAAACTGGTTGTTAAGGCAGGTGGTTGTTTGCATTATGTGATTTTGGCGTCGGCTAAAATGTGACGTGTTTTTTATGACATCAGATACTTGGGTAACAGTTTTGGATTAAGGGAAATCTTTAAGAGGACCACATTATAACGTTACACTATAACGTTAGCTGGACAGCTAACGCATTTCTATTATGACATCAGATACTTGGGTAACATAGGGTCAGTTCTTAGTTGGTTTAAGGGAAATCTTTAAGAAGACCACATTATAACGTTACACTATAACGTTAGCCGACAGCTGACGCATTTCTTTTATGACATCAATTACTTGGGTTACATAGGGTCGGTTCTTGGCTAGCTTAGGGGAGATCTTGAATAACCAGTGTGGGACACCAAGCGGGTTACTAGGGCAGTTGCCTGCTTACGTTGTATGATTGTAACGTCATATAAAAAGTGACACATTTTTATTATGACATCAGGTACTTGAGTAACAGATCGGATCGAATCTTAGGTAGTATATGGGGAATCTTGTGCACCCACCCAGTGGAACCTGTTCACTAATGCGGTCAGTTTGTTACATTTGGGTTCAAAAGCGTGTCGTCCGACTCGAGCACTAGTCTGAATGGAGCGACATCTAGCGGTAGAGTAGTTTTCTAGACATGGTTGACTACTATGTTTAAACCTTACTATTATTAATATTGCTGTTATTGTTGCTGTTGTTGCTGTCGCTGCTGTAGTTATTGTTGTTGTCGTTGTTGTTGTCGTCGTCGCCGTTGTCGTTTTCGTTGTCGTTGTTGTTGGTGTTGTTGCTGGTGGTGGTGGTGGTGGTGGCGGTGGTACTTTGTAATTCTCGTCAATGTTGTGTTGTTAATCTGCGAGTCCATTGTGTATAGGGTTAATCAACGTTGGAAGTGCCTATTAATTTCTTCGATCATACGGCAGATCTTTATTAGTAATTTCTTGTTCTTCGTTGAAAGCAGTTGGTGAAATTTCGAAAAATTTGGTCTTTTATAATAGTGTCTTGGGAAGATTTCTTTACGTTTATCGCTAAAGAATTCGCAGATGAATAGGTAATGAAATTCATCTCCTATTTCATCCAGGGTGCATAGTGGACAGATTCTTTCTTCCCGGAGTATGCCTTCCCACCGCCCCGTTTCTATTGGTAGCCGATGATTGCTTGTTCTAAATCTCGTGAATAAGATTCTGTTACGGTCATTTAAATTCATGAGATAATTTTCCATTTCCCAATTTATTTTAAAAGAGTGGTAGATTTTTCCCTTCCAAGATACGCCCATCTCTGATTGCCATGTTTGGATATATTGGTCATCAAGATTTTTGTTTATTCTTATTTTTGTTTCATTGAAGTTGTGTATTGTTTGGTTCGTCCAGAGATAGCTATGCCCCGTGCTATCTAAAATATTTTTTATAGAGTCTAGCCATTTGTAGTATGTTCCGTTCTGATTGTGGTCTAATAGAATATGTTTGTATATTTTGCAAGCGAGTTTGGTTTGCTTACCTGAGATGAGCCTAAGCCAGTACGTTATCATGCGTTTTCTTATTACAATTTTGATTGGGGTTTCTCCTAACTCGCCGTATATCATATACTTTGGGGTGCTATTTTTTATTTTTAGGATGTACCGGAAAAAATCTAAATTTGCTTTCTCTAATAGGTTACAGTTTTATATTCCGATGACTTCGCACCCGTATAGTAGGATTGGCTCAATTATTTGGTGGTACAATTTAATATGGCAATCCGTTGGTAGGTCGAGCTCTCTGGCTCGGCGATGTAGTGCAAATGTAGCTTTGCGAGCTTGTTCGGAAATCTTTTTCTCCGCTAAAAGGAGGCGGCTATTATATGAAAAAAATATTCCAAGATATTTGTAGCTATCTACTATTTCAAGCTCTATTAATTTAAGACGAAAATGTAGTTTTTCATAGAATCTTTTTGTACTGCCAAAGACCATGACCTTTGTTTTGTCTATATTAATTTTGAGTTTCCATACGTCGCAGTATTCATCAAAAGAATTGAGCGTTTCCTGTAGGTCGCGTGAACTATTTGCTAGTACAGCAGTGTCATCAGCATAGAAAAGGATTAGTAGATTCAGTAAATTATTTATTTCTTCTTCTTCGCTATAGAGTTCTATTTGCTTACTGTTTCGGTTCTGAAGAAAGTTTTCTAAGTCATTAAGGTATATTGCAAATAGAATAGGTGAGAGATTTTCTCCCTGTCGCACTCCTCTGATACAGGCGAAGGGCTGTGACACTGCATTATTGAACTTAACTGCTGATTTTATGTTGTTGTACATGCTTTTAATTACGTTAAAAATCTTGCCAGAGATACTATGCTGTCTAAGTTTATACCAAAGTCCATCGCGCCAAACCGAGTCGAAAGCTTTTTCAAAATCTACAAAGCAGCAAAATATTTTTTTCTTTCTTCTTTTAAATATTTCTATTAATGTATAGAGTGTAAAGATGTGGTCAGTAGTGGAATAGCCATTTCTAAAGCCTGCCTGATTTTCAAACAGTTTGTCAGAGTTTTCGAGGAATTTATTTATTCGACTACTCAATATAGATGTAAAAAGTTTTCCCAAACAGCTAAGTAACGTAATTGGTCTGTAGTTTTTGGGGGCGTTCGGATCGCCTTTTCGTTTGTATATGGGGATAATGGTGCCTTCAGTCCAGGAATCTGGTATTATCGCAGAGTCTAGGACTAAGTTAAAGAGAGATTTGTATACGTCTAGCATAATATGATCTGTTGATTTTATGTATTCATTTAATATTCCGTCTGGTCCTGCAGCTTTGTTTGTTTTGAGTAGTTTAATGGATTTCAGTATTTCTTCACATGTGATAGGGGAATTTAATATGTTGTTTTCTGGTGACGTGTCTGTTGGTTCATCATTTCCCAATGTAAGATCTCTGTTTGTGTTGCCGTCTTCTTCATTTATGGATTTGAAAAATGTATACATTTCCTCTGTTGTTACTGTGGATGGTTCTAATGTATTTTTTAGTTTTATTAATTTCCAGTAATCTTTTGGGTTACTGCTACTCATTGCTCTAATTTCCCTATGGCGATTACATTTGTATCGAGCAATTGACTGTTTCATGATAGTTTTATAATTCCTGCTGGCGTCTATCATGCGTTGTCGGTTTATTTCTATCTTTCGACATCTGAGTTCATTTCTGGACCGATGATATTCTATACGCGCTTTTTTGCAGTTTTCGTTATACCATGGACGACCCGATTGTTTTTTCTGGGGTATACGAGTGGGCTTTATATTACCGAAAGTTTCCGCAGCTGATTCCTCAAACATTTTTGAGATTGCGTTCGTAAGCTCGTTAATGTTTTGCGCGCCAAGTGCACCATTTGCAATCTGGGTTTTTACGTTTGCCAAAGTGTAGTGGTGTAGTATTTTATCGATAAATGCATTTCTTTGCTCAAACTTCCATTTTCGCGTTGTTAATGAGTCGGTGTTGTTGGTATTATTAGATTCTTCTACTGTTGATGTAGTCTTTAAGACTATTGATAGGTTCAGTGCGGAATGTATATCAGATATGATAGAACAGTAATCAGAGACTTTGAATTTTGATATGTATTTATAAAGTTCGGCTGAGGATATACCGTAATCTATAACGCTACCATACCTCGATGTTAATTTACCTAAGTTTGCGTCTGTACCTGCTCTACCATTGAGTATGAAGAAGCTGTTGTATTTACATAGGTCAAGTAGTCTATGACCATAATTATTAGGACGATTTTTGTCCTGCGATATGCGTTTTGGTGCATCAAATTGCGTGCTTCCTTCTATATCATTTGGATCGGTGCCTACAAAATGTAGCAACGTTTCGTCGCTGTGTAGAAAGTCATCTAGTATGCCGGTTTTCGCATTTAGATCGCCTATTAATAGGAAAAATTTACTTCCGTTTGAGAATTTAATAATGTCACGCTCCAGTTCTCCAAAAGCCTCTATAGTTGAATAGTCTGAATAGTCCGGTGGAATGTAGACACAGCCAATTATTATCTCGCTATTTAGGTTTGTGTATGTCTTAGATATCGATGCCCAGAGGACATATTCACTATCTGTGTCCAGTTGTTGAATGTGTTTAGATATCGTATTGTTAATTAGTAAAGCAATTCCCCCAGATTTACGTCGGGCGTTTATGCGGTTTTTTGTAATCACTGTATAATTATCTATTCTCACTGTATCTAGGTCGTCTAGATTGGTTTCAGCTATTCCTACAATATCAAACTGTCTTATAAACTCATCCATTTCTGGGTACTTTAATTTATTTTTCAAGCCACACACGTTGAGAAACCCTACATTAAATTCAGTGTTGTCGTCGTCGGTGTCGCCGTCGTCGTCATTGTCGTCGTTGCCGCTGCTGGCGACGTTACGGTCGTTGTTGTTGTTGGTTGTGGTGGTGGTGGTGGTGGTAGTGGTGGTGGCGATGGTAGTGACAGTGGCCATGTCAGTTGCCGCGGTCGCGGTGTTGTTGTTGTTGTTGTT
Source organism: Chaetoderma sp. LZ-2023a (assembly GCA_034401795.1). NCBI lineage: Eukaryota > Metazoa > Mollusca > Caudofoveata > Chaetodermatida > Chaetodermatidae > Chaetoderma > Chaetoderma sp. LZ-2023a. The sequence continues at coordinate 103,117,297 of CM067360.1, read as the reverse complement.
GTTGTTGTTATTATCCCTAGCAGTCGCATTATTAACATTACCAGTAGTTATTGTATCCCTAATACAAGGGATTGTAGTAGCCTCGGCAGTAACGGTAGCAGTAGTAGCAGTATTAGCAGTAATAGTATTAGTAACAGTAACAGTAGCAGCATCGTTAACGGTAGTGATAGTAGTAGCTGTAGCCGTAGCCGTAGCCGTAGCCGTAGCCGTAGCCGTAGCCGTAGCCGTAGCCGTGGCCGTGGTAGTGGCAGTAGCAGCATCATTGGCATTAACAGTAGTATCGGCATAAGCTCTAGCAACAGTAGTTGTCGTATCAGTAGTGCTGTTACAGTAATTAATATTGTAATAATTGTCACTCTCGCCTGTAGTTCTATTGTAATTATTCTTAATATTGCGATCATTTTCTTTGTAATAACGTACAGTAATTTTATCCCAATTGGATTCAGATGTAAACGTAGCATTGTTGTTGTTGTTGTTGTTGTTGTTGTTGTTTTTGTGGTTGCTGTCGTAGTCGTAGTCGTCGTAGTAGTCGTCGTCGTCGTCGTCATCGATTTGTTGTTCAACTTGTTGTTGTTGTTGTTGTTGGCCGCTATTTACCTGGGTTGTTTATACCACAGGCCTTTGAATTTTCGTCCATCCATCCCTCCACATATCCCTCCTACTATATATAATATACACAAGGTATGAAACCTTCATCTGTGGGCGCCATTGTCAGGAAGCTGATTCGTTGGTTTGTTGTCAAAATCCGCTGGCATCACGTTTCTGACTACAAACCACTACAAACCAAACAATCAGCTTTCTGACAATGGTGCCCACAGATGAAGGTTTCATACCTTGTGTATATTATATATAGTAGGAGGGATATGTGGTAGAGGGATGGATGGACGAAAATTCAAAGGCCTGTGGTATAAACAACCCAGGTAAATAGCGGCCAACAACAACAACAACAACAAGTTGAACCACAAATCATTGTCAAGCGTAGCAGAGTGAGGCCACCTCGTACTAGAAAAATCTACATTTATACATAGTCATAGGCAATCATCAAATTCGCTAAATAGTTTTAACAACTTGCCAGGTGAGGCCAGGCCCGGTCGATTCAGTAGATAACAGAGACGTCGTGCATGTCTGTTTATAGTCCCACTGACCTAAAAACTACTATAGATATGAGCGTTTTACGTTAGTACGTTTGATGTCGTAATGCGAGTGAGCAGGATTACCTCCCTTGCCATGTACGCCGCCGGCCGGCTAACTGGTTCAGGGCCAATCAGCTGATCTCGCGATCAGGCGACAAACAGGCCACGCAGTCTGCTTGTTTTACACCAGCTATTGGTAGTGAGCGTTACTGGCGGCAATGGAATAATCGGGATTTACAAAATATAATGTAGCCAGACAGTTTCTTTTGATTTTCACGCTAAAAGGCTTAAAAAGGTAAGAGCAATAAATAATTATGTACATATAAACCTGCTATGATAGTCAATGGGGGTGTTTATAAAAGTGCAAGCAAATAAATCACATTGTGACATGAATAGACATAGTAAGCAGTACAAGGTGTCGGGCGTTGGATGTTCAAAACTCCATGAGACCACCCTCATAACACAGGTTACTGGGGCCAATACCGGACTGTATTGGCCCAATACAGGCCCAGTAACTGCAGCTTCACGCAGGGCCTTTGCCCACCCACCCCTCCCCTCTCCCACAGGACATTTCGTCTTATGGTTACAGAGCATTCTCTGGATTCCTCAAGTATACCCTGATAACTCGGATTATTGGGCCAGTCCTTGGTCGTATTGGCCCAGTAACCCGCTTTAGCAGTCTATAGGTTATCTGATCTCTATTAAGAGAATGCCTCTCTTTATTGACCACTTTGCCGCCGATCCATCCCCTTTACTATTCATATTAACCATTTCAACTAGCAATTTCAAGCCAACCAAACGGGTAAATTATTGATTATTTTGAAAGTCTTTTGACTGGAAACTGGTGTTGCCTGATGCTTCCACTTCCAGTCGGATTGCTTTTAAAATATAATCACTGGCTTTTCGAGTATTTCAGATGGTCGCACTGCAATAGCATACCTACCGTTTACTGATCAATATATACACTATACAGTAATGCTCGGAAATAATCTTACCTGTTTCCAAAATAAAATCAAACCTGCTGAATATTTTGAATAGTTAATTTGACTGGAAGGCATTACTGCCTAAGGCAGCATACTATATCGGGTCATCCAGTCAAATAAAGTCCAAAATATCCAACATAATATTTCTTAAGTTATGTTCATGTTGTACTAACTAACGCAGTTCTGCTTTTGTTTTGAAAACATGTTAGCTTATTTATTAGTTGTGTGTAGGAAGACCCAAGTGAGGCATATCCATCTCCGTCCGTGGTGGCTAGCGGGCGGGAGGTCTAGAATACGCATACGGTTATCTGACTCCACCTATGACGATTCTGATACGCCGGATGATAAGCTTATATGTCGAGCGCTCGAAAAAGGGAAGTCCAATCTTATTAAAGTACGGTAGTCGATAATCAGATAATTCCCCCCTTTTATGTTCCTAGTCAACTTCCGAATCTAGAGTTCTATAGCTAGTTATATATCTTATAATCGCAGTTGATGACGTACTTTCAGGTTTACCTTGATTGATGACAAAAACAATGTTGTTGTTCAGTTGGTCAACAACAAATGATGATGACATAAATAGACAAAGGACGAATCCAGTTTTAGCTATGCCCCGCCCATCTCTAGCTAGGCTCCATCCAGGCTTTTCCCGTGATGGGATCATTCGATCCCTGCACTCTGTGAATCTCAATTTCCAGAAAACTATATACAGGTAGACCCTAAGATGTTGAATATTTTAAAATTATTTTGACTGAGCGCTGCTGCAATGCATGGGCAAGTACATGCGATTTATGATGGCCTACATCGCGTCATTCATGGTGTAATTGATTATGACATCATCCTACATGGGATGTAGTTGATTATGACGTCATATGGCTGACTAAGAAACTGGATTCCTCCAGTATGGCTTAATAAAAGCGGCACACCACCTCCGTCTCCTGAGTCATGAGCGTAACATAAGAGAGCCTATACAAATATGTCCATGCTACAATCATAAATAATATAACGGATTCTCTGAATTAATATCGGTGGCTAATGTCTTAATTCAATATCTACTCGGCACAGTCTTACTGGTATAGGCCTACTGACAGCATGCAAGACGGACACACTGATAGACGCGCATGCACGAAACTTGCCTTGTATTGGACCAGTAGCCTACCGACCCAGTATATAACTCATAGATAGAGATTGTAACACTTCATTTAAAACTGCATCAATTCCAACTTCCAAGATGTTGTAACCTTGTAACTATATTTATGTTAGAATGACGACGATGGCGAGGACGACGGCGGCGGCGACGAGGACGACAACGACTATCATGATGATGATAACAAACGTCTACCCACCCCAACCCCGATATCAGCTACAACGTATTCACGAACGCTAAAGTAAAACAGTTAAATTGGAAAAGTGTGAATTTAGGCATAATCCTAGCTTATAGGACAAGTATTCATCTGGTAAAATTAGTTTGAAATTGATGAATCCAATTTTTCAGTAAATCATATGACGTCATAATCAACTACGTCACTTGTATATTGACACCATAATCAATTACGTCGTGAATGACGCGATTTTGTCCGTCAAGTTGTACGAATTGAATGTCTTTACTGTTTAATAAACATTCTGTTGATTGTTGAATATTATAGAACTAATTTGAGTGCTGATGGCAGCAACAGCGCCTAGTCAAATTAGTTTCAAAATATTCAACATCTTACCTGTATAGTTTTCTTGAAATTGAGATTCAGAGATTCCAGGGATCGATTGATCCCAAAACGGACAAAGCGTGGGCGGAGCTTAGCTAGAGATGAGCGGGCTATAGCTAAACTGGATTCCTCCACTACAAGCCCTGATAACGCAGCTTACTGGTCCAATTCAGGGCCGATACCGTGCGTATACTTTCAGTATCGGCCCAGCAAGCTGCGTTATCAGGGAGCTTCTATACATCGGTGATGAGAGGCAGTACAAGTAATGTAATTTACCGTTTGATGTTATAATTGCAGATTTGCGAAAATTGTCTTACAAACCTATTAGTCAAATATTTTCATTGAAACGTATTGATGAGCAAACTGTTCTCAGAAGAGCGCGTCCAAAGAAAGAGATTTTGAGCCTTGCCCGTCGCAGCCACTGGCATTGGCCCCAGTGGTAGGGGGCACTGTTCGTACAATATCCACGCGCCTGTATGTCAGTCTACCTATAACAATGTTATACATTTATATAATAAGATTTTATGCTGTCTACCCGAGAGGCATAGCATCATGGCATAAGTATATCGTGACGTAATAAAAATGAAAGCACTGTACATAGGGGCCTACTGTTTAATAGGTCATAATCGTCATTGCATGTATATAAGAATATTTTGTGTCGTTGGCCTGATGCTTTAGAGCCGCCATTGCGCTGAGATAACCAATCATAGACAATGTTGACAAAAGTGTCATGGAGACATGGGAAACACGATTTTGACGCATGAACAGGTTATCTGTTGTCAATCAGACCATCCTATATAACTATGGCTCTGACTAAATAACACCTTACCAGATAGGCGTAGGCAATTATGACATGTTTTGAGTAATACGCCACAATCACAACACAAATTTATAACCTGCCCTTCCATTCTTAAAATCTTTGGATATATTTCAGCGGATTTACAGAACCTTTGAAAGCACTTTTAACACCGATAGTTCGTTGTAAGTAATGTTACTAATGTGTTAAATAAACTAGGCCTAATTAAGTTTGAAAAAAACACCGAGTACTCTTCGAAATTATGTACCGGTACAGTCCAGCTAGTAACTAAGGGACCAGGTTTCCAAAAACTAAACAAAACATGTTAGTTAGTACAATTTTGAAGACGACGTAGGAAATGTTCTGTTGAATATTTTGAACAGTGCTGGATTAGAAAACAATCCAATTATGTTTATATTATTCAACATTAAGTTTTATTTTGTTTTGGAAACACGTTGAGTTATTTCTTAGCTGTACTGTACACCTAGCGGCAATAGCTAAATGATGGTGGATGTGAAGCCAGCGGAGGATATCGGTCGCCATAACCCTTACGTATGTAAACTTACAATAAGCTTTTAAAAATCTTAAAATAATGGACTTTTCCCAGTATTAGCTATTCCCGCCCATCTTTATCTAAGCTCCACCCACACCTCCCTCGTATTGGGATCGATCGATCTCTGAGCTCCCTGACTGTCAATTCCCAGAAAACTATACAGGTAAGCTGTTGAGTATTTTGGAACTAACTTGACTGGGCGCTGTTGCTAATTCAAATCAGTTTCAAAATATTCAACGGAATGTTTATTAAATAGTAAAGACATACAATTCGTACAATGTCGGACTAGTAAGAGTTAAAGACGGACTATATCGAGACATTCATGACGTGATGATTATGACGTCATCACACACGCCACGTAGTCGAGTATGATGTCATACGACGTCATATGATGGATGGATGAACTTGGAAATATCCATTACATTGGTTTTGAATGACTGTCAATATAGTGACGATCCCGATGCCAATAGAGATCAACAATAATCAAAACTCGATGTTGCAAACTCTATCGTATATTGTCGCGCATTCGCTCAGAACCAAACTGGTTCAGTGTAGATTCCAACGAGGTGATAGATTTTTGAAATCTTAATACATGGGTCTAGATCTGTACCTCTTCTAGAGCTCCAGTTCTCTGATGGTGTTACATGATTCCCATTTAGTTGACGGAACGAATGACGCAGAACTTACTGGCACAACAACAATAGTCCTACTTATAGGCAAGACCACATGGTTTGTCCGATCCGGAGAGTTCCGGGCAATTTGGAAATCCCCCCAGCCAGTGATAAATGATGACGATACTAAAAAGACTGGAAGTTTAGACCGATTCCAGGAGGAGGAGGAGAAAGAGGACGAAGACGAGGAGAAAGAGGAAGCGGATGAGGATGGGGATGACGAGTCAGGGACTGTAGGGGCTCCTGGTCAGTAATTGAGGGAAACTGGGAGGTGTGTCCCCCCCCCCTCTCCCGTAGAAGGTGGTCCTTGGGTCCCCACCCCCACCCCAGAGGAAACTGAAAATCAGATGCTCAGCTCTGAGAATCCATATAATTGCTTCTCAGAGCATCTAATCTCAAGTTTTATCGATAAAAAAATTGGTAGACATTGACAAAAATGATTGCTCTTTATTGATGTCATCATAACCGTCTGGTATCATGACGTCATCATAACGAAATCCAAGACAGCCTTCATTTTGGTGGGAAAATTTTTATTTCTTCTCATCGATGATTCTTCCATTTTCATTACCAATTATTCATCGAAATCGATTGCAACAATGTTTTACATGTAGCTCCGTGGCATCTGCTACACGCTTCTATGCACTTGATTCCATGCCTGAAAGAGTTGCACGGGTTTGTAACACACTGGTCGGGATTTTTACTTTTACACTTGCACCTATAATGAATTTTAAGTCTCGGACGCTACGATCATGTCCGGCGGTACTGGTTCAAGTTCAAAACGACCATGTTGCCAACCCCATGAACATGGATCAAACACTGACAGTGTTCAACGTTATCCATTGAATAATTTGTCGAACTACTTGGAGGCTGTGGAAATGTGCGGCGTGTACCGTCGGAGACATTCGCTGTGGTTCCATGATGTTTTTGACTCTGCAATCATCGTCTGATACTCAATGTGAAACCGAATGGTCGTCAGGGTCATTCCTTTTCATCTCCTTAACAGTATTGTGAATAAAGCCATGCCAAGTGTCCCAGCACTGTCTTGAGTGTCCGCTGAGTAGAATTTCCCAGCTAGTGCTTGAATTGAGTAGTCCTATGCTATAGCTTTGAAACGTTGAAGATGTCATGTCACATCCACTCCATGCATGTATGAAGAGAATGTTTATTTCTAATGAGTGGATCAAGATTTGATGTTACATCGTTTATGGAAAGAATTGCGGAAGGGCCAACTAGCATTCGGTTTTTTCCTTCTATAACCTTATGAATATATGTGCCTGCCATATCATCCGTCCAGTGGTATAGAAGCAACACCAATATGTCCTTGTCATTAGCAAGCAGCTCAACAGTTTGCTGGTTCTTGGCATAACCGAGTACGGAGTAATCAGAGGTTGTTTGTTTGGACCAGGTCAAATGAATCCATGTGCTACATAAGTTCACTATAGTTGTCTTCCATATTTTTTAAGAACTTGAACTCATTTAATGATAGGTCAAATTCAATCTGACCAGTTCACATTGTTCACCAGAATAAGAAAGTTCATATTTGCAAGCATTTGAAAACCATACAATGACTTTGTCAGTTTTAGTTTACTTTCACTAATCATTTATAAAATCACCCCAGACTATCAATTGTCCACACATAAATAATGTCAGGAATGTTTATAGAAATTGTCGTCTGGTTGTATAATTACGAACACGGACTTTTGTGGGGAAAAAACCATCCAGAACAAATTACTTTGGCAAAAAAGTCATAGACACAACCTTTGAGGTAGAAGTAGATCAATGACAAATGGACGCCATCGCAGATTTTCTCATGATGATGTCATCACATCAAACTGTTATTATTTATATGATGTCAATTAATAATCATTTAAAAAAAGAAATTTCTTTCGATTTTCCTTGACCCAGTGCCATCACATGTGCCGAAGACACAAATTTTACAGGTGCATCCCTTAATTTCAATGGGCAGGTAAAGCGAAAATATAAGTAAGTGGTCAGAAATTTTTTTTTTTCAAAGCTACTGGGCTATACTGGTTCACAAAAACTAAGAATAATTTTTCCTTTACATTCTTTCCGCAAAAGTCTATTTCAAGAGTTATTCAACCAGTCTACACAAGCCATTTCCATGTAGGATAATCGAATCCAGAGTCACAATAGGAAATTCACCTTTCCAGAGTACCCACCCATGATATGACGTCATAATGACTGTGTGATGTCTACAATGCCATCTTAATGAATGACGTCGATAAGTACGTCACGAACGCATATTTGAAGACGGTCTATGCGTTGTTGTACAAATTGTTTGCTTTTACTATTTAATAAATATTCTGTTGAATATTTTGAAACTACTTTGACTGGGCGCTGTTGCTGCCATAGGCAGCAACAGCACCCAGACAAATTAGTTACAAAATATTCAACAGCTTCCCTGTATAGTTTTCAGGAAATTGATAGCTAGGGCATTTGGGCAACGATCAATCCCAACACGGCGAGGTGTGGGTGGAGCTTAGCTAGCGATGGGCGGGGCATAGCTAAAAATGGAAAGGTCCATTAGTTCTATATACACCCGGCACAGCTAACGATCAGAGTTTGTCTTCATTGCAGGTACTTTACCGGCATATAAATTGATATTATAGCATATGAGGCAGAAGTTGCACATTTATCTGCACCGACAATACTTTACATGCATCGTGCATTTTAATAACAAGCACTTATTTCAATCTGTGGTATGGCAGGCAGTCAGAAACCGAAACACCACACTATTTACTGAGATGTACTAAGAGGACGCTGTATGGACTCGTATTGTCGTCTGTCATATCTGGATCCATTCATATCTTGCGAGATCTCATTCGATACGAGATCGAGAAAAGAATATTCTCGAAGAAACCATGCCTCTAATTTTAGATGGATCTGGATTCAATAAATGTCAAATAAATTGTGAGCCAGGGTTTGGTAGGGTTGTCCTTAATTTTTTCGTTTCCTTCGTAGGGAAACTGTGTTCAAAATGTGTGTGCAAATGTCATGAAACTAGGTATACGCATCTACACAAGACCAGATGGCTGTGGCCATACTCCAATCTACCTAATATATTATCAATAATTGTGGCCGAAAATTCACCCATTCGAGTTTGTTTGGCTATGGCTGGATAGAAAGTGTAAGCTTTTAATAAGTTTGTAAAAATATTTGTGTGGAAGCCGTGTTATATCATCATGTCAATATTGTAATCACCAATGAGGTAGACTGTTTTATTTTCCTTTTGAATTGATTCCAAGGTTTTGCCAAATAATTCAATAAAAATTGTCCTCATTGCCACTGGATGATCTGTAGATTGTTCCAATAATTCTTTTTTCGGTGGTTAGGATTTCGATGACTGATTCGATATTTTCTTCCATAATAGAGATATTGTCACGCTCGATGTATTGGATGCTATCTTTAACATACATGCTTTATACACATTATGTATTGGTGGTGCTTCGATGTTTGTCTATGAAGGTGTAGTTATTAATATTTATGAGGTTAGTAGGTGAATTTGCATGTATAAATGTCTCAGTAATGCCAATAACGTCAAAGCTATGTGCACTCAGATCTGGGAGACGATGTAACACCCCCGCCGCCGACCCCCCCCCCCCCCCCACCCACTCCCTTGCCAATATTCTAAATGAGCAATTGCATATTGATAATTAGGAGTGAAAGGTTTATATGTTCCTTGTTTTGTGTTAAATTGTCATTGAATGTCTGTTGTAGGATGTAGCCGCAAATGGGTGAAACTATTTTAACGTCCAATCTGGTCATATAGGGATGGTTTTAGTTATGATTGCTTAAAGGGTGGGCATATAGATTGGTCTGTGTTGCTGTGGTTGCAATATGGAAAAGACCAATTAAACCTGACTAACTACTGAGGCGTCACTGTCACAGCTCAGATAGGAAAGATCTTCGAGCAGGTCATTTTGGCTAGAAATTACTGATCAGCTACCACAGCATCAGTCAAACCTCCAATTTTGGTTTTACAAAGTGACTTACCGCTCTTATGGCAGGTGTGATACACTCTGAGGATGTGGTTGAATGCAAAGAACTACACATTCCTCAGTACATCGACTACGCATAAAGCATTTGATGTTGTCTACCATAAATCTCTTAAATGTAAGCTCTATGAACAGGAAATCAACTTCGACCTGCTCCGCATAACTGAAAGCCTTTACTCTGATCTAACGGCAAGAGTAAAATGAAACCAATCCTTAAATCTCTCATTTCCAATCCTTCAAGGAGTCGGACAAGGTGAAATTCTTTCCACAGTGCTATACAAGTTGTATATCAACAACATACTGCAACAACTTGAAAACGCGCAACTGGCATCATTCATTGGAACCCGATATGTATAGACTGCCCAACTGTTGCTGATGATCTAACCCTCATAAGCAATTCGCAACAAGAACTTCAGTGTATGCTTGACATGACTTATCAATATTCAGCTCGTGAACGATACATAATTCATCCAGTGAAGTCAACTATTCTCATTAATTCCATTCCCAAAAGAGCTTCAGCAGAGTTACCATCATGACATCTTGGCAAAACTGTGGTATCAGTATCTCCAATGGGTACACATCTGCGATGGACACACACTGTCTGTCATGAATCAAAAGTAAATGTGCACGAACGGGTATCCTGTGCTAGAACTCTTTACAGCCTAACTCGAATGGGTCTTAATAGAATAATGGGTTATCACCTCGAACATGCTATCACATATTGATACTGTACTTCATTCCTCGCCTCTTGTATGGATTGGAGATATTTGTTCTCAACAAATAGCAGCTAGACAGTCGCTAAAACTTCTTCATTGACGCTCTTAGAAAGATTCAGGCCCTTCCAGTATGTACTGCTAAATGTGCTGTCTATCTACTACTCTGTGCTAGACTGCTAACAGCTGAACTTCATACACAGCATCCCTCACTATTGGGGAGAATTCTTATAAGCAACAATGAAGTCATCAATAACAAACAGCATTGAAAGCCAAAAATTCCAAGAGTTGGTTCATACATGTTACTAAGCTTCTGGAAAGATATGATCTACCAGCAATAGAGAATCTAATTCTAAATAGATCAACTAAGTCTGCAGGCAAAACAGCTGTTAGACATGCCATCGACACTCGTTGGAATATATCTTAGCTACAGAATGCAGTTTAAAAAATGCGCTAATACATCTGAATGCATCCAATGTGTCCATTGGGAAACAGCACCTATCAGTTGAGTCTGTCCAAAATAGCACCAAAGATGTCGGAAGAAGTGCCACCAAAGCCAGACTTGTAACGGGGATATATCTTGTTCAATCCACACTCATCAACTTCAACCCGAATGCTTTTAATCCTACTTGTCGCCTATGTCAATCTGATATTGAGGATTACTCACACTTTCTATTGCATTGTGGAGCCTTACATCAGCGCACGGCACTGCTATCTGTCACAGTTCTGCAACAGTCTTATTGTGACGTCACATAGATTTAATTATGATTCAGTCATGCCATGCCAACGACAATAATAAGGGTTAAAGCACGTTATAGTTACATATGTAACATAGTTACATAGTCCTCTTCTGCGTCGTCACTATCTTCACAGGCGTCCAGATCATGTATGTGTTGAACTGCTATGTTGGTGCGGACGGGCATGATCGGGGAATCGATTGTGTATTTGGCCTCGCTGTAGTCTCTATATAACCTTGTCTTGAATGAGTTAATCGACGGAGCCGCTAATACTGAAAAAAACGCTTCCTGGTGTCTGTTGAAACGTTGTTTCTGCACTTTGAAGCTGTGTTCTCTTGTCCTGTCACCTTTGTCGAGTGGTAGTTTATGGCTTTGGGGTCTAAGTTGTACACATCACATAGATATTTGTACACTTCTATTAGTTCACCCTGCAAACGTCTGTACACTAGGCTCGGCAGTTTAAGTGATTTGAGGCGCTCTTGTTATGGCAATTGTTTGAATCCTGAAACAGATTTCGTGGCTCGACATTGAACATTTTCCAGTAGTTGGGTATCTTGTAGAAGGGGGAACCAGGCGACATTCCCATGTTCTAGGTGTGGTCGGACTAGGCTCTTGTACAACAAGACAAATGTACCAGGATTGATGTAGTCGAATGATGGTCTGCTCATGCCAACTAATCTGTTGGCCTTATTGGCTGCCCTTTCCGCATGCTGATTGAACTTTAGAGACTTGTTTACATACATGCCTAGGTTCTTCTCACAAGCGGTCTCCTCTAGCATGTTATGGGTCGTTACTTTGTTAGTATCTGGCAGCCCAGAACATGCGTTATCTAGAATGTTATCTTCTTCTTTTCGTTCGCTGATCATACCGCCAGTCCTGTAAGTGACTATCGACATGATCATAAGCATGTTATTAAACTCTGCTAAACTTGTGCAAACTATAGAAATCTTCAAACGAATTCAACCCGACACTAGTGTTGGCAACACTTAGCTGAATGGAATGAGCCCATTATTCAATTTACGACTGATTTACTTTCCTCTATAGAGGGAATATCCACAAAAAGAAGACTTTCTCTGTACACATGTTGAGGAGAGAAGGCTCTGGAGCAAGATATTCTGGAACGACAACTTTCTATCAAACTGTCATCATCAAACAGCTGGACAGTAAACATCAAGAAAATCCTTCAACAATATAAATTACCATCTGCATATACAACGTTGGAAAACCCACCAGACAAATTAGCATGGAAGCAAACAATCGCATCACATAGTAACACCTACTGGGAGAATAAACTTACGGAGCGGGCTGCGGAGAAAACTACGCTGAAGTACCTAAATACAGACAATTATAAAATCGCTATAGCACACATGATCTGGAGTAGCTGTGGAACACCTAAAACGTCAGTGTACAAAGCAACCATCAAAGACAAACTGCTCGTGCAGAGATACCATCTATTTGGTAGCTTAACTAGAAACAGAAAGGCAATAACCAAATGTCCACTGTGTAGCAATAAAATGGAAGATTTGCAGCACTTCCTTCTGGACTGTCCATGCAGAGCCAGAGCATTTTAGAAGCCCAACTATGACAAAGATCAGAACGTTGATGCAGCAACAGAATATCACGACTACAGATGAATGCTGTATACAAATGATATTGGATGCAAGTAAGCTTACGGATTTACACTTGGAGACATTCAAAAAATATGCAAGATAACTATGCTTTAACCTACATATGAAACTCTGGTCTACACCGACTTAAACCCTGATAGAAATCGTCTGTGAAACCAAATGACGTCGCGATTAATTGTAAATAACGTATAAAAAATTTTATAGTGAAATCAGATGGGAATATATACTCCATATTTGGAGGTTCGCCTGAAGAGAAACTCCAAGAGGCGGAATTTACATAACAAGGACAAGACTCTAATGAGCGCTTCCAACAAGGTGAACCAGAAAAGGGTGGAAAAGAACATCGCTTCAGCCCGAAGTGCAGCATACAGTCTCTTCGGTGCCGGCCTACACGAAAAAAATGACCTGAACCCAGTTGTCTGTCAGAAAATCTGGTTAATATATATTCTGCCAAGTCTAACTCATGGATCCGAGCTTTGGAAATTGGCCGCCAAAGAAACCGAGCCACTAGAGATTTTTGCCAGATCATTCCTGAGGCAGTTACAGAGCTTGTCTCCAAATACAGCAAACCCAGCTGTATATGGGCTTCTCGGAATCATACCTGTCGCCGTTGAAATACACAAGAAGGCACTCACTCTTCTAAGGAATCTGGTAGCAGACTCAATGGGTCGAGAGCATACAATCATACCGCGACAACTTGCAATGAAATCTCTCCAGTAAGTCATGGCTATCATACATACAACAGCTCCTCTTGAAATATTGTCTACCGTCGGCCCATGTTCTCCTAGCACAGCCTCCCTCAAAAACAGAATGGAAACATCGGGTCAACACAGGAATAGCAAGCTTCTGGGCCGCGAACCTATGGGACACAGCATCTGGAATGTCAACCATGTAGTTTATGTCGCAGTCAATGATCACACTTGAGAATGGTCCAGCTCCAATCTGGTCAGAGTCCACAGCAACTCTACGGGAGACCGAGAAGGCTATCGTCAAGGCCAGACTCCTGACCAGAACCTATCAACTCCAGTCTACCGTGGCAAAATGTGACAGAAAAGGCCCCATCTCTCCAGTCTGTCGGCTATGTAATGACGGCAACGAAGATACCTCACACTTACTGGTATCCTGTGCTGCCTTGGCAGAGACTCAACAGCCACACTCTCCAACTGTACAGAGCAATCCAGTGCAAGCTGAATGACGAAACTGTGACCCTGCTGCTGCTCAATCCATCGCATCCTGACATACCAGCGTCAATATCAGTAAAACACATATCCTTGATTGAACGAATCAGCAGAGACAAGATTCAAGATTCAAGATTATTTATTTTCGTATTTAGTCGTCAGTATTAGAGATTACAACAGGCAGTCCACCAAGGGCAAGCCTATGAAGTGGTGGACCCTAACCTATAAACATTAATTGCACAATATATTATGACATATATAATAGGATGTAACATAAACAAGCATATATTACGTGATACTATATGAACAGTAGGTGCATACATGTAGGATACAACAGTAAAACAGGACAATTACATTCATGAACATAACGGGATGTTGGGTAGGAGAGGAGGGGGGGGGGGTGGGCTCATCTATTATATATTACCATATTATTATTATTATTATTATTATTATTATTATTACTCCTATACAGTTTTACATTTGATGTTCTGTTCCGGTGAACAGGTGCCTTGAATAGTTCGACTGCAGCACCGCTCATAATAGGATTAGTAATGCTAAAAGAAGTTGGCATGCCTCCAGGTCAAGACAGTAAGTTAACATGTTAATTTGTGAGAAGTGCTCCGCTGAGCACTCCGAGCACAATCGGATTGGAAGGCACTGTCTCTTTGGGAAGCAATGTCTTCCATCACTGTGCCCAGAATGCCCAACAGGACACCTCAGCTCACTCCGGAAGCATGCCAAGTCGTTCCAGAGCTGTGCTGTGTAATGGCCATGGTGGTGGTGGTTAGTAGTGTGGTTTCTAGTAGTTGTCAATAATTATGTTTTTGATTTTTTTGGATGATTTTAACGTAAGAATTTGTGTACGTATGTCTGTATCTGTATTATTCCATAGTTGTATTGCTTGGTAGGATGGTGTTCGTGTAGCTGCCTCTGTTCGGTGGTATGTAACATGTAGGTTGGAACTTGTTCTTGTGTTGTGCGTATGTATGTCTGCATTTATTGAAAAAAGATTGGATAGAGATGAGGGTAGGTTGCCATTGTGGTAGTCCTTTAGAATTGCATATAATTGAACCCTTACAATGTCTTCGAGTTTTAGGATTTTGCTACCTTTGAAGGTGTCTTGTCCCCCTGCTGTTTGCGAAAATAGTTTGATAGATTGCTTTTGTAGTGATTTTAGTTTTTTAAGTTTATTTTGGTATGTATTGCTCCAGATAGCATTGCAGTAGGTTATGTGTGGAAGTATCAATGTGTTATACAGAGTTTTTAAGATATGAGATGGAAGATATGACCTGAGTCTGCATATGATACCAATATTCCTTGCTACTCCAGGAGTTTCGAAAAAAGTGGAAGCACTGAGACTGGTCTGTAGTTAGTAAAATCAGATGGATCTTTAGCTTTATAAATAGGTGTTACTCGTGCTATTTTTAGTCGTGATGGGAATATATCTTGTGAGAGTGAGAGATTGCAGATGTGATTTAGTGGGGTGAGTATTTCTGTTATACAGTGTTTAAAGATTTTCCATTTAAAGTTGTCAATACCTGCACTTTTAGTCGGGTTAATTTGCATCAAGATTGTATAGATTTCTTCATCTGTTGGTGTTAGGAACATTGAGTGTTGCATGTAGCTGCCTGACAAATAGTCTTTGACTGGATTCTAACCTGTCACAAAGAAAGAACCCGTCTCCTGACAGCTCTACGTCAGGACAACTGACCCACTGCACGTACATGTCTCTTCGTTCCTGTTTGCTATTCTGTTTTGCGTCATAATTAACTATCGTTATCGTGTTGCTTTCAATATAAACTGTTTTAAAACTCCACACGGAGGTTCCTCATTACTTGGGGGAATCTGCATGTAAAAGAAGAAGAAGAATAGCGTTCGAATGTGCAATTAGAAAATGTTAAAATTACGTCACATTCTTTTTCTTTTACAATCATTAAAATAGTTACTGACCAAAGATATGATATAAATATGTTGCTGAAGATAAGTAACTGGACGATGACTTGGTATATTTAAATTTTAAATTATTGAATAACTGAGAACAAGCTATTCGAACACAAGTGTCGCCGTTATCGATTAGAGATTCTAATTTTATCATGTCTAGTCTTGAGGCATATATTTAGTAAAATTTAGTCACATAATGAACGATGTAAAAACCAAATGTCGATGTGAGTTACAGAAATGAAACTATATTTAATAGTTACACTAATTTACCACGAAATTATATAATACGAAATCTGGTGTCTTATTTTTAATTTTTATCAAATTGCTTCAGATTCAGGATTATTTATTTCCATATATACACCTGTGCAAAAGTTAAGCACCACCCTATTTTTACGCACATGCGAGGGTATATTCATGTGCTATGAAGAAAGCAATAGCATAAACATTTATGTACCCATCCATCTTAGTGCAAGAGGTAATAATGCAACTAGAGGAATGCTGATTATGATGGTGGGGAAACACTGTATGTTTTTGTTCGAACTTGAAAACGAGGCCTGAATATGGTTACGTTGACACAACTGACAACTATTGCCCTACAGTTGACACACGTGGCTAGATTGTCATTAATGGTGTCTGAAAACGAAGTTTAACATCTGTGCACGAGTTTGAGACTCATTATTAATACCGGGTATATCCGCCTTGTGCTTGGATGACGGCCTGGACACGACCTCTCATGCTGGTCACCAACCGACTGATACGCCATTGTGGTATTCGTTGCCATTCAAGATGGAGTGCGTCTGTTAATTCCTGTAGGTTCTGCACAGGAGGATCCCTCCTTCTCACCATGTTTCCCAGAATGTCCCAGATATGCTCAATAGGGTTCATGTCAGGGCTCCTTGCTGGCCATGGTAGGGTTTCGATGGCATTCTGGCGGAGGTATTCATGCACAGCTCTAGCACGATGTGGTCGGGCGTTGTCATCCATGAATATAGGGTGGGTTCCAGGTGCATGATTTACAAAATGAGGGACCACAACTCTATCCAGTATGGAATCTTGATATCTTTGTCCATTTAGTGTTCCAGGTACAGTCAACAGATCCAGCTTACAATCAAATGAGATGCACCCCCATATCATAACGGAACCTCCACCAAATGGAACTTCTTCCATGATGTTACGTTGGTCGTACGCCGTGCGTCTGGACCTCCATACACGAGTTCGACCATCTGTGGCATGAAGCAGGAACCGACTTTCATCGGACCAGTGTACCCGTCTCCAGGATCTCATGTTCCAGTGTCTTCTTTTGTTGCACCACCTCAGACGCTCCTCTTTGTGGTGTGCAGTGAGGAGAGGACGTCTGACAGGTCTCCTAGCTTTCATGCCAGCAGCATACAGTCTCCTTTTGACGGTAGACATTGACACTCTATTGCGCGTTTCCCATTGCGGGCTGAGCACTCTGCTGTTGGTGAATGGAGATCTCCTAACAAGGCGTACTAGGGCTCGATCATCACGGGCAGTAGTCTTCTTCGGTCTTCCAGATCCAGGCCTGTCCTTCACCTCGTTAGTTTGCCCATGTTTTGCAATCAAACGACTGATTACAGTATGGTTAATGTTCAGCTGTCTGCCAATCTCTCTGCATGACATACCAGTGGTATGCATGCCTATGATTTGCCATTTCACACGATCACTTAACCTTCGTCTTGCCATAGCGGTTCACAATCAAGAGCTAATTCTCTCTCTACAAATAAACCACGGTCATGAACACAAAATTCCTAATCTTGTCGCCTAAATCTGTATGTAATGTTCTACACCTCAAACTGGACTTTTACATAACTGAACACGTGTGCTGTTTCCCGCCACGCACGGACATCAAGCGGCGTGAAGTCATGCATGCATGTTCATTTCGTACTTGGAATTATGTCAGCTAACGCGAGGACAAAAAGTATGGCAGCCTAGTTGTACCATCATGTTTCTACGTTCCATTGTTTTTGCTGGTGCTTAACTTTTGCACAGGTGTATAGATAAAAAATATAATACAAAATTTAAAAGTTAATATCAGTCATCCACCAAAGGCAAGGCCTATGATGTGGTGGATGCGGCGAAAATAATGTCTAAGTTTAAAATGTTTTCCCATAACTAATCAAGATCAATTGGTTGATGTAATTTATGAAGAGAATTAATATGAAACTATAAATAGCGACAAAGACAATGATACTAACTATGTAGGCAGTTTTCGTAACATTTGGCGTTGCATAATGGGATTGTGTTGCCTGGCAATATGTATATGGCAAGCAATCAATCTCAAGAACCCTATGATCTATCTACCGAGCCGAGTATGAAATTCTCACCAGCTCCTGATTCTATATCCTAGATTTCTGGTGCACAAAAAAGGAAAATCTCTGAAAAGGCAATGACTCCTAAGTCAGACACGCCAGCGGTGCAGAAAGGCACAGGTGGCTGTCCTAAAAAACTGGATGGTGGTAGATCGGGCAGTGGAATCAAGCGCAAGAAATAAAGAAATGTAGACCAGTTACCAAATCCAGAATACTCCTTAGAGTGCAAGAAATGCTGTCAGCTATTTACCCAGGGGGGGGGGGGGGGATAAACTTATAGAGTGCGAGAGGTGTGAAAAGAGGTTCTGCTTAGGGTGCACAGGCCTGTTAATCGAGGAATATGGAGTACTATCAAGCGATGTTTTACTCATCCATTGGTATTGTGTTGATTGCAACGAATCTGCAGTAAGTGCTGTCACATCAGATAAGCTGATAGAAGAAAAGTGTAAAGTTTATATGGAGGCACTCAGAAATGAACTAGAGAATAGATTGAAGGCAGTGGAAACATGTTGACAAAGTCAGAACAGGTATGAATACATTTAGGACAGAGCAGACAAAGATAAATGAAGAGTTGAAAAGTTCTTGTGCGTCAACTTTAATCTATCAGAGGTGACAAGACAGACTGCTCGTGAGCTCAAAGAAAGGGAAATCAGGAGGAAAAACGCGGGACTTAGGAAGGTCAACTCTGCTATTGTTCAACATGAAGACGATCATCCTACTTGGGCGGTACCATGTTGGATTTTGCATGGAAATCCTGGCAAGTCATGGAATTTGAAAATTTTAATTCGAGGACTGGAAAGTCATTGTTCAGTGTTTTTATCTTAGGTCATGGAAAATGGTAATCATGTAAATAAAAAGAAATTTGTTGCATAAATTATCTCTATGCAATAAAGATTGTGACAACAGCGTATCAAAATAAGGCTGTTTCTTGGTTGTCGTAAACAGGCAATATTCAGACATTTTGTTGAATATCTCAGATCTTATTTTTGGAGCTATGTCATAAACACAAATCTCCCAGATATTAATTCTTGGAGGGCATGGAATTTGTTAATTTTGGTCATGAAAAGTCATGGAATTTGAAGGTGTACGAACCCTGATTTTGGCTGATTCAACAGCTGAACGGATCGGGATGAAAATTTGGGAGATATGATTAAGCACTTAGGGCCATTAAAATTTGTTCAAAGGAAGTTGCTGGGTAAAAAATCATGTCCGCCTAGGACCAATCAAAATATTTTTAAGACTAATTTCTGTATCAAGCCAGAACTTGTAAAATTCTGACAAGAACATCTACATATATATGGCTCTAATGGAGAACATGGACTTTCTACTTGAAATGCCAATAATCTGGATGGGTGATACCAGCCCTTTGGGCCTCTTGTCATGTTTATTTTGCTAGATGTGCAAAATAAAGATGAAATTCTCATAGCTAATATCTTTATGTGTACATAACATCGCTACATGTGGGCTGATATACAAAATAACATGTAAATTATGTATGTCGATATCTATAGCCTGGTATAGATGGCTGGTTCCTGTACCTGACCGCTAATGGTAATTCCAAATACTAACTCACGAACGTGTATAAACTTTAAATATACAATTGCAAAAGAATTAATTATGTGGAAAAGTGGACTAATTTGCGCATTTCATTATTTGCATCATTGCCATGGCTACAGTACTGTACAGCTCATAAATAATTAACGTGTTACCGAAACAAAAACAGAAGCATGTTAGTTACATAGAACAAGTTGGAACACGATGTATGTAAAGAATGTTCCGTTGAATATTTTGGGGTTTATTTCATTGGAAGCCATTGCTGTGGCAGCAATGGCTTGCAATCAAATTAAGTCCAGAAATATTCAACAGTAGGTTTTATTCTGGTTGGGAAACATTTAAAGTTACCTCTGAGCTGTACTGTAATTCATGGCACTAGCATGCAAAACTGGGTTTTTTTATCCACAACCTCAAAATCTAAGTACTGTATGTACTATTGATTGCTGGTCTTGAAATGAGATTGCAAACTTAATACTATTCTTCTTATTCTTTCAGTCAACGACTTTGAAACCAGACACCATGCTGACTCGATTATTCCGTGCTCATGGCAATTTCTGTTCCTCACACCCCTGGGAGGTGATCATTGGCACAATAACGGTAACAATATGCCTAATGTCCATGAGGCTGTTTGCTGGAGAAGAGAAGATCTGTGGTTGGAACTATCAATGTATCGTAGAAGAGGTAAGTAATTATTATGATACATCTTCAAAATTAGCTTCGCAAGACAATGCTTAAGGAGAGGTTGCTGCCCTCTTAGTTTACCACAGCAATCAGCAGCCGTGATAAAAGCTGTGGTAAGCTTAATTTGCCAGAGCAAATATTTGCCGTGGATGAAAAAAATCATTCGTTCAGTTAGTTTTATTGGCTGCTTAAACCTAGATGTAGTATTTGAGTCATATCTATGTGTAAGCCTGTGAGGTGCTTCAAATATTACAAGCCCAGCTACTTACAAAATGTACATTAAATGTTATTTTAGCATCGATACCAGGTATTAATCATGATGCCACCTTAAAGCAAGGTTCTACAATTCACTAAAAGTAGAACAAAGATTATAATTGATGAAATGTGAAAGAATGCTGTAGTAGTTCTGTGGTAAACCACTTCTGCCACTGCATTTTTGTGCCGTTGCAAAATTATCCGAATTTCAAGGACTGGGGTTGTTGGCAGATTTTATATATTGGTCATATAAATATATATATATATATATATTTATTAAAATGGTACATCTGACCATAGACTAACAAATCCACATCTCACCCCTGATTTAGATCAGAACGGGTCAAAATATTTCTGGGAACATATGGTTTGTTTTGGTGATTGTTGATGGCTCAAAGCTGTTGATAGCAAAAGTCCTTATAGTAAATTAATCAGTCATGTCAATAATATTTTTGTCATCTTTTGAGCGATTAATATTTATGCTAACTATCATGACTATGGTCAAAATGATTGTATGTGTACCGTAAAAATTCGACTAAAGCATGCAGTTTTTTGGTCAAATTACATGTTCTAGGAAGGGAGGTGCATCCTATAATTGAGAACATTCCTTGAGCACATTTTTATGAATGGGCTATTGATGATTAATAATTCCTTTGTTATACCAAGCCGTGGGTGTTGTTTTTGTACGTTTTTGGCTCAGACGTACATAATAATCCTGGGTAGCCCGGTTATGAATGGGGGTGGGGCATGGGGGGTCATGTGGTCGGGTGCCGGTTGTATACTGCTGGGTAGGTAAGGCGTTAGGTCGTTGGGGTGTGTGTCGGGTGGTGGTATAGGTGAATGAATCTAATGCCAGATCTATCGGCGGTAATGGATACGCATCTTTGATGCTTAGATCATTAAGGTGGTGGTAGTCAATGAAAAACTGCAAAGATCCGTCCTTCTTGCCTGCCAGTCCCATGGGACTGGCCTAGGTGGGAAAATTATAGTGCGGACGTCGTTGAAAGCGCGGGGTCTTTTCCGATATATCACCTCTACAGATAGGTAAGTCCATAAAGATCGTAAATCTAAGACGATCGGAGTGAAAATCGGTGGGCACCTTGGCCATACATACCTCACAAGGTCCACCGAGTTTCCTTACGATCGGCCAAGTATTAACGGAGTTATGTCTAGTGCCCAAGGGAATACCTGACCAATATGCGTACATCTATATCGGACTTGTGTAATTTGGGACGGAAATTTTCGTATATATCGTAGCTATATGTCAAGTCCATAAAGATCGTAATTCTTACACGATCGCGATGAAATTCGGTAGACACGTTGTCCGTACATAGGACACGCGGTTTCCCGAGTTTCGTCGCGATCGGCCAAGTATTAACGGAGTTAGGTCTAGTGTCCAAGGGAATACCTGACCAATATGTACGTGGGCGATGGGATACCGGCGCTATCGGGGTGACTCGGCGTATAGTTAATAACTGTGCAACGCTTTATAGCAACACTAATATCGGACCGTGGGTGTATAGGGAACCCTTGCGGGAACGGGGTCTTGTCTAAATCTAAATTAACTATACGCCTTGTCATCCCGATAGCGCAGGTATCCCATCGCCCACGTACATATTGGTCAGGTATTCCCTTGGACACTAGACCTAACTCCGTTAATACTTGGCCGATCGCAACGAAACTCGGGAAACCGCGTGTCGTATGTACGGACAACGTGTGTACCGATTTTCATCGCGATCGTGTAAGAATTACGATCTGTATAGACTTGACATATAGCTACGATATTTCTGTCCAAAATTACACAAGTCCGATCAAGTCCGATATAGATGTACGCTAGATTACCTTTGTACCCGATCTAATAACTTTCTAAATAGTAGGACCACCGCCGTGAGATTTACGGACCACCATTCCCGCAAGGGTTCCCTATACACCCACGGTCCGATATTAGTGTTGCTATAAAGCGTTGCAAAGATATTAACTTTGCAACGAGTCACCCCGATAGCGCCCGGTATCCCATCGCCCACGTACATATTGGTCAGGTATTCCATTGGACACTAGACCTAACTCCGTTAATACTTGGCCGATCGCGACGAAACTCGGGAAACCGCGTGTCCTATGTACGGACAACGTGTCTCCCGAATTTCATCGCGATCGTGTAAGAATTACGATCTGTATAGACTTGACACATAGCTACGATATATCTGAAAATTTCTGTCCAAAATTACACAAGTCCGATATAGATGTACCCTAGATTACCTCTGTACCCGATCTAATAACTTTCTAAATATTAGGACCACCGCCGTGAGATTTACGGACCACCGTCCCGCAAGGTTTCCCTATACACCCATGCTCCGATATTAGTGTTGCTATAAAGCGTTGCAAAGATATTAACTATACGCCTAGTCATCCCGATAGCGCAGGTATCCCATCGCCCACGTACATATTGGTCAGGTATTCCCTTGGACACTAGACCTAACTCCGTTAATACTTTAATTAATAAATTAAATGTTATATTTTAGATTCCCGTGGCGAAGGGTAGGAAATGTCGAGTACGATATGAGAAGGAGGGTGGTCGTAGACCACCTTAGACATATCGAGAATAAGTATGGAGAAATGGAAACATTTTTTCCACAAGGCCTGGTCATAGATATGGACAGTTTGTTAAACCTATACGAGCGGGACGGGGTCCATTTGACGGCCGAGGGGCAAAGCATTATGGTCAAATCAGTAGTGAAGCTGGTAGAAACTCACACAGAGCAACTTCCTTCCCAGGCTGGAGAAGGAGAAAAAAGGGAAGAAGAAGAAAGTCGTGAAAGAGAAAATTATTTTGCATTTGAATCCACAGAGACATCAGAATGCCCAATAACAGGACGAAAATATAAACATGAAATATCGATAAAAATTACTTGTTCATATTAATATTAATAATATTTGCCTTGTGTTTTGTTTTCCGATATAGATGTACCCTAGATTACCTATCCGATCAAATAACTTTCTTTATATATCTATAAAAATTACTTGTTCACTTGTTCATAACATTTACACAATATTAATAATATGTGCCTTGTGTTTTGTTTTCTATATATGGATCATAAATGTACCGTTGACATATAGCTACGATATATCTGAAAATTTCTGTCCAAAATTACACAAGTCCGATATAGATGTACCCTAGATTACCTCTGTACCCGATCTAATAACTTTCTTTATATTAGGACCACCTCCTAGAAATTTACAGACCCCGTTCCCGCAAGGGTTCCCTATACACCCACGGTCCGATATTAGTGTTGCTATAAAGCGTTGCAAAGATATTAACTATACGCCTAGTCATCCCGATAGCGCCCGGTATCCCATTGCCCACGTACATATTGGTCAGGTATTCCCTTGGACACTGGACCTAACTCCGTTAATACTTGGCCAATCGCGACGAAACTCGGGAAACCGCGTGTCCTATGTACGGACAACGTGTCTACCGAATTTCATCGCGATCGTGTAAGAATTACGATCTGTATAGACTTGACATATAGCGAAGATATATCTGAAAATTTCTGTCCAAAATTACACAAGTCCGATATAGATGTTCCCTAGATTACCTATGTATCCGATCTAATAACTTTCTTTATATTAGGACCACCTCCTAGAAATTTACAGACCCCGTTCCCGCAAGGGTTCCCTATACACCCACGGTCCGATATTAGTGTTGCTATAAAGCGTTGCACAGTTATTAACTTTGCAACGAGTCACCCCGATAGCGCCCGGTATCCCATCGCCCACGTACATATTGGTCAGGTATTCCCTTGGACACTAGACCTAACTCCGTTAATAATTAACCCATCGCGACGAAACTCGGGAAACCGCGTGTCCTATGTACGGACAACGTGTCTACCGAATTTCATCGCGATCGTGTAAGAATTACGATCTGTATAGACTTGACATATAGCGAAGATATATCTGAAAATTTCTGTCCAAAATTACACAAGTCCGATATAGATGTACCCTAGATTACCTATGTATCCGATCTAATAACTTTCTTTATATTAGGACCACCTCCTAGAAATTTACAGACCCCGTTCCCGCAAGGGTTCCCTATACACCCACGGTCCGATATTAGTGTTGCTATAAAGCGTTGCACAGTTATTAACTTTGCAACGAGTCACCCCGATAGCGCCCGGTATCCCATCGCCCACGTACATATTGGTCAGGTATTCCCTTGGACACTAGACCTAACTCCGTTAATAATTAACCCATCGCGACGAAACTCGGGAAACCGCGTGTCCTATGTACGGACAACGTGTCTACCGAATTTCATCGCGATCGTGTAAGAATTACGATCTGTATAGACTTGACATATAGCGAAGATATATCTGAAAATTTCTGTCCAAAATTACACAAGTCCGATATAGATGTACCCTAGATTACCTATGTATCCGATCTAATAACTTTCTTTATATTAGGACCACCTCCTAGAAATTTACAGACCCCGTTCCCGCAAGGGTTCCCTATACACCCACGGTCCGATATTAGTGTTGCTATAAAGCGTTGCACAGTTATTAACTTTGCAACGAGTCACCCCGATAGCGCCCGGTATCCCATCGCCCACGTACATATTGGTCAGGTATTCCCTTGGACACTAGACCTAACTCCGTTAATAATTAACCCATCGCGACGAAACTCGGGAAACCGCGTGTCCTATGTACGGACAACGTGTCTACCGAATTTCATCGCGATCGTGTAAGAATTACGATCTGTATAGACTTGACATATAGCGAAGATATATCTGAAAATTTCTGTCCAAAATTACACAAGTCCGATATAGATGTACCCTAGATTACCTATGTATCCGATCTAATAACTTTCTTTATATTAGGACCACCTCCTAGAAATTTACAGACCCCGTTCCCGCAAGGGTTCCCTATACACCCACGGTCCGATATTAGTGTTGCTATAAAGCGTTGCACAGTTATTAACTTTGCAACGAGTCACCCCGATAGCGCCCGGTATCCCATCGCCCACGTACATATTGGTCAGGTATTCCCTTGGACACTAGACCTAACTCCGTTAATAATTAACCCATCGCGACGAAACTCGGGAAACCGCGTGTCCTATGTACGGACAACGTGTCTACCGAATTTCATCGCGATCGTGTAAGAATTACGATCTGTATAGACTTGACATATAGCGAAGATATATCTGAAAATTTCTGTCCAAAATTACACAAGTCCGATATAGATGTACCCTAGATTACCTATGTATCCGATCTAATAACTTTCTTTATATTAGGACCACCTCCTAGAAATTTACAGACCCCGTTCCCGCAAGGGTTCCCTATACACCCACGGTCCGATATTAGTGTTGCTATAAAGCGTTGCACAGTTATTAACTTTGCAACGAGTCACCCCGATAGCGCCCGGTATCCCATCGCCCACGTACATATTGGTCAGGTATTCCCTTGGACACTAGACCTAACTCCGTTAATAATTAACCCATCGCGACGAAACTCGGGAAACCGCGTGTCCTATGTACGGACAACGTGTCTACCGAATTTCATCGCGATCGTGTAAGAATTACGATCTGTATAGACTTGACATATAGCGAAGATATATCTGAAAATTTCTGTCCAAAATTACACAAGTCCGATATAGATGTACCATAGATTACCTATGTATCCGATCTAATAACTTTCTTTATATTAGGACCACCTCCTAGAAATTTACAGACCCCGTTCCCGCAAGGGTTCCCTATACACCCACGGTCCGATATTAGTGTTGCTATAAAGCGTTGCACAGTTATTAACTATACGCCGTGTCACCCCGATAGCGCCGGTATCCCATCGCCCACGTACATATTGGTCAGGTATTCCCTTGGACACTAGACCTAACTCCGTTAATACTTGGCCGATCGCGACGAAACTCGGGAAACCGCGTGTCCTATGTACGGACAACGTGTCTACCGAATTTCATCGCGATCGTGTAAGAATTACGATCTGTATAGACTTGACATATAGCGAAGATATATCTGAAAATTTCTGTCCAAAATTACACAAGTCCGATATAGATGTTCCCTAGATTACCTATGTATCCGATCTAATAACTTTCTTTATATTAGGACCACCTCCTAGAAATTTACAGACCCCAGAATACCTAAATCTCACGGCGGTGGTCCTAATATTTAGAAAGTTATTAGATCGGGTACAGAGGTAATCTAGGGTACATCTATATCGGACTTGTGTAATTTTGGACAGAAATTTTCAGATATATCGTAGCTATGTGTCAAGTCTATACAGATCGTAATTCTTACACGATCGTGATGAAATTCGGGAGACACGTTGTCCGTACATAGGACACGCGGTTTCCCGAGTTTCGTCGCGATCGGCCAAGTATTAACGGAGTTAGGTCTAGTGTCCAATGGAATACCTGACCAATATGTACGTGGGCGATGGGATACCGGGCGCTATCGGGGTGACTCGTTGCAAAGTTAATATCTTTGCAACGCTTTATAGCAACACTAATATCGGACCGTGGGTGTATAGGGAACCCTTGCGGGAACGGTGGTCCGTAAATCTCACGGCGGTGGTCCTACTATTTAGAAAGTTATTAGATCGGGTACAAAGGTAATCTAGCGTACATCTATATCGGTCTTATCGGACTTGTGTAATTTTGGACAGAAATTTTCAGATATATCTTCGCTATATGTCAAGTCTATACAGATCGTAATTCTTACACGATCGCGATGAAAATCGGTACACACGTTGTCCGTACATACGACACGCGGTTTCCCGAGTTTCGTTGCGATCGGCCAAGTATTAACGGAGTTAGGTCTAGTGTCCAAGGGAATACCTGACCAATATGTACGTGGGCGATGGGATACCTGCGCTATCGGGATGACAAGGCGTATAGTTAATATCTTTGCAACGCTTTATAGCAACACTAATATCGGAACATGGGTGTATAGGGAAACCTTGCGGGACGGTGGTTCGTAAATCTCACGGCGGTGGTCCTAATATTTAGAAAGTTATTAGATCGGATACAAAGGTAATCTAGCGTACATCTATATCGGACTTGTGTAATTTTGGACAGAAATTTTCGGATATATCGTAGCTATATGTCAAGTCCATAAAGATCGTAATTCTTACACGATCACGATGAAAATTCAGTCTTCTCGGATGGGACTTTAAACTGAGGTCCCGTCACACAGTGCCCATCACTGTGTGAACGTGAGCTAGGGTTAGGTAGGCAAGAAATTTCGGCATAGTCAAAGTAAACCGGATGCTGAATGGATCCCTCCTCGGATGGAACCACGCAACATACGGATTACAAAACCAAAACCAAATTGCTAGAATTAGAATCTTTCGGAATTTTCGAGGGGACTATGGAGGGATGTAACCCGGATGACTGACCGAGTTCGTCCTCGGACGGACACAGTCACCATACGAGCTACCTAACCAATCAAAATCAAACAAGTGCGCGCTGGTGCCTGCTCGGATGATGGCCAGAAGACCAAATGGGTCCCAGGACCCGAAAGACCCCACACCCCAACCTCCCCACTCCCCCCAAAGGGGCCGGGAGGTCTCTGACCTAAAGCCCCCCCCCCCCTTGGGTGCATCAGGTCATAAGACCGTACGCACCTCCCCCGACCCAACACCTACCCCATCCCTTACCCACCCCTGTTAGGTCCAGGTTAGGCCATCCCCATTACACACGCCCAAGCATGAGGAGCAACAAAAAAAGCCATGGAAAAGAACAGCAACATGAGACAAAATCGAGAGACAACGATCAACACACACACACACAGAGAGAGACACAAGCTAATGCACAAACCGACGTCACAAGAATTCAACAGAAACCATAAAGGCCAGGCGTGAGTCTAGACCCTAGCATTGGGAACTAGCATATAAACGCCTCAAATATTAC
The DNA here is from genome assembly GCA_034401795.1 of Chaetoderma sp. LZ-2023a. Lineage (NCBI taxonomy): Eukaryota > Metazoa > Mollusca > Caudofoveata > Chaetodermatida > Chaetodermatidae > Chaetoderma > Chaetoderma sp. LZ-2023a. The sequence goes on along the minus strand of CM067360.1, from coordinate 103,088,515 downwards.
AACACACACACACACAGCACATTTTTGGGTCGAAATTTTTCTTAAAAAGTCAAAGATTATACCACGGAAATTGAACTAAATGCTACATGTACCCTAGACAATTTGCTCCGCCTGACGACTATGTTCAATGTATACTCCAAAAACACCAAGCGGAAGTGAAATTATAAAATTGGGGCGCCTAAATATTGCTTATTCTTTAATAAGTATCACTTACTACATCAAAATTAATCCAGAATTTGACATAAAATGGCGTCGAGAAAAGATGCATGTATAAATCACGTGAATCGCCTCCAGTCGCAAAATATCTTTATTCTAATTAGAGCGAGTACTCGGATATAAATATTCTGGACTCGGAAATTGCTATATATATCATCATTGCGCGATAGGAACTGAATGTTCCCATACCCGTTTGATAACCAACTCCCGTTAGCGCATAAGAGTACACAGCGCCTCCAATCGCAAAAGAGCCAGATAACCAACTCCCGTTAGCGCATAAGATCACACAGCGCCTCCAAGCACAAAAGAGCCATTACATTCTGTTTCTGTCACGTGATTTCTATATTTTCAAGGAAACATTTTATGCCAAAAATAGATTGATTTTGATGTAATAAACGATCTTTATGGAAGATACACAATATTTAGGGGGTCTTATTTAATAATTTCTCTTCCACCATGAACATTTTTAGTCATACATTAAACATAGCGTTGAGTGATGGTAATTTTTTATACCAATTTTCGATTTTTTAAAGGTACGTTTTTCTAAATTTAACAGCGTCTTATACTTGAATACAAGAGTTTTTTGGTCAGATTTGGGACAGCGTTCTATATTCGAAGGCAGCCATTAGTCGAGAAATCATAGTATATGTCTAAGATTTGAATTGTAAAAATGTTTATCTGCGTAGCGTTTCATGAATTTAGTCAAAACTGATTTATATTTTTATTTAACTGTCTCGCTGCTGCAAGCCACTAGACAATTATTTTGAACAATGAAACAAAACCTTTGAATTGCTGAATATTTTGAAACAATTTGACTGAATGTTGTTGGAGCCACGAACAACTATCAGCCAAATTGTTTTCCAAAATATTTAGCCGGTCCAGAGATATAGCCCCTAGAATATGTTGTCAGACAGTTATGTTTATTTATTTAATATCTGCAGGATGTGAAAAGCTCAGATGTGATAATATTGTCCATTACTAGATGCCTGGCTGTGGTGTACATCTATTTACAATTTAGGAACCTCAGGAAACTTGGATCTAAATACTTATTAGGTGAGTGAAACTGCTGTATATGTGTGTGTATATATATATATATTATATATATATATAAGCAAATAATTTTACTTCCTTGCCCAAATCTTATCAATTAAGCATGTTAAAGCTGAAGGGAAATATAGTAATGTCTACAAAGAACATGCTGATTCATTTATTAGCTCACCTGGCCAGAATGGACATGTGACCTTATACCATGACAACCGTCCATCGCCTGTCCGTCAACCTTTTGTTTAAACATGTTGTCAAGAGCCACGACAGATTTCAATTAAGTTTGTGACAAAATGGGCTCAAATAACCATAACGCCCAACAAATCAATATTGTTATATTTGCATTCCTGGAGAGGACTATTCTTTTGATTTACCACTGGAATGACCTGCTTGATAAACGAGCCAGTAATTCCAGTGGTGAAGTTTTCTAAAATAGTATTCTTGGCCTGCAATAGGACATTCAGTAAGCAAATATTTAGATTTCGTTGACCGAATTTGACAATTGAATGGTTATACAGAACACTCCTCATTTATATTTAAGTGAAAGCTTTTACTGAATTCATTCTGACAACCTGTAATAAGTTAACAAAACATGTGTGGCAGTATTCACAAAGAATTGGTAGCTAGCTTGTTGTAAAGTAGACAACAGACCAATCAGAATGCTGCATTTAACTCTTATTTTGTACACATGTACCGGTGCATATGCAGCGACATGCTCCCATACCTAAGGCCATTGTTAGGAAATAGCTAGTTTAGCATAACCATATCCTAAAATATGAACACGCAGCATGCGATAATTATTGATTATTAATTACAATTATTAACACAAAAGTTGTCTATGTAGGAGTGCCCCATATTCATCATATTTCCATACATCAATGGATTGAATGGGTGTAATGGTTCATCATTTGGAAGAATTTAAGTAGAAAAATTATTTATTAGTTCTGAAACCAATACCCAAACATAGAATCGAGCGGATCATGCTACAAACTATTTCCTAACAATGGTTTTAGTCTGGCCTCTCCAAGAGAATTTTAAAGGGAGCGATCACTGCTCTCCTGAATTAAAATTTACGCTATCGAGGCAAGCAGTGTCAGTACTTGCCTATATTCGGCCATTGTTACAAAGCAATGTAGACAAGCAATAAGATACTTCCCTAAAATTAAATTTAGGCGAGAGGAGAGGTCTACAACATGTACTTCGTGAATATGGCCCTTGTGTTGTATAGTGTGTTCAAATCCATATAAACTACCATGAGATCATATTCTAGAGAAATTAGTTATCAACGCATGTTAATAATGATGGCAATGACTTATATATTATACCCGGTATATGGAAATTTTACTTTATGGTTTTATGATATACATTGTAAGCGTATGTATACACACATCCTCTGGTACATATACATGTAATACGATTGCATGCTGAAATTCATCTTGCCAGGCATCTTGCGTGTCTTGAAGTTAGTTTTCAATGGTTTGCACCTCTGAAGATGCAGTGTACAGTGCAGCTTGGAAGATAACTGACATGTTTCCAAAACAAAATAAAACGTAGTACTGGTGAATATGTATGACTTAATTTGATTGGAAGCCATTTCTGCGTAAGGCAGCAATGGCTTCTAAACTAATTTAAGACAAAAATATTCAACAGAACATTACTTGTCCGTCCATCTGCCTGCCCATTAAACTGTTTGTTTTTATTTTGGAAACATTGTCGCTTGTTTGTGAGGTGTACACTGTCATGACGGTTGAGATCAGTAGGTCCTGTATTTTGGATATTTCCAATGATTGACTTGCTTTGTTTGGTTTGTGCACAGCATCTCGGTGTACAGTTTGCACTTTAATGTTGTTTTGTATGTTCTTTGTTTTCAGGAATATCTGGTGTCTTTACAATCTTCTCAAGTTTTGTCTTCAGTATTGCTGTCATCAATATTCTGGGCAATGATTTAACTGGGCTCAAGTAAGTTGGCTACTCATGGATGCATTAGTCATGGCAATTGTTATCCTTGACAGTGTACACATGAAATAATTCCTAGCTGTCTGTGCTTGCATAGTTGTTTCTGAAATGACTAGGCCGGTTACAAATTTTTTTACCATGAAACTGTGTCAATTTTAGGTTTATCTGACTAAAAATATTCAAATCTGATTTCACAAACAAGTCTACAAGACTAAAAGTATGTATATATATATATATATATATATGTGTGTGTTTGCATTGTGTGTGGTGCGTGCGTATTTATTTACATCCATACATTAGTTTTGTGCACAAAGACCTCGTTTCACTGGTCGATTTGAAGTATATTTGGCAGGAAGCATCCTTAGGGTATACATGTAGAGACTAGATATCCAAGGTTCTTCAAACGAAGCCATTCAGGCAATTTGGCCGACGGCTATCTTGGATTTTGGCCAATTTTTTTAAACGTCTAAAGGCTCCGTAACCGCTTTGGGGACAGATTCAAAACCCATGAAATATCATCTACAAAATGTAGGACAAGAGCTGAAACAAGTTTGTTCAAGGGAACTTGGCTTCTGCAGTGGTCTTGAGAAATATCTATTTGCAGACAGACCTGGGGTCAAATACTTTCAAAAGTATTTAAATGCAAATGCAAATACTTCACATTGGTTCAAATGCAAATACTTTTCTAAAAGTATTTCAATTGCTTAAATACTTTCAAATGCGTTTCATTACTGTAATAGCCATATCAGATATAACTCATGATTTCTGAGACGAAATGGTTTAAATAGTTGTACACTGTATTATAACATGTACCAGGCAGCAGCATCTTTCAGTTAAATTGATTTCGAACTGTTCAAAAGTTACATATATACCAATATACATGTAGAGTTGAACTCGTATTAACAGACCATCCAAAGGAGAATAGAGCTTCTCACTTAAATCTTTAACACTAATTCTGAACTCCTGGAATGACTAGCTCGGTGACCTAGCCAGTCGTTACAGTGCTAAATTTTCAAAAAATTTATCTTGGTCTTCAAATGGCCATTTTCTATGAGAAAATTTAAAATTTCTTGAACAACTTTGAGGGTTAGAGTTAATGCATGATCTTTTATTACGTAGAGGGTCAAATGTATTGCTTTTAAATTGGACTTGCAAATTGAAGAAAGTGGTCTGTATACAAGATAGCTCTCTTATTGGCACATCTGAGGAATTGCTGTGCATGATATAACATGGAATTAAGGACTACCGTAACTCAGAAGAAACATAGAATTTTTCACATGTGGAACATTGTGTGTTTCAGTGAAAGTAAACCCTCCTATTCAGTTTCTTTATATATTTCTTGCAAAATCATAAGTTTCTTCCAGGTAGCTGGTGACATTTTAAACTGTGACCTTCATATTCTTTTCTCAGACTGAAAAGTTAGCCTACCTGGGGCTCACTCCAGGCAAATTGTTTTCAAAATATTTAAGAGGGGACCTTAAGACAAGTGATCTCTTAGGATAGGACAGCTGTTGAAAATTTAAAAAATAATTTGACTAAGTCTTTGCTGCATTAGATGGTCAGATGTTGTATTGGATATTATAAACAGGTAGTCAATAAAGCAGATTTGACAGGAACTTATTCATTACAGTAATAAATATCTTAGCAGTGGAAGATTAAATAAATATTACACATTCTTAGAGCTAAGATCCTTTTAGTTTGAAAATGTTTGCACTGAAAGTAATTTCTCAATTAAGAATAAATACCTTTCAGTCAACTTGTTTTCAAATGGACATTCCTTATGATAAATTTTCTACATTATTGATTGATTTATTCCATTAAATAGTTAAACACTAATTTGTATAGTTTAAATTTTTATAAATCCACAAAGCCCCTTTTATTGCTGTGATGTGCCCTATGGTATTCATTCACCTAGTATATTCATTTTCACACACACATCCAAGCCACTTCTAATCTTACCTGCCCTCACTGGCTAAACTCACATTATTCTAGAAAATTTACCCCTGGAATGACTGGCTCGATAACCGAACCAGTCATTTCAGTGGTAAAGTTTCAAAAAAGTCTTCACTTGCTCTGCAAATTGACAGTTTCTGTGAAAAGATTAAAGTTTTCTTGAACAAATTTGTGGGTTAAAGGGTTAAGTTATAGAATAGAATTATAGGCATGCGTCCCTAGTTCAACTTCACAACTAAAAAATTTATATTAATTTATACGGAATTTATTACATTTACATGTAGATACACAATTTAAACCTCTAACTTCAACAATTTTATTTTCAAGCATCCTGGTGTGAATATGCATCTTTAAGGCGTTACCATAATAACGTTCCCTCTGCTCTTTACCTACAGTGAAGCTTTACCATTTTTCCTGTTAATAATTGACCTGAGCAAAGCGAGTACACTTGCCCGATACGCACTCAGTTCATCATCACAGGATGAGATCCGCAGTAATATAGCCAAGGGAATGGCGTTTCTTGGTCCAACTATCACGCTAGATGCCTTGGTAGAAATTCTCGTCATTGGTATCGGCACATTGTCAGGTACAGTACATGCATTCACATATTGTACTATTGTGTTCAGTGAAGCGTACATTATGCTTCAGGTATGCACACTTTGATCTGATATTACAGGCTAATAAGAAATAATGTATCCAATTCTTTATATGATGCAGTAAACATGTTGGATTAATTTTTCATGCAAGGTCATCTCAAGGTCCTATGCAAAAAATAATGGCGTTTTTGGAATTCTTGCGAAATTACAGTTCTAGAAATACCAATTTCATCAAGATTGATCAATGGGTTGTTGAATTATGGTCATTTGAATATTGGCAGCCACACCCCTTTTGGCCAAAATCGCCAAAATTGAGGGGACTATATTTCAGAAACCGCTTGTCCGATCAAGTTAAAACTTGAATTATCTTCAGCCCCAATAACCGTATATACCAATTTTCAGCAAAATCTGAAGGGCGAGGTTTCATCCATCGGGTGATCTGGCACGGAATGGCCCATAGCTCCGTCTGCGGAAACTCGACAAGTCTATCACTACATGTAGTGTGTACGAATTGTATGTCTGATAAATTTACAATTTAATAAACATTGTGTTATTTTGAAACTAATTTGACTGGGTGTCATGCAGTAACAGTCCCCAGTCAATGTAGTTCCAAAATATTCAACATCTTGCTTCTATTGAAAATACCTTGGAATTTAGATTCTGTGAATTCCTTATTCACAGCTTCAAATCGATTCCAACATGTGTAACTATGTGGGTGGAGCTTAGCTAGAAATGGGCGGGGCATAGCTAGAAATGGATCCATCCATGGTGTTTATTTCCTGTTTCATTTCTCCAGGTATCAAGCAGTTGGAAACGATGTGTTGCTTTGGCTGTCTTTCAGTGATTGCAAACTATTTGGCATTCATGACCTTCTACCCGGCCTGTCTTTCACTCCTGTTAGAGGTAATTTAACACTTATCAGCCAAAATGGCTTCAGCACTGGTCTTGAGAAATGTCCATTTGCAGACTGAGAGAAGCCTTTTTTAGAAGATTTACCACTGGAATAACTGGCTCGATAACCGAGCCAATCATTTCAGTGGTAAATTTTCAACTATAGTCTTCTCGGTCTGCAAATGGACATTTTCTATGAAAAAACTGAAATTTTATTGAACAAATTCGAGGCTTAAAGCGTTTACGGTCCAGCTGGTGCAGACCAGCATTGTCATTGGTTTTAAGGGATTTACAACCCAAGAGAACAGGGGTCGACTTAACTTTTAAAGTTTACTGGCCACCCGGGCCCGCAAAGTTCAAAAGGAGCTGGCCCGACAGGAATATAACTGGCCCGAAGGCTTCACCAAAGGTATTTTTAAACTAATGCTGGGTTACCTTGTGTTAGGTGTGGGACCTAAATGTAAGTTATGTAGCTGGAAATTTTATCTAGCCCGCCGGACTTGGTACTTGAATTTTTAGCCGGTCTGATGTAAAAGCCACTGGCCTCGGGTCAGAGGGCCAGTGCTTAAGTCGACCCCTGATTTTTGATAATTTACCAATCAATGGTAAACTTTTCAAAATAATTTTTTGTCATGTAATTGTAAATGGACACACACTGAGCCAATCTCATAATAATTTTAATCATAAAACCTGACTATGAGTTAAACCTAACACGAGGATAGTAGAAATTTGAAGTGGTCACTTGTTTATTGACAACTACTATTTGTTAGTTGTCGAGTCTGTTGAGCTTGTACTGTAGACACGCTTACTAAAAATGTATCCAGTGTGCACTAAACACTGAAGTCCTATTCTGCAGAAAGATGTAACTGATTGGAGATAAGGCTACACCAACCAATGGACCTTTCCCTATTTAGCTGTGCCCCGCCCATCACTAGCTAAGCTCCACCCACACCTTGCCATGTTGGGATTGATCGATCCCCAAATGGCCTAGCTATCAATACTATACAGGGAAGCTGTTGAATATTTTGTAACTAATTTGACTGGGTGCTGTTGCTGCCTATGGCAGCAACAGCGCCCAGTCAAATTAGTTTCAAAATATTCAACAGAATATTTATTAAATAGTAAAAGCAAACAATTTGTACAACAACGCATAGACTGTCTTCAAATATGCGTTCGTGATGTACTTATCGACGTCATTCATTATGATGTCATTGTACACATCGCGTAGTTCATTATGACATCATATGATGGGTGGGTACTTAGGAAAGGTGAATTAGTGTATAGCGGGTCATATCTCATGTGTTTAAGTATCCTTACAGTATAATGAGGGGACATGACACAATGAGCTTGGGGTCAAAAGGTCAAAGGAAAAGTTCATTGTGAGAGACTTTGCAATGCTAATTTCGGCTTGGTTAATCTTACTGAACCCAAACTTGGACTAATACTTCCTTATGAGGAGAGGGCATGAGACATTGGCCTTAGGGTAAAACAGTTTAGGTCTTTGTAACCTTGTTAAAAAGCTGGGGTTAACATTAACATTTTGTGTTTAGCTCAACTTCACCATTTATAACGCTTTGTTAATGATACTGGGCACGAACTTGGACACATGCTTGCTTATGATGACTGACTATAATGCTAGCCAGTCTTCATGCGACACTGATCCATTGTGCGATGGTGGTGGGATGGTGACCTGCACATTTTTAGCCATCTGTGATTGTCTTTCATGTTTCGATTTTCTGATCACTATTCATGCAAGTTTGGATCATTTTATCACTTTGACTAATTCAGGCCATAGATTTTCGCATACATGTCATCAAGATTAAATCTGAATTCATTGTCTGTTACTTTACTAGGTATCGCATGGGAAGAACCAGGATCGGCCTGTCTGGCAGCTACAACAGATCGCTAAATCTGTGCAGAATGAGGAAGAAGACCAGAAACCGAACCCTGTCACTCAGAGAGTTAAAATTATCATGGTCAGTAATGTATTCGGGGCATAGATGCTTTCATAAGTCTTTTTATTTGCTATGGAAAAATAGTGGTTAATCTATGTATCCTTCTTACAGTACCTGAATGTTGAATTTTACAGAGCTCATGTAATGTGTGAGAATGTGCTGAGCTGAAGGCTATTGCTACCATATCATGTACAGCTTACAGTAATAATGTAATGAAAATAAACGTCATTTCGGACATTTTGTGTATAATAAACAGAACTAACTTAAATATCAATATATTACGAATCTGAGGCATAGATTCCCTGCACGTGTCTCTGTTTTGAATCTGATGGGCAAAACTGGTGTGTGTGGTTATATCTCTTGAGGAATGTTCATTTGCCGGCCAAGTAAAGATTATTAACCCTTTAACCCTCGAATTTTTTCAAGAAAATATTTATTTTCTCATTGAAAATGTTCATTTGCAGACTATTAAATAAGACTATTTTTGAAAATTGTACTACTGGAACGACTGGCTCGGTTATCGAGCCAGTCATTGCAGTGGTAAATTTTCAAAAAGTCTTCTTGGTCTGCAAATGGACATTTCTCAAACCCACTGCAGAAGCCATTTTGGCTGATATGAGTATCAAAGGGTTAAAACAAAATTTACCACAGGAAACTGATACCACCGATAACACAGCCAGTCATTCCTGTGGTAAATTTTAATAAGTAGTTTTCTCTTGATCTGCAAATGAACATTCATTAATCAAAATAGTCAACTTCCTGAATGAAACGTTAGTATTAAAGTGTTAATCTTTCTGCCGCGTGTGTTACAGTCTGCGGGCCTGGTACTGGTACATGCGCACAGTCACTGGATTGCCACGTCTGACAGCACCTCACCAATCAGCAATGAAAGACTGCTAGATAATGACACACCTCTTGTAGATGAGAAAATCATACCACAGATGCCGCTATGGCAGTTTTATCTTATTAGGTATGAGATCTATTGTATTCTTTCTGCTTTTTCTCTTCTGAGAAGAGGTTTAAGATTTCCAGCAATGTCATCGTGCAGTTGTCTTTTACTGAAATTAATTGAGCAATGATTTTTTGCAGGACATTTCAGAAGTGACTATAATAATGATCATCTCATGTGTGGATCATTTGGTTTCAACATTTTTTCACAAATTTGTGAATTTATCCACACTATTGTCAATATTTGACAAGCAGGATATCCATCATTGATTTGGTAAATGGTTAACTATAAGTATTATTCTTATGTTCCCTGAATGTATTACCGCGATGCCATTACAGACATACATGTACATACATCTGAAATATAATCAAAGGATGAAAATATACCTTTCCCGTTTATCCATCCATCATAGGATGTCATAATCAGCTAAGTGACATGTATGATGACATCATAATCAATTATAGCAGTGACTCGATTTAGTCTCTTAAATGCTTAGTAGTCCGACAAGTTGTATGAATTGTATGGCTTTGATATTTAATAAACATGTTGGCCATTGGCAGCAACAGCACCCAGTCAAATTAGTTTCAAAATATTCAACAGCTTACCTGTAGTTTTTTGGAAATTGATCGTCATGGTGTTCAAGGATCGATTGATCCCAACACGAGCGAGGTGTGGGTGGAGATTAGCTAGAGATGGTCGGGGCATAGCTAAAACTGAAAAGTCCATTGCATCAGTAATTTCTGTCATATATGTACAGGTTGTAGATATGGGATTGTCTTGTGGGAAGTCATGACCCCGCTAGATGTCTTATATTTGCGATTAAGTCCTGAGTGAAATTTATGATTTGAAAATACCAGGTGAGCTAATGGACCGGTTGACGTTATACTTAATATTTAACTTATTATTATTTACATCAGCAGTGCTGATGGTATGCAGTTTCTGCGAAATGGATGGTGTGGGAATATAGCACGATCAGGATTGTTGGATAAAGTTTTATCATCAAAATTGAAACAGTCGAATTGATTAGAATAAGTCCCACGGTTCTGAATTGATGTGTATCTGGAAATAGTTTAGATGAAAGTTGTTGCTGTTCAGTCGGCACACACTTTTATAATATTCAGCAGTCGTTTGGATCGATAGTTTAGGAAATAATCAATGGCTAAGAATCACTGGAATCGGACATGACAAAGGGACGTAGTTGATGACGTTAGGCATTCTGATTCTCACACGAGAATAGAACAACATCAGCTGGCAATGAGATCATACAGCTCATGTGCCTATTAACGCTAGCATCCTACAGGCTTATTCACGATAGGCAATGGACAGGACATGGACATTGTAGCGTCCTGTAGGAATTAATAACATAATCGAAATTTGTATATCAACTATATGTCACTCATACAATGGCATTCAACAACAACACATTCCGTAATGTTGTTAGTTAGCTGACAGATCGCATCAAATCAGAACCAGCTACCACCGCTTTGTCTATGTGAGGCATCGTCTCCATCGAAGAATAGCACATAGTTTGATTGGTCAGAATGACGTCACGATCAATGAGCATCGATCAAACTCTGTAGCAAAGAATTAAACAGAATAGGTTTTAAAGTTGAAATCGAAATACAGGGATCGTTGATTGGTCAGAACGACCAACATGTATTAGGTAGGAACTTCTAGGAAGGAATAAGCAGAAGTTGATTGATGGACTGATTATCCGGGCCAATCAAGCTGTGCTTATAACATACCTAGAAGAATCATCAGAACAAGATCTAAATATCTCAATATGTGTAGATATAAATATCTCGATATGTATAGAACCTCAGAGATTCTGAGGGCTATAAAAGAAGCACTTTCAGTTAGAGAAAGTTAATCAATCCAACATCGTGGTTCACGTAACACACCGCTTGTGTTACGTTCGTGGTTAGTTGTAAAGTAGAATAGAATAGATTAGACGTTACTTGATTTGTACCAGCAAGGTACTAGTTGTCTTTGAGCGATTTATGCTCCAAATTACAAATATCTTTATCAGTTTTATATAGTTAGTTTTATCTTCAATAAAATTTATCCTCTTACAAAAGTAAGGCACTAGTTTGGGTAGTATATTCAAAGTGAATCATCGTTACCTTAGGACTCCAGAGTTGGAGGAAACATCCAATCCGAACCATTAGATCTTCATAGTCAGATAGGCCCGACTCGTCATAATCATCTTAACGACGAGGCGAGCCGACTGTCAGTATCCTGCTTCATCATTCATCGGTAAGAGGTTGTCGCAGCAACCGCTACGTAACATCATAGATCTTACTGTTGGCGTAGTAGAATCGTCACGTAAACAAATCACAAAAGTCATACCCGGAGATCCAAAATCTTCAAGGTGTTAACGCGCACGCACGCATGCAGTTATGTTGCATGGGTAATTACCCCCCTTTAACCATTCGAATTCCAGTGTCCCAATTTCAATACAAATTTACAAGGAAACGGTTGACTATTTTGAAACTAATTTGACTGGGAGTTCATGCTGCCATTGACAGCAGCAGCTACCTGCCAAATTTGTTTCAAAATATTCAATAGAATTCTCTGCATCATAACGTACTTGTTGTTATTGGTCTGTTAGTGGTCAGTGGTTAAACCTGTTATTAGAAAACCTGGAATATTATCGCATTTCCATATGAATATCTGTCAGTCATATTTGTTGTTTTCTGTCCTCAGAATATTTACAGTAAATACGGACTATGTCTTCACCCTCTGTTTATCTACTATCTTAGCCATAAAGTATGTGTTCTTTGACAATCACATTGATGAAGACGTTCAAAAACGGCTGGAAAAACACAATCAAGAGCAGTTACAGGCTTCACTGAGACTCCGTCTGCCGAATGGTGATGCGGTGAGAGATTATGCTGATGACGTCGTAGTGATAGGTGCAGAAAGTATGTGGCGCTTGTAATTACTGACTAAGCCAGCCTAGACCGGGCTCTGCAATTTTTTCAAGGAATGTCCATTTGCGGGCCAAAAGAAGAGGATTTTTGACAATTTATCACTGGAATGCCTAGCTCGATGATTGAGCCAGGCATTCCAATGATAAATTTTCAAAAACAGTCTTAGCTGAAAATGGACGTTCAGTAAACAAACATTGCAATTTTCAGACTTAATCTGAACCCTTTAATGGTAATGCCAGCCAAAACCATCCTCTGTTGTGGTCTTGTGGAATGTCCATTTACAGATCAAGAGAATTCAATATTTGAAAATTTACCACCGGAATGACTGGCTCAATAGATGAACCAGTGATTCCAGTGATAAATTTTCAAAAATTATATTCTCTTGGCCTGTAAATGGACATTCAATAGGCAGATGTTTCAATTTTCTCGACCAAATTTGACCATTAAAGTGTTAATAATATGTCAGTTGAAATTTAGTTTATATTTAATTTGGAATAAATGCTACTTTGGATACAAAGCCTGACATCTTAAATCAAGGGAGGTAATTGAATACACAATTTGTGTCAGGACAAAGAACTGGCTTACCGCTCTTGCTTAATTAAGCCTTTAACCTTCAAATTTGTTCAAGAAAATTTCATTTAACTCATAGAAAATGTCCATTTGCAGAACAATAGAAGACTATTTTTGAAAATTTATCACTGGAATGACTGACTCGGTTTTCGAGCCAGTCATTCCAGTGATAAATTAAAAAAAAATAGTATTCTTGGTCTGCAAATGGCCGCTTTTGGCCCCGGTATAAGTCTTAAAGGGTTAACCCTTTCACTGATAAATGCCATGTATCTCAATCTTAGTGCAAACAAAGAGGAAATCTGTTGAATATTTTTTAATTAATCTGACTGGAAACTATTAGTGCTTACATTAATTTTAAAATATTCAACAGAATATGCTATGCATCGCAGAGTTTACTTATTCAGGGATTTGTCAGTGAAAGAGTTAGGAAATAATTGAGGGAATTGTCCACATTTATATGAGAAATCAATAGTTTATCTGTTCATGTGAACATGAAGGGAAGTAATCATTGTTTGGCATCTACACGTAGGTCTAGAACATCTACAGCTTGAGAGGCCATCTGGCTTGTTGACGCAGCATGTGTCTTCTTTGGAACAGGTAGTCGAAAAACCCCAAATTTGTTCAAGAAATATCGAGTTTGTCATAGAAAATGTCCGTTTACAGACCAAGAGAAGATTGTTTTTTACATTTATCACTGGAATGAGCGTCATTCCAGTGATAAATTTTCAAAAATAGTCTTCTCTTGGTCTGCAAATGGACCGCTTTGCTCCATAAGGGATATATCTGCCAAAGAGACATTTGTATTTTGAGACGCTATTTCTTTTCTGAACACAGGGATCCAATCTGTCACTCAAGTGTCTGATGTCATAAACAAATATGTCTTACAGTATGTTAGCTGATCTTTAAATCAGACTGATGTAGCTCCATGAAAATTAAGAAGCCTCTCACAAAAGTGTATGCGTATTATGTGTTTGATAAAGTTGCAATTTAATAAACATTCTGTTTAATATTTATATTTAATAATTATTTGTTATATGAATGGATGTTTAATATAACTAGGTGTGTAGCACATACAATGTAGATTGTAGACGCCCAGTGAATTATTTCTTTTTACCTGATTTCTTCTATAAGTATGTAAAGTACAGCTCATAAATGCATTGAACTGATTCCAAAACAGAAACCTATAAGTGCAATTTTGAACATGATGTAAGAAATGTTCTGTTGAATATTTCTAACTTAATTTGATTGGAAGCCATTGCTGCTTTACTATTGCTGCCTAAGGCAACAATGGATTCCACTGAAATTAGTCCAAAATATTCAACAGAGCATTGCTTGCATATTTCCGAAAATGTTGGTCCCGATCGCAGGATGGTTCATAATAAAGAAATATGAGTTACCTCTCCGGGATGGGGAAATTGTTTGAAAAAGTGACATTGCCAGCCAGCAACCATCAGTTAGTGCTGAAGAAGTGACCGAGATGGTCACAAAAACTATATGTATACGCACACAATTTCTACATCCAGGAGAGGTAACTAATATTTATTTGTTATTCAACAAGATGTTTTGTTTTGTTTTGAACACATTTAAACATCTAAGTTAATTCTGAGCTGTTTTGTTTATTTTAATATAGATCCAACATCTACTTCAAAAGACCAAAACCTGCTTAGTTCTGCTCTGAGTTCCTGGAAAGCAAACGGCATCTTGCAGTCAGACTGCACCAGTAGTACTCCAACAGAAGAATTTGATGTGGCTTTCAAAAGAGATGAGAAGCGATCCGCGACATTTTTTGTGTCTGACGACGAAGATGATGACGATGATGATATTGATCCATCAGGTGTTAGCAAGGAATCAAAGGAAACTCAGACTGAGGCTATTGCTGATGAGTTGGAGCCATTGAAGTGTATCACACCTGTCCGGCCACCGAGACCCATTGAAGAATGTGCTGCTATCCTCAAGTCGGATGTAAGTAGGGATGTAGTATCGTACAGTCTGTCTGGCCATCCATTTCTTATTCGGGTCAGATCTTGAACCGTTCTGAACCTACGCATGCAATTCATTTTCCGTGAAATATGTCGATGTTTTCCACGGTAATCTCCCCTGACAAGCATTAAATTCATAGAAAACCTATGGTATGTCTCTGAGAATTTTTATCTGTGGCTCGCTTTAGACCGGGAACTAAACTGGTTTCTTCCTTTAAATTTTTATCCTTCGGTGATGGTTCAATAACTGATACAGAAAGACGCAACCCATAAAACTATCAAGGTAAAAAAAAATGTTAATGGACTCAATAAAATCAGTGCTCCAAATCTAATCTTCCCATTCCTGTGATGCTAGCGCGTGGTTTGCGTAAATAGGTGTTAAAACGGACTATGCGTTGTTGTACGAATTGTATGTCTTTACTATTTAATAAATATTGCGTTGAATATTTTGAAGCTAATTTGAGTGGCCGCTGTTGCTGCCATAGGCAGCATCAGCACCCAGTCAAATTAGTTACAAAATATTCAACAACTGACCCGTATAGTTTTCAGGAAATTGATAAGTCAGGGCATTCGGGGATCAATCAATCCCATAATGGCGAAGGGTGGGTGGAGCTTAGGGTGGGCGGGGCATAGCTAAAACTGGAAAGGTCTATTGTATGTCTTTGATAAATTTACAATCTAATAACTTTAGCATTTTTCTTAAATACTTTGAAGATAATTTGACTGGATGCTGTTGCTGCCATAGTCTCCAAATATTCAACAGATTACCGATATACATGTACATGTACCTTGAAATTTAGATTCTATGAATTCAGAATTCAAGGCGATTCCAGGACTAGTATTGAGCAGGATAAACTTAATGCTCCAATATGAACTGATGACATTAATGAAATTTGTAATTTCTTTGCAGGAAGGGCCAGAGGTTCTGTCTGATCCCGAAATCATTAGCCTTGTCAGTGCAAAAATCATTCCCTCATATAAACTGGAGAGCATGCTGGGAGATCATGTGAGGGGCGTGTCTATTCGACGGCAAATGTTGTCCAAAATGGTGAAAAACCAGGATTGTTTGGAGAAACTTCCATTTAAGCATTATGATTATACCTATGTGAGTACACTTTATCACGGTTGCGGTTTTGGTCATGTGAAACATGACATTTAATTGACAGGATTAGTAGCGTCACATTTAGGCATTTCATCCTCAAATTCATTGAAGAAAATATCAATCGTCTCATAAAAAATGTTTATTTGCAGACCAACAGAATAGTATTTTTGAAAATCTTTCACTGGAATGGCTGACTCATTTGTTGAGCCCGTAATTCCAGTAATAAATTGTCAAGAATAGTCTCCTCTTGGTCTGCGAATGGACATTTCTCAAAATTATGGTAGAAATTTCTATGAGACAATTGAAATCTAACTACTCCGACTCCAGCACAGGTGCTGTAGGCATTCTCAGTTTTCTCAGAGGTAAATAATCATTTATTGATTTTAATTCACGAAATTGTGTTTACTTTAAGAGATCAGTTTACTTTATAAACCAATATTGTGTGTAACTCTCATGACCAACTTCACAGGCTGTAGATGGTTGTATAAAAGGATATTTCTGATAGGCCGAATATTCACCCATGGTGGATCTGTAAGAACTATGACTTGATTGATGGGTAGATGATTGTGTACTTGTCTTGTTGAAAAGGGTTAACAAATTGTTCTTGACAGGTTGAGGGAGCATGTTGTGAAAATGTCCTTGGCTACATTCCTGTGCCAATTGGCGTCGCTGGACCTTTGCTGCTAGATGGGAGACAATATCATGTTCCCATGGCAACCACTGAAGGATGTTTGGTCGCTAGTACTAACAGAGGGTGTAGAGCTATTCAGGTATACATATACATTGTCACGCAAGCCAGCACAGATATGCACGCATGCACCCACACATGCACACGCACACACTGGTGTGTGTAAATACTGCTCATATGACTCCCGTTTGAGTACAAAGTATTAACCGTCATGACACTATAGAGGCTAAGTCAGCGTCTGCACTGATCTTGAAAGATATCTAGGAACAGTTTGATTTATTTGTTTTTGGTGAATTTACAATTTACTAAAGATTCTGTTGAATATTTTGAAACTAAATTAACTGTGTGGTGTAGCTGCCCTAGGCATCAGCAGTGCCCTGTTAAATTAGTTGTAATAAAATATTCAACAGCTTATCTGTATAGTTACATTAACTCTTTAATTGTCAAGCCTGCCGAAACCGGCCTTTGCAGTGGTCTTGAGGAATGCCCATTTGCAGGCCAAGAGAAGACTATTTTTGAAAATTTACCACAAGAATGGCTGGCTCTATAACCACGCCAGTCATTCTAGTTGTAAATTTGTTTAAATAGTCCTCTCTTAGCCTGAAAATGGACATTCAAATAGTTTGATCTTCTCCACAAAATTTGACCATTAACCCTTTAATGACGAAATTTGTTCAAAGAATTAAAATATTTACTTATTGAATGTCCATTCTGCAGGCCAAGAGAAGACTATTTTTGAGAATTTACCACTGGAATGACTGGCTCGGTTATCGAGCCTGTCATTCCAGTGGTAAATTTTCAAAAATAGTCTCTCTTAGCCTGCATGTGGACACTCCCCATGACCATTACAGAGGCCGGTCTTTCCGGCTTTGTCGAAATGGTTAAAATTCGGATTCTGGGAATTCATGGGTCAAACTTAAAATTGAGACAGAGTGGGCGGAGCTTAGCTAGAAATGAGCATGGCATAGCTAGAAATGGATGCCTCTGTAGTCTACTCTTGTGGCAAGACTAATGGAACCTGTAACCTACTGTCAAGTTTTGTAAGAACTCCAACTGCTCTCAGATTGACTGTTAACCATTTAACACTCAAATTTATTCAAGAAAATTTTAATTACCTCGTAGAAAATGTCTGTTTCCAGACCAAGAGAAGCGTACTTTTGAAAACTTATTATGTGAAAGACTGGCTCGGTTATTGCACCAGTTATTCCAACCAAGTAATACATTTTCAAAAATACTCTTGTCTTTGTCTTCAAATCAACATTTATCAAGAGCACTGCAGAAGCCATTTTTGGCGGGCTTGAGCCTTAAAGGGTTAATGATAGTGTACAGTGCAGCTGATAAATTAATTCAAAAAAACCAGAAACATGTTAGGACAATTTGAACACGATGTAAGAAATCTAGGCTGCAATGTTTCTAATCCATTTATGTCCAAAATATTCAACAGTGTTTTATTTTATTTGAAAATTATTTTTAATTATTTCTAAGCTGTACGGTAACAGAAAATAAAATTCTGCTGTACTGTAATAGAAAGACTATTTATTGTGAATATTTTAGAGCTGTGTTGGGTATGCTAATTAACCCAGCTCTGTTTTACAGCAAAGTGGTGGTGCTTTTAGCATGCTGGTTGGTGATGGAATGACCCGGGCACCAGTTGTCAGATTCCCAACAGCACGAAAAGCCAGGTATTGTTGCTACGCCAAGATGTGTTGCTTATCACTGCTGCTTTGCTTAGGTTTTCTAGAAGTTTATCAGTGACTAATTATATAGTATTTCTCATGTTTTATTTCGTGTTTCCTTAGAGGAAATGCCCCACGTTATATTCAGTCATTCTATCATGTCTACAGCGTTGAATTAAATTTAACTAAATTATGTGGTTCTGCCAGCTGCTCGCATGTGTATCTTTCCTGTTTCTGTATTATTATCTCCTTATTTAATTGCCGAAAGTGTCCAGGAAATCGTTAATTTAAAGACTACTTATTAACCGCTTGTCTAATTTCAACCAAACTTGGCTGGAATGTACTGTTCGGATAAAAATGATTGAAACTTTTCATTAACTTACCAAAACGTTTGTGTGTCATATTTTTACACCCATTAACATACCAATGCGAGCGAGGCGTGGTGGAGCTTAGCTACATGTAGAGATGGATGGGGAATAGCTAAAACTGGAAGGGCCCATTCTCTAACCAGTAGTCAGTTGATTATCAAATCCTATCCGTAAATTATTCTATGATATATCAGTTTTATTTGTATACATGTACTATGCATTAGCGTTATTCACTACAAAGTGCAAGATACAAGTATATGCTAGTAAGAGAAATTTTTGTTCCAATTCTGTTTTCATCAACTGGTTTGTTCAAATTGGCTTATACTTCTTGTTCGTTTTGTTTCAGTGAAGCCAAGAAATGGGTGGAAGACAGTGAAAATCTTCAGAAGATACAAGAAAGCTTTAACAAAACTAGCAGGTAACTAAAATCGAAGGGATTTAACTGCTGTAGTGGCCACCTTCCTTTTGTTGCCTAGATGGTGATTCTCTATGACAGGTGATTGTGCAGCCTCGTGTCTTATGGAACCGCAATTTTGTGGCCCGAAAAAACATATTATGACCCTACAGTAAAATTCATAAATAAATTAGGATGTGTCCAAAACAAAACAAACATGTCCACATTTGTGCACTAAAATTTCAAGGGAATTAACTCCTGAAAATTTTCCATTCAAATACATTTAGTTCCTTTGAAATCAGTAAAAAAAGTAAGTCAAAAAATTGACAGCCTTCCTGGGTTGGGGTGGGGGAGGGGTGGTGGGGCATGTGCCCCATATTGTTTAATGTTACAAATTCCATTGATAAATTTAATCACAATGGTATTAAAACTAACAGATACCAAAGTTTCATGAAGGTTTTCATCCAATAAGATGTGAAAATGGCAATTATATTATGTCGTGGTACTGTAAAATTTCGAGAAATTCCGGTCATGATTTTGGGGGGGTGGGAGGCCTCATTCAATGTTGAATAATTCCTTTATACATAACCGAACACATACCAGGGTTTCTCAGCGTTGACAACGAATATTTGGCTAATTTTATGCTATGTAGCATTGCTGGTTGCAATCAGCAATTTAAAAAGCGAACGCGAATGTTTTACACTAAGATTCTATAGCATCAAACATTTTTTCGTAGCGGCGTCTCCAATAGGAATCGTTTATCGTGAAAGATCGTGAGAGAATGAGAGGAATTGGTAGAATCGTACCCGTATTGAATATACGAGTACCAAGCTCATTACCTGTTATTGGCATCACCGTATCACGCGCTATAAGATTGACGCGTCTGATTGGTCGGGAATTCATGAATATTAATTTTTCCAGCAAGATGGCGACACGATAAGCTGTTTTGCAAAATAGTTGTGTGTTCAAATATGTCAATCTATGCATATTTCTTGTACGCCACAAACTAAAAAGTAGACAGATGACTAGATTAACCATATTGCCAATCGGGAAGTGGGATGCCGATATATTTGACAGCTTTCGCTTCTCAACTCGGCCTAATTAATGCTAGTAATTTGAAGAGTAGGTTTTCTCGGAAATTTTAAACAAAGACACGCATCGATGATTGAGATTATCGGATTGTTTATCTATAACCTTATTGTTATTTCGCGACCAGAGGTAAACGAATGGATTTATATATTATTGGTTCTGCTGCTTTCTTACAACAATCTATAACTTTCTCGGTTAAATTAGTCATTGAATAACTGAAAACTTGGGAAGTAACACCACATTGACTAACAATCATTGATGATTGGAACTTACTAATTATTCCTTAGAAAACAAATATTTCACTATTGCCCTTGTTACAAACATTCTATCACCATTTACTGTGTGGGTATCCTCTGATCAAAGATATTGAGAACCGGGGCCCTGAAACAAATTTGCACTATCATGGAAGTGTGCCCAAAAATAAAAACAATTATCACATTTGAACCTGAAATTCCAGAATTTCACGTTTACAGTCATTATAAAGGTAAGATGTTGAATATTTTGAATCCAGTTTGAAGCTGGTGCTGCCTAGCCAGCTTCCAGTCAAATTAGTTTCAAAATATTCAACAGAATTTAGAAACATGTGTAACAAATTTTTTATTCACTCTTGTCGATTGAAAAGGTTAATCCAGTAACTAGTAGTCATACTCACTTTTTGTACTATATATGCCCACCATTTATTATATTTCTCATTTCTGCGCTAAAATCTGAGGGCGATGTATGACCATAACAGCCGTTGTCGGTTCATAGTGCTTACCAGTATATCCCTATGACCCTGCGCCGTACATGTATATTGTTAACCATCTAACATTTGAGTCAAACCAAAACTGCTGCAGTTGTCTAGGAAAATGTCAATTTTCCGACCAAAGTAACATTATTTTTGAAAATGTATCACTGGAATGAATGGCTCTTGGTCATATGGTCATTGTCTATGAGAAAATGGAAATTTTCATGAAAAAATTTGATTGTTAAAGTCTTAATATAACTCTTAGAATTTGTCTATTTCTAACTTATTGTTCCTATTTTTTTCAGGTGAGCGGACAATGGCTTAAAAACATCAGAGACTTTCTTCTGCTAAGTGGGCTGATGGATTTACTAACATGGATTTTATAAAGAGAAAGATTTGTTGATCTGTGTAAAATAAGACTGCTAAGACTGCTGGGATATTGCAATTGCCTCCATTCATCTGTCTATCCATCCATCTCCAAAAGCTTTAGGTAGAATTCAATCCAAATTGTTAATGTAAATTACTGATATGATTATGAATTCGGAGACACCGTATACACTATATAAGAACGACGCAAATATGATTCGACGGCAGTGAAATATACAACATAAATCTGCACACGGGCAAGGTAAGATTAACCATTTTTCCGATGAATTCCCCATACCACATCTTAATGATACCATAAAGGAAAACTGGGGAATATTTTAAAATTAGTTTGACTGCAAACTGCCTTAGGCAGCAATGGCTTTCAGTCAAATTAATTTCAAAATATTCAGTAGAATAAATTTAATGCTGTAAGCATCATACTTTTTCAGGGATTTGTCGGTGAAAATGAGAAAGGGTTAAATAATAGATGAGTCCAATCTGTCACCCAAGTATATGACATCATAATGAATTACATCACATGTAGGCTGACGTCACAATCAAAATATCTATTGGATGACGTAGCTAAGTCCATCATGCACTTTTGAAAGTCTGTCAGTTGTACGAATTGTATGCCATTTACTAAACATTCTGTTGAATAATTGAACAGACCCCAGTCAGATTAGTTTCAAAATATTGAACAGGTTAGCTGTATCTATAGTTATCATGGAATTGGGAATTTAGGATTCAAAGTGTATAAACTGAACCCAACACACGCAAATCATGGATGGAGCTTACCTAGAGATGGGGCAGAGCTAAAAGTGGATTCATCTATTAGAAAATCTCAATTTCCACTTGTCAATTCCAGTCTTTGCTATGTTTAACCCTTTCACCGACAAATCCTGGAAACAATGTGCCGTGGCCAATGATGGTGGTAGCCTAATTTCTCAATCCAAAAGAAATTTACATTTTTGTATAATGATTTTGAATTAATTACCTACCTGTATCTTATCGCCTTGGGTCCTTTCATGATCCCCATGTTTTGAAAAAATGGCGATATAATCGCCTCCATCTACCCGTCTGTCGGTCCATCATGCTATCCCCTCCCAAACAGTTGGGTGAAATTCAACCAAATTTGGTATGTCGGTTACCCATGATTGAGCTTTGTAAGACCATATTTAGATTGGTTCCGCCCCCTGTGGGTCAGGGGATGGGGTCCAAAAGACAAATATCCGAAAAACTGTCCATTACGCTAACTCCTCCCAAACTGTTGTGTGGAATTCAAAGGAATTTGATCCAGTCTGATTACCTAATATGAGATTCTCTCTCCCTCTCACTTCGAGAAAACTTTATTTGATATTTGCACTGGTAGTTTACACAATACATTATTTAAATATTATTAACCCTATAACACACAAGCCAGCCAAAACGGCTACAGCAGTGACCTTGCAAAATGGCCATTTGCAGATCATGAGAATATTTTTGAAAAAGTACGACTGGAATGTCTGGCGCAATAACCGAGTGGTAAATTTTCAAACAGATTCTCTTTGTCTGGAAATGGATATTTACTATGAGATGTAATTTTTTTTAGCAAATCTAAGTGTTACAGGTAGGGCTGCGCGGTTTGGCTTACAGCCATATCGGTTTCGATATGACTTCATATCGGTTTTAACCGAATATCGGTTTTATGGACATGAAACAAAAAATGTAAATGAAAAAAAATAGCACGAACACAGACCGTAATCGTGAAATTATTGATTAGACCGCCTAAATATTACACAGTTATATAAACATCGTTTATTTTGTCAAAATTAATCATAAATCAGCAAAACAGGTTGCGAAAAGACGTAAATCACGTGATTGTAATTAATTATGATGTAATTATCTCCCTTTCTTCTTTCATTTCCAATTCGACCCGAGGACGAAATCATGCCTTGAAGATAATATTAATTGTAATATTACGAACGCGAATTTCATAAGTTAATATGATATTGTGTATAGAAGATAACGTTTTAAAAACGGTTTGAGTAATAATTTTATTTACAATTATATCCTAATCAGCAAAATGTATTCAGCATTATATTTATTGGCGAGATTTTTATGCTTTCGGCGATTTGGTTTTGGGACGACTTTGCATTATGTTAATTAGCCGGTGACATAAATAAAATGGATGCCGTTGTTTAGAAATGTTTTCCCCGATACAAATTTCAATGACAAATTCCGGCGTTAGTATTGTGTTTTATTTTGCAAATTTATCTGAGACTACCAGAGAAAAGACGAGTGGATATTTATTTAATTAATTCGCTGCTTGATTTCTCTCGACGTAGAGCGAGTTACTTGGAGGTACACAATATGCGCAATTGGGGGCCACGTTCAATTATTAGTTGCCCCGAACGTAGCTTAATGGAAAGTATGGCCATTAGTATTCATTACGCTGTTCATGCTCGTTAGTATCTTTTATTTTTAACAATCCTGATACGAAAAACCGAAAATATGTTCATATTCGGTTTTTCGATATTTATTTTTTATAATCGGTTATGAAACCGTCAGTGCAGGATATCGGTTTTAAATATGGTATCGGTATATCGCGCAGCCCTAGTTACAGGGTTTATAAAAATCATCAAGTTTAAATTTGCTTTCATTTTTCTCAAATGGTGTTTCAAGCTGAAAAATAAAAGGATAGATACATTAATAACATTGCAACATGAACAGCAGCAAACCCCAATAAGATTGACAAAAATGGACAGGACAATCAAGCGCAATAACTGGGGTGTCGGAATGTGTTTTGACCTGGGTGGGGTGGGGGTCTAAACTGTGGGAGAGGAAAAAAGGGGGCGGGGGCATCTCCCAATTCCCCCCCGCCCCCCCCCCCCCTCGTTCTGTCCCCATGTGAACCATATCTCCACAATGGTCAATATCTTTAAAACAATTGTATTGTCTATGCTGATATGTCCTTCAAGGTTCCAGACCACATGCCTTTGAATTTTCGTCCATGCATACCACTACCACATATCCTCCCTACTTCTTCTTTTTGTTCGCTGATCATACCGCCAGTCATGTAAGTGACTATCGA
Source organism: Chaetoderma sp. LZ-2023a (assembly GCA_034401795.1). Lineage (NCBI taxonomy): Eukaryota > Metazoa > Mollusca > Caudofoveata > Chaetodermatida > Chaetodermatidae > Chaetoderma > Chaetoderma sp. LZ-2023a. The sequence goes on along the minus strand of CM067360.1, from coordinate 103,063,993 downwards.
CATGATCATAAGCGTTAAGTGCATGGATCCAAGGTTTATTAGAGTGCGCCATGCGGCCTGGAACCTCCGTCTTCAGCACTCGAGGTTTCTGTCAGGGTTACCTCACCCTTACCTCCTTTAGTCGCCTCGTACGACACGCAGAGGATACGGAAGGTGTATTCTAAGCCCCACCTACAGGGCAAATCCCCCCTACTATAATATATATATATATTATAGTAGGGGGATATGTGGTTTTTTCAAATTATTGGCAAGTGTCTCTCAATACCTAAACCCCACTCGACCATTGATTTTAAATAATTTCAACATGATGGATGTTCAGTAATTTTGAGAGGCTTTCAGTTATTAAGTAATGGCAAATTGTCATAAAATAATTTGGAAGCGTGGAAACTAGTTTCATTAAAATTGAACTAACTGTCATAATCTGTAACATCATATCACGTGACAAAGATAACAAACGAAATTCATGATCTTCTTAACTACCGAGAGCGGGTTGCGTTCGCATTTCCGTATTATATATGACACTGCTAGTATAGGACGACGTTTAGAAAGATTTTCCAGCTTGGCCAATCGTTGAGCAGCTCTATAATAATAATGATAATAATAATAACAATACCCGATTCCATCTATCCGGATAATCGGGTACTCGCTTAAATAAAGGAATTGCTTCGTCATCTTCAACATTTTTACGCAAACTATTTCATTCACAAAGATCTATTTATATTTTCCCGCATAAATTTGTAAACAAACTGATTTGACCAATTGAGTGGATTTAGAAAATTTGGCCTTCTGATGTAATGTAACACTAAGTTTGATTGGATAAATCGCCAGTAATGCTTACGTATTTAGTGATCGAAAACTGGTGGTAGCTTGAGCCGATAATACGTCCCGTCGCTCCCGGCGTCTAATTGTCTCTTGTCGATAATACGTCCCGTCGTACTGGGAACCTAATTATTTCAAGCCGATAATACGTCCCGTCGCTGCCACAGGTTTAAACCAGTCATTCCTGGTATCAGTTTTCAAAATAGTCATTCTCAACCTGTAAATGGACTCTGCAGGACCAATACAGAGTCAGTTTTGGTAGTACTTTAACATTGAAAGGTTAAAAAGCCACCGTCTTTTGGCCCAAATGGCAAATAGCCTCTCGAGGAGCTTTGACTGTATTGATAAATTATTATTTTTCCAGGTTTGCTCGATTACAGAGAATACAAGTTGCCCAGGCCAGTCGTCATTTGTTCATTCGCTTCGTCTCGAAAACTGGTGATGCTATGGGCATGAACATGGTCTCTAAGGTAAACATATTTTTAACAAGAATGATCAGAGTTTGTAAACACACTCCCCTCTGGTTTTTGGGGGAGGTTTGTTATGTTGTGGATTCCTGTCTAGTCGCCATGAAAATTTTAATTCCAATTCCAGCTGATTAATTTCAGCTACTATTACTACTACTACTACTACTACTACTACTACTACTACTACTACTACTACTACTACTACTACTACTATTATTACTATTACTATTACTACTACTATTACTACTACTACTACTACTACTACTACTACTACTACTACTACTAGTAACATTCCACCATTCATTGAAAAAACTGACTGGGCACCAAACGTAAAAATCCTGGACCCAGCGATCGGTGAAAGCATAGAACTCTTTTCAGAGCGTGTTAAAAATTCTGCATTCCCTAATGATCAACCAAATTTACCCTATGAGGAACGCCAGGCCTTAATTGAATTGTCTAAAAACAGCGAAATTGTCATCAAACCTGCAGATAAAGGGTCGGCGACTGTAATAATGCTTAAAGATAACTATAAACGTGAAGCACAACGACAACTTAGTAACCCAAAGCATTACCAGAAACTAAGCAAACCACTTTGGCAAAATAATTGCAGCAAATTTAATGAGATTCTTCAAAAATTGCTCAATAGCAAGAAGATCACCGAAAAGCAACATAAGTATCTCTTTGCTAAACTTGAGTCAAAACCACGGACTTTCTATCTTTTGCCAAAATTCATAAACCCATAGATTCGTGTTTGGACCCAATGTCACCGCCCGGGCGACCTATAATCTCTGATTGTGGCTCAGAATCCTACAGAATCAGTGAATACATCGATTACCATCTACAGCCAATAGCAAATAGACACCCCAGCTTCTTGAAAAACACAGAAGACTTCTTATCCCAGGTCTCTGAGACCTGGATACCGCCAAATTCATTCCTGGTCACGCTTGACATCGATGCTATGTATACAAACATTGACATCGAGAAGGGTATAAATTCTATCCGTAAAGCATTCGTGAACTACCCAGACACAAACAGGCCAGACAGAGAAGTAATAGCTCTATTAGAGCTGAGTCTGAAAGGCAATGATTTTGAATTCGATGGCGAAATTTACCAACAAATTTGCGGCTGCGCCATAGGCAAGCGCTTCAGACCATGTTTTGCCAATATTTACGTAGCAGAGTGGGAGGAGGAAGCATTAGAAAAGTGTCCAAAACAGCCCCTCATTTATCGCAGGTACCTTGATGACATTTTCATGATTTGGCAACACACAAAGGCAGAGTTTGATGAATTTTTCGAAATTCTGAACAATCACGATCCGAATATCAAATTAAAAGCAACCATTAACGAGATGTCTGTAGATTTCCTGGATGTAACTGTATATAAAGGTCTAAAGTATGAAACAACTGGCTACTTAGACTACAAAGTGTATTTCAAACCAACCGATTCGCATCAGCTATTGCACAAAAAATCTCCATCCACCGCATACTTTTAAAGGAATAGTAAAATCACAAATAATCCGTTTTCACAGGAATTCGAGTGGTAGGAAAAACTTTGAAGAAGCGTGCTCTACCCTATTCAAAGCCGTCAAACCACAAGGTTACTCCTCACGATTCTTGCGCAAAATCAAATCTGAAACATTAGACGGCTTGGAAACCATTCCAGATAATGCCTCAAATCGTCGGCCTACCAAAATTTCTCACAATCGTCCTATTATAGGTGTAGGCGAATCTCGCAAATGCGGAAAGAAAAGGTGCAAGTTAGATGAATTTCTCCCAAACCAGAATACTTTCACGAGCTTTCAGAACAAAAGCAAGTTCCAACTTCAGTCTAATCTAGATTGTGACTCTGAAAATGTTATTTATCTAATTTCATGCAAATTGTGCCAAAAACAGTATGTCGGCGAAACCAAATGTCCATTAAGATGGCGGGAAACTCGACACCTCTCAGATATTAGGCTAGAGGAAGACACACATGTTTCCGAACATTTCAATTTTCCCGACCATTTAGTCCTTCGTGACTTTGAAATTATGCCGATTGAACAGCCACCCCTTTCAGATACGGCAGAAGAAACTGATAAACAAAGAAAACTTCGAGAATCGTTTTGGATTAAAGAACTCGAAACACAGTGGCCAAGGGGAATAAACTCGGACCCAGGCTTATCGGATCAACGTGACAAAATTCCATTCATTCTGACCTATAATCGGAAAAACGTTGAAATTTCCAAAATCTTGAAAGATGAGTATCAAAACCTACAGGAGAAACTGAAACAACCCTTTAACAAGCATCCAGTAATTGCGTTTAAGAAAAATCCGAATCTACGTGACATCTTGGTAAAAGCAAAACTCAAATAGCTATCCATAATATCCATCTCAATCATTCAACATTAACCCTTACATGATGGCCAGCCAAAAACGGTCAATTTAGTGATCTTGGGCAATGTCCATTTGCCGGCGGGGATTGGAGTATTTTTGAAAATTTACCGCTGGAATGACTGGCTCTGTTATCGATGCAGGCATTCAAGTTGCACATTTTCAAAAATAGTTTTCTAATGGTCATTCCTCAAGACCACTGCAGAGATCGATTTTGGCCAGCTTGACCATTAAAGGGTTAACGATCTGACGCAGTCAGACATATTTCATGGAGGGACTCCATACAACATGTAATAAAGGCTTGCAGACCTGCAGAAAACAATCTCGTGAACGCCATCTGCACCCATCTTGAAAACTGATTTGTGAATGATAACTCTGATACTGTTTAGCACTTCACTATGATGGATCATAGGATGACTGAACTATGTCTGGGGAAGAAATTACTATCTTATAATAGCGCTCATTCATTGGTTTGTCATCATGGTGGGGTGCTATGCGATGTATGCGGAGCTCTCGTTTGAACTTAAATCTTTGGTGATATCAAACCATAAAAACACATTCTCATTCATGAAAGTAAGTAAAAATTACATCGTAGAATAAAGTAAACAACGTTGAACACCCTTACTAAGATTGGTTTAAAATATGTGACACTTGAGCAATTAGTATGACAAGATTTGTTTGTGTGATTTATATCAGGGCTGTGATCAGGCATTAAACCTCATAGCAGAAACATTTCCAGAAATGGAGATAATGAGTCTGAGTGGAAACTATTGTACTGACAAGAAACCTGCTGCTATTAACTGGTGAGTAACCATTTGTTCCCAACACCTGTCACGAATGCACCCTCATGTTTGTCTTAGAGACCAAAATGGATTTACATATTGATATATTGGTATAGCTCCCGTTTAGGTAATAGTTAGTGTGTTTCTATCATTCTGCACATTTTGCTTTATAGTGTGGCATTAATTTTATGTATAGATGGTAATATTATGCACATTACCATGCTGTACTTATATCAGTAAAACATCTTGTAATCTGCATATGTGTATGAATATAAATGAAACTTCGTGAGATACGCTGATCTCAGTGAGATACGCTGATCTCAGAAAGTTGCCTTTTAAATTCTTATTAACCTTTTTTTAACCCTTGAATTTATTCATAAAAATTTCAATTTTCTCATAGGAAATGTCCATTTGCAGACTAAGAGAAAGGTAATTTTGAAAATTTACCACTGGAATGACTGGCTTGGTTATCTAGCCAGTCATTCCGGTGGTAAATTTTCAAAAATACTCTTCTTTTGGTCTGCAAATGGGCATTTCTCAAGACCACTGCAGAAGCCATTTTTTTGGCTACAAAGTTAAGGGAAATGTAATTTAAGAAAACACAAGGGAAGCACACATTGAATGAGCTGTGGGTGTTAACTTCCATGCTCCCTGACTAAACAAGTTTAGAAAATGACCACTAATCACCTGAACATGTATTGTCAACTCTCATGCTTGGCTATGTGCATTGACCCTGATTGTTAGCAACACTAGCTTATTTGACCATTGATTGACAAAACTGACCAACATTGATACAGCTTACAATGTAGTTATTCCGATCACCAGCAACACTAAATTTGTGTTTTGAGTCCATGCCAGGCAATAGATTTTCGCACAGCTCATTACACTGGGCGGCAGTTAGTACTGATTCCCACCCGCCCATAAAAGTATTAGCCTTAAGAATCGCAACGATCATCTATTAAATTGTAGTGTGGCAACTTGTTGTTGTTGTTCATGTGTGTGTTCTCTGACCTTTGAAGCAAATATTACTTTATAAGATCGAAATAAACCACACCTAGCAATGGAGAGAGGCAATGTGTCACTCAAGCATTTGACGTCAAAATAAAGACCGCCCATGTTAGCTGATGTCACAATCAGATAACATATTTGTATCATGAAAGTGGCAACGGTTAGACAGCAAGGGTCTGAGTTGTATGCATTTGGTGAAATAACAATATATTATTAAACATTCTTTTGAATATTTTGAAACTACATGTGGTTTGGCTGTAAGCTCTTGCTGCCATCGCCAGCAACAGATCCCAGTCAAATTAGTTTCAAAATATTCAACAGCTTACCTGTATCACGTGTAGTGTTAAAATCGATTCACTGCACATACAAAGTGGGAGCGGCTTAGCCAGAAATGGAACAGAAAATGTCCATTTGCAGACCAAGAGAAGACTATTTTTGAAAATTTATCACTGGAAAGACTGGCTCAGTTATCAAGCTAGTAATTCCAGTAGTAAATTTTCAAAAATAGTCTTCTCTTGTTCTGCAAATGGACATCTCTCAAGTCCACTACAGAAGCCATCTTTGGCTGATATCAGTGTTTAAGTGTTAAGAGAATGTCTGTTAGTGTAAGTTTCACATGCATTAATTACAGGACAACTCAGAAATAACTTAAGATGTCTCAAAAAAAGAATTAAATAAAATTGTTGAATATTTTGAACTTAATTTTGATTGGAAGCCATTGCTGTCAAGACAGCAATGACTTCCAATCAAATTAAGGCCAAAATATTTAACTGAAATTTTTTTTAAGTTGTACTAACTAACATGTTTCTGTTTTTGTTTTCTTTCGGAAACACTTACCTTATTTATGAGCTATACTGTATATGATTCTACTTCAGGATTGAAGGTCGTGGTAAATCGGTTGTAAGCGAAGCCATCATCCCAAACCATGTGGTACATAATACGTTAAAAACAACTGTTCCAGCCTTGATCGAGTTGAATATCAGCAAAAATCTGATTGGCTCATCCATGGCAGGAAGTATAGGCGGCTTCAACGCTCATTCATCTAATGTTGTTACAGCTATCTTTATTGCTACAGGCCAGGTAAGTCTAGCATGTCAAAATGTGAAACAATGGAACATTTCTCTCCCACAGAATATAATTCTAATTATTACCATCAGGAAAAGGGTATCACATTCCTGTCTCTCTGTCTGTCTCTGTGTGTCTGTCTATCTGGATGTCTATCTGGCTGTATGTCTGTTTGCAGCTTTCTCTCAGATACTGCTGATCTGATTTGCCTCAAATTGTAGAACATGAGGTGGTGCTGCTGTACACAGGGTCCTCCTGTCTATTGTCATGGTACAGAGATATATACATGGTTCTGGATTTGGATCACACTCAAGATTTATAATAACAACATGATTCAAGGGTAGTCCATTGTAAGATAACTTAAGTTAATTTTTCATAAGCTTTCGCACAAAAGTGCTTTATCAGATCATCTGATGAAGCAGTTTTATATGTGAAATTCCATCAAAATAAACTAAACCCATGTTCTCACTAGAGAGTTAATCGGGAACAACGCCATACCTCAGTATTGCGCTACGCCGGTTAAGTCTCTGGTGAGAACACAGCCTAGGTTATCCTTAAAAGGTGCTACCCTTGAATCATGTTTTATTGTCTCGCCAGACTAACACGGATTTCTATTAAGAAATCACTGATCCAATTTGTCTAAGATTTGTTACTGGACACTAGGATTTCCAATCATTTGTTTGGAGATCATATTCAGAATTTAAAAATTCGGAGAAAAATTGTGTGCGTTCTGAAAAGGTTGAAAGGGTTGTTAATTCTAGTTAAACTGAAACTGTACGATCTTTGAACTTTATTATCTTCTTCATTTATCAGACCAACATGGCTGCCACAGTTTTTAACCACTCTTGTGTCAACTTAACCCTTTAATGGTCTAATTGACCAAAAAACAACTGCAGTGGTCTTTAGACATGGCTATTTGAAAGGCCTAGAGAAAAGTATTTTAAAATATTTACCACTAGTATGACTGCCTCGGTAACTGAGCAAGTCATTCTAGTGGTAAATTTTCAATAATACTCTTCTCTCAGCCTGCAGATAGACACTGGCTAATTAAAAACTTTAATTTTCTTTACAATTACCCCTTTAATGATCAAGCCAGGGAAACAAAAATTCAGTGCTAAATTTACAAAAATTGTCTTCTAAAATTTTAATATCTTGAAAAATATTGTCCATCAAAATGTCTAATTGATACATCGAGTAGTATTGTGAGTGCTTTGAGGCGATGTTGACACAAGAGGGGTTAATAGGCTAGATTTTTCAAGAAAATTGAAATATATACTTAATAAATGACCATTTGCAGGCCAAGAGTAGACTATTTTTGTCAAGCCCATCGCGTGCGCCAAGAATTTGTTAAATATTAAAGTTTTAGTAATGAACATTTAATCCATCAAGGACTTATCCGATCTTAATAAAGATTTGCAGATTTGATCTGTGGCATTATTGCATCCAGTCTCCAACATAATTTAGATGACTCAAGTTTTTTCCATATTTTTACTGGCTTTGCTTTTTATTTTGCACCAAGAATTACAGTACAGCTCAGAGATAACTTAACATAAAATTCATCTGCAACGCGTGCATGACGCGTCCATAGCGGGTCTATTTTAAAATAATGGATGCATCACTTTCCCGTTGTGAACGTTACAACAACGCGGTGTGAAAGTAAAACAAATGGGTTGGAAACAGTTTGACAACGCATCAGAACTTATTACACAACGCATTTATGATATTGGTTTGAGAAGTCGTTTGAAATCTGATACCGTGAAACGCATACATAATTACGCCGCACTGGTATACCGACATGCGAGTCGATCAAGAAGGGCAACCGATTACTCGGGCATACACACATTATGCAATTGTATTTTGCCAGGGTACCATAAATTTTCGCGAAATTCCTGTCATGATTTTAGGGGGAGGCCTCATTCAATGTTGAATAATTGGCAGTATGTCGCATTATCAGTTCCGATACAGCTGCCTGGTAACGTAAACATTCCATTCTTACAGAACAAAATGAACCCGGTTACTTATTCACTGCCTAAATTCACCACTAATGAGAAATGTCTCGCCAATCGATAATTATGCGCAGTCGTAGATTCTCGGAAAAGCGTAGCCGTAATTTGATTGGCTTGCTGGACATCTGACGTCATTATGAATGAGTGAAATTTACTATCGTAGTAAAATGTTGATCATGTCTCGTTGTCATTCATAACGAATTGATGACGCGATTTATTTTAACCAGTCTCCGAGCAACTCGCGAGCAACAATGGCAGAACGCAAATATACACGTATTCGTGGTGCCGCTTTTAAAAGCAATAAAGCAATATCTTAACGCCCACTTTGACTTTTAAATTAATAAAACAAACAATGTCTGGTTCATGAAATATAGTGAAATTAGCTCCCTGACTATTTATAATGTTAACTTTCATGGGTTTATTAAGGCACTATTTATCATCTAGCTATGTTATTGCTACGTAGAGGGGGGGTGCGGCGATTGCTCATTTCCTCGGCCTGGTTCCCGAGTGAGGCAACAACAGTGTATATTCGGCTACATTGCATTGCAATATAGTGAATCCGAAAACTACCGAATGTCACAAAATGAAAATTATTAAAGCGTTTTATTTCCGCGAAAAGCCAATGAGATATTGGTACATGTTACAGCTTTATGGGCGCATAGTATTTCATAACTAGCTCTGAACTAGCCTTTTTTCGTGTAGAGCACTGATGGGGATATTGCACTAGCGGACACGAATCTGCTAATTGGTTTGTCATATTTATCAATAAAAACCACACCATCTGCATGTTTTAATAAAAAGCGTCTACATTAGTCGAGCATTGGTACACATAAGCTATATTTTGACATCTTTAATCCATAATTTTGCGTTTATTCGCTGTCTGTTCATCGCGAACACAGGTGATGCGTAGAAGTGATAATGAAGTTGCTTACGGACAATTTTCACTACTATTAATCTATGTCAAATCTCGCCAGTCAGCATGTTTCGCTGCGCTGGATGTTTATAAAACTTAAATGCGAAACGAACCGATGTTAACCGTTCTTGCACCAGATGCAAAATGTTCAGGGGCGCATCGTTACATTAATTCTCAACCAGGAATCATGATTTTGGGTTTCGTAATATTTATAATTTTGCTTTTTAATGTTATGTCCCGCTGTCTTTTTTAGGGAAACTCTCATATTTACCTTTGCCCCTTCTAGGAAATGTAATGTACCGCTAAGTTTGATTGGATCCCGGGTAGTTGGAGCCGTGGAGTTGGTATGTACGCCGGGTATTACGCAATGCACATACATGTACGAATCTTTTAAAGGCATTTAAAATTTGGCGTCTGTTCCGTTTTGCTTTTAACAACGCATTTGGCACTATCTCTGGGGAACATCAAACAAGTTCAAACTTGCTTATTTATGCATTTAATGTTCGTTCTCAACGCATATATTTATTATTTTAAATGCATAAAAAATATTAACTAGATGCATTGTGTTTTTAAAACCGATGCGTTGGAAATGGGCCTTCAACGCATCATGCACACATTTTAAATAATCTCTGAGCTGTACTGTAGGTAAGTTTTAAATATTTTCAAATGCAGTAGGCATTTATTTCAGCAAGGGCTTATCCGATGTCAATAAAATGATTTATTCTATGGCATCATTGCATCCAGACTCTATCATAATAAAATTGTTTCCATATTTTACATGGTTTGGACTTGTTTATTTCTGTGATTTGTTTCATTTTCAGGAATTATAAGAAGGTTAGTTTTTCAATAGGTATTTGATTCATCAAGGGTCTTACTATTTTAAGAAATCCTTATTTCGTGACACTGTCAAATATAATGTGTGACTGGCCAGAAAAGGGCTCGACACATGGTACCAACTCCATCTATTTTTAAAAGTTACCACTGCAGTGACTGTCTCGGTCACAGAGCAATCATTCCAGTGGTAAAATTTCTCTTGGCCTGCAAATGGGTGTTTCTCCAGAACAGCGTAATGTTTAGGTTAGCTTGGCCATTAAATGGTTAATCACAGACAGCTGTAGAGATTATGAATATGATTATTATTGTTTGATCGCTGCACAGGATCCGGCTCAGAATATTGCCAGTTCTAATTGTATGACCTTAATGGAACCGACTGGGCCTAATAACAATGATCTGTATATCAGCTGTACGATGCCGTCAATTGAGCTTGGTACAATAGGCGGTGGAACGGTGCTGCCACCACAATCAGCATGCTTAGAGGTATGGTTAAAAAAACCTATAAGGTACTGTCAGATACCGTGTGTGTGTGTGTGTGTTTTCTAAATAATGAGTTTCTGTGTCTCACTAACATTATTGGTATCTTTATTTTATGAAAACCTAACATCTCCCTCTTATGACATCCATGCAAGAGAATATTGAATGCTTTGAAAATACCTTAACTTGAAGCTGGCTTTCAGCCAAAGCTTCCTGTCAAATTAATTTCAACATATTCAATGCAATGTCTGCTGCATCTTAACCCTTACAGAGCAGAAACCACATTCCTTATATTCTAAGGAATAGTGACTAATATTTTGGAACTAATTTAACTGGTAGCTCTTGCTTCCATGGACAGCAACAGGTTCCAGTCATATTAGTTTCTACATATTTACCATCTTTCCCTTATTTATTTGTCTTGAAATTGAGACACTGCAGTTTCAAGGGTTAAAAGTTCACATTCACACCCAAAATGCTTGAAAATAAAATTATTAAATTTATATACTGTCAGTCTTAAATTGTGTACTACAATGTAACGAAACAAAATACATTTTAGCGTATGATGATTTTATTCTGTATAAATTAATATAATTGTGTTAGTCGTGAAGTTGAAATAAGGACTTGTGTCTCTAATTCGATTCACAACTTAAAAAATTATATTAATTTATACGTAATACAATCATCATATGTTAAGATTTATTTCGTTTCATTACATCTAGACACGGTAGTACCGTGAGGACCACGGTATACCGTGACCGTTGACATTTCCAAATACCGTGAATACTGTCCATAATGTTGGAGCAATATTTGAGAAATAGATCCATAAAATCTGACTTTACCAAGGGTAAATAGGTGCTAATAGTGCCAAAAATACAGGCATCCATAACTATTAGCCGAGTCGAGGTGAAAGGGTCGTCGTAAAAACAAACATCAAGACGTCAATTACAAAATAATGACTGCAGAATTGTATGGCAACCGTACGTCTTGAAAGTCTCACGGTAAAATTGCTTTATTTAAAGCATCTAAACTCATTCTCTGGCCATCCGTCGGTAGTAATTACACTATAATATATTCCCTATTCCCGTGATTTGTAATTTATTACTCCAAGCATTTTGTCACCGAACAAACACGCTAGAATAACAAAATAGCGTACAAACTGCGTGCTATTCAAACGCAACAGCAATCTCGCAAAGACGTGTCTGATTGGTTGTTTATGAACTAGACCGTGGGAAAATACATTGCTGAATTTATCAATGGAAATTTACTAAAACGTAGTATTTGTTCGCGCCATTTTGATCACGTGCTAATTTATTAACAACGAGGAGCTTTGAGGTCGTTATTTTTTTATTTTTCTGGCTTGTTTTAAGAAATTTCTTTACGGATTAAATCCAGTTTAAGTAATGACACCTAAAAATTATAGTGTTTTGGTTTTTGTAATTCATTTTTCAACTGGCTACACGTCGGAAGTTCGCGGAAATGGCTATTTACACGCATTGTTCACGTGAAGCATGGCGAGTAACGAGTTTGCACATCGGGTACTCGGTAATTATCAGAAGCTTTGGAACCGGCTATATTCAATGTCGTGTTATATGCATGTTAATAGGCCTGTTTTCGCGAGTAATCGATACGACTCCAACAGAAATAAAAGAGTACAACACTGGCCTCGTTTAAATACTCGCGTATTTTGTCTGGACTCTGTTTATCAACGCGCTCGACTGCCAAAATAAAATTTACCGTTTGCTGGTCGCACGCATTAATAGCAAGAACAATCCAGATTGAAAATAGCGCACTCCAATGTCTCAAACAGCGAGTTCTAGTTAGCGAGTCGACCACACACTTTGACTGATATTCCCGTGAATGATATGTCAATAAAAATAGTGACCTAATAAAGTCGTGAAACTAAACAGTCGCAATAGCCATAATGTTTTTCTTCTCTAAATCAGAAAGCCGATTTATTTATTTTACCTACATTTACCGTTGATTGGAGATGGAAATGAAAAAAATTTGTTCTAATTTCGCGGCATGCCTCGACCTCAGATGACGGTATACCGTGGTACCGTGGTATTTTTTCATGGTACCGATACCATCTTGTAAATGTCAATACTGCCCAGCTCTACTAGACACACGATTTAAGCCTCTAAAAGTATACAATTTTAACAATTTTATTTTCAACCATTTTGGTGTGAATATGCACCTGTAAGAGGTTTGTTATATAGTACTATATTGTATGATAATGAGTACAGTGTGTTTATCCATATACTTGTGTATCAGATGCTTGGCATACGTGGTGCCTGTGCAGAAAATCCTGGTGAGAATGCTGGCCGATTGGCTCGTATCGTGTGCGGGACCGTCTTGGCAGGCGAGTTGTCATTGATGTCTGCCTTGGCTGCGGGACATCTAGTTAAAAGTCATATGAAACATAACAGGTGAGGGAGATATAGGAATTAACTTTTTTATCGTGATTCATACAGATCAGTACACCAGAAAATTTACAAATTCTTGGAATTTTGTACTGATCCGCACTGTATTACTGCGTAGAATATAAAATTAATCAATTGTTCTGAATGCACCATGTTTAATTTGTTGGGATAATTAATTATTTAATCGTCAAGAAGTCAAAGTGTGCTTATTTAATGTCCATTTGAGGTCCAAGAGAAAACCTTTTGAAAATTAACCATTGAAATGACTGGCTCGTTTATCATTCCAATGGTAAATTTTCGAAAATAGTATCCTTTTGGCCTGCAAATGTGTATTTTTGGTCAGCTTGATCACTAATGGGTTAAGACACCACAAATTACACCAACTGCTTTATGAAGCTCATATTTGAATAGTGTTATAAATCTAGTCCTGCTGAAACGTAGTGATTCAGCCGGAAATTCCCGCCATTGACAAATATCCAGGTAATAGAAAGATATGATCTGTCACTCATGGATCTTGATGTCATAATAAAAAAATATGTTAACTGTTGGCTGATAAGTGTCTCACGGATGCCCAATGCAGCTATGAATACTAGATTTTCATCATTAGATTTCTGATTATTCCACGCTGCATTTTCGATGTCTGATGATTCATGTAGACTTGTGTTATTTTATAAACTCTGAAATCCAATTACCTAATTTCCACAACCCCTACGGTCATGACAGTATAACTGTTTGATTATTTAGAAATGATTTGACAACAACAATTTTCAGGCATTTCATTTGCAGAATATCAAATGGAGTACTTTTGTGAACGTGTCTCCGAAGATATTTGAACCTTTTATTCCTGAAGTTTGTTCAAGAAAATCTAATTTTTCCCATCAAAAATGTCCATATTTTACAGACCAACATGAGCAAAAGATTATTTATTAGCATTTATCACTGGAATGAATGGCTGGAGCCAGAGAATCCAGTGGGAAATTTTCAAAAATCATCTCTTGACCTTCAAATGGACATTGCTCAAGTCTTCTCCAGAGGCCAGGGGTTGACCAGCTTGCCCATTCTCGGTTTAAGGCAATCAACTCTAGGAGTAGTATTCTGTGACATCATTAGACGTGATGGCCAATTGCCAGCATCACATGTGTAGACCCTGGGTGGAGGATATACGTTTTTAAATAACCTAGATTACATAAATTATATATAAATATGTTCATCTACAGGTCTGTACTGAACATGGCACCCAGTTCTCCTGCACTTCCATTGATGCAGAGTACAGTCCGAGGCAACAGCCCGACACATCTTACGAGGGAGAGTTCTTTGCCGAAAGGCAGTTGTATACTTAAAGCACCGTAGTACATTTGTCATCCACTTTGTAAAATCAATATCACACAAATATTGACTGTCTGACTGATGCAAGCCACTTGGTAATAATTTCAATGGGCAATAACTCTGGATGTGCTGAATATTTTGAAAACAATTTGACTGAAAGTTGTTGGTGGCTTAGCCACCAACAACTCAGTCAAATTGTTTTCAAGATATTTAGCATATCCACAGTTAAACCTTGTGGAAAATGTAGTCTAAGTGATAAAAAGCTTGCCGTGAGTCGCTATGGCTGTATTTTATCAGTATATTTAACAAATATAAAAATTGTCGCTACATTAATTGTATGAAATATTAAACCCGGTGTCACCATTTAATGATTTGAAAAATTGTTTAATGCTTTTTTGCATAAATTTCATAGTTGTCTATCTCGTGAATACACTGTGCGTACTATATTCATTGCGCATGTCGCATGCAGTTGACAAAAATACCAAATGTTTTATATGTGATGGGAACATGTATGTACGGCGTACACTTTCCTATTCATACATTCAGTATTTGCGCGTAGTATGATTTCAACCGGTATATTTTATAATGCGCTCACTACAAGCTATAGAAAAAACCCAATTACTTATTATTTTGAGAGCAATTTGACTGTTTGACTGTTGTGGCCTTAGACAGCAACAATTTTCAGTCAAATTTTCTAATCTTTATCTTATCAAGATGTTTCTATGCTTTTCTACAGTCTACATTGTTTTCAAAATTAACGTAATCTAGCGTATGAAAGGAATTTAAATTTAGGGATCGGGAGATTCAGTAATCCAGGGAAGTAAAGATACTTTAGATAAATACAAACAGCAACAACTTTCATCAATCATATTTTTTTCTAAATAATTAGGATATTGATTATATTTTCATGTTCATAAATATGGTTTATACGGCTATTTGTACAACATATATATATATATATATATGTAGAATGTTGCTGCATCAGAAAGCAACAGTATTTAGCAAATTATAATCCAAATAACCAACTGGAGACTACATGCCGCTACAGTAAGTATCTACAATCCAAATATCTTTGTGTAATAGCCTATTATTATGCCCTCTGCTTCCAGCTAGCACTAATCACTGATAACTATCAATCGTATCCTGTGTTTCTACGCAATTCAATGTTTAGGGGCATAAATTGTCAATACGTGGCTGGTGGTAGAGTTAGACATACTCGTAAAATGATCTGTGTGTGATCCCTTCATGTCCGAATGCCAGTATTTTGCTTTCAGTGCAGCCATACATGAAATTAGATTTTTTAAATAATTTGACTCGAGGTTATTGATTTTTAACCCTTTAAACCCTCAAATTTGTTCAAGAAAATTTAAATTTTCTCAGAAAATGTCTATTTGCAGGCCAAGAGAAGACTATTTTTGAAAATTTACCACTGGAATGACTGGCTCGATTATCGAGCCAGTCATTCCAGTGGTAGATTTTCAAAAATCGTCTTCTCTTGGCCTGCAAATGGTCATTTCTGAAGACCACTGCAGAAGCGGTTTTTGGCTGATATGAGTGTTAAAGGGTTAATATTCATACAATGGGGTTGGTGGTGTTTGGTTCTTTATACAACATTACATAGTAGTATGTGGTCGTATTAAATAAGCATGTAGCATTTAATAAAAATGTGTACACATTAATCCTGTACAAGTTAAATCCCTTTTGAAAAAATTGTGGTCACTGCGCGCAAAAGCCGTGTGTGTGCGTGCATGCATGATGCATGCGTGCACGTACATATGTAATACTGCACGTGAACTATCTGCATAAATAAGTTTGATATTATAAATCTGAATTTCTTGACAATTCTAGTAGAAACTTGTAACGCGCATATAATTTCTTGGGAAGAGAAATAGCGGTATACATGAAGACCTGAGCAGATATGTGTAGACAATGGAGGGTTTCAATTTTAGCCATGCCATGCCGATTAATAGCTACGCTCTGCCCACTTTTACGTGTGTTGCAGATGATTTATATACTTTGAATCCTGAATTCCTAGAATCCCAATTTCAAGGTAACTATACAGGTAAGCTGTTGAATATATTTTGAAACTAAATTAACTGCCCAGTCAAATTAGTTTCAAAATATTCAACAGGAAGCTTATTAATTTGTGAATTCAAACTTAGACATACAATTTGTACAATAACAGTATTGACAAACTGATGTTCATGACAGAGTTAGATAGATTATTATGATTGTGACATCAGCTAATATGTGACATAATTGATTATGATGTCAAATATGTGAGTGGTAAATCAGAAGGCTCTATTGCTTACAAGGTTTGAGTCGCCTTGCTAGTGACGTGCCAAATACATTACATTGTTATTTTATATTAACCCGTATCACTCTGATGTCAACATGATATCTTTAGTCGCCCGACATCGTCGACGGGGACTAGAGAAACGGGTCCCGTCCATGCATCCACATTTAGTTTCCACTCAATAACTTCAGTTAGCTTGAATGGATTCATTCCAAATTTAGTATGTCAACTCCTTACGACAACACCGTAGTGGGGATTGCATAACGACGAAATCTGCCCAGAAACACCTGAGTTATCCCCCTTCATTTCATCAAAAATCGTAAAATATGTTTCCGCTCGACAACTTGTTAGCATGAATGGATTTATTTCAAATTTGGATTATCAACTTATAACAAGACGTTGGTGGGGATTGCAAATCCTCGACATGTGTCCAGATACACGGGAGTTCTCCCCCTTGATTTGAAATTCCTAAAATATATAGTTTCCGCACGATAACTTCAGTTAGCCTACTGGGATTTATTTCAAGTTTGGAATATCACCTTATGACAAAACCTCGGTGGGGATTGCATATCGGAAAAAATGTGTGTAGAACCATCAGTTATCCCCCTTGATTTCTTGAAAAATCGCACAATATTTGGTTTCAGTTTGATAACTTCAGTTAGCCTGGATGGATTCAATTCAAATTTTGAATACATCTCTGCACGATACTTGGACTGAGATTGCTTTTGGACGAAATCTGTCTGTAATCACCAGAGTAATTCCCCTTGATTTCTTGAAAGAGATGTACAATATTTGGATTTTAAAAATTGGGGTTGTACTAAAAAGCCCTGGTTGGAGGACATGTGACCAAAACTGGTCTTTTATTTAGTGTGGTAGTAGCAAAGAAATTGGTGTACAGCACCAGCTTCCACAAAATTTGTTGAAAAATTAACAGCGGTTCATCTTTTAATTTAGTTTGAAAATTATAAATTTTGACATCTGAGTGGTAATGGTTAAAGATTCTGTTATAATGTGGTGCTGTGTGTATAATGACGATATCATAGATTTCTGATGTATGCAGAGCATCGGCCAGATTGTGTTTAGAATTAGGACATTGTCGTTACGTTAGCCACAAACATTCAATATACTATTATCATGCACTTTATTCAGTAACTTGGAATCATCAGTGATTGTCATAAGGGTAATTTTTAGGGTATATAAGGCTAAATAGTAATGTGTTTTATGTTTTTGCACAAATATACCCACAACAGCTGCCATGGGTACCCCATAATTCATGCTTGATTTTAGCATAGATTAGAAACTATATGGAAGCCTCATTTAATTTGGGAGGCCTAGATTTCAGCATTGGCAGATTTCAGGATGTAGCGTCCCTAGCCCCAGTATTAATTGTATATATTGTCTAAGCATTATCTGATTTTACATTCAAGCGTATTCTAGCAGTTTATCGGATGTGTTCTGGTTTTATTTACTAGCAGAATTTGAATTAACTGATCTCTTAGCTTGTCCATGGTGTAGTATTTGAATTATTTAGTCACTGCTCAATATTTACATCACATTACTATTGTATCATATAGGTGGTGAATGTGAGATATAGGTATCAGTTTTCGGATGAAAATGTTAATGCTCAATGCTTTGCCCTTCAAATTTGTTCTAGATTTCAATTTTCTTATGCAAAATGTGAATTTGCTGGCCAAGAGATGACTATTTTTGAAAATTTGCCAATGGAATGGCTTGCTCAGTTTTCGAGCCAGACATTCCATTGGTGAATTAAAAAAAAAATTCTCTTGATTGGTCAAGAAATTTTAAAATTTCTCATTGAAAATGTCCATTTGCTGACCAAACGAAGAATATTTTAGAAAACATGCCAATGGAATGACAGGTTCAGTTATCGAGCTAATCATTGCAGTGGTAAGTTTTCTAAGATACACTTCTCTAGGTCTGCAAATGGACATAGCCCAAGACCACCACAGGTGTTTCTGACCGGCTTGACCATTAAAGGGTTCATTCGTCAGATTTCGTATTGCTTCTCTGGTCAGTTAAATATCTCCCTTCTTTCTCCATGTTCGTAGGTATTTATTGTATCTGTAATTACGGTACTGCTGATTATTTTCACAATAATTTCACTGAATGTTATTGCTGCCCAAGATAGCAGCGATCTTCAATTAAATTATGGTCAAAATATTCCGCTGGTTTTGTATCTACACCCTTGATTGGTATAATTCACGTGAATTTGTATCAGTGCAGGTATTTGCATATCAGCCATACAATTGTCAAAACTCCTAATAATTGTGATAACAGAAAATGATTAAGAGAATATTTATCGGTGTAGAAATTAATGTGTATATAAGAATACATAAGTTAATTGTTGTTGTTATGGAATTTATTGTTTATGTTTTATATATATATATATAAGTCGGTTTGATTAAATATAATTATTTTGTTAGATTTATTTTGTGCTTTATGTGTTGAGAATTTGTAGTCCGTGTACTGTTGCACTATTCGGAATGCACACATTTATTTTATGCTTATTTTGGCTTAAGCTACAAAGAAAATTTGTGACGGTACATAAAATAACCCATAGTACAAGAATAGTGCTTGGTGTGTGAAAAACTCCTACGGTACTTTTTATCTCACCTCATGCGAAGTAGAGTATAGGTTGGCATAGTAACCTGAATGGCATGCTGCGGTGTATACCTTGAGAATTAGATCAAATGTTGCAAACCCTTTAATGGGCAGATTTGGTCAATAAAATTAAAATTTTCTAATAAAAAATGTCCATTTGCAAACCAAGAGAAGACTATTTTTGAAAATTTACCACTGGAATGACTGTGATTATTGACTACATGGGCCGGTTTAGGCCGGCTTGACCAGTAACGGGTTAGTCTTTCACGGTATGCTGAAGGCTTGATATGTAGGACCAGGTGTTTAGTTGTTAAGTACCTGTTTAAAATGTAATCTTTCTTTATTAATTTAAAGATGCCGGTGTGTCAATATTTCCTGTTTTAAGGCTTTAATGGACACGCCATTTGCAGACAGAGACTATTTTTGAAATTTTACTCGATAACTGAGCCAGTCATTCCAGACTAAATTTCAAAAAGTAGCTTCTCTTGGCCGGCAAATGGACATTAAATAAGCAAATGTTTTGCTTTTCTTGGCCAAATTTCAGCATAAAAGCGCATTCACAAACTCATTGAAATAGAGGGATGCATTTCTAGATCTATGCCACACCTATTTCTAGCTCTTCCCACTTTTTACATGTGGTTGAATTGATTTGAAACCATGAAATCTGAACTCCCAGAATCTAAATTTCAAGATAACTATCTTAGGTAAGTTGTTGAATATTTTGAAACTAATTTGACTAGGGGCAGCAACAGCTCCCAGTAAAATTAGTTTTAAAAAAAATGAGAAGAATGTTTATTGAATTGTAAATTCATCAAAGACATACACTTTTGTGCCCAACTTTTTGTATTTCGTGAATTAGCTATGTCATTTTGATATTAATGTTAGCTAACATGATTATGATGTCAGATACTTGAGTGACATGTCGCGTCCCTCTATTCCTAAAGCTTATTTACCTGCCAAAGTCCTAATGTATGGATTCTTGCTGTGATTTTGTGTTGAGGAATAATAACCAGTACAGGTTGTGACCATTTGTGAAAATTTCTTCCTTTGTGGCCAAAGATAAGTAAAAGCAATATTATAGAAATCTATTCTGTTGACCATAAATCTAGAGATTTGAAACAAATCTGATGAAATAATGCAGGGATCTGAATGATCTGTCACTCAAATATATGTCATAATTTAAATATATCACTTGATAACTGACATCTCAATCATAATGACAGATAACTCTGGCATGAAAATCAAAAATTTGTGATTAAGTACGAATTGTATGCCTTTATTGAATTTACATTTTAATCGGCATTATGTTTAATATTTTAAAACTAATTTGACTGGAAGCTGTTGTTGCCTCTCAGTCAAATTAGATTTCAAAATATTCAACAGCTCACTTGTATAGTTACCTTGCAATTTAAATTGGGGGAAGTCAGGTTTCAAATCAATTATAACACGCAGAAAAAGTGAGCGGAGCTTAGGTAGAAATGGGCAGAGATTAATGAGAAATGTGCGGGGCATCTAGGTGGAAATGGATCCTCCTATGGCATTTTGGGAGGATTTTAGTAGATTTGGTTGGAAAACTGGTCTTCATGATGTAGAATACAGGAATATATCACATTTTGTGGTAGAAAGATGTTTTAACCCTTACCACTCTGGTGTCAAAATCTTTAATTTCCAAATTACAGTAAAAGATGAACTGGTGTTTATTTTTCAACAAATTTGGTGGAAGATGGTGCTGTCGTAGACAGCAACATCTTCCACCAAAATTGTTGAAAAATGTACACTAGTTTCTTCGCTATTGACACCGTAAAAGATAGAATATTGACATCAGTGTGCTAAGGGTTAATCAAAATGGGTTTGCTGACAACTCTTGCTGTCCTGGACTGTAACAACGTGAAACAAACCCATTCACTAAATAAGCACATATTGTAGGAGGTGAATAAATGGAACTGAGTCCATGGTAACCACACATGATTTATTACGAATGTAAGTGTACATGTGAATTGAAGTTTGTTTTCGATACAACACTGCGAAAATGTGTGCGCGCGCGTGTGTCCTTGGGTGCGCAGACGTGCATGTCTGTATGTATGCTGCTAAAAGCCAAAGATTTTGCTATGCACAGTGTCGTGCTCCATGTACAGAATTCCTTATGTTCATTGAAAGGTTGCCAGTGTTGGGATCAATTATATATATC
This sequence comes from Chaetoderma sp. LZ-2023a, assembly GCA_034401795.1. Classification (NCBI taxonomy): domain Eukaryota; kingdom Metazoa; phylum Mollusca; class Caudofoveata; order Chaetodermatida; family Chaetodermatidae; genus Chaetoderma; species Chaetoderma sp. LZ-2023a. The sequence continues at coordinate 103,042,401 of CM067360.1, read as the reverse complement.
AACTATATGGGTAAGCTCTTGAATAATTTGAAACTAGTTTGACTGGATGCTGTTGCTACCTATGGCAGCAGGAGCTCCCAGTCAAATTAATTTCAAAATATTCAACAAAATGTTTATTAGGTAGTAAAGACCTACAATTCGTACAACTTGGGATATTAAGCATTTATGACAGACTAAAGCACATCATTCATGATGTAATTGATTATGACGTCAGCCTACATATGACTTAGTTGATTATGATGTCATATGAGTGATCAATAAACTTGATTCCTCCATTACCTAGTAATGATATCATATAAAGATAGTGGTGTTATACATGTCTTAAGTGGTTCATAGTGACATCGCACTGGGGGTGGCCAGGTAGGGGCCACTTGCAATATATAGTCATATAAAAACTTAGATGTTTAACTGTGACATTATCATTACCAGCCTTGAACCAGTCCACAATCTTTCAACACAGAACTCATCTGCTCTCAGTCCCTAACTCTTAAATTTATTCAAGAAAATTTCAATTTTCTCAAAGAAAATGTCAATTTTCCGACCTAGGGAAGATTATTTTTGAAAATTTAGTGCTGGAATGACTGGCTTGTGTGTCCATCCATCCATCTGTCTGTCCGTCACCAACAATGGCGGCTCATTTTGTTATTTCTTTTGTTATAAACTTGGTCACAATGTTAATGTCGGCATCTAATATCTGTTGTGAAAATGAAACTGATAGGATGTCAAATGCCAGAGTTATCACCCTTTAAATATTTGCAGTCTCACTTTCATAGGGGAAATACAGGTTTGTTCCCACCATCCACTGATTTATCACCATGTCAGATTTTATTGCCAAAGTAGATATTAAACTCCAATTAACAGATTACCCTTTCCATTACTCTCTAAATATTTAAAATATGTATTATGTACTCTGACATCTATGCTCTTAAAAATATTTTGAAATGTATTTGATTGAAAGTTGTTGCTGCCTTAGGCAGCAATGACAGTTGTTGCTGCCTAAGGTAGCAATGACTTTCAGTCAAATTATTTTCTAAATCAACTCCAGCTCACCCTACCCCTGCTGCTAACTTGGTGATTCAGCCAGATGCGCATGTGTTAAATGGATTGTGTGGTGGTGGTGAATAACCTGCTATAATGACCACCTACCTGCCTTTAGAGACTATTTTTCTTCAATTGTATTTAAACCTCTAGTAACCGTCTGACTGCTGAGTCTTTGCAGACGACATATTCCAAAGGTTATATCTCTGAACCTGATAAATATTTTGAAAACAATTGGACTGAAAGTTGTTGGTGGCTTAGCTACCCACAACTTTCAGTCAGTCGAATTGCTTTCACAATATTCAACAAGTCAAGAGCTTTTGAAAATTGAAATTATTGGCTGCACTGCCTTGCAAGCAGTGAGACAGTTAAGAAACCAGCTGTTGTTAGCACTGATATCATCTATTTTCGCTTAAACATTGTTCAAAATCACTAATTCAAAAAACAGTCCAGAGATTGTTGTCAGTATCGCGAAAACTAAGCCAAAAAAAGTCCAATCTGAAAGTTATTGGAAGTGACACCGATGGATGTAAACTTTAAATAGGATTAGTTGAAATGCCAATGTTCCAGGTGAGCGATACAGGCCCATTGGGCCTCTTGTTTAAATCTGTGTTCAGATTTGATTCATCGATGACCCATGACAGTTTGAAATTCATCCGCTCTAGCATTTTAAAACTGCCTCGATTCTGTAAGCAATGGGACAATACTTTCAATGAGCAAAAACTCTTGACTTGCTAAATATTTTGAAAACAATTTGACTGAAAGTTGTTGGTGGCACAGCCACCAACAACTTTCAGTCAAATTGTTTTCAAAATATTTAGCAGGTCCAGAGATATAACCCGTGGAAATTGTGATCTGCAGAAATTCAGCCAGAAGACAGTTAGGGCAGAGATAAATTTGCTTGTGTAAGCTCTATAAATATGCTAGACCAACAAGATTTTATATCTGAAGATTCAAGTCTTATAATTTACTAATGATAAATAATAGTATAGCATTTATATTATAATGCACGTTTTGTCAATAAGTAATTTTCAGAGGTACTCGTAAATATGTGTGTTTAACTTTTCCTTGAACCTGACCTTTGACCTGCTGATTTTGATGTCCAGTAGTAATTTATTCCAAAGCTTTGAATCAGGCCAGGAATTTAATTTTAATCCTAAGAGTTACACGGATAACGTAAACTAAGCATTATACACTAATGAGCCAAATCATACACTGCAGTCCTATACTTGTGAATGGTAGGGAACTGGGCATGCTTTAAATTTTAAACTATGGCAACAGCAACTAGTTAAAGCAACAGTATTTTCAGAATTGCACCATTTAACCTTCGAATATGTTAAAGAAAGTTGTAATTTTTTTATAGAAAATGTCCATTTGCAGAGCAAGCGAAGACTAGTTAAAAAAATTTACCACTGGAATGACTGGCTCGGTTATCAAACAGTTATACCAGTGGTAAATTTTCAAAAGGTCTCATGGTCTGCAAATGAACATTTCTCAAGACGGCTGCAAAAAACTTTTTTTTGCTGATATGAGTGTTAAAGGGTTAAGATTCAAAATTAAAGTGAGTAACAGAGACTAACTGTAAATTTGTCATGTAACCAGAGCTTTTTCATAATCATTTATCCCTCAGAGAGTACAAATAGCAAATTTCCTATGATGTAGGTAGTATTCTGTTTTGAACGTAATTTGACTGTTTTTTTGCTGCCTATGGCCGCAACAGGCTCCGGATGAATTAGTTTCAAAATATTGAACACCTTCCCTGTATAGCAGTCTTGAAATTGAGAGACTGAAAACTTGAATACTTTGAAATTAATTTGACTGGAAGCTGATGCTGTAACGGCTTCCAGTCAAATTAATTTCAAAATATTCAAGTTTTCCTTTAGTTGTGCCATGAAAATGAGATATGAGGAATTCATCAATGAAAGGGTTAATAAGGCAAGCTGAAGACTTACATCCAGTACAGTTCAGAAAAAAATGAACATTTCCAAAGCAAAATATACCGTACTGTTGCATATTTTGAGCATAATTCGCCTATCCAGAGTATCCATCTATGATCGGACATCATATGATGTCATAATTAATTAAGTGGCGTGTATGCTGACGTCATAATCATGTCATGCATGATTCCATATCGCCCGTCTTTAACGCTTAATAGTCTGATACGTATGAATTGTGTGTCTGCTATTTAATAAACATGCTGTTGAATATTTTGAAACTAATTTGACTGAACGCTGTTGTTACCTAACAGCACCCAGTCAAATTAATTTCAAAATATTCAACGACTTACATGTATAGTTTTCTGGAAGTTCAGAGATCGATCGATCCCAACACAGATGTGGTGTGGGTGGAGCTTAGATCGAGATGGGCAGGGATTAGCAAAAACTGGAAAGTTTCATTGGATTGGAATGTAATTAGGTTCAGAATATTCAACAGAACATTTCTTACTAAGTAACATGTTTCTGTTTTTGTTTGGAAACTTGTTAACTTATTTATGAGCTGTACTGTAGCCCTATTGAATGTAGACTAATCCAAGCTAACACTTAAATCGTGAGAATTTCACAAGAAAATCAAAATATCTGCACAGTAATGTCCATTTGCGCACAGAGAAACGTATTTTTGATAATTTACCACTGGAATTATTGGCTCAGTTATTAAGCAAGTGATAATTTGTCAAAAATGGTCACTGTGCAAATGGAAATTGCTCAAGGCAATCCCAGAAGCCCTTTTGGCCAGCCTGATGGTTAACCCTTTCACCTATATATTCCCCATATTTCATTTGCAGGAAAACTTGAATATTTTTTTTGTTAGTTTAACTGGACGCCTTAGGCAGCAATGGCTCCAGTCAAATTAATTTCAAAATAGTCAACAGAATCAATTTTATATGTTAAAGAATATACTTCTTGGATTTGTTGGTGATGGGGTTAAGTGGTTAATTTCAAGCCTAGCACGAGCCACTGTGTGTCTCTAGTGTGTCAGACAGTGTGCCGTGTAGCGCATTAGAATATAGTATCAATTATATTTGCTGTTATGATTGCATGTGGCGTGTCCTAGTTAATTACAAATATACGCTTAATATCTAATTCATATTGAATTGTTTGTCAGTTGCTGCTTAGTGTACCAGTTTATCAATAAAACAGCCAGACCCTTATATTGACTTGTTTCTTTATCTGGATCCATCATACTACCAACACTAGATTTGTAGTAGGTGATAGCAGACTAACTAACTAATACATTGATGAATCCACTGTTAGCTATGGCCCACCCATTTGTAGCTTAAGTTCCATCCACGCTTTACCCGTGTTGTGATCGATCGAACCATGAATTCCCAGATTCTCAATGTCAAGGTAAGATATTGAATATTTTTCAAACCAATCTAACTGGTTGCTGTTGCTGTCTACGGCAGCAACAACGCCCAATCAAATTAGTTTCAAAATATTTAACAGAATGGTTATTAAGTAGTAAAGATATACAAGTTGTACATATGATAGACTTTTTAAAGTTCAAGACACTTGTTTACATCATTCATTACCACATTTTGATTGTGCCGTTAGCCTACATGACGTAATAGATTGATGTCATATACTTGAGTGACAGATTGGATTCATCCATTACACTGGATTCAGACAGTCCTGAAGTTAGTATCCTCCATTGATTGACCTGCCTTGAAGTTCTTGTCTCTCGATAAATAGACTGAGACCTCTATACCAAATTGCATTAAAAGAATATTAAGGTTATCTTAAAGTATTTATTCCCATGATAAATAATGGCATATGTAAAAACTACACAGTATTGTCAGATCTATACTAACTCATCAAATAAAGATATAAAACTGGGATTGTTAAATTACTATTGTCGTAAGTGAACACTGTAGGGACAATTTATCCAGTTTTAGCTCACCTAAGCTGAACTGCCAAGTGACCTTGTGCCGTTGCGAAAACATCGATCTGTCTGTCGTCAACCGTTCTCCTTGAGCATCTCAAGAACCACTACAGATCTAAAACAAATTTGTCAGAAAGCATCATTTGGGCATAGAGCAAAGATTGTTCAAATGAAGCTGATTGGTCCGTTTGAGTTTTGGCCGCCTTGGATTTTGCACTATTTTTAAAAACCTGCTTAAGTATCTTTGAAACCACTTGGCCGATTGATTTGAAACTCAAGAAACTTCATCTAGGAGAGCTCCTAAGCAACATTTGTTTGAGAGAACAGGATTGGTCGATGTGTGGTATGTAATATTTTGCACTTTCGAACATGTCGACTAAACCATTTGGCAGGCATATTGGATTTTTCCCAGGGTTGGCAGCAATTTCCGGGTGCAAGAAACACCGGGTGGGAAATGTCACCCACAAAATACTCCAAAAAGTGGGAATACTGGGAATTACTCAAATAGTGGGTACTGATGATGAGTGACTGTTCTGCAGCTGAACAAGTGAAAACTTCTTTCAGCTACAATTATTTTTTCTTCAACCTTCACTGTCACTTGTCCACTGCAATTGTCCTTAGCTCATTTAGGATCTTTCTTGTCTTTCGTGGGCCTAGATTACGCTCTTCGAAGTCTGATCGCAAAACACTTAGCAAGTTGACGTTGTGACGTCCTTTCCGTGGCTGATACCTGTTGGCACTCATCACTGAGAGTTTCTATTGATTTCTGAGCAGGCATATTTTCTGGCATTGGAAAAACATGTCTGAGCAAAGACAGCGCTGCTGCGCTACAATCACACATAGTGGCTATGTTACACAATTTGTAGAGCGTTATATTTAACATTAGACTGTGTGGCCATGGATGATTTGTAATGTCTGGCAGATGTTTGCGATGGCATGCATCAATTTAGTTCAAGAGGGCTTTTAGAGCTTCTCACCTCTGGTAATTGTACAGCATTATGGAAACTCATTTATCATCATATAGTTGCATCTGAGCTTAATGTTTTTAGAGCCACGGCTCCACAGCTTCCAAAAGGACTGGAAGGTGTTCCTGTTACAAAGTAAGTTCCAATGTTGTTAGAGCTGTATTCACGATGGCTATTTAAGTACAAAAATGTGTAAATGTGGTGTAGGTTAAAAAACCTACGTTAGATGAATATTTAGCCACCTCTTCGTGAATACGACTTAGTCGGGTTTTCTAAATAGGTGCAAGAATTTAGGCGGGTGCATAACATAGGCACTCCTCATGAGTACAGCCCCGGGGATGGAACCCATGATTCTGCTCTTCCTCTCCCTCATAGTGTGAGGAGGCGGTTGGAGTGTGCCGTCATTGGGGATAGGTATCGCGAGTGAACTCAGTTTTGTATTAATTTATGAAGAGGGTTACAGCCTTAAGCTGTTCTGCAGTTATTTAAATTAGTGTACATTTTCGCTCGTCGATAAACTCAACATTATCTGCATACTACATCTCTGATGGCATACCTATCATTGATATTTGAATGGTTTGGTCTTGAGGAATACTCTTGAACAGGTGATAAAGCTGCTTCGAGGTAGCAGGTGACGAGCACTGGGGATGCTGTTGTTGTTTCAAACTGACCAAAGTATTGATTTGATGCATACATTTAGTTTTGTGTTTGCCAATAAGAGTCTTACCAGGCATAGTTTGTCATCATTGCAGCCAACTTGATGGAGAAATTGAAGGATCTGTGGTCTCTTGATGGTACCAAATCCACGTGATATGTCTATTCCCATCGTGTTGAAGATCCAACACCTTTGATAGTACTACTGATGTCAACATTCGTTGTACCCAGACTATGTCAGCGCAGCTACGCCCTCTTAAAACCACTGCCAGTTTCCAGTAAATTTGTCAATCTTATCTCTGATACGAGATAATATCACATTTGATCTCGGATGCTGTTCGAAAGCATTATTGGTCTCGGGTTGGATAGAGGGCCAGGTGGTTTCTTAGGTTTTAGGAGTGTGATGAGTGTACCCATAGCAATGAGATGGAGGTGTTCAAAGGCAGAGTTGATGGTGCATGCGTTCTGTCTCAGCATGGTATTATCTGCATATTTAAGTTCATTTTTAATGGCGCCCGCGTGCACGAACATTAGTTAGAGATGTTAAAGCTTTTTATCCCCACGCTTTTTGAAGAAAATGTGCGTATTATGTGATGTGATCCGCGTGTGTCTGTGCACTTATCGATTGTAACGCATCTAGAATAAGACCGTTTAAGATAGAAACTTGAAATCTTGGGGATGATTATACTTAGGGGCAAGGATGTGCATGACACTTGGAATTTTGTTCTGACCCCCCCCCCCCCCCTCCCACGGGCTGATCCCAAGGGGTGGCGTGTCAAAATTGGCCAGTAATTATCGATTGTAATGCAACTCCTAGACCATTTCACATAGAAACTTGAAACTTTGGGGATGATTGTGCATATGGACAGGGAGGTGCATGACACTTGGAATTTTGGCATGACCCCAGGGTCCTGGGGTGGGAAATGTGGGGTAAAAAAACGTTATGTCGCATTATTTTCAAGCCAATGATGAGTAGACTACAGTACAAGGAATTATTTTGATCTTGGGTCAAACTGAGGGGCGGGGTCAAAAGTGGACACCAATCGATTGTACCACAACTCCTAGACTTCAAATTTAGGATCTGATTACACATCTGGCCAGGGATGTGCATGACACTTGAAATGTTGTTATGACCACCAGGGGTGGGGCTCAGGCGGTGGGGACTGTGGGTCAAAAATTTAATTTATCCAAAGGTGGTCATATCACATATTATTTTGAAGCCCATGAGTAGTAGACTACAGTACAAGGAATTGTTTTGATCTTGGGTCAAGCTGAGTGTAGGGGCGGGGTCAAAAGGTCACAATTGGGCACCAATCCATTGTAACGCAACTATTCACACACCATTTCAGATAGAAATTTGAAACTTTGGGAATAATTACACCTATGGGCAAGGATGTGCATGACATATTGGAATTTTGATATTACCAGGGCCAGGGGTGGGGGAAATGGTGGGCAAAAAAATAGATTTTATGAAGTGTGGTCATGTCACATATCATTTTGAAGCTTGTAGAACTTTAGTAGACTACAGTACAACAAATTAGTTTGTTCTTGAGTAAATCTGAGGGCAGTGGCCAGGGGTCAAATGGGCAAATTAGGTATCAGCCAATTGTAGTGGAACTACACGCACACCATCTCAGATAGAAACTTGAAACTTCAAATGGGGATCATTGCATTTCATTTTGAAACCCATTATACATTGAAACTACATTTCAAGGAATTTATTGTGTTTTGGGTCAAAGCGAGGGTAAAGCTCGAAGTTGTGAATGCGTGGGGATTTGCGATGGCATGCCATCGACTGCGCATTCTATTCTTAATTCTGCTTTTGTGATTGGCTTTTGCAGGGTCCGTGGTTGGCCTTCGAACGTGGTTAAAGGCTCGGTTTTTTTGTCAGTGAACTGATCTTTGAACTATTCCTTGGTATTTTCAGACTCTGATCAGAGGCGATGAAGTTACCATCAGAGTTATATACAGCAAGTGGTTGTCGTGATGTGCTGATTTTTGTCGAATGGTTTGACATAGCGATCCAAATTCACCTTTCCAGAGTAGCCATCCATCATCTGACCTCGTATGACGTCATAATCAGCTCAGCGCGTGTATTATGACATCACAATCATTACGTCACAAAGGGTTCCATATAGACCGTCATCAAATCTCAAAAAGTCTGACACGTTGTATGAATTGTGTCTTTGTAATTCTTTGCTATTTAATAAACATGCTGTTGAATATTTTGAAACTAATTTGACTGGGCGCTGTTGCTGCCTTAGGCAGCAACAGCACCCAGTCAAATTAGTTTCAAAATATTCAACAGCTTACCTGTGTAGCTTTTTGGAAATTGATAGTCAGGGTGTTCAGAGATCGATCGATCCCAACACGAGCGAGGTGTGGGTGGAGCTTAGATAGAGACGGGCGGGGCATAGCTAAAACCGGAAGCGTCCATTAAATAGATGTTAAAGTTTTCAGTGTACATTAAATTCATCCAAGACTTACCAGATCTTATTAAACCTACCGATTATATCATTGCATCTAGTCTCCATCATAAGTGAAAAGATTTTGATATTTTATGAGGTTTGAACTTGGCTTATTTTGCACCAAGAATTAGGTAGATCCTAAGACCTTTCAATAGACATTTAATTCATCAAGAGGTTATCCGATGTCAATAAAACTTTACAGATTTCTTCTCTATGCCATTATCCCATTCAGCTCCATCATAATGAAAATGATTTTCAAATTGTTTACAAATATTTGCGTGGTTTGATCTTAGATTAGTGTTAGATTCATCAAGGTGGTATACTATTTTTAAGATATCCTTATTTCGCAACACTGCCACAGATGATGTGTGATATGCAAAAAATTAAAGGGGTCGACATATGGGACGCAGTCTGTCTAGTTAATCCTAAATAGTGTGCTGATTTGGTGCAGGATATTATTGCAATCGTGTCTTTATTCAGTTTGGTGTTCATTTCGGCTGCTTTGATATATGCATAGTTACTGCGCGTTCTGTTGTTCAGACAGTTTTTAAAAAAGTGGACCACCAACGTATTCTTTCTTTTGATGGCTACACTGCTATTTTAGCAGTTGATGTCTCCACACATTTTAGGACTTTGTTGGTTTGCAGTTAAGGTCAATCATGGCCATCTGCTCAATTATTGTTTTCCCATGCCATGCATGGATTTCCTTTTCGTTAGATTTGAGAGACCATTGTTGACCTTGGACTTTTGTTTTGAATGTTGCTCGTAGATGAGGCATATTGGCTCAATCCGTAATCGAGTAATCACTGGTTTATCCGCGGTAAATTCTTTGCATTCACCTTGTACAGTATGTAGTCAATCTGATGGAAGATTGCTTTTGTGGTCTTATCTCTCTAGTCGTCTATGTGTCCTGTCTATGTTGTTTGATGAAACCCTCTGCTTGTTTGTTTTGCAACATGGATCTTTCCATTTTTAGCTATGCCCCGCCCATCACTAGCTAAGCTCTACCCACACCTCGCCGTGTTGGGCTTGATCGATCCCCAAATGTCCTAGCTATCAATTTCCTGAAAACTATACAGGGAAGCTGCTGAATATTTTGTAACTAGTTTGACTGGGTGCTGTTGCTGCCTATGGCAGTAACAGCGCCCAGTCAAATTAGTTTCAAAATATTCAACAGAATATTTATTAAATAGTAAAAGTAAACAATTTGTACAACACCGCATAGACCGTCTTCAAATATGCGTTCGTGGCGTACTCATCGACGTCATTCATGAGGTCATTCATTATGATGTCATTGTACACATTACGCCGTTCATTATGACGTCATATGATGGGTGGGTACTCTGGAAAGGTAAATTGGAGTTAATGTCACCACATAAGAAATGGATCAACGTTCGTGCCCTTTCAACTCTACATAACAGATACAACAGAAACCTTTTTAAAACCAATTTCACTCGAAGTTGCAATAATAACTTCAGTAAAATAATTTTGAAATATTCCGCAATGTCTATTCCATGAACGGATTACTTAAACTGATATACAATGTATTAGTATTCAGTAGTTGCAGTTGTATATATTGTCACATCAAATTCATAGCCATTCTAATACTGCCTTGAATTTTCTGCATAGCAGAACATTGATTTGCATATAGAGCTAGGAGTACCTTAGCAACTCTGCTTGTGGTACCAGCATAGTTTGCTAAGTCAGGCCTTAGATTTCTATGTAACCCATTGCTCTGTTATGCCGTCTCTCGCACTCAGCTCATATAGAGGTGTGATATTTCTCCAACAATGGAAAGATAGAAACCTCTCTAATTGGGGATTAAATAATTGAGCTGATCAACCCATTTCATTCTATTATATATTATTATTATTATTATTATTATTATTATTATTATTATTATTATTATTATTATTATTATTATTTAATCACTGTTATTGGTTATTTAAGTAAGTATATAGCATTGGGTAAAGAGCTCAGGAGTAAGTTTACAATGCATGTTTTGACAGTACTGTAGTAAAAAAACCTGTCATGACCGTAGACAATTGGTTTTTTTAATTATTGAGTAGGCAAATGAGCCTACTGATCTAAACAGATAGAAGGCGATTTATTGTCAAAAATCCAAGTATGCCTGATTAAAAGTGCAATGGCATCTCAGTGAGTGTTAAATTTTGTCTGATGTACAGTTGATTTAGCAGTTAGAAGACTATTTTTGTTATCTTAGGAAGAAAGCTACCGAAATCGACAATAATCTGAAATCCAAGATGACCACCAGCCACTGGTGGACATCTTGAAAATTGGTTTCCGCGGAATAACGCTCCTACCGTTTATCGGATCAATTTGAAACTGCATCAGTTGACTGGACACAGTCGTTATTTGGCTGCTATTCCTTTAGGTTTTCACGCTCTCAACTATGTAAATTACGTCCCTCTCCTTGCTGTTTGTCTCAAAAGTTTCGTGGCGCTTTCTCTGAGCAAAGAAGTGGAACAAGTACCGTCCACCGGAGTTGTTGGCGAGGCATCAGCACGAATAGCTAGACGGGTTTCAAGGTAGTTCATGTCGTGTGTGTGTTGTAATATTTGAGGCGTTTATATGCTAGTTCCCAATGCTAGGGTCTAGACTCACGGGTAGTTCATGTCGCACAGAGAGCAGCTTTTGTACTCTCGGCTCTGCATCTCATTATCCTTTGATGAATGGTCGGCTTTTTTGCGATATCTCCAGCCAATCAGTGATAGTCTGTAGAGAAGCGCTAGGCCCCGCACTGTCCAGCAAGAGTCAGCTGTTCAATGGCGAGGTGGTGTACCTGCTAACTCTTTCTGGGTGGGCCCATGAATTTATGAATTCAGGGGTCACTTTCTTCTTGATTAAACTCGCAGTTGTCGCCCTGAGGAAGCGTGACGGTCAGCTTTTCCAATGGTACCAAACAATCCCAGGAACTTTTGTGATCATGGCCATTATTCCGAGGAAGAAGTCGCGCAAAGATCATATATACAGCATAAAAGTGTCCACTCAGTCACCGGCATTATGCTACTAGCCTACTCTACGAAAGAAAACCTGTCCATTACGTGGTATCCCAGTCGACCAACGCCTGAGCAAAGCCGGAAAATCGACACAATTGAGTAAGCCATCCATAGGGGCAGCCGTGGCATAGCCCGAGACGGCGTTTACTGGTTCCGGTTGGCTAGTCCTTCTTGTTACCCGACAACAAAGCAAAGACCCCGATAATGATTAATAGTAGCATGCGCAAAAAACACTAAATAAATTAATTAATTAATTACTATTAAAGGTGTATATTCACAGCAAAAAAAAAATGAAAATAAAATTGTCAAAATTACATACTTTTGGAGGCTTAAATTCTGAGCCTGTATGTAATGAAACGAAATAAATCTTAAGGCAGCAATGTCTTCCAATCCAATTATATTCAAATTACTCAGCAGTATATCTCCTACTAACGCGTTTCAGTTGTTGTTGCTGCTGCAGCTGCTGTTGTTGTTGTCTTGGAAACTTATTAATTAACTGATGTATATGCTGTACCGTATTATGGTTATTAGACTGAGCCGGGGATATACGTCGAGATACAACAGAATTTCCTTTCAGTGCGTTCAAAGCATGGCTTTTAGCCACCAGCGCGCTTGTTTATCGATGACAAAAGGGGCTTATAACTTTGAGGATGATAAACAGAGAATTAATGTACCAGGAAGATACGGTACACCTTTTCAGAGCTAATCTAGAAACCCGTACAAATTTCCACGAGGCATCCGTGTAGCGACACACGTTAATTAATTGCAACAGGCTAATTAAAGGTGCATATTCACACCAGAATGCTTGAAAATAAAATTGTTAAAATTGTATACTTTTAATGGCTTAAACTGTGTGCCTATATGTAATATGCTCGTGCCTCTATTTCAATTTCGCAACTTAAAAAATTACATTAATTTATACGTAATGAATCATCAAATGTTAAGATTTATTTCGTGTCATTACATATAGGCTCACAGTTTAAGCTTCTAAAAGTATACAATATAAACAATTTTATTTTCATATGACTGTATATATGTAGCGACTCAATGACCAATTTGGCCCATTTGTAAACGACGCAGACCCGATTGTAAACGGCGCAGGCCCATATGCAAATTGGTTATCGGCGTGCCCATTTGTAAACTCGCAGTACAATTTGGCGATTGGCTACTGGCGCGTCCGTTTGTAAACGGCGCACTTCCCATATGCCAATTTCATGATTGCACCAGTAGCCAATACATCCATCCATTCATAAATTCCGTTTTACGTTTTCAACGATTCATTCAGTTGTGTCTAATTTATTTATTTATATATTCGTTCGCCCATCCGTCTTTTCGTTCATTCATTCACTCATTCCTTCGGTCGGTTAGTCAATAATTCTGCTCAGAAAAGGAGTGAGCGCTTATATGCTTGTGTATACATCAGCAAGTGTGGGATACTTGAATTGATTCAAGCCGCGGATTTATCCATGGTTTTGTGATTACACATAATGTCTGTACTTAAGATCAACGTGATGAAAAGCTTAATAACGCCAGGATCAAATGAAGCGACTAACATTGAGTAGAATTCGCGTGTTATTGGACTACATTCATAAACACTTTATATAATGCTCACATTGACGAAAGAAAAATTAAACCTTCTCATATCCCCTTCCAGAACGAGAGATTATTTTTGAAAGCTTAACATCACATATTTACGCACACACGCACGCACGTTTGCTCGCACGCACGCGCGGACACCACACTCATGCACACATTAATACAATACTTTGATTAAAACGCGCGTCACCCCCCTCTCCTAGCGATTAAGCAGGTAGGCTATGTTGTAAAAAGATGCAATGAACCACCACGACCTTGTTTGATAGACGATGTTTCTTTAGGTAAGCCGTTTCAAGTAAACTATCCGAGTGACCGAAAATTAAGCAGTACGGTAGGACTAGAAATTACGATTCGTGTACAAAGATGTACATTTCTTATTGGCGCAAGATGTATATTGTTTAACGGGCGGCGTATCAGAAGCGGCATAGGGCGGGGTCAGATAACTCGGACGTAACAGACATGTTATGTTTTTCACATTTCGTGATAAAAGTTGATAGTTAGGCAATGGATACATGTTCTGGTAATACGTCTCCGCCCACTCGACAAACATCTTGACGACTGGCCAATCGAAGATAATATAAGTCCACCAACAAAATAAATAAGCTCAACGGACAAGCCACGAGAAAAGAGAAATATAATCCGCATTCACTCATCTTAGACCTAGCATAGACTTACGTTTTTCTTACCGCTGATTTCACTCTTAGGCTCTCAGGCTTTCTGAGATGCTATTGGCTAGAGGGGGCCGCCCCCGCTATTCCGACAGCCCCCAAATCCGAAAGAGTTTTTCAATATAAGGCCATGGAAAAAGTAATTGTCAGTATTACAAATTAAGACATCTATTTAGAGAGACCCTACATATTAGGGTGGCACTGGCGAGACACGAGATTTGCTGTAGAACTCTTCCTTCAAGCTCTAGCGTACACGAGGTAAGCGGTTAGTTTTACTCAAGTGCATTAAAGCTCTCGTGTTCCATTAAATATAAACCCTTTGCACGAGATATGAGATGCCTGCTGATTTCTGTTCAATTTACCCAGCATGCTATGCTACCTAGCATGCAACTCTACCCAGCATGCAATTTCCTGACTCCATAATCGTTGTAACTATTGGACGCCATATTCGTTTAGTCTATTGTCTGTATAGGCCAGGATTTCTCAAACAAACCCAACCCGCCTGCACGCGCAAATGGTCATTAATTGTCCTCCAGCTCTGGAAGCGTAAGCGTGCACATAGGACGTATTCACGGCAGTACATTCGAGAGAAAGCTTATATATATATTTTGACAATAATTTTCAATGACAACAACAACATTCAGTAAAATTATTGTCAAAATAATTAATATGTAATGCGATTACTACCTGGTACAGATTTGATACTAACTTGTATGAAAACTGTTGCTACAACAGCTTTCAGTCTCTATATTCTAAAATAATCATCAGTTTTAGTCGACTCTCGCTACGGATTTGAATAGCAATTTGACTAAGTTGCTGGTTTCTAAGACACCAACAACATTGTCGAATTATTAACATGTGCAATCAATACATTACTATACTGAGCCAAAAAAGTTTAGCAACAGTGAAGTTTGGTTTGTTATATTAAAACTATGCGTCGATTTATAACCAAATTTGCAGGCATGTTTCGTCAATGTAATGTCTCGCTGATCATGAAGAAATGCAAATCATTTCTTGCATTTCTCGGCCGCACGCTTACTGCATGTGAAAATGCATTGTTTATGCACTGGCCCACATTGGCGGGTAGCGAAGGCAAAAATTCACCATATTGCAAAAGCGGATAACGAACGTTAACAGAAAACGCTTAAAAGTTTACCCTACCTAACATCGGCCGCCGCCCAGGGCCACCCGAAAATCAGCGCCATGAAGCGATGGGAAGACTCGCTGCTGGGCAGAGCGTTCGTGCTGTTGCTCGACATTTTAATGTTCACACCTCAAACATTTCCCGTCTCCGCCAGCGTGAGCAGGAAACTGGACATGTTAATGACCGACCACGATCTGGCAGACCGAGAGCAACAACACCACGAGAAGACCGCTATTTAGTGACGTCATCACGACGTCACAGGTTTGAGACTGCGCCGCGGCTGTCCCGTAATTTGCACACCGCTACCAGCACTACAGTGCATGCACAAACTGTGCGAACCAGACTCCATGATGCTGGACTGTATGCCCGTCGTCCACTTGTTGCTGTTGCGCTTACAGAGCGTCACATCGAGAATCGGTTTGCATGGGCAAGAACTCATCAGCGATGGCGTGCTCAACAATGGAGCCACGTTTTGTTCAGTGATGAGTCGAGGTTTTGTGTGGATGTGGCGGATGGTAGGCAACGGGTTTGGCGACGTTTAGGAGAACGGTATGATGTAGCCAACATCATTCAGCACGACAGATTCGGTGGCGGCAGTGTCATGGTGTGGGCTGGAATCCATGAAAATGGCAAAACAGATCTTATTGTGATTCGCGGAAATTTAACGGCTCAACGTTACTGTGAAGAAGTTGTCGCCCCTGTTGTCATCCATTTTATGCAGCATCATGCAGACTTTATGTTTCAGCAAGACAACGCCCGTCCTCATTCAGCTAGGGTCACCAGTGATTTCCTTGAGGCTAACAACGTTCCGGTGTTGGACTGGCCAGCGCGATCACCGGACCTGTCTCCTATCGAACACGTGTGGGACATTCTTGGCCGTATGGTGCGTGAGAACCATCCACATCTTCAAAACGTGCGGAAGCTGGAAGCTGCACTTCTCCAGAAATGGGATGCGATTCCTCTTCGTGACATCAGGTGCTTTATTCGAAGCATGAGAAAGCGATGTACGGTGGTGGTTAATGCGCGCGGAGGTCACAACCGGTATTGACAGCTCAGTGTCATTATTTAAATTGGACCCTTCCGTTGAATGATGCCGTTTCAAACAGTAACAAGAGACTGTTGTTCAAATTGGAAAATGACCTATCAATTAAATAATATATTTGAATCAATTTATTGTTTTTGTTAAATAACATTTATACAGTAATATTCTCAGTGTTGCTAAACTTTTTTGGTTCAGTATATTTAGATAAAGTGAGCGTAGGCCTAGAACGCTTTCTCGCCAAGAATGAATACTTAGCAAACGTCGTGTATTTTTCGCTGACAGATTTGTGCATTTGTTTGAAATGCATTCATCGAACAGAAACGTACACACGGTAGCTAGGCGACATATTTCCTTCAAGCAGGAAAAGCGTATTTTGGCCATATACTCACTCTACTTAGACAGTAATACTGATTGCCGTGTGATTGTACGGACAACAATTTGATAACGTTGTTTGTGCCTTACTCAGCAACAACTTAGTCGAATTGCTCTTCAAATCCGTAGCAAGTGTTGGCTGAAATTTGTGACGATTATTTTAGAATACATAGACTGAAGGCTGTTGCAGCAACACTTCAATAAAAATATTATCAAATATATAGCAGGTAGTAATTGCATTACATACTAATTATTTTGACAACAAGTTGACTGAATGTTGATGCTGTCATTGATAGCAACAACTTTCACGCAAATTACTGTCAATGTATATAAAAGCTTTCTCCAATTTAGACTCAACGAATATGGCCTCTAATAGTTGCAACGATTACGGAGTCAGGGCATTGCGTGCCGGGTAACATTGCACGCCTTGTAGCATTGAATGCTGGGTAAATTGTTCAGGCATCTCATATCTCGTGCAAAAGTGTGTATATTTAACGGAACACGACAGCTTTAAGCAGCCTAAGCAAAACTTCATAGTTCACATCATATGTCTCGCGAGAGTTCCTTCGACACGAGATCTCGTGGACAGGGCCGAACTTTTAATCCTTTCACGACGAAGCCGGCCAAAACCGGCCTCTGTAGTAGTCTTGGGGCATGCCCATTTACAGGCCAAGAGGCTATTTTTTTTTTAAATTTTACCACTAGAATGACTGGCTCGATAACCGATAATAAATTGTCAAAAATAGTCTTCTCTTGGCCTGCAAATTGGCATTCAATAAGTAAATAATTCAACAAATTTAGTCATTAACGGGTTAAAGACAGTGCAACAAGTACATTTGCATATGGCCCCAAATTTCCAGGCCCCCAAAAATGACACAAAAATTCTTTTTTTTGTCTTAATTTTTTAGGGGCCCCTGTATAACCTCGAGTTACACGCATAGATGCCACACCCATAGGACAACTTATAAATCAGTCAAGGTGTTTCCAAAAGAAAACAATTTTGAACATGATATTAAAAAATGTTCTGTTGAATATTTTGAACATAATTGGACTGGAAGACATTGCTGCATTAGGCAGCAATGTCTTCCAATCCAATTATGTTCAAAATATTTAGCGGTATCTTTTTTATTTTGTTTTTTAAATATATCAAATTATTTCTTCGGTGTCTCACATCCCTCTGACATCAGGGGTCCCATCATCATTACGGTCTAAACTAGAGTCCTAGGTCCTAAATTCGGCCCTGCTGAGTGACGATTAGCGTTGTTAGTTCTCTCCAAATTGCGATATATTAAATAGCGTATACTCAACTTACGTAGCTAACGTATGGTAGATGCGCTATAGAAAACGTGTTCTGTTTTGTGTGTTGGCTGCATGCTCCCAGAAAAGATTTGAATTTCCAACTTGAATTTGTGGATATCAGGTAAATTATGCTGATATTCTGGGCATCACTGTGTCGATCGTCGATGTTGGCTTTTCATATCTGCCTCGAACAGAATCAACAGATGCTATGTGGAAGTATCAAAATTGCAACCCTTTGATTGAGCGGATCACGAGCGATATCACATACGCTCTTCCGTCTCATGTATATGGGGTACGTAAAAATTCATATTGATTTTTGCCAATGTGTATTTTTTGTTAAATTATTGTTTCGACTATGGGGGAAATGAGCTTGGCATCTTTTCTATTGTCATCTTCACGAATTGATAGCCATTTTAAAGAAAAACCAAGTGTGAATTCTCGCACACCCAAGACCTGAAAACTTAATATACAGAAGAATGTGCATAAAACGGTTCTAGTGTGGCAATACTCTCACTTGAACAACGTTTCTTATAAATGTGCTCACTCAATAATTAATATAAAAAAATGTAAATTATGAGTTTCACAAATATTAAAGATACATCATTTATATAAATAAATTTGGAAATTTTTGCTGTAATATAATAGTCCCGGTATATTATTAGTACATACTAATTTTTATACATAAATTCCGACCACGTGACACATATTTGTTATGATTTGTTGCTTGTGCGTCTGAGATTTCAATTTATCAAACGAATTAATCAGTTGCCGACAACGCTATGGTTACATAACGCAACATTCTGACGTTCTCGTAAAATGTGTTAGTTCTGTTTGTTTGCATCATTTTAGGTAGTACTGCTGTAAAGTCAAAAAGATTTATGGTCAGGAAATTCAAAATCTGGTTGTGACAAAAACAATGTGTTGTTTGAATCTCCAATCTCTATAACTAAGCTCACTTCGCTGTATTGGGATCGATCGATCCTTGGACTCACTGACTATACATTGTCAGAAAACTATATTGTGCCAGTGGCAGCAATAATGACCCCGTCAAATTAGTTTCAAAATATTCAACATTATGTTTATTAAATAGTACAACAACGATTTAGTCAGCAGCCAATTATGCGTTCTTGTTGAATTTAATTTTGCCATCGTGTTGGGATCGATCGATCCCTGAACTCCCTGACTATTAATTTCCAGAAAACTGTACAAGCAAGCTGTTAAATATTTTGAAAATAATTTGACTGGGCCAGTCAAATTAGTTTCAAAATATTCAACAGAATGTTTATTAAATGGTAAAGACATACAATTCAGGGTTGGCCTCGAGTTGCAGAATGGCGGTTCGATCCCCCGACCGGGAGATGGTGATCAACAAATTAAACTAACGGGTGCATCACTGTCGGCTAAGTTAGCACATGGAAATTGAAGCCGCACGTTGCCAGTGCGTCAATAAAATAAAAATACATATACTGCCAGAGCCGTGCTGGAGTCAGAGTACAATAGGCGTAAAAAGCCTAGGATTGATTGTGACAGATGCATCCACAGATAGTCCCATATGAATCGTCAGTGTGTCAGTATATCGGACATGTGAAAGCTGGTCGGCCAATCCTTGACTTTTTAGTCCTGGTGCGGTGGTCCAGTGGAAAGATGCCTGGTTGCTGATGCTATGCGGAGTTGCAGAATGGCGGTTCGATCCCCCGACCGGGAGATGGTGATCAACAAATTAAACTAACGGGTGCATCACTGTCGGCTAAGTTAGCACATGGAAATTGAAGCCGCACGTTGCCAGTGCGTCAATAAAATACATACATACATACATACATACATTCGATCCCCCGACCGGGAGATGGTGATCAACAAATTAAACTAATGGGTGCATGACTGTCGGCTAAGTTAGCACATGGAAATTGAAACCGCACGTTGCCAGTGCGTCAATAAAATAAAAATACATACAAATCGTACAACGTGTCGGACTATTAAGCGGTAAAGACTACATCGAGTCATTCGTAACGTCATAATTATGTCACGTCACGTAATTGATTATGGCGTCATATGATGGATGCATAAATTGGAAAGATCCGTTAATAGGAAGGCTCACATTCCACGTCAATGTCCCGAGAAAACATCTGAAGCGTGCCGGCAATGACTGGGATGAGCGCTACTGATCTGTAGATCTGTGTAAACATTAGGCCTACTTCATGGCTTCCTTTGTCAAGTAGATTAACAGCATTTAAGTACTAGTTTTTGCATCAGGCATTCTGAACGGGTTCGATCTTGCACAACATAAATTCTTTTTATTTGGCGAATACACAGACAGATGGTATTTATTCCTGTGGGATGCTTTGATCATCTAGCACTAACTGTCATAATATCGCCGGTGATATTTTGTAACGCTGCCGGCGATATTGCGTAATGTCGCAGTCGATATTACGCAATATCGCCGGCGATCGTGTGCCACATGGTGTTCCAAAAATGCCATCGTGCGTCGCGAGTCGAGGGTGATAAACAAATACGCGCGACGTTTCCTACAATATCGCACGTTTTTTATCGCCCACGACGCGCGACGTTTCCTACAATATCGCATGCTTTTTTTATCGCCCACGACGCGCGACGACATTAATAGAACACCATAATAGCTATATGTTGCTTTTGCTGGAGTAGTGGTGTCTCAACGACACATAATTGGTGATAATGTAAGGTTCGAAGTAATTTTAATATAGTCATTTCTTGGCAACACGGTTATTATCGTTCTGATTAAGTGACATCACGAGCTTTCATTTGATATGTTATATGCCTATGCTCATAATCAATCTAGATGCAATGATCTTGAGTGACCTTAAAATGGCATTTGATGACTGAAAAATCCCGAGCAAGAGTTTCGTAAAAAGTTAACAAAATGATTTATGGCATTGACAAGAATATATATGGAATATTCAGGAAATGGCACGCATACAGTATAATACAGCTCAGAAATAACTTAACATGTCTCTAAAACAAACAAGAGGTCTTTATCACTTACATGTAGGAATTCGTGTTCTCGCGAGATCTCCTACGCTCACGGAAGCGAGATAGTGTATTCTCGGCATAGAACGAAGCTACGGCTCTACGTTTAGATTGCCATGTAGGTAGAACCCTAAGGCTTTGGCGAGAATTCACCTTTCCAGAGTATCTATCCATCATCTGACCTCATATGACGTCATAATCAGCTCAGCGCGTGTATGATGACGTCACAAGCATTACGCCACGGAGGGTTCCATATAGACCTCATCAAATCTGAAACAGTCCGACACGTTGTATGAATTGTATGTCTTTGTAATTCTTTGCTATTTAATAAACATGCTCCTTAGGCAGCAACAGCACGCAGTCAAATTATTTTCAAAATATTCAACAGCTTACCTGTGTAGTTCTTTTGGAAATTGATAGTCAGGCTGTTCAGAGATCGATTGATCCCAACACGAGCGACGTGTGGGTGGGGCTTAGCTTGAGATGGGCGGGGCATAACTCAATCCGGAAAGGTCCATTGCAACAAGAATAAGAATGCGTCCTACCAAATTTGGATAATATCGGTCCACTGCTTCTTGGGACAAAGATATTTTAACTTGGCCGATCGGCTTAGTTTGAACAAACTTCGATCATTGTGCCCTACGGATGCTTCCTACCAAAAATCATTGAAATCGTCCCAGCGGTTCTCGAGAAGACATTTTAAATTTCCTAAATTGGTTTAGTATGGGAGTTTTTGGCGGGAAAGAATTCAAGATGGTCGCCAAACCATTTACCCGACAGTCTTTAACATAACAAATCTGAAATCACCGTACTCAAAAACATATATAAAACTAATTTCGGCTTAAAAATCCATCAAATAAAACAATCCAATATGGCCGCCAAACAAGCTACATTTTTTTTGTTCACGACGGCCATGTCTTTTAACGGATCAATTTCTCTTGAACAAAATTTAATAGCCCTTAGTCCATAATCATATCTCCCAAATTTCTGCCTGATTCATTCAACGATTCTGGTGAATTCCTTTTCGTGAAAACTAGGTCATCCAAGATGGACGCCAACGCATTTAGCCAACCAAGTTCCCTTGCACAAACTTGGTTCACATGTTGCCCTAGATGATCTGTCATGAGTTTGCAATCGATCCCCCAAGCGGTTTCGAAGATTTAAAATAAAAATTCTAAAAACTGTACAAAATCCAAAATCTAAGATGGCCGCCGGCATATTGGCCGATCGGGTTCCCATCGAACAAACATGGATCTCTATGCGCTAAGGATGCATCGTGTCAAATATGATTGAAATCGGCCCAGTGGTTCTTCAGAAATCATTTAAATAAAAAGCTAGCGGACGGTCGCCACGGCATAAGCTTTCAGGCAGGTGGGTTAATAAAACGTACTGTTGAATATTTTGGACGTAATTTGATTGGAACCCATAACTACTGCCTAAGGCATCACTGGCTTCCAATCAAATTACGTCCAAAATATTTAACAGAGCATTTCTTACATCGTATTCATCATGTCCTAACTAACATGTTAATCTGTTTTGGAAGCATGTTAACTTATTTATTAGACTTACTGCACTTTACATGATTTCTGCGTATTCGTGTGCTCATTCCAATGCGCTTATACTAATTTAATGCCCAATATGTATAACGTATACATGTACACTCACGGGCCTATGGCTTATTGTGAAATACATCAATCAATATACTGACTGGCGGATGATTAGCCGTGTTTGATAAGATTGAAAGCCAGGCTTTTTGCGGTGGGATTTTGTTGGGTGGGGATTATGTCCGGTTGGATTTTATCCGAGCACCATCGAACCATTATCACGCACTAACGTAGAGCACTGACACAGTGGTAAATCATGAACTTCCATAGTCTACCGAATATCGTTGTAGCGACCCAATAACCAATTTGGTCCAGTTGTAAACGGTGCAGATTTATACCTATACCAATTTGTTATCAGCGCGCCTGTTTGTAAACAGCGCAAACCCAGATGACAATTTGTTATCGGCGCCCCCGTTTGTAAACGGCGCAGGCCCATATGCCAATTGGTTATTGGCGCGCCCGTTTGCGCGCGTGCATGCGTTCGTGCCTAACGATAATGACGACGGTGACACACCAATTATTGATTTGCTAAAATTCTATACTACCGCAATTGTTTACGTGTTATTCGCAATAACAAAATGAACAATGCTAAATTTCTATGAAACAGATGGAATTTAAGCTGAGATCAACCGAAACGTTTACGACGTGATATTTTACCCGCATTCCGCATACCCTCTTTCCGCTCCGCATTCCGCACCCCGCGTGCCAGCTAAACGCAGCTTTAGGCGTGCGTCGGACAGGAGTCAGGCGGGCGGGCGGCACGCCGGCGTTTGGAATCGCTCATGGAGTGATTTTTCATGCGTGCCGCTTGCTGCTGCGAGGGGGAATTCCCATTTCTCAAGTGGTCACAAAA
Organism: Chaetoderma sp. LZ-2023a; assembly: GCA_034401795.1. Lineage (NCBI taxonomy): Eukaryota > Metazoa > Mollusca > Caudofoveata > Chaetodermatida > Chaetodermatidae > Chaetoderma > Chaetoderma sp. LZ-2023a. Next base: position 103,018,799 of record CM067360.1, on the reverse strand, counting down.
GGATGTTCCAGAATTTGCAGAAGAATGGTCTGACAATTACGTGATAATGGCGTGCGTTTATCCGATTTGCCGCATACCAGACACATTCAGTGTGTTTTAACTTTCCGCTTGACGCCCGCGTGTTGCTTGACGCCCGCGTGACGCCCGCGTCCTTTCTGTTCTGCCCTTTAAACCTCAATTTTCTGACCAAAGGATGAGTATTTTTAAAACTTTAACCTGTTTAGTTGCCTCGGTTATCGGGCCAGCCATTCCAGCGGGTGAAATTTAAGAAGTACTTTTTATCTTGACTATTATCTCGGAAACTTTAACACAACAAAGGAATTGTTCCTGTAAGAGGATTTCCAGACTTTGACCATTATCCGGATATAGAACCCGGATCTGGATCCGATCAAATGTTTGATCTATGAATCTCTCGGAATCTACTGGTCCGATTTAACTCGCTCAAATATTAGCACAAGAAAGGGTGGGACCATCCACCAGCAGTCCACAACTCTGGGAATGATAAAAATATTCCGGAAATTCCTGCAAATTCCAGCTTTTTATAATGTGACAAAAACGGATGGGCGGAGCTCTGCAATCTCTGATTATTATTATTATTATTATTATTATTATTATTATTATTATTATTATTATTTTATAGAATACCTGAATATGAACAACATAACAAACATTTCCTGGTCTGAAGATAACGGATTTGCTTCCCAACTGCCCTCACTTACAGGTGCAAGCAATTTTACTGTAGCCAACATGATCGGAAGTGGTCATAGCAACACTGCGGTTTTGTCTGACCACACCATTTTGCCTGACGACAGAAGCGTGATTGTTGACAATAACACCATTCTGCCTGACGACAGAAGCGTGATGGTTGACAATAACACCATTCTGCCTGACGACAGAAGCATGTTGGGTGATAACAGCACCATTCTGCCTGATAACAGAAGCATGTTGGGTGATAACAGCACCAGTGTTCCGGATTTCCAGAACATACACATCCTGCTGTACCTCTCAATGACTGACTTGGCACCTATTATTCGCTATGTAGTACCAGTCTCCACTGTATTTGGATTGCTGGGTAATATTTACTCATTTATTGTTATATTAGTCCGACGTTTGTATCATAAAGCCCCTATTTTTATTGTATTTGCATTTATTAGTATTTTGGATACTATCGTTGTATTTAGTTCTGGGGTATATGACGTTCTCTTTACATACATACCTGGGCTCCGAAGCTTTCTTACTTCTGAGATAGCATGTCGTGTTCAATATTATCTTCAGTGCACGTCAAGCACCTCATCAGCTCTTATTCTACTGACATCATGCATCCATAGATTCGTTGTTATAAAGTTTCCTTTGGCATCACGTAATAAAAATGATCTGAAAGTGTACGTTGTAATATGCACTGTTATTATAACACTCGCGATGATTGCATACACATTCCACTTTTGGGTGACTGGGTACAACCCCATCCTACCGGTTGATGAGAAATTGTTGATGTACTGTTACCTCAATGCAGAGAAGTATCCTTATTTTGCAGTAGTATTTCATTGGTTGGATATGGCCGCTTACAGCATAATGCCAGGCATAGCTATGATTATTGTGAATGTCGCTACCACCATAGTACTCAGTTCACGTATAAGAAAGAATAAGAGTCTACGGGGTGGTGGTGGCATTCAACAAATCACCAACTCAAGTAACGTAGCAAGACACGCACCAGTTGGTAATACTTACAAACGCGCGAGAGCTACCCTCAACATACTAGCCCCTCTCTCTGTCATGCATATTCTTCTTACACTACCATTACTGATCTTCCTAACTGTGACCTTTTCCAGTACAAATGTAGTTGCAATCGTTACCTATTCTGTTTATGTCTGTTTTATGCTCAATCATTCATTGAATGTGTATCTGCAGGTTATCATGTCTACTTTCTATCGTCAGGAAATATTTGCCCCTTTTGTTTACTTGTACGTATTGTGTAGAAAGTCAACATCTACGTAACTATCATAAACAAGAGGCCCAAGGAGCATGTTCGCTCACATGGAGCATCGGCATTTGTATGTATGTATGTATGATTATTGTATTCTACGGCTGTAGTAGTAGAAACATCCTACAGCTGCAATCAGTCCTTCTTCGTTTTTGCCCACTGTGTCTAGTCCTCAGCCCAAATCCTTGGCTTCCTCAGGTCCATTCTTGACTTGAGTGTACCTAATCCATTCTTGAGGTCACCTCATAGCACGCGTAGCAGATTTATGCAATGACGTCGTCTGCTGGCTCTGTATTTGCTTGCTCCGAATTCCAAGGCTCTCTGTGCTGGTGTGTCTTCTGGCATCCTTAGCACATGGCCAGACATGGACCATCTTTGCTGGGCGACTTTTACAGACAGCGGCGACGTATTACACATCTTTTATAGTGCATCGTTGGAAATTATGCTCTCTGGCCATCGGTGTCCAGTGATGGTGCGTAGGTGTTTGAGGTGGCAGACGTCAAGTTTGTCTAGAGCTGCCGTTGGAGCTGCCCAGCTGTTACAGCTATACATCATCAAGGATACGCAGGTTGCATTGTATAAACGCAGTCTTTTTACCAAGGGCATCTTTGATCCACGAATCCATAGCTTCCAGAAGGACTGGAAAGCTATGTTCCCCATGATGCAGCATGCAAAAATGTCAGCAGTACTGCAAAGCAGTGAGCCCAGGATTTCACTTTTCCTCCATGGTTCGCCGCCACGGAGCGAATCATCATTTTCTTTAGTTTCATGCTTTGTAGATAGGTATATGTGGGTGAACTCTGTTTTGGATTCATTCATGAAGAGATTCTCAATTTTTAGTTTGTTTGCAGCTATTGGGAGATGCTCGTCAAGAGGTTTCTTTTCCTCATCTATAAAGTCCACATGGTCGGCATATTCCATCTCTAGTGGCATGCCCAGTATTGACACCTGGGGGGGGGGGGTTGGGGGTTGGTCTTGTGGAGTTTTCCCGCATGGATTTCAATACAGCAGCCAGGTAACAGGTGAAGGGCACAGGGGATAGACCATCTCCCTCATCTTCATTGCAACTGGCCTGCCGTAGTATGTCTAGGATCTTTGAGCGTTTAATTGTGTCGAAGGCTCGTGACATGTCAATGCTCATTTTGTAGAAATCCCAGTGTTTGGACATGACTACCGATGACACAAGCATGCGTTGAGCCCATACAATGTCTGCGCTGCTGCGTCCATGTTTGAAGCCACTTTGACAAGATCCGGTGAAGTCGTCGATCTTGACTTGGATGCGGCATAGAGTAACATTGGATATGATTTTCTGTATGCTGTTGAGGAGCACAATGGGCTGCAGATTGGCTGGCTGGGGAGGGGGAGGTGGCTTATTGGGCTTGGGTAGTGCGATAAGGATGCCATGGTCTACAGCGTCGATGGGAAGGTGGTGCATAAAGGCTGAATTGATTATGTGCGTGATCGGTCTTGAGATAATGTCACTTGCATATTAGAATAGTTCATTGCTCATGCCATCATGTCCAGATACACGTCCATTTTCAGGGATTTATGTGCTTTTCAACCTCTGCTGTATTAATTGGTGTTAGTAATGGCCTGGGGTCTCCTGAGAATGTGTGCAAGAGCTCATCATCGTGATCAGTGAACTGTTCCTTGAGCCATTCTCGAATTGCCTCGGCTTTGCCCTGGTCAGTCCCGATAAAGTGTCCTTCAGAGTTGTGTACAGTTAGTGGTGGTGTGTAGTCAGCAACTCTTAGGGCTCGGGCTGCCCGAAACATATAGTGACAATCATTCGTGACAGTGATTTCATCTGCTAGGGCGTCTCGTCTGCTTGCTGGATAGCAAGATCTTTTAAGAATTCACTAATGTGGCGCAGAATGTTATTGCGTTCCTGGTGTAGTTTGGTGAGATCTTCACTTTGGCCACTTTGATAGATGCGCAGACGTAACGCTTTCTGTTCTGCTGACAGTTTTACTACGAGAGGGTCGTCAGTATACCTAGTTCTGTTGTTTTAGGACACCTATGGTGCTAGTAGCTTATGATTTCATAGATATCAATATTTTGGTTATGGCTTCGTTTGGATCGGAGCTGACATCGATGTAATCTATCTGCTCCCTGAGGGCCTTTTGTATGACATTTGAGTGTCAGTGTCGCTGATGAGCTTGGGTAAGTTGTAGGCGACTCTACCCTCATGCCTGGTATGGCGTTTATGCATTAGGTAGAGCTGGTTCACATGGAGGCGTGTAATGACTAGCTTATGGTCAGAATTGAGGTCTGTGCCTCCATAGGAACGAGCATCCCGAAGTAGGGGTTTTGCTGCTGTCTTGCATAGTATGAAATGTATTTGGTTGAAGACAGCTTTTGTAGCCTTAGTACCTTTGGGGCTTTGCGATCAGCAATGTGTCCAGTCCATGTTGTCCGATGGCAGCATGGGTGTTTGAAAGCCATATTTGTGGCAAATAGGCCATTGGAACTATGGAATGACACCAGTGCATCTCCATTGCTGTTGCGTGTGCCCTCTCCATACGATCCCATGCATGAGCCAAGTCCTAAACCTTTGCCCGCAATACCGAGTTTACACAGCTTGGAGTTGAAATCGCCACACACGAACAGTTGCCATCTAGCCGGGATAGTAATGGCAGAGCTCAGTTCTGCATACAAGGAATCTAATATAGCTGGATTCTCTTTGGCCCTTTCGGTAGGTATAGCCAGGTCGATAAATGCAACGCGATCACTGACGTATCCAAAACTAATGACATCGTCCAATACCCTTGGTCCGATTACGAAGCCTAATCCATGGTAAGTGGCCTGTTTTTGCTCCATGAGTACTAGCTTATGGCCTGTCTGAAGTTGCCGCCCTGAGTGTTGAGCTACTTTAGTCTTTTGAATGCATTTGATGTCGATTTTATAGTGTTCATAGTCTGCACCTAAGGTTTGCCTCTTTGATGTTGCAGTCAGACCACGTACATTCCAGGTAGCTATGGTAAGCTCCTGGGAAGATTGTGTTGTCCGAGGATGTCGAGCACAGTTTCTTGTTAGAAGGTTAGACATAGTCAGAGTTGCCTCTGTATGTGGATGTCAGCCCGCAATCCTTGATGACTTAGTTTCCCAACAAAGTTGGTACTTACGGAGGAGACCGGCGTGGAGGTGTCATCTTTCTCCCCCATCAGCATTTCAACAAATATTTATTGTTGTTAATATCTTAAATTAAACCATTTGACTGAAAGTCATTGGAAGTGGCACTGATTAATGTAAAATTCAATCGGTATTTCAACTAGTCTTTATTGAATTTTACATTGATCAGTGCCACTTCCAATGCCTTACAGCCAAATGGTTTAATTTGAGATATTGACAACAATCTCTGGACTGCTTTTTGCAATAGTGATTTTGAACAATACTTACGTGAAAATAGATGGCATCCGTGCTAACAATAGAAATTGATGACATACAGTCCAAACTTGTATTAAGACACCACCTAAAGGGAGAATCAGAAGGCAGTCTCTTACGGCAGCTGGTTTCTTAATAAAGTTTCAAACACATTGCTTAATTGGATTTAACAAATGAAGAAAATGGTGTCTAAATGCGGGTGGTTTCTTAACCCTTTCACACATAAATCCTGGAAAAAGTATATTCTTTATGGTATAAAACTTATTTTGTTGACTAGGTTGAAAATAATTGTACTTGAAGTCATTGCACCGTACGCAGCAATGACTTTCTGTCAAGTTGATTTCAAAATATTCAACAGGGGTTTTTATGGATGCTTTGAAAATGTGATGCAGGGAATTCATCGGTGAAAGGGTTAATACAGGTGGTCTTTATAGCAGGTTTAACTGAGAGTATTCCAAACGATCCATTTAACACATGCACATCTCGCTGAATGACCAAGTTAGCAGAATGGGATGGATATCCAGGTGATCAGGAGTTTATTTAGAAAATAATCTGACTGAAAGTCATTGCTGCCTTAGGTAGTAACAACTTTCAATCAAATACATTTCGAAATATTCAACAGTATAGATGTCAGAGCACATACTATATATATTTTAAATATTTAGGCAGTGGAGGAAGAATGTTAATCTGTTAATTGTTTTTATCTTGTTTGTTAATAAAATGTGTCTTGGGGGTATGATAAATCATTGCAGGGTGGAAAAAAGTTGCCTAATATTTTCCCTAGTATACTAGTAGCGCAAATAACTAATGGCTGATAACTCTCGTGTTTGCCGTCATATCAGTTTAATTTTCGTAACACAGATATTAGATGACAGCTTTAACATTATGACCCAGTTTGAAGTTAATCCACCCAGAAATAACAACACGTGCTACCATTGTTAAGGATGGATGGACAGATGGATGGATGGATGGACAGACACATGACAGACTTGGGGGTGGGGGGGGGGGGGGTCATCGCTATGCATCGGATGGTTGACACGCTAATAAAATCCAATATGGACACTACAATTTGATTGGTCCACGGCGGCCAGGTTTTTTTACCTAGCAACATCAAATGAACCAACTTTAACGGTCCTTAATCTATAATCATATCCCCTAGATTTAGTCCTGATAGGTTCAGCGGTTTTGCAGAAGACGTCGTTTTCGCGAAAAGTAGGTCATCCAAGATGGCTGCTAAACCATTTGACCAATCAAGATCCTTTGAACAAACTTGGTTGAGTTCTTGGCTTATGTGATATTTCATGAGTTTTGAATTGATCCACCAAGCGGTTTCGGAGAAGATTTTTAAAGAGGTTTCTAAAAATCGTCCAAAATCCAAGATGACCACCGGCCAAATTGGCTGATCGACTTGCTTTGATCAAACTTAGATCGCTATGCCTTAAGGATGCTTACTTCCAGATTTAATTGAAATTGGCCTAGTGGTTCCTGGGAAAAAGTCTTTTAAAGATAAAGTTGACGGATGGACAGAACGTGAGCTAATAACTGGTTATAATTCATGTATGCCTACTACTAATCGACCTTTTCAGTTTTTGCTATGCCCTGGCCCATCTCTAGCTAAGCGCCACCCACATTTCGCCTGTGTTGGGATCGATCGATTCCTGAACTCCCTGACTATCAATTTCCAGAAAATACACTCCCAGGTAAGCTTATGGCAGCAACAGCGCCCAGTTAAATTAGTTTCAAAATATTCAACAGAATGCTCCATGCGCTAATCAACTTATTATTAATCAACATTATGCATTGAAAGTGTCCATTGATAAGGCATATTTTTCTTGAGCAGGTTAGTAAATGGCATAGACATAGTGGACATTTTTTTTCACAAATTTTTTTTTTAATTCAGCCATGTCAGGTGTAACGGAGTAACCTACAATTTCTTAATCCCAAGCAGAGGATTAATTTTAATTTTTTTAAATTTTAATTTTGAAGAATTTTAAACGATTTCCGGAATTGAAGTTCTCTTGGTGAAATAATGGACTAATATCTAAACAGAACCTAATAAACGATTATGACTCTGTCAACAAAAGAACACGAGTGACCAAAGTAATCTAATCTATAAAATTATGACTAACTTGAGTAACTTAAGCCCTAAGATTATGAATAAATAACTTCAAAGACTTGGATGGTTTTATCGGGTAGGCAAAAAGAAATCCAGTCAAATTTTAAAGTTTCAAAATATCACACTTGAATTTATGATAGAATTATAACCTAATACATGCTGAAACTAAGTTGGAAATCCATATCCCGGTAGGAACATAAATGTTGTCAGGATTCAGCTTCTAGATTTTTAACAAAGACACATATTGTGAATGCAAAAATATATGATTTATCTTCGATTTATAGACCCTCCAATCATCCTACATTAATTACCTGGCAAATCTCCCTTCAACCAATAATTACACCCCACATCAACTTTACCACACCCCTACCAACTCACTACCTTACATACCCGCACTCACCATTCCTAAATCACTACACTGCACTCACCCATCTGTGCCATCACATCCACGAGACACGCATGCAACCTACTACATACACCTGTCAACACCTGTCAATCAATTCCGTGAACTGGTTGAAATACTAACATCAGCCACCAGACCCCCACCCCTAAATACATATAACAGCCAAAATCTCGCAATGCAAATGTTCAACACATATTTTGTGTCCAAAATGTGTCAAAGCATTAATCGGGATTCATATTCCCTAAGAATAAAATATAGAAAACATTATTTACACAATTTTGCTTCAAACCACTTAAAGCTCGAATGACATGTTATAAAAACAAAACACTAATAATACAAATTAAAGCTGAACTCACAAGTTAAAATAATCAATAAAAAGAAAATGAAAGAGTGAATTGAGAGTAAATAATTCACTCCTTTACAATCTAACCACACACCCCCCCCCCCCCCTCACCCCCCCCCCCCCAATCTTTAACTTGCCGTCCCTGGCAAGGAAACTTACTGTAAATGCCTAGCTTTTCATTAAATTCCAAAATCATGGTAGTCCTTTCTGAATTGTCATGGATACATGAAATCTGGGAAAAGATACCATTCCCATAAACAACCAATACACTGTTCATGTCTCCCGATCCAAAAAAACTGTGAATTTTACGTTAACCAAACTAGATTTAATTACCTTGACACATCGAATCAAATAAATGCAACAACTACAAAACAAACTTTGTAAATACACCACTGAAAGTAACAATTTCTATCACCTTAAGTTAAATAGAAATGTTTTTGGTTAGTACATACAACCATTTTCAAAGAAAATACAATTCGTCTATCTCCATATAAGAATGTTATTCATGCACCTGAGAAGAAACTCCTTTATCTTAACATTTCTACCCAGCACAACACTCAAGTACACATATCCACAGCACTTCATTCCATTCCCACCAGATTAACTCTATTCCGTATAAGAAATTTTTGAATAAACATTACGTTTATATTCAGAAATTCTTCTTGGAACACTACCAAACTCTAATTCTGACAATTGATTTCAACTTTCTTTTACAGTTATTAAACTGCATAGATTCATATGTATCCTTGACATTTTCCTTCTTAATACAAAATTGATACATCAGTAAACATGTCCACAAATCACACCTCAAGTTGATGAACTGTGTCACCCAAATGTATTCTACAGAACAAACTTTTCACTAACTACTTAGTAGCAGTGACTATGTTAACTTGGAAAAATCGTTAAGATAATCTCAAACTGTACAAAATTTAATTTACCATTCATATTATACTATTAACTTTACATTTTTTTTTAAACATTTGAAAGTGTATTTCATACACCAAGTAATTCATTACATAACATATATTCACTTATTTTACACAGTATATCCGCATGACCAATGTTTTTTATACCTCTGATGAATCAACAAACCAAATGATCCTACTTCCACAAACACACCTGGTTCTACTAACCATGCAAGCGAGAAGTTCTCCTGCCCATGAAAGTGAAAAATTGAATCATTAGACCCCTCCTCAAATAAGGATGAATCAAACAACTGGCACAGTCTTAACAACTTATCACTGGAAAATTTCTTCCCACTTGCAAATTTCAGCATCAAGACACACTTTTGGAATGTCTTTCCCACAATCATCCACACTGGGGACACTGTCAAGATTTCCATCAACCACATCTGACAAATTCTTTAGCTTCACTTCCCCTACCAAATCCGGATCTTCCAGACCATGTTCCCAAGGTGGAAATACACTCGGCCATTTAAGCATACAATATCCCAACATCTCAAGATCACCACGACGAGCAGGTAAACCCCCTTTGTGGGCATCACAACTTGTGAATTCAATGGATCCCTCATGACACAATTCTGGATCCTCCTTAAATTCCTTATGTTGACCATCCACTTTATAATGATAACCTTGAATAGGTCTGAATGGGAAACATACAAATAGCAATGAAGAAACATTTGTTCGATACTTTAGCCCCACTTTACCTACCTATTCAAGCCTCCATTCATTTGTCTGGCCCAAGTTATGCAATGATTTCTTGAAAATCCTACATCGTTTCTCATAATTAGGTTGTTCAATATAAACTAACTGCTGTACATAGAACAAATAATCCTGTAAAAAACCTGGAATAGGTCTGAATGGGAAACATACAAATAGCAATGAAGAAACATTTGTTCGATACTTTAGCTTTGTTTCGCCTACCAAATCCGAATCTTCCAGACCATGTTCCCAAGGTGGAAATCCACTCAGCCATTTAAGCATACAGTATCCCAACATCTCAAGATCACCACGACGAGCAGGTAAACTCCCTTTGTGGGCATCACAACTTGTGAATTCAATGGATCCCTCATGACACAATTCTGGATCCACCTTAAATTCCTTATGTTGACCATCCACCTTATAATGATAAGCTTGACCATAGTCAGAGAGATAAACTTTCGTACCTTCTGCCTGAAGGTCCACTAGATTATTAGATGCTTTTATATCAGCATGGACATACCCATAATAGTGCATATATTCAATGACATCTAATAGATGCAAGCCTAACACTAATACTGTTGATTCAGAAAATCGATTTCCTGCCATACTAAAAATCTCTTGCAAGTCTGAATCACACAGGGCCATAATTAAGAATCAATATTTTCTTGTCTCCTTGACATGGATCCCTCTCGCGATAACATTAGGCATTCCTAAGTATCTCAAACCTCGTGACTTAATCCACTCAGATACGATATTTGACTGAGCAATTCGTTGATATGCCTGCTGTTCACAGAATACAGGTCCACTCGACAAAGATTCTATCTTTAATACATATTTTGCTTCATGATTCACTGGACTATTAATCTCAAACACTAGATAGATTTTACCAGATCCCTCTTGACGTAACTCTTTTCCAAAGATCCACTGATTATTTTGAAAATCACATAGAATCTCACCTTCCAGAAAAATTGGTTGATCACTTATACCATTCCTTCTCAAATTGGAATTACCAGAATAAATCTTCAAAGGTTGATTCCATGCAACTGCAGACCGAGGAAGATTAAATGGATTACTATGTGGTCCATCCATCCATCTTGAAGACCGCCTAACTTCTATTGCATTCACCTCAGGCACAACATTCGTTACTGACTTATGCGATATCTCAAACACAGGGTCATCATTTAAATCACCAATCAATCTAAATCCATCCACATTTTCCCAATCATCCTCCTCATCCACATCAACCAATTGATGGACATCCTCCGATGGTGTTTTAGAATTTAATTCGCCCTGACCTCCCGCATTAAGCTCAGGTTCTTCTGCCATATACAGTGTAGCCAACAATTCCACTCGGTTAACATATCTATGAGAGGGTAGAGAATCTAATGACTTTATTTTATATACATCATCCTCAGGATCCACTCTACAAACAACCACATACAGGATCTTTTTCCATCTATCCTGCATTTTATTCTGGCCACGTAAGCGTCTATTTCTTAAATAGACTTTCACACCCGGAGCAATATTGAAATCTTTTGACTTAAACCTTTCCCGTTGCTTCTTCGCTTCTTCTTCTGATTTGGACTTTGCTAATCATAACACCCCACCCAACCTCTGTTGATGAACTGATACCCAATTATCCACTTGTGTGACCAGAAATCAATCGACTGGTAACCTTACTTCTTGACCAAAAAGCAAAAAGCCTGGGGAAAACCCAATGGATGCGTGGGGAGTACAATTATATGCTAATATAAATTCCTGCAAATATTTAGGCCATCTTCGTTTTTGCTCTTCGGACAAAGTATGCAATAAATCATGAAATTGAATCTTTCTGTTTGACCATTTCCTTGGGGATGTTATGGAGTTGTTCTAATCTTTTTGATCGAATATAATTGGCACAGGTCAGCTATCACCTCTGATTCGAATGCTTTTTGATCCTTTGGTGGAATGCACTGAACAAATTTTGAAAACGCATCCGTCATGATCAACACATTCTCTTTACTATCACTAAATTTTTCTAGCATGGTAAAATCTATCGCTAGAACATCAAGTGGTCTATCTGCCAAAATATGTTCGAACCTGTGGATTTGATTTAGCTATCAGACAGCGAGGGGACATTTTTTGTGGAAATTCTCCACCTCTAAATACATACCAGACCAATAACAACCCTGTCTTATTAATAACCAAGTTCTTTCCTTGCCTTGATGACTTAAATCAGTATGTAATCCTTTTGATACAATATTCTTCAAGGATTCTGGTTATAGCAATTGTTTTATTAACTGCCCATTTAATTCAGCCACACGATACAATACTCCATTAAACATGTGGATCCAATCCCATTGTTTTAACAATATTTTTACTGATCTCGACTCTTTTTTATCCTCTTTTCTACAAGGTTTCTGCTCCAATTTTCGATAATGAATCAAACGGGAGATGGTCGGATCTACCCCTTGCAAAGTTTGAATATCCCTCTACGTATAAGAAGGCAATGTACTAGATATGATGGACAATTCCCTAACTGAACACTGAAAAACTTCAGCTTTTAACAATTCCATCTTCAATTCCTCCGGGAACACATTCTTGGATTTTCCACTTCGAATTCCATTTCTAGAGCATTTGAATGGAACGCCGACATTCCACTAAGAGCATCTGCAGCAGCATTTACTTTTCCGGAACGATAGACTATATCAAAATCGAACTGAGATAATTGAGAAACCCAACGCATCTCTGTTGCCCCAGCTTAGCCATATTTATAAATGACAATTGATTGCTATCCGCTTTTGCTGTAAGGTTCTGGCTCCTATGAGATAATCTTGAAATTTTTCAGTAACTGCCCATTTCAAAGCCAGACATTCCAATTTTAAAGAACTATAGTTTGCGTCATTTCTTTCCGATTTTCTCAAGCCCCTACTAGCAATTACCTTTTTGATACTGAGTAAGAACTGCTCCAAGACCACTAAAACCAGCATCTGTTTCACCTCTGAAAGGTTAAGAAAAATCTGGATAACCCAGTAAGGGACTATAAGTCAATTTAACTTTTAACTCAATAAAAGCCATCATTCCATTGGTGCAGAAAACATATATCACTCTTGTTTCTTTTAGCTTTCTTTTTACTACCTCCTAATAATGCATTTAAAGGCTTGGCTATTTGAGCAAATCCTTTTATGTCTCATCGATAATAACTATCCAAACCCATAAAGGAGCGCAATTCCTTTTCCGATTTTGGTGTTTCACAATCCCTAATAACTGCTATTTTCTCTTGATTAGTATTAATACCTTTTTCAGAAGTTATATGGCCAAAATATTTAACTTTCTTGTGAAAACAAATGACACTTTTGTGGGTTCATTTTAAGGCCAAACCTTTCAAGTCTTGAGAATACCAAATCCAACCGTTTCAACATTTCTTCAAAAGAACTTCCAAACACCAAAATATCATCTATACACCTGTGCAAAAGTTAAGCACCAGCAAAAACAATAGAACGTAGAAACATGATGGTACAACTAGGCTGCCATACTTTTTGTCCCCGCGTTAGTTGACATAATTCCAAGTACGAAATGCACATGCATGCATGACTTCACGCCGCTTGATGTCCGTGCGTGGCGGGAAACAGCACACGTGTTCAGTTATGTAAAAGTCCAGTTTGAGGTGTAGAACATTACATACAGATTTAGGCGACAAGATTAGGAATTTTGTGTTCATGACCGTGGTTTATTTGTACAGAGAGAATTAGCTCTTGATTGTGAACCGCTATGGCAAGACGAAGGTTAAGTGATCGTGTGAAATGGCAAATCATAGGCATGCATACCACTGGTATGTCATGCAGAGAGATTGGCAGACAGCTGGACATTAACCATACTGTAATCAGTCGTTTGATTGCAAAACATGGGCAAACTAACGAGGTGAAGGACAGGCCTAGATCTGGAAGACCGAAGAAGACTACTGCCCGTGATGATCGAGCCCTAGTACACCTTGTTAGGAGATCTCCATTCACCAACAGCAGAGTGCTCAGCCAGCAATGGGAAACGTGCAATAGAGTGTCAATGTCTACCATCAAAAGGAGACTGTATGCTGCTGGCATGAAAGCTAGGAGACCTGTCAGACGTCCTCTCCTCACTGCACACCACAAAGAGGAGCGTCTGAGGTGGTGCAACGAAAGAAGACACTGGAACATGAGATCCTGGAGACGGGTACACTGGTCCGATGAAAGTCGGTTCCTGCTTCATGCCACAGATGGTCGAACTCGTGTATGGAGGTCCAGACACACGGCGTACGATCAACGTAACATCATGGAAGAAGTTCCATTTGGTGGAGGTTCCGTTATGATATGGGGGTGCATCTCATTTGATTGTAAGCTGGATCTGTTGACTGTACCTGGGACACTAAATGGACAAAGATATCAAGATTCCATACTGGATAGAGTTGTGGTCCCTCATTTTGTAAATCATGCACCTGGAACCCACCCTATATTCATGGATGACAACGCCCGACCACATCGTGCTAGAGCTGTGCATGAATACCTCCGCCAGAATGCCATCGAAACCCTACCATGGCCAGCAAGGAGCCCTGACATGAACCCTATTGAGCATATCTGGGACATTCTGGGAAACATGGTGAGAAGGAGGGATCCTCCTGTGCAGAACCTACAGGAATTAACAGACGCACTCCATCTTGAATGGCAACGAATACCACAATGGCGTATCAGTCGGTTGGTGACCAGCATGAGACGTCGTGTCCAGGCCGTCATCCAGGCACAAGGTGGATATACCCGGTATTAATAATGACAGTCTCAAACTCGTGCACAGATGTTAAACTTCGTTTTCAGACACCATTAATGACAATCTAGCCACGTGTGTCAACTGTAGGGCAATAGTTGTCAGTTGTGTCAACGTAACCATATTCAGGCCTCGTTTTCAAGTTCAAACAAAAACATACAGTGTTTCCCCACCATCATAATCAGCATTCCTCTAGTTGCATTATTACCTCTTGCACTAAGATGGACGGGTACATAAATGTTTATGCTATTGCTTTCTTCATAGCACATGAATATACCCTCGCATGTGCGTAAAAATAGGGTGGTGCTTAACTTTTGCACAGGTGTATATATACACTATGAGTGATACTAGATTCTGATCTAAACAAGCCTGCATCATCCTAGAAAAGGTTGCTGGGGAGTTGCACAGCCCCATAGGCATACGAGTATATTCATACAAACCAGAAAACCCAACCCTAAAGGCTGTTTTCTCTATATCTGACTCTTCAATAGCGTACTGTAAAAACCATGTGCTAAGTCAATAGTTGAAAAATATTTAGATCCCTTAAGGGCTTCAAATGCCTCTTCTATTTTTGGTAAAGGATGAGCATCTTTAACAGTATGGGAATTCAATAAATGAAAATCTCCGCAAATTCATAAGCTCCCGTCCAGTTTCTTTACAAGAACCACAGCCGATGCATAAGGGGATTTACTAGGACTAATAATTCCTGCCTCCAACTGAGTATTAATATAATCCATTTACTTGATCCATTTGATGAGGTGGAATTAATACAAATTAAAGCTGAACACACATGTTAAAATAATCAATTAAAAAAAATAAAAGTGTAAATTAAGAGTAAATAATTGTATGAAATGACTATCAATTTCCAGAAAACTATACAAGTAAACTGTTAAATATTTTGAAACTAATTTGACTGGGCGCTACCAGCGTCCAGTCAAATTAATTTCAAAATATTCAAAGGAATATTTATTATATGGTAAAGACATACAATTAGTACAACAATACATAGTCCGTCTTCAACTATGCGTTCGTGACATCATTGGGTATCATTCTACACATCACGTAGTTAATTATGACATCATATGATGGATGGATACAGTGGAAAGGTCCTTTGAATCTGCTCCTTTTACTTTGGGTGTGGGAGCTGGCTATTTCTGAATAGCTTCCACTTTGGCAAACCTAAGGCGAGATGGGCTTGTCCAGCGTTATGATATAGATAAGTTATTGTTGATTTAGCTATCTTGCTTTTGGCCAGATGAATTGTTTATACTTCCATCTTTGATTCGAGAAAGGAATTGGCAGATTGCTTTCACCTGCTTTCACCTGACCATGAGTGTCCCAATGTCGGAACAAATCATGTCTGGCATTATGATTATATGCATTGCAATTCATGAGAGCAAATATTCAAGTATCGGAGATTGTCGTCTGAATTGCATAGTTAGACATACAGCACCAGTGACCGGTTAGTCATTGACATCTCACACGATCAAAGCAGATATAGGCCTGACAAGGTTAGTCATTGACATCGCTCATGATCAAAGCAGATATAGGCCTGACAAGGTTAGTCAGTCACATATCTCAGTAACCCTTTAAATGTCAAATTTGGTGACATATGTATTGCAAATTTGATTGATTTTGTCATTGATGCAAGTAATCACCAAGGAGGTGGATGCGATTGGGTTCCCACCATATGATGGCAATGGGGATTCACCATTCCAGAGTATTCAGCCATCAATCTGCCGTCATAATCAGATAAACGGCGTGTAGGATGACGTTATACTCATTACATCATAAATGATCTATTTGGCACGTCTTTAACTCTTAATACTCTGACACGTACAAATTGTATATCTCTACTATTTAATAAACGAGCACAGTTGGATATTTTGAAACTAATTTGACTGAACGCCGGTGTTGCCTTAGGCAAATTAGTTCCAAAATATTCTTACCTGTATAGTTTTCTGGAAATTGATAGTCTGAGTTCAGAGATCGATTGATCCCAACATGAGTGATGTGTAGGTGGAACTTAGCTTGAGATGGGCGGGGCATAGCTAAAATGGAAAGGTCTATTAGTATTGACATCGTCTGAAGAGACAATAGCATTGTAAATAACAAGGTATACCAAAATGCATAGATTACTGAACAATGTAATAAATGATGGCCTAACTATGGGTTCTAGGAAGATAAAACAATTTGTTTGGCTAGAGGAACATATATATTCCTGATGTCCAATCTTGGTTCACATGTTTTAGTATTTGAATATTTGAAGTAGTAGAAACATCAGTGTATTGTTAAGGTTAAAAACAATTTTGAATACGATGTAAAAATGTTCTGTTGAATATTTTAGACTTAATTTGAGTCGAAGCCATTCCTGCTGCCTTAAGCAGCAATGACTTCCAAACAAATTAAGTCCACAATATTCAATTGAACGTTTGAATCCGTTTTGGAAGCATGTTAAGTATCTATGTACCTTAGAATTAACATGCACTGTTGCAACCTCGCCGGTACCTATGGTGTGGTCTCTCTTAAAATACTCTTGAATCAATTTAATATTACAATATTGTGTAGCTTTGTACTTCTTGGCTTTTGTAAGTCAATGTATTAGTTTAATAATTGTTCGCATGTTTTCATTATTCTAGTAGGCAAGGCTCTTGAATTATTTTTGAAACGTTTGACAATCATATGTACATTTTAAGTGTTTCAAATAAGTACAGTTTTACCAAATGATTAGCATTTTATCTAGAATTATTTAAATTATTTGTTAAATATTTGACATTGTATCCTTATTATAGTGTGTAAATATCTTTATATGTTAATTCTTTGATTTTTATCATTACAATAGTGTGGGGAGCTCGACATATTTCTTCAATTTTTGGCATTTTTATCATCATTACTGCGGCGATCATAGCACATTAATGGAGGAATCCAGTTTATCGATCAATCATATGATAGCATACTCAATCACGTCACATATAGTTTAATGTCACAATCTACAATCTTAGTTGACAGAAATAGTATGTCATAAACGCTTAATAGTCCCACAAGTTGACGAATTGTATGTCTTTAATATGTAATAAACCAGTGTTGAATATTTTGAAACTAATTCGACTTGGCGCTGTTGATCCCATAAGCAGCAATGTCACCCAGTCAAGTTGGTTTCAAAATATTCAATGGCTTGCCTGTAGGGCCTATACTTTTCTGGAAATTGAGAGTCTGTGAGTTCAGGGTACGATCGATCCAAACACTGGCGAAGCGTGTGTGGAGCATAGCTAGAGATGGTCAGGGCATAGCTAAAACCGGATTCATTCATTAGCTATTATGTGTTTATCATATTATGCATGTGGTCCTATTAGTATGTATTAAATGTTTGATAATTATTAGTCAGGATAGAACGCTTTAATTAGTTATTAAAAGTTGCATTGCTCCATTAAAGGTGACTATTCACAGTAAAATTTCAGAAAATAAAATTGTTTAAACTATACACTTTTAGAGGCTTAAACTGTGAGCCTATATGTAATGAAACTAAATAAGGCTTAACATATGATGATCCCATTCCATATACATTAATATAATTTTCTTAAGTTCCGAAATTGAAATAGAGGCACTGACTTTAATGGCCTGTGGTCACCCTGGCACAAGCGCCGTCCCGATATTCTGGATGTTCAATAACTGTTGGCTAACTCTACATTTGTTCATAATGTTTGTTACAATACCCTTCATTGCGTGCCCGCTCCACGGGCACGCTTCTATTTATTGCTGTCTAGAATTGCCTGTAGGCATGGCCATTTTGCGCAGGGGATTGTGGGGCTGTGTCTCGCAAGATCTCCATCGATACGAGATCTAATTATTCTCGGCGTGAAGACACGACCCTATTTTTAGATTGCTGGATATCTCATAATTATTATCTTCATGCACGTGATTCATGGCGAGTTCTCTTATTTGTTCTGGTTCGACTCTAATAGAGTTTGCGCTGCGATGACCACTTAATTATTTTAATAAACAGCCAACGGAACTCCCAATAACTACTCCAAATAAGTACGCTTCATTTGCTGGAGGACTGCGTACAAAACATGTTTATCATTCCTTCTGCAGATGAAAGTACTCAAGCACACGTCCACTCGCGGCGCCTCTTATATGGCCACTTTAGCACTCTATCAAACTGACCACAAATGGCTTCTTGCGGTGATCGTGAGAAATTTCCATTTCCATTAGCTACTCGCCAGAGAACTTGTTTTGAAAGTTTACCACTGGAATGACAGGTTGGATAACCGATCCTATAATTCCAGTAGTAAATTGCAAAAGAAAAACCACAATGGTCTCTTGGACGGCAATTAGACATAGGACATTTTCTATGATAATGGATTTTTCTGATCTGTTTCTGCAGTATATCACGTCATAATTATTTATGTCAGATGTAGATGGACGTCACAATCAAAATGTGTAATGAATGATGTATCTAGCTCCACCAGGAACATTGAATAGCCAGTCAAGTATGCGATTTGCACGTCTTTACTATTTAATCAACATGCTGTTGAATATTTCGAAACTAATTTGACTAGAAGCTGTTCGAATTGTATGTCTTTGATATTTATTCAACAGTCATTTTCTATGATAATGGCTGGGTTTGATCTGTAGCTGAAGGATATGACGTCATAATCAATTACGTCATATACTGGTTGACGTCACAACCAAAATATGTAAATGAATGGCGTATCGAGCTCAGTCATGAACATTGAATAGTCTGGCAAGTGTACGAATTGTATGTTTTTACTTTTTAATCAACACTGTGTTGAATGTTTTGAAACTAATTTAACCTGGCGTTGTTACGGCCCGAGGCAGCAAACCTTTAAAAGCACCCAGTCAAATTAGTTTCAAAATAGTCATCCGCTTACCTGTATTGTTACCTTGAAATTGGAAGTCTGAGAATTCATTATTCAGCGAATATATATATATATATATATATATATATATATATATATATATATATATATATATATATATATATATATATATATATATATATATATATATATACATCGATTCCAACACGCAAAAAGGGGTGGAGCTTAGCTAGAAATAGGCGTGGCATACCTATAAATGGATCATTCTATTGAAATCACCATGAGCAAATTGAGCATTACAGGGCTAATACCACTGGGTAATGCGTGGTCCACACAATATGGACCACTTGTATTAAGAGAGCACCCGTATTTATAGGTCACATATTTTAACAAGGCCAATCATAGATTGTAGACCCTTGCCATCCTGCATGTACGTAGACCCGAATACAATACACTCATCCTCTGACAGAGCAAGGGTAATTAATACCACTTGCTAATGGGCCTTTTCAGTTTGTCTATCCATCATATTACACCATAAGACATCGTAATTAATTAAGTGATGCATAGGATAACGTCATAATAATGACGTCATGACTGACGCGATTTAGTCCATCTTAAATGCTTAATAATCTGACACACTGTACGAATTGTATGTTTTTGTTATTTAATAAAAATGCTGTTGAATAATTTGAAAGTAATTTGACTGGGCCCTGTTGCTGCCATATGCAGCAACAGGACCAAGTCAATTTAATGTCAAAATATTTCATGGCTTACATGTATAGTTTTCTTGAAATTTATCATCTAGAAGTTCAGAAATCCATCGATCCCAACTCGAGAGTGGTATGGGTGGAATTTAGCTAGAGATGGGCGGAGCATAGCTAAACTGGAAAGGTTCAGTATTAATAAACCATCACAGTTTTCGGTGCCCTATTGTCTGTAGTATGTTCAACCCCCTAATTTATCCAACATAGCCTTGAGCTTTAATATGCTAGTTATATTCCGAATCTAACAAATTCTAGATGAAGTAATTTTAATATGCAAAATTTAGCATAAATGATGGTGTGTTCGTGGTTTTCGGTGCCCTGCTTTCCGTAATATGGTCGGTTCCAGAACTTCGCTCACATAGACTAGTTACATTGGGAATTTAAAAGAATTCGAACGTGAAGTATTTTCGTGTATGCGATTTTATCGCATAAATTTGTTCCAATGTTGGTAGATCTGTGGTTTTCAATACCGTCTGCAATATGTGTGGTTACATAATTTCACCCATATGGTTAGATAGGGATATGAATATGCTCATGAATCTTGAGATTTCTACCCCGTAGTAATTTCGTAATATTCAATTTAGTAGCCACAGACAGTTGTCAAATGCCAACAATTCACTATATTCAGTATTAGAATCTCTGTTCTCGGTTTGTAATCATTTTTTTGACATATAGCTGTATATAACTGAATATGTACTACTGCTTTTGCACGATTCTACCATCAAGTAATTTGGTAATATGTAGTTACATATTCGCCATATGACCCCCATTGTAATATGGTTGGTTCACATTCACCACATTCAGATAGGTGTCCAGAATATCACCCATATGTTTAGATAGGTATAGGCATAAGCTTACAACGTAGTGAGATTAAAAAATTTCGTGACGTAAATAAGCTCAAACTTAGGCTAATTCATGGTTTTCATTGCAATACGTTCACCCCCAGAATTTCACCCACAAATACTTATAGGAAATATGCTAGTTGTATTACCAATTTAAAAAATTCTACAGGAACGTAATTTCATAGTACACAATTCCATACCGAAAATTGGCGCAAATTCTGTCAGATCAACGATTTTCTGTACCACACTGTTTGCAATAAGTTCGACCCAAGAAGTTCACCCATATGGTTAGATACGTATATGATTACGCTAATAAAGTATCAAAGGTTTAAAAAATGTTTACTATACAGCAATTTCGTCATATGCAATTTAGTAGTGGCACACCATTGTCAAATTCCAATAATGTAATATATTCGGTACCAGAATATCTCTACATGCCTTGTAGCCAGTTTTCGAACATACGGCCATGTAGAACTCACTATGTTCTCGTGTTGTGCGAAAAATTGTAATAATTCTACCACCAAATATTTATTATAGTAATGTGAACATATTTCTATATATCCCATATTATTAGCCGCGTGTACTGGTAGAAGCTAACTTATCAGGCTAATAACCTAACATTTGTACATATGGTCAACAAGATCGTCATCATTACAACGGTTGAGGCCGATTTTGGCCTTTTTGTCGAGCAAAAATATTTGATTTAATAGTTTGTCACTGTTTCCAGTAAAGATATCGTTCATTTAATATGTGACATAGATACGATAGCTAAATGAAACAGATCACGATGCCGTGGCTGTTTCCCACTGGGTCTTCAGTCAGAATGTTTTCTACTATATCATATTCATTGGAGAAAACTAGGTTCACAGTATTGGTTCTATCCTGGCCACTTAACTTTGTTGAAAAGGTTATCTGTCGGTACAGATCTGGGTCCAGTATTGCATCAAAAATATACTTGCTTTGTGCATTTCACTAGCATTGTAGTGTATATTTCACCAATATATTTCCGGGTAATAAGCTCTTCACGTCTGTTTAAGAAGCTATCAAGATTTAGGTTTAACATATTCTTTACAGTCTTATTTAATATGTTTGAATGGGTGTCAGGGTCTTACTGCATCTTGCGCCGATTTTCTACTGATTGGGTTGCCAGTTCTGTTGATTTCCTTATCTTTACAAGTTGTTGATACCTAATGACTCAAATTTGATCTGTTGCGCTCTGTTGATGCAGTAGTGCAATTTTCTCATCACTGGCTGCTCTTAATTTTGTCTGTTCCTCTCTCTGTTAAGGAGTTTGGCCTGGAGAGAAAGGATGAATGGAAAAATTGTTGGACTGACCAAAAATATAAGCTGCTTTTCCTAGCCCATAGCTAATACTGCCCATATCTTTTTGCAAGAAATATTCCTTCTTCTGTGGTATTGCCCGCCTATATTTTTGTCATGAGTGGCTTGTAGGCCTATGCCTTTATATAACTTCATTTTTTCATGAAACAGTTGAGTTTATTCTCAGAATTATAATAACCTCCGGGCACGCTATTTACCATTGTTGCCTTGCATTAATATGTGTACTTGTTAGCCTAATGTTGGTTGTATATGGGGTTCTGTGATGATTAACTTCGAGCAATTCATTAATGGCCCTTTCCAGTTTATCCATCCAACATATGACGTCATAATTAACTACGTCACGTGTAGGATAACGTCATAATCAATGAGAACATGAATGACGTAGACAAGTACATCACGAACGCATAATTGGCGACGGACTAAGCATTGTTGTACGAATTCTATGTCTTTACTATTTAATAAAGATGATGTTGAATATTTTGAAACTAATTTGACTGGGCGCTGTTGCTGTGCCATAGGTAGCAACAGCACCCAGTCAAATTAGTTTCAAAATATTCAACAGCTTACCTCCATAGTTTTCTGGGAAATGACACTCAGGGAGTTCAGGGATTGATTGATCTGAACACGAGCGAGGTGTGGGTGGAGCTCAGCTAGAGATGGGTGGGGCATAGATAAAACAGGAAATGTCCATTCGTGGCATTCTCACACAACCTAGAGTAATGACTGGCCACTCAAAATGTCCACTGTAGTGGCCTCTACGTTCAGGTAAATAATTAGGCCAACATACCTCAAACGGTTGCAAATTGTACCCGCTGCATTAAATCACTTTGCGCGTGACAAAGTGCTAATAAAGGCATATTTTAGTGTTAACATGTGACGGACACAATCTAACAAATCTGACGGGCCAATCTTTCATTTCCACTGACTATCAATTTCCAGAAAACTATATATACTTGTAAGCTGTTGAATATCTTGAAACTAGTATGACTGTGTGCTGTTATTGCCTATGCCAGCAACAGCGTCCAGTCAAATTAATTTCAAAATATTCAACAGAATGTTTATTAAATTGTAAAGCCATACAACGTGTCTGACTATTAAGCGTTTAAGACGGACTAAATCGAGTAATTCATGACGTAATGGTTATGACGTTATCATACAAGTCACGTACTTGATTATGACGTCATATGATGGATGGATAAATCGAAAAAGTCCATTATGGGGTATCGAAAATTAAATAAACATAAAACATGTACACATATTGATGCAAAGCATCAATGGTAAATAGCGTGCCCGGCGGACATTATTATAATTCCGAGAATAAACTTAACGGTTTCGTGAGAAAATGAAATTATATAAAGGCATACAAGCCACTCACGACAAAAATGTAGGCGAAATATTACATAAAAGCAATATTTCTTGCAAAAAGATGTGGGCAGTATTATGTATGGGTTTTGAAAAGCCACTTATATTTTGCATCGGTCTGTTAATTTTTCCATTCATCTTTTTGTCAAGACCAGACACATTAACAGAGAGGGGAACAGAAACAATTAAGAGCAGTCAAAGATGAGAGAAATGCATTACTGCACCAACAGGGAGTATCAGATCAAATCTGCGTCATTCGGTATCAACAACTCGTGACGATAAAGAATTCAGCAACACCGGCATCCTAGTCAGTAGAAAATTGGCGCAAGTAGCACATATTGAACAATACTGTAAAGAATATTTTAAACCCAAAATGTATGTACACAAATCTTGATACCTTCTTAAACAAGCGCGAAGAGCTTACAATACACATCAAAGATACATCTCCAGATATCATTGCCATCACTGAGTTAAAACATAAGAAATCTTCGACCAAACTATAGACAGTAGAACTAAAGGTTCGTGGCTATGATTGTTGTTACAGCATTGATACCGCGGGTTGTAGTGCAGCTATTTGCACTAAAGGCCCATTCTGACCGCATGCATTACAATATGTTGGATCGTGTATGCACTTGGACTGAATGCTATTTTGGTAGATTGGATGCATCTGGATGCAGGCGCTACACGCATGTGGCCTGAATGGGCCTTCAGGCGTCACTAAAAGCACCAGAGTGTCGTTTTCTATATGGGTAATACCAATCTTCATAGCCTACTTAAGCAGGTCACAAATGTAAAAAGATTAACTTACAAAATGTTATTGGGTGATTTTAATTACCCAGAAATAAATTGGTCAAATATCCGCTGCACTGCCAGTGAAACGCACAAACCAAGTGTATTTCTTGATGCAATACATACGTGGACCCAGTTCTTTCAAATGAAAAGGATATTGTATAGAACATTCTGACTGAAGACCCAGTGAGAAAATGCGATGACATCGTGATCTGTTTTATATATTCATCGTATCTATGTCACTTATAAAAATCTATCCTCACTGGAAATAGCGACAATCTCTTAAAAATATTTTTGACAGACAAAAGCCTAAATCACCTTCAAATGTGTCGCAATAATGATGATCTTGTTGACTATATGTGCACATTTTAGGGTATTAGCTTGATTTGATAAGCCAGCTTCTATCAGTACATGGAGCTAAAAATATGGGATATATAGAAAGATTTGCACCTTATTATAAGCTGGTAGAATCATGCAATATCTCATAGAGTGCGAGAACACGAGAACATACTGAGTTCTACATGGCCATATGTTCGAAAAATGATTACAAAGCAAGTACAAATATTCTGGTACCAAATATAATCAATTATTGTTGGCATTTGACAACAGTATGTGGCTACTAAATTGTGTATTACAAAATTACTTCATGGTAGAAAATTTTAAAAATTAAGATTTATTAGCGTATTCATATCCATATCTAACCATATGGGTGGAATTATCGGGCCGGACCTATTGAAGACAGTATGGTATTGAAAATCACAGATCTGCCGAAATTGGAACCAATTTACGCGATCAAATTATGTACTACAAAATGACTTTATGGTCGAAATTTTTAAATTCACAATATAGCCAATGTATTCAAGCCACCAAACGCATATGTGAGCGAAATTCTGGGATCGAACATATTACAGATAGTATAGTACTGAAAAACACGAATCAGCCAACATTTAAACCAAATTTTTGCGTACTATGAAATTACTTCATCTAGAATTTCTTTTGGATTCGGAATATAACTAGCATATTAAGTCTTAAGACTATGTGGGTGAAATTCTCGGGCGGAACATATTACAGACAATAGAACTCCGAAAACTGTGAATCACCCTAAATTTAATCCAATTTTCAGTATGAAATTGTCTACCACGAAATTACTTCATGGCAGAAAGTGTTTAACCTTATTACATTACTTCACTATTGTATTCATATAGGCCTACCTATCTAACTACATTTGTGAAATTATGTGGCCGAATTTGCTGCAGACGTTCCTAACTTAACACATGCATAGGCCTAAACATTCGGTCGATTTCTGTATTCAACAATCCGTTACAATATTATTGATAGCTGTTTTAACTAGAAATTTGGAACATTGGTAGTCTATCAATGCCGCTACATGATTGCATTGACACTGCATGGATGTATTACCACTGATGAGGACAAAAGGTTACTACTGATAACCACATATCCATTATTTTAACGAACTTTGTCTACTTTTTCACACTCTACAATATTAGTATACACGCTTTTCTGTTGAAATTTACCACACACATAGTACACCTAAGGCAGAAGACGTCCATGACGTTAACAAAAATTTGCGAATGTGCCGAATGTTCAGCTTAGTGGCTTATATCATAATACAATACGGGAAAAATGAAACAGACGCAGTACCTAATACAGTCATCGTCCTCCTCATAATTGTTTTACCCAGTAATACTTAAATTTCGTCAAGAAAATAAAAATATTTGCTTATCAAATGCCCATTTGCAGGCCAAGAGAAGACTGATTTTGAAGATTTACCACTGGAATGACTGGCTCGGTTATCCAATGGTGAATTTTCAAAATATATCTTCTCTTGACTTGCACATTGACATTCCCAAAGGTCGCTGTAGAGGCCAGTTTTGCAGGCTTCGTCGTGAAATGGTTAAAATACAATACGTGAAGCTGATAGGCCTACATGCACAGTCGTTGTCGTCGCAATATTTAATGCATGTCTATGACAGCAGCACGTAGGTGTGGGGTGGGTGGGGTGGGCTACCACTCACAGTATTTTAAGATATTCCTATAGTTGTCTTGTAGTTGAGATATTGGAAGTTCGATGTTAAACATTTTAAAGGATTTTGTTAGAACACAACCATGCCCAAGCAAGTCACATCTTGGGAGCGGTTGTTTGAAACGACTTGCATAGGCCTAAAGTTAGCCAGTCGGTCATTGAATACGGGTGGTTTATTAATACAATTAATCACCAAGTGATATTAATTACCCTCGCTCCGTCAGAGGACGAGTATATTGTATTCGGGTCTAACTGCGTCCGGGAGGGCCAGGGTTTACAATGTATGACTGGTCTTGTTAAAATATGTGGCCTATAAATATGGATGGTCTCTTAATACAT
Source organism: Chaetoderma sp. LZ-2023a (assembly GCA_034401795.1). NCBI lineage: Eukaryota > Metazoa > Mollusca > Caudofoveata > Chaetodermatida > Chaetodermatidae > Chaetoderma > Chaetoderma sp. LZ-2023a. The sequence goes on along the minus strand of CM067360.1, from coordinate 102,991,816 downwards.
TTGATCTATGTTGAGTGCACCACACCTTGCCAAGTGGTATTAGCCCTGTAATGTTCAAATTTGCTCATGACAATTTCAACAGAGTGATGTATTTCTAGTAATACCACACCCATTTCAAGCTAAGATTTGCCCTCTTTCCGCGGGTTGGAACCAATTTATATACCTTGAATCATGAATTCCCAGAATCCCAATTTCAAGGTAGGTATACACGTAAGCTGTAGAATATTTTGAAACTAATTTGACTGGGTGCGTTTGCTGCACCAGCGCCAAGTCAAATTAGTTTTAAATATTATACACAATGGTGATTAATAAGACATACAATTTGTACACTTGACTGAAATATTCAATCTTCATGACGGAGCTAGATACGTAATTTTTGCGCATTTTGAGTGTGAGTGACGTCATAAGCTTGAACATTAAATCGGATCCATCCGTTATCATAGAAAATGTCGTATGGCCATTTGCATACGAAAAGACGATTTAAATAAATTACTACGGGAATCATATGCTCGGTTATCAAGCCAGTCATTCCAGTGGTAAATTTTCAAAAGGCTTCCTGTTATATGCAAATGGAAACGTCTCAAGATCACTGCCTGCAGAAGCCATTTTTCGCCAGTGCGATCGTGTGTTAATGTGGAAATATGGTTAGATATTGAGTTGCTCAAATTGGTCCATCAGAATTTCAATAGAGTGATGCATTTCTCGCTATGCCACGCCCGTTTCTAGCTAAGCTCCACCCTCTCTTTCAGCGTGTTGGAATCAATTTATACACGTTGAATAATTAAGTCCCTGAATCCCAATTTCAAGGTAACTATACAGGTAAGCTGTTGAATATTTTGCAACTAATTTGACTGGGTCCTTTTGCTGCCTGTAGCCGCAATAACACCAAATCAAATTAGTTTCAAAATATGCAACACGATGTTGATTAAATAGTCAAGCCGTACAAGTCGTATACTTGACGGACTCTTCAATGTTCATGACAGAGCTCGATACGTCATTCATTATGCATTTTGATTGTGACGTCATCCTGCATATGACGTAATTGATTATGATGTCATATACTTGAGTGATAGATCGAATACATCCATTATCAGAGAAAATGTCATATGTCCATTTGTAGACAGAGACGATTGTTTATCGAATTATAGCACTGGAATGATAGGCTCGGTCATGCCAGTGGTTAATTTTCAAAAAGGCTGCCTGTTAGATGCAAATAGACATTTCTCAAGGTAATAGCTATACAGGTAAGCTGTTGAATATTTTAAAACTAATTTGATTTGGTGATGTTGCTACCTATGACTGCTGCCTATGGCAGCAACAGCGCCCAATCAAATTAGGTTCAAAATAGTTAACAAAATGCTGATTAAATACTTAAGCCATACAATTCGTACAGCGCCCAGTCAAATTAATTTCAAAATATTCAACAGAATGTTGATTAAATAGTAAAGACATGCAATTGGTACACTTGATGAGCTATTCAATATTCTTGACGGAGCTAGCTACGCTATTCAATACACATTTTGATTGTGACGTCAGCCTACATAGGACATAAATGATTATGACGTCATATACTTGAGTGACAGATCTGATTCATCCATTATCATAGAAAATGCCATATGCCTATTCGCCGTCCAAGAGAGTCAGACGATTGTTTTAAAAAAAATTTACCACTGGAAATATAGGCTCGGTTAGACCACTGCAATTATAGGCTCGGTTATCTAGCCAGTCATTCCACTGGTAGATTTTCAAAAAGTGTTCCGGTGAGTAACTAATGCAAATGGACATTTCTCAGAATCACTGCAAAAGCCATTTGTGGTCAGTTTGATAGAGCTGAAATAGAAGATACACTACACGCGAGCATGTATTTGAGTACTTCCATCTGCAGAAGGAAGGATGAACTGTTTTGAACATGTTTTGTATGCGCTCCTCCAGCAAAAGAAGCCGTAGTTATTTTGAGTTCCATTGACCATTCAAAATAATTAAGCAGTTATTGCTGCACAAACACTATTCCAGTCGAAACAGAGCGGATAAGAGAACTCAAAATGAATCACGTGCATGAACATAATCAAACCTAATCTAAAAATAAATCCGTGTCTTCGTTCTCGATCTCGTATCATTGGAGATCTCGCGAGACATAACGTTCACGTTCTTGCAACATCTAAGCTAACGTGAGCCCTATCGAGATAGTCAACAGGACCACAATCCACTGCGCAAAATGCCGCACCTATAGGCAATTCTAGACAGCAAAACTTTATATCAGTGTTTTGACGGGGTTACGTGCTGTACCCACGTCAAAACACTGGTGTAACGAATTTATTACCCCTCAGTCGTCGAAGATAGAGATTTTATCATAAAGTAACAATATAATTAGATAAGCAAATCTTGAATTAGACGTCTCTAGGCTAGTTCCGCAAGAGTGAAATTGACACTTTTTGCCTTGTATTGGCTGCACGCCAAAACGGCGTCTATGGTCGTGTTCACGTTAGAGACTTAATCCGGAATAACATCATACTTCGGTATGGGCGTACCATAGAATAATTACTTCTTCAATTAATTCTATGCGTAATCCATTTCACATCGGTATGTTTGATTTCCGTGTGTAACGCGCTCGTCACGCGGATCATTATTATCATGTCACGAAGAAATGTACAATATTGCGATCGATAATTAACTCGCCGTTTTTATGGCTATGATTAATTTATCCAGTAATGAGCATTCGCTTCGCTATTCGACTACAAGTGCCTTGCGGGATATACAACCTTGCTGCAGCAACAGCTCTAGTCAAATTAGTTGCAAAATGTGCAACAGCATTCCCTTATAGTTGTCTTGAAATTGAGTCACGTGAAATCTTGAAATTCAACAATTCCGAAGGCGCCATTTTAGCAACACACACACATTACTATAATGCGCTTTATGATTAGCTGCTCAGTAAAACTAAACCATGTTTTTTCTCTGGGGATCCCGTGTGGTATTGCCCCCGCGTGAGTGAAATACCAGACCATACATCCCTGATCTTAACCAATCAAATAACAGCATTTGGTCATGCGACATTACTGAGGGGGGAAATAATAAACGGTCACTCAAGTGTTAGTATTTGTCCCGTCTACATACCAGACAATTTCAATTCAATTTTATTACGATAAAAAACCACACAATGTGGTATTCGCACATATACGTAAAAGATATATAAAATAAAATGTACAAACACACAATATATACATAAGCAGTAAACCAGACAATAAATTAGTTAACAGTATTTGAACACAACGTCTATATTCATTACTCAATGCCACTAATAGTGTGTTAACTCATCACCTGCACTATTGCTATTATCGTCAGTTAACTGGGCCTTTCCGGTTTTAGCTATGCCCCGCCCATCTCTAGCTAAGCTCCACCAACACCTCACTCATGTTGGGATCGATCGATCTAAGAACACCGCGACTATCAAATAAAAAAAACCCTATACAGGTCAGCTGCTGAATATTTTGAAACTAATGTGACTGGGTGCTATTGCTGCCTAAGGCAGCAATAGCGCCCAGTCAAATTAGTTTCAAAATATTCAATAGCATGTTTATTTCGGTGCCGGTAGAGTTGATAAGTCAACAATTGTTTGGAGTTGAGTTTTTCTCTGCATCACCCTTTTTTGCTATGTATGATTTCTGTATTCTGCGGCTGTAGTAGTAGATACCATCTTACAGCCGCAATCAGTCCTTCGTCGCCTTTGCCCACTGTGTCTTGTCCTCGGCCAAAATCGCTTTTGCCCACTGTGTCTTGTCCTACGCCAAAATCTTTAGCTTCCTCAGTTCCATTCTTGATTGAAAGAAATTTCAATTTCCCTTTCTTCGAGATCTAACAATACTTACCATTATATTACTCTTTGATAATACAGCTAGCTAGCTGGCTCTAGGAATCTAGATTTAGACAGCTTTACCGGCTCCTGGAACCGGGTACCCAGTTCCCAACAACCGGCTACCCGTCTGCCAGTGAGACTCATATTGTTTGCATAGCTAGCGAACAAGAGAATACCAATGGCTTGCCTCCGTGGGGCTGGGAGGCAGGGTCCGTAATATAATAGTAAGTATTGTTAGATGTCGGAGAAAGTGAAATTGAAATTTCCTTCATTCTCCTTCGATCAATACTTACAATTATATTACTCTTTAGACGGTAAGCTGGTGGGAAGGGGCAAGCCATACATAGCCTCTTTTGCCCATGGAGAAAGAACATAGACTTAAAACTTTACATACGGAGACCTAAAAGGAGCGACAAGTTTGGGACCGAATCACATTCGCATCACCGCTCCCCACCCCACACATTTTCCCCTAAGAAAGGGTGAGAACTCACGAACATGCATCTCGCCTGAAAACACAAATATGCGAAGAGGGTTAACTGCTCTTTGCACATATAAGCCTGGGAATGATCATGAATATATAAGATGAATGATCATGATATATAAACATAAATACAAAAAAACTGTCAAACTTGAATTACCTCATGAATTATGGATTGCAGACATGGAGCCACCAACCAACACACTTTCGACCAGTCGTGTTCCATACGGTTGAATTCCTCTCGCCTGACCATGTCTGTTCTTACTACTTTTGCTTTTCAAAGTACCAAAAGGAGGAGAGCAGTGTGGCCATAAACTATCGTCTGAAAACAGCTAAAGCGAGTGGATTGGCTGAGTCTGATATGTCCCTCATATAATAATCCGTGAAAGAGGCCTCACAGTGCCATTGTGCAACGGCCATGATGTCCTCTAACGGGACACCATTGAATAGGGCAGTCGAGGCAGCCATTCCTCTAACATCGTGAGCCCTAGCACATTGCACCTGGTGTCCAGTCGCAATCGAGAGATAAAATCCATGGATGCGGCGCCATATGGCTTCTTATGGTAGATCCACAGATGCCTATCATTTGACCATAAAGAATCCGTCTGTTTTTTGTACTTGGTCAAAGCACGGACTGGACACCAGGCACTCGCATTACGATCAAACCGTGATAGTTTTGGTATAATGATCAGTTTGCCGAGATATTTCAAAGATTGATTCTTTGACATAAACTTTGCTCTAGGCAGCAATCGCAGACCCTCTCCGGAGACAATAAATCGGTCCCTCTCTGCTGAAAGCGCATGGATCTCAAAGCGCCTTCTCGCTGAGGAAGCTGCCAATAGAAAAACAGCCTTTAGTATCAGATGCTTTAGACTAGCTGAACCCAAAGGTTCGAAAGGATGCTTGGCCAGCACATTAAGCACCAAAGATAGACTCCAGGCTGGAATGACTACCGGTTGTCTCGGTTGGAGATTGCTCATTCCCTTCACCATCACATTCAACTGGGCCAGACAAGGGATAACTGATGCCAAAGCTGATTTGTATCCAGCAATTGCGACAGGAGCAAGTCCTGTAAAGAACAGCTCACAGAGAAAGTCTGCCATTTGCTGAATAGTGGATTGAATGGTATCAATACCCTTTCCTTCACATCAAATTTGCAAATTTGTTAACCTTATGGTTATATGACTTGAAGATTGACCTCCTTGCGGCTGCGATGAGAAAAGCCATCCCACGTGGAACGTTGCTTGATAACATACAAGGAGTCAATTTGAACATCTCAGGTCGCTCGTGTAGAAAGCGGCCGTTGGCCTGGGAGATTATGTTCGGAATCTCGGGCAGCTGCACTGGATTGTCGACCAGCAGATCTAGAAGATCCGTGAACCACGCCCTGCTGGGCCAAAATGGCGCTATTAGCAGGACCAAGCATGGCTCCTCCCTGATCTTCACCAAAACCTTCGGCAGAAGAATGCTGGGCGGATACGCGTAAGCATGCATCCCTCTCCAGCTTATCGCCAGAGTGTCTGTATCGGCATTTGGATCTGGAATTGGCGAGACATAAGTCATGATTTGAGCATTTTCCTTTGTGGCGAACAAGTCCACGTTTGGTTTGCCCCAATGCTCGAAGATCCTTTGAAGAACTGGAGGGTTGAGAGACCATTCCGTCGGCAGAACCCTCTGTCTGCGAGACAAAGCATCCGCCAGAATGTTCAATCGCCCAGGAATGTGAGCTGCTTTTAAAACAACAGTAATTCCTGCACCATTGAATCAAGTGCCACACCTTCATACAGTGTGGGTGACTTGGACCCGCCTTGGCGATTTATGTATGATACTACTTTCGAATTGTCCGTCCATATCAATATCACCGTGCCCCTAACTTTTGGAAAACTTTTCCAATGCCAGTTCCACTGCCATCATTTCCAACAGATTGATATGCAGCTGACTCTTTTGGAGAGTCCATGTGCCCGAAACCTGGTGTTCTCCCAGGCAGGCCCAACCCCCATGCCTCCAGCGATGCATCCGTGTACACGGATCGCTGGGGTTGGGGTAGGTGAAGCGAAACTCCTACTAGGAGATTCTGACGCTCCTTCCACCATATAAGATGCGACCACATTGACTCCAAAACTGGTGCCAGCTTTGACAGGGGTTCTGTTCTCTGTTTCCACAGAGACATCAGATACAACTGGATAGGTCTTCGCATCAGAGCAGCGTACATGATTACCTGCTCCGTGGAGACCATCATGCCCAGCATCTGAAGAAACCTCCTCGCCTGAATGTGGTTTCCCAATCGAAAACTCTCGAGGATGGCCAACAGAGACACAACTCTGGGCTCTGACGGGTAAACCCTGCCTTCCTCGGGACCTAATCGCATCCCCAAATAAACGAAGTGTTGAGTGGGTGTCAACTCGGATTTCTCCCTGTTGACTATCCAGCTTAGATCTGAAAGCAATTTCAGAGTCAGAGCTGTATCCACTCCTAACCTGGCTGGCGTGTCCACCTTGATAAGCCAATTGTCTATGTAGGTGTGAAGCGCCATGTTCTCTCTTCTGAGAAATGCTGTCACCGCTAGGACCACTCTGGTGAAAACCATTGGTGCTGTCGACAGGCCGAATGGGAGGACTACAAACTCCCATACCTGTTTCTGAAACACGAATCTCAGAAACCTGTGACAACCCCTGTTCATTGGAATGTAGAAATATGCATCTTTCAGATTGATGACACACACCACATTCCTTTCCTCAATCCTGCCATTACCGATCTCGGAGTTTCCATCTGAAACTGAGGCATATGGATAAACCAATTCAATGGCCTGAGATTGAGTATGGGTATCCGCCCGTCCTGTGCTCTTCGTGACAAGGAACATGTTTGAATAGAAGCCTGGAGTGTTCTGGTTTGCTGGTTTTATTGCTCCCTTCAGAAGCAAACCTAACACTTCGTTTTGAATGGCTTCTAACTTGTCTGGCTCCCTTGGTACGGGAGTCCAGACAGGTGTCAAAGACAGATTTTGTAGTGGAAAGTCCCACCACTCTGGTATGTACCCCTGGGATATCCCTCCCAGGACCAGACGGTCTGACGCCACACCTTTCCAAGCCTCGATGAAATGCATGGGCCTTCCACCCACTATAGGCGCATTGACGACTAATGCGGGTGTCTGGCTCGCGATCCGCTCCCCGAGAGAGAGAGAGAGAGAGAGAGAGAGAGAGAGAGAGAGAGAACCATTTTGGTCTTGGCTTGATTGGTCTAACTGGTACCACTGTTCCTGTCGCACAGACGCGGTCCAGGCAGATACGAAGGGAGCTACCATACCCTCAGGTACGATCAGGTCCCTTCTTTCCGCCCTTGATGGACTTACACTTGCCCTCTTCCTTCCTGCCTCTCGTGTGATCAGGGCCATCACTGGGGTGGGCAGGAGCTTCCACAACTTTCCTCGCCTACTTAGCCGCAGGCGGCTGCGAACGCCCAGCAATAGAAGAAGCTGACTTGGCTCTCGCCTTGCTCTTCTGCTTCTTCTGTTTCTTGGAGGAAGGTTGAATGACCAACGGTTTAGCAACAGCCCCTAGTGCATGCGCCTGGCGCACTAGCACCAGCTGAAGGTTAACCGCTAACCGACTCTGCACTATGTTAGCAGTGTCCTCTAAGATGGTTCGCGCTTGGCCACAAAAGATGCTAGGGCCATTCAGGGGCGTTCCAAGCAAACGCTTGGTCAAGGACCATCTGCCTCCTGGACTTTGTAACATGTGCTTACACCCTGGCCAAAGCGTCCATCGACAGCACCAGGTCGTCGTTTACGCAAGACAACACCACATGTGGCACAGGGTGGCCTGCCCCAGCTTCAGCCCACACCGACTGAAGCAAGTGATAGGAGTGATTGACAGCATTCATTTCTGCCCTCACCCCCTCATCGCACAGGGACAGGACTTCCCAATTGTGGGCTTGATATCTGTCCACAAGCGCCTGAGCGGGACCACCTGCTCCAGCACTCTGAACCCCAAGAACCCAATGGTCATCCTCACTGACCATTGGTACCACACCATAGTGCTCGTACTCCCCTCTGGCAGTACGGCACCTTGCCCGCACCTCCCTAGACGCCAGAGGCAGCTGGCTCTTGGTCAAGAGTTGTTTGCTATAACTAGCATCGAGCAACTCCTTGAACCGTGGATCCAGCCCAATGGACTGAATCCAAGCCACGGGCAAGACCCCCACCCGAATTGATGCAACCGATGGACGGGGCATGTCTTCTTCGGCCCTGGTTGGAACCACCGATGGGTCCACCATGGCTAGCCAAGCCAGAGCCTCAGACCAGTCTGTCTCCGAAGAAGACACCCCCGTGAATACATCACCCGTTTATGTATTCACGGGTCTACCAGCAGCGGCCTCCCGGCTAGGTGCCACTGCTGGTAAGCCAGCAACCCCGGTACTGCACGGTTCCCCCGCCACTCCATGAAACAAACTGTTCCGTGGAGTAGGCCCACACGGAAAACCGCTGGACCAGGCGAGATAGGCGTGTACCACGTCTGGCCAGCAACACCCGTCACCGTGTTGGTTGGTGGCAAACCAATCAGCACTGGACGGGTGCCCGGTACCGGTGTGGCCTCAACCATGGGTGGAGCGGCTGCCATGACTTGCGCCAAGCCAGACAGATGGAGGGCGGTTCCATCCAGGATGGAATCGACCTCCATGCTCTCCACCCACGGTATCTCAGGCCGCAACAACCTCTCCTCTTCGGCCTCCTCATCCTCAGACCCCGAAGAGTCATCACCAGATGAGGAAACACTGGAGCCATCCTGGCGAATGGCTCCCATGCTCGATGGACTGGCTACCGCTACTGGACTACCTGGAGGCAGCCGCAGAGAAGCAATACCTGCCAGGCCGGAGTCAAACGGGACCGCCAGGAAGCCATACGAGATGGTCCCCTCGGTAACCAGTCCAGAACCGGGTCCATACCAGGCATGGAGAGAGATTGCCCTACCGTCTTGCATAGCGGGCCCAAACCACGCCGGAGGTGCCATCTCCGAAGCCCCCGACTGCAGACGAGGAGCGTCCACAAGGGTCGAAATGGATGCTTCCCGATTTGTTTTCACACTGCCTGACCCCGCGTCAGACCCAGCCAAGTCCTTCTGGGCAAGAAACTAAACTAGCAACTCAACCGGCCACACTGCATAAACATTACATCTATTGCCAGCATTACACTTGGAGCATCTAAAACAGACATGGCCCTTATAGGCAATCTTAACAAACTTGTGGCACTCAGACCAAGATGGCGATGTAGTCTTGGCCTAAAAATAAGCACAAAACCTCAAATAAGCAAGCGGAACGAAACACGAATAGAAGGCAGACAAATAATTTGATCATAAATTAAATGTTAACCCTCCAGCACCCCACACCTGTAACGTTACAACCAAGATCGCGTAAGCTGGCGACAAGAACGATAGTGGGCCACTAATACACCTAAAAATTGATCCTGAAGGATGTATCACACGGAACCAGGAACCATATCGAATTGCATTGGTGGTATATTTAAGAATTAATTTCAAAATTATACTTCTCAAACGAAGGCCAAAACGATACGTGAAGGAAACAACAAAAATGCATTAAAACAAACCGCTGTTGAACACGATAAAACCGCAGAACACACATCTTTAATCAAGAATTTTGAAATCATCAATCAATGCAAACACATCATGATTACCACGCAAAATTGACATAATTCTAAAGTTTCTGGTACAAAAACGCACGCAGCATCAAGAATTAGATGCGCGAATTAATGAAACATTTTCTTCACCATAAAAATCCGAGAAATCAAACGGGTGTGACTTCGTCCGCTCGGATAATACGGAGAACGATGTCAGCCGATTTTAGTGTTAAAAACCGTATAGCCAACATCCAGTTTCATATTACTGCCCGATCGCCGTTGGGATTAAAGGAGGCGATCTTATCTGGCATATTTCGTTGTAACCACACGTTCCAGATTCAGAGTCAGAAATCGAGACATGCAACACAGACGAAATTTCAGAGATTTAAGTCTTCATATATGCTAGAGAATAATATGAAAGAATACAACCTGAGTTTCAGTAGCTCCTTCCATGGTAATCCAATAATTCCAGGTGCGAAACTAGCTTAATTAGGCACAAAGAAAACTGAGAAACTCTAAGATCTTTCTATAAGCAAAGAGCATGTATTGCTCTTGTTGCTATGCAAACAAGAATGAGTCTCACTGGCAGATGGGTGCCCAGTTGTTGGGAACCGGGTACACTGTTCCAGCAGCCGGTAAAGCTTTCTAAATCTAGATTCCTAGAGCCAGCTAGCTAGCTAGCTGTATTGTCAGAGTAATATAATGGTAAGTATTGATCGGAGAATTGACTGTGCCGAGTCCTGCATCCTTGAGGCCACCTCGTATCACGCTTAACAGATTTATGCAATGTCGTCCTCGCATGACTTTGTATTTGCTGGCTGCCAATAGGGCGTGTTCCAAGGCTCTTTCTGTTGGTGTGTCCACTGGTAACCTTAGCACATGGCCAAACCTGGACCCGCCTTGCATATCTTGTATAGTGCACCGTTGGAAATTATGATGTCTGGCTACTGGTTTGTCTAGAGCTGCCTTTTGGAGCTGCCCAGCTGTTACAGTTATACAGCATCAAGGATATGCAGGTTACAGTGTATGAAAGTAGTCTTTTTGTCAAGGGCATTTTTGATCGACGAATTCATAGCTTCCATCACACAGTGTGTAACAATATCAGCAGTACTACAAAGCAATAAGCTCAGGATTTTACTTTTCCTCCATGGTTCGCCGCCATGAAATGGATTGTCATTTTCTTTTGTTTCCTGCTTTATAGATAGGCATATGTGGGTGAACTCTGTTTTGGATTTATTCATAGAGATCCTCAATTTTTAGTTTGCTTGCAGCTATTGGGAGAATTTCGTCAAGGGGTTTCATTTCCTCGTCTATGAAGTCCAAATCGGCAGCATATTCCACCTCTAGCGGCATATCCAATATGGACACAGAGGTTTGGTCGTATGGGCTTTTCCCACATGGCTTTCAATGCAGTAGCAAGGTAACAAGTGAAAAGTGCAGGGGGTAGGCTTCACTGACCTGACTCGTAGTCTCAGCTTGGTGTCTGCAAGTAGTATTCTCACTAATCGTAGCTCTTTTTCATTGCAACTAGCCAGGAGTAGTACATCTAGGATCTTTGAGTCTTTAATTGTGTCGAAAGCTCCTGACATGTCAATGCCCATTTTGTGGAAATCCCAGTGCTTGGACATGACTACTGACACAAGCATGCATTGAGCCCATACAACCTATGCGCAGCTGCATCCGTGTGTAAAGCCACATGATGCGCTCCGGTGAAGTCATCGATCTTGTTTCGGATGCGGCATAGAGTAACATTGGATATGATTTTCCGTATGCTGCTGAGGACTACAATGGGATGCAGATTGGCCGGGGGCCAGGTGGCTTCTTGGCCCTGGGTAGAGTGATAAGGTTGCCTGGGCCTACAACATCGATGGGAAGATGGTGCATAAATGCTGACTTGATTAGGTGCGTGATCGGCTTTGAGATAGTCACTTTAGTATTTGAATTGTTCATTGCTCATGCCATCAGGTCCGGATGCATGTACATTTTTCATGGCTTTGAGTGCCTTCTCAACTTCTGCTGTTTTAATTGGTGTTAGTAATGGTCTGGGGTCTCATGAGAACGGGTGCAAGGGCTCATTATCGTGGTCAGTGAACTGTTCCTTGAGCAGCAACATCGGCCAGGCCATAAGCCGGTACTTATGGGGCAAAAACCGACCACATATCAGGGTTTAGGCTTCGTAATCGGACCAAGGCTTTTTGACCATCTTATTAGTTTTGGATACGTCAGTAAATAGTTCAATGACTTGCATTCATTGACCTGGCCATACCTACGCGAAAACGCACCACCACGAAGTGTCACATAGTTAACACATATGGCCCAACTACTGAAAAAGTCAAAGAGAATACAGCAATATTACATTCCTTCTATGCTGAACTGAGCTCCGCCATTACAATCGCAGCAAGATGGTAACTGTTTGTGTGTGGTGATTTCAACTCCAAGCTAGGTAACTAGCCAATGCAGACAAAAAGTCAGGACTTGGTTTATGCATGGGATCATATGGACAGGGCACACTCAACCACAATGGAGATGCACTGGTGGCATTCCAATGGCATATTTGCTACAAATACGGCTTTCAAACACCCATGTCGTTACCGGACAACATGGACATGACACATTGCTGATTGCAATGCCTCAAAAGGCTCTAAGGTTACAATAGCAGTCTTCAACCAAATAGACTACTCTGGGATGCTCGTTCCTATGGAGGTGCAGACCACAATTCTGACCATAAGCCCATCGTTGCACGCCTTCAGATGAACTATCTCTACCTAATGTATAAACGCCATACCAGGCAAAAGGGTACATTCACCTATAAGCTGCCCAGGCTCATTAGTGACACTGACACTCAAATGTCATACAAAAAGGCCCTCGGGGAGCATATGGCTAACATTGAAATCAGCTCCGATTGAAGCTAAACTCTAATAAAAATACTGAAATGTATGGAATCCTTAGGTACCAGCACCATAGGAGTTCTACAAAACAAGCAAATTAGGTATACTGATGACCGTGTAGCAGTACACCTAACAACAGAACAGAAAACGTTACGGCTGCTCATCTATCGAAGCGGTCAAAGTGAAGACCACGCCAAACTATGCAGGAAACACAAAAACATTCTGCGCTACATCAGCGAACACTTAAAAGATCTTGCTATTCAACAGGTAGACACCCTAGCAGATGAAATCACTGCTATGGATGACTATCACAAAATGTTTCGGGCAGCCCCGAGCCCTGAGAGGTACTGAATATACACCACCACTCACTGTACACAACTCTGAAGGACACTTTATCGGGACTGACCAGGGTAATGCTGAGGTAATTCGAGAATGTTTCAAAGGAAATGTTTGCTATCAACATCGAGAAATATCAAAATATGCCATTGCTAATATTAGTGCCTACTGATGTAAAAATTCTTAACATGTTGGACAACAATATATCATAACAACATCTGACTTATGCTTGTGTGCATGCGTACCCTATCATAGGGTTTCATTTTTTTAAATAGCAAAGAAATGTAATGGACCTTTCCGGTTTTTTATATGCCCCGCCCATAACTAGCTAAGGTCCACCCACACCTTGCTCATGTTGGGGTCGATCGATCTTGATGAACTCCGTGACTATTAATTTCTAGAAAACTATGCAGATAAGCTGTTGAATATTTTAAAACCAATTTGACTAGGTGCTGTTGCTGCCTACGCCCAGTCAAATTAGTTTCAAAATATTCAACAACCTGTTTATTAAATAGTACAGGTTCATACAACCTGGCGGACTATTAAGTGTTTAAGACAGACTAAATCCAGTCATTCATGACATAATGATTATGATGTCATCCTACACCACACATAGTTGATTATGACATCATATGATGGATGGGTAAACTGGAAAGGTCAATTAGATGATAATGAAAAACGAAATGAGTGTAGCATTACATCTAAATAGAGTAGTGCAAATAGTAAATGAGCATTCAAATTGTTTGTTGGCATATTCGTACTCCTTATACACCACACAATAAATCAGCTAATTGCGTTTGGATATATCATCTCTCACCTAATTATACCCACTAACAAATGCTGATTCATCACCTGATCTGATCATGAGTACTAACTGCAAACACCAGACTAAGTTTCCAATCAGCAAACACTGGCAAAATGGTAGCAAGAACAGTCAACTACAATGCACTCAGTGGGGGCAAATTGTTAAACACGTTTGGACCATTGATTGTCACTGACCTCCCAAAGAAACCAAAATGGTCCTGCCACCATATATCCATATAAGGCTCCAGAAATTTTATTCAGAATTTTAATTGGTCAAATGTGGGTCAAAATCTTAGAGTTTATGAATAATTTAATGGGAATTGTCAAAACGCTTCTCCTCACTGGCTGCTTGGCAGATTTCACCAAAATTCGCCTAGAAGGACCCTATCGTGGTAGGCTCCAGTACTCTATTTAGAATTTAGCTTGGAAATCTTTTGCGTCAAAATCTTAGATCTTATTAAAAATCTACCTTAAATTGTTAAAACGCATCTCCTCATTAACCATTTGGTGGATTTTAGCAAAATTTTACCGGAAGTATCATTCGGTGGTAGTCTACGCTGTAGATCTTCTCTTAAGAATTTTGACTGGTCGATTTTGCCGACTATCTAGGATTTTCCAAAAATTCTCCTGGACCCATTTAAAATGATACTCCTTAATCAATGGCCCGATTTCAATTAATCTTGCGTGGAACGATCTTATCGCGGTGGACGTTAAAACTCAAACGAGAATATTTATTGGTTAATATTGTGGTGGCCATCTTGGTTTCCCCAGAAATTATCCAGAAATCCATTAAAACGTATCATCCTAAACCGCCTGGCGGAGTTTGACGAAATTTGGCTGGAAGGATCCTATGTTAGTATAGTCTAAAGAAATTCAATTCAAAATTGTGTATGGCTGATTATTTGACAGACATCTTGGGTTTTTGGAAAAATTTCAGGAACTATTTAAAATGTTACTCATCCTTAATCAATGACCCGATTTCAACGACACTTGGGTAGAACGATCCTATGGCTGTCGGTTTCAACATATCAAATGATAATTTAGATGGGTTATTTATTTGGTGGCGATCTAGATTTTGGAAAATTATCCATCATGGCTATTTAAATACAAATGGTTCAAATGCTAATGGTCCAGGTGAACGTCACAGGACCTTGGGCCTCTTGTTAAAAAATAGGCTGTATGCGGTCTGGAAGGTCATTTCACTGACCACTGCTCGAAAAAACTAAATGTGTTGATGTAATCTGGAACACCAGATGAGTGAGCTAGAGAACACTAAAGGACCTTTCTCCAACCACACCTCGCTCATGTTGGGATCGATCGATCGATCAACTTCCTGACTAGCAATTTCCAGAAAGCTATACTGGTAAGCTGTTGAATATTCTGAAACTAATTTGACTGGGTGTTTTTGCTGCCTATAGCAGCAACAGCGCCCAGTCAAATTAGTTTCAAAATATTCAACAGCATGTTTATTAAATAGTAGAGACATACAATTCTTACAACATGTCGGACTATTAAGTGTTAAAGATGGGCCTAATAGAATCATTTATGACGTAATGATTATGACGTCATCCTACGTGCCGCTCAGCTGATTATGACATCATATGACATCACTACTCTGGAAAGGTCCATTATTAATTTTTTTCAAGTCATGGTAAATATCTAATCGATTCATAGGCATAAGTGATAATGTAATGAAGGAATCCAGTTTTCGCTATGCCCCGTCCATCTTTCGCTAAGATCCACCCACACGTCACCGTGATGGACTCGATCAATCCCTGAACTACCTGACTA
The DNA here is from genome assembly GCA_034401795.1 of Chaetoderma sp. LZ-2023a. NCBI lineage: Eukaryota > Metazoa > Mollusca > Caudofoveata > Chaetodermatida > Chaetodermatidae > Chaetoderma > Chaetoderma sp. LZ-2023a. The sequence goes on along the minus strand of CM067360.1, from coordinate 102,976,040 downwards.
TCAATTTCCAGAAAACTGTACAGTATACAGGTAAGCTGCTCATTTTACCGGGTGCTGTTGTTGCAAAATATTCAACAGCATATTTATTAAATAGTAAAGACATACAATTCGTACAACAACGCTTGGCTCGTCATCAATTGAGCGTTCGTAACGAGCTTATCTACGCCATTCATGACGAAATTGAGTATGACATTATCCTACACATTACATAGTTGATTATGATGCAATATGATTGATGGATAAACTGGAGAGGTTCATTACGGGTCCACTCATTACCAATTGAAATTCCAGTATCTCAGTTTCAAGACACATATACAGGAAGTATACACCTGTGCAAAAGTTAAGCACCACCCTATTTTTACGCACATGCGAGGGTATATTCATGTGCTATGAAGAAAGCAATAGCATACACATTTATGTACCCATCCATCTTAGTGCAAGAGGTAATAATGCAACTAGAGGAATGCTGATTATGATGGTGGGGAAACACTGTATGTTTTTGTTTGAACTTGAAAACGAGGCCTGAATATGGTTACGTTGACACAACTGACAACTATTGCCCTACAGTTGACACACGTGGCTAGATTGTCATTAATGGTGTCTGAAAACGAAGTTTAACATCTGTGCACGAGTTTGAGACTGTCATTATTAATACCGGGTATATCCACCTTGTGCCTGGATGACGGCCTGGACACGACGTCTCATGCTGGTCACCAACCGACTGATACGCCATTGTGGTATTCGTTGCCATTCAAGATGGAGTGCGTCTGTTAATTCCTGTAGGTTCTGCACAGGAGGATCCCTCCTTCTCACCATGTTTCCCAGAATGTCCCAGATATGCTGAATAGGGTTCATGTCAGGGCTCCTTGCTGGCCATGGTAGGGTTTCGATGGCATTCTGGCGGAGGTATTCATGCACAGCTCTAGCACGATGTGGTCGGGCGTTGTCATCCATGAATATAGGGTGGGTTCCAGGTGCATGATTTACAAAATGAGGGACCACAACTCTATCCAGTATGGAATCTTGATATCTTTGTCCATTTAGTGTTCCAGGTACAGTCAACAGATCCAGCTTACAATCAAATGAGATGCACCCCCATATCATAACGGAACCTCCACCAAATGGAACTTCTTCCATGATGTTACGTTGGTCGTACGCCGTGCGTCTGGACCTCCATACACGAGTTCGACCATCTGTGGCATGAAGCAGGAACGGACTTTCATCGGACCAGTGTACCCGTCTCCAGGATCTCATGTTCCAGTGTCTTCTTTCGTTGCACCACCTCAGACGCTCCTCTTTGTGGTGTGCAGTGAGGAGAGGACGTCTGACAGGTCTCCTAGCTTTCATGCCAGCAGCATACAGTCTCCTTTTGACGGTAGACATTGACACTCTATTGCGCGTTTCCCATTGCTGGCTGAGCACTCTGCTGTTGGTGAATGGAGATCTCCTAACAAGGCGTACTAGGGCTCGATCATCACGGGCAGTAGTCTTCTTCGGTCTTCCAGATCTAGGCCTGTCGTTCACCTCGTTAGTTTGCCCATGTTTTGCAATCAAACGACTGATTACAGTATGGTTAATCTTCAGCTGTCTGCCAATCTCTCTGCATGACATACCAGTGGTATGCATGCCTATGATTTGCCATTTCACACGATCACTTAACCTTCGTCTTGCCATAGCGGTTCACAATCAAGAGCTAATTCTCTCTGTACAAATAAACCACGGTCATGAACACAAAATTCCTAATCTTGTCGCCTAAATCTGTATGTAATGTTCTACACCTCAAACTGGACTTTTACATAACTGAACACGTGTGCTGTTTCCCGCCACGCACGGACATCAAGCGGCGTGAAGTCATGCATGCATGTGCATTTCGTACTTGGAATTATGTCAGCTAACGCGGGGACAAAAAGTATGGCAGCCTAGTTGTACCATCATGTTTCTACGTTCTATTGTTTTTGCTGGTGCTTAACTTTTGCACAGGTGTATATATTTCAGAATATTCAACAGAATACTCTTTACATTATAAGAGTTAACGGGCTAATTAAACAATTGTTAAATAAAAAAGCAATGTTGTTTGTCAACAAGAAACGATGACGTCATGAGCACAGAGCAAACAAGAGGCCCAAGGGGCCTGTATCGCTCACCTGGAACATAGGCATTTAAACTAGAAAGGCGATTGGCTATAAGTAGAGGTTCTGGAGTTGTTTTTTGCGAAGACTAGGTCATCCAAGATGGCTATTAAACAAATTTGGACATTTGATGATGAGTCTTGGTCTCGGAAACTTTTTTAAACGTTTCTAAAAATCATCCCAAATCCAAGATGGCCGCTGGATAAATTGGCCGATCGGCTTCGCTTGAACAGACTTGAATCTCTACACCCTATGGATGCTTCCTGCCAAATATAATTGAAATCGGCCAAGCAGTTCTCGAGAAGAAAACATTTTAAAATTCCCATTGCTTTAGTATGGGAGCTTTTGGCGGGAAAATTATCCAAGATGGTCACAAACCGTTCATCCGACAGATTCGAAAATTGCAAATTTGAGATCAGAATAACCAAAAACATATATAAAACCAATTTCAGCCTCAAAATCCATCAAATAAAAAAATCCAATGGCCACCAAACACTATATTTTGATTGGCCGACGGCGGCCATGTTTTTCTTATGGATCAACTTCCCTTGAACAAACTTTAATGGCCCTTAATCCCTAATCACATCTGCCAAATTTATGCCCGATCCCTTCAGCGGTCCTAGAGAAGTCGTTTTCGCTAAAAGTAGGTCAACCAAGATGGCCGCCGAACCATGGGACCAATCAAGTTCCCTTGAACAAACTTGGTTCAGCTCTTGCCCTAATTCACTTTTTATTGGGTTTCCTTCAATCCACCTAGCGGTTTCGGAGAAGATTTTTAGACATTTATAAAAATCGACCAAAATCCAAGATGGCCACCGGCCAAATTGACGGATCGGCTTCATTTGAACAAACTTGAATCTCTACACCATAAGGATGCTTCCTGCCAAATATAATTGAAATCGGCCCAGCAGTTCTCAAGAAGACATTTTAAATTTCCCATTGCTTTAGCATGTGAGCTTTTGGCGGGAAAATAATCCAAGATGGCTACCAAACCGTTTGTCCGACAGTTTTGAAAATTGCAAATTTCAGATCAGAATCCCCCAAAAACATATATAAAACCAATTTCAGCCACAAAATCCATCAAATAAAAAAAATCCAAAATATGGCCACCAAACACGCTATATTTTGATTGGCCAGCTGCAGCCATCTTCTTTTTTGTCCCTTGAACAAACTTTAATGGGCCTTAGTCTCTAATCATATCTGCCAAATTTTGGCCCAATCCCTTAAGTGGTTCGGGAGTTGTTTTCACCAAAACTAGGTCAACCAAGATGGCGGCCGAACCATCTGACCAATCAAGTTCCCTTGAACAAACTTGGTTCAGCTCTTGCCGTAGATCATATTTCATGAGGCGTGCATCAATCCCCAAGCGGTTTCGGAGATTTTCAAAAACATTTCCTAAAATTGGCTAACATCCGAGATGGCCGCCGGCCAAATTGCCCGATCAGCTTCGTTTGAACAAACTTGGATCCCTATGCCATATGGATGCTTCCTGCCAAATATAATTAAAATCGGCCTAGTGCTTCTTGAGAAGTCGTTTAAAGGAAAAGTTGACTGATGAATGACGGATGGCCGGACGACGGACACACAATGGATGGTCGCCATGGCATAAGGTCATTTGGCCTTTCAGGCCAGATGAGCTAACAATGGAGGAATCCAGTTTTAGCTATGGCCCCGCCCATCTCTGGCTAAACTCCACCCACGCTATGCCCATGTTTATATCGATCGATCCATGCACTCTCTCAATCTCAATTTCCAGAAAACTATATAGGTAAGCTGTTGAATATTTTGAATCTAATTTAACCGGGTGCTGTTGCAGCAACAGCGGCCATTAAAATTAGTTTCAAAATATTCAACAGAATGTTTATTAAATAGTAAAGACGTAAATTCATACAACAATGCCTAGTCCGTCATCAATGGAGGAATCCAGTTTTAGCTATGGCCCGCCCATCTCTAGCTAAGCTCCACACTCTTCGCCCGTATTGCGCTCGATTGATTCCTGGATTCCCTGACTACATATCCAGAAAACTATAAAGGTAAGCTGTTGAATATTGCCTATGGCAGAAACAGCGTCCAGTGCAATTAGTTTCAAAATATTCAACAGCATGTTTCTGAAATAGTAAAAAACATATAATTCGTACAACAACGCTCAGTCTGATATCAATTAAGCATTCGTGACGAACTTAGCTGCACCATTCATAACGTAATTGATTATGACGTTAGCCTATGTGTGACATAGTTGATTATGACGTCATATGATTGACTGGGAAACTGAAATCTTCGATTTCCATACAATAAAAAGTACGACACTTCCGTCTCAATTACATGTTTGACATTAAATAAATTTTTTGTTAATTTAACACTGAATTTTTTTTCACCGACTTGACCATTAAGGGGTACGGGTAAAGGAAAATTAAAATTTTTACTTAGCCAGTGTATATCGGCAGGGTGTCATGATATTGGTAATCCAGCCGTTATAATGGAAGGACATAATTAATAATTAGTTAGCTATTAGAAGCCAAGATGCGGACGATTTTCCTCTCAACGTGTTAAAAAATTGCTTTTAGCCACATGCACGGTTGTTTATCGATGACAAGAAGACTTATAATTTTGAGGATGATAAACAGAAGACTGATGTAGCATTAATATACCAGCAAAATAAGGCTTTTCAGAGCTAATCTAACAGCCTATACAAATTTCCACGAGGCATCCGTGTACCGCTCAACACGCCACATGTTAATGAACTTAGTGAAGGAATCCATGTCTAGCTAAGACACGTCCATTTCTAGCGAAGATCCACTCACTGTGTACGCCAGTTGGAATGGAATAGTCCAAATAAATGTTTGAATGAAGAAACATATCTGCTAAATATGATTTTAATCCATCAACAATTGACAAAACAAATGGATTTTCACCATAGGTTTCAATAGTTTAAGACTTAATGATCCAGAGTTATGGGCCTTGTTTAAAAATGCATACTCTTTATTTCCATAGTTCCAATAGACTGAAGGAACATACATGTATCTGCTAAATTTGATTTTAATCTATAAACAATTGGCGAAAACATATACTTTCCCCATATGGCTCAATACTTAAAAACACCTCAATGAACCCGAGTTATAGCCCTTGTTTAAGGGCGCGGTCACTTCATATTCATAGCTCCAATAGATGTTATCTAAAGGAACATACCTAATAAATTTAATTGTAATCCATCAATACAATGTAAATGACGAAAAGTGCAACAAATGTATTTTCCCCATAGGCTTCAATACTTTGAAAATATAGCAAGGTACATAACTCTGCTATTTGTGGGCGTGGCAACTTCATATCCCTAGCCCAAATAGATATTGCCTAAAGGACCATATCTGCCGAATTGGGTTTTAATCCATCCATAAATGACGTAACGTGCCACAAATGTATTTTCCCCATAGGCTTCAATACTTAAAAACGCATTAATGAACCAGAGTTATGGCCCTTGTTTACGGGTGTGGCCACTTCATCCGTATAGCCCAAATAGATATTGCCTAAAGGAACATGTCCGCTAAATTTGGTTTTAATCAATTGATAAATGACGAAACGTGCCACAAACGTATTTTCCCCATGTAGTAGGGCAGATATGTGAAAAAGATGTTCCATTCTGGCAGAAAGCATGCAATTTGGCATACAGGTGGTTTACGGTATCCTGATCATAATTAGATGCGGTGCCACGTGATTCTACCAAGGAAACCCATTAAAAATGGCGGATTCAAAATGGCCGCCTTCCCAGCGGAAAATTCGCATTACTCAAGCTCTAGGCGGAGTAGAGAGATGGGATTAATGTCAAATTAGGGGTTTCATGGGTCAATCGTTATAATTCTACTCACTACAATACTTTAATATGTAAATATCAATCCTTCCATAGCGACCACCTGTGTTTGATGTCAAAAGACGGTGGCTCTTTAAGATGTGTTATCTAAAAGATCCATCTCTTGAGAACAAAAGCAATATAGCATCTAGAAATAGTTTAAATTACTTGATTTCTTAATATCGAACCAAGTAATGGCCATTATAGATACGTTCAATTATCCTATTAGAGTATGCAAGGATATACATGATGCTGTTGATTGTTGAATCATGATTCACAGATGTCACACGCACTGTGCACCGCATGAGCACAACTGTGTACACGGTAAGTTGGATTTATAGCATTTGCATCTGCCAGTGCAATTACTTTTGCAAGCACATTTCACGAGTTCCCGGCATGCCTTAGATGCGTCTGCAAGCAAACTCCATTGCGGTGACCAAGTGTCTCCATCTCTGACCCAACCCCAGTCAGCTGGCGATGGTGTTTTTTCATTTGCGTGGAGTGATTGGCCCCAAAGATGACCTGCCTGGAACGTGCCTCATTAACCTTTGACAATGGTGATGTGCGTTTGTACAGTAGTACGACAAACCTCTCCAGCGTTTCCATGTCATTGTCACACAGAGACGCCGGGGCATTAGACAGTCTCCTAAATAGTGACTTGAATAGATCTGAAGTCCTCCAAACTTCCCATGCTGTCTTCTTGCCAATCCCACAAAATGCAGACAGTGTCACACCCAGAGAAAGCATGCATAAATAGCAGTCCTTGTAACGCTTCTGCACCCAAAACTGTTGCAATGCCATGAGCTGATACATAGCGGAAGATCTTCCCATCGCCAAATGCGACCCAGAGATCACACCCATGAAGAAAGTTTGCTGTCCGTATGGCTAGGACTACGACGTCTGTATCTGTAGCATGAATCATTATTGTTCGATAACCTTGGTGCTCTGCATGGAAGGCGTGGAGCAACATTCTACCATCTGCTTCATCTTGCACGCATGGCACGAGTTGTGAGACGTCATGCGCTGGCCTCATCAGCACGTTTTTCTCATGTTGTGACGAGTATCTTTCCTTCTGGTAGCTCGAATGACTCCAATGTATGTGCGAGAAAGGTGAAGAGGCCTGTTTTGTTTGCATCAACTCGTAGGAAAGTTTTCCAATTTTGAGGGAGTCTTGTACTCGATGCAACACGAAGAGCTTCACCATGTCCCAGTAATTCTCTAGCGTGTGCCTTCAAGCTTCCCGCCTTATACACGTCCCATACAACATCCAATCTTTTAACAGTCTGTAGTTGTCTAGCAATGTGTGGGAGGAAGACGTGCTCTGCAAAATCTCCAAATGTGTTCACAACCACGTTTGATTTCTTGGGATCTAGATTATGCATCATAGCTGCTCCATCAATGATCTTCACTTCAACCTCTGGACAATCAGCTGCCTGAGCTACTAATGCTTCCAAACATCCCATCAGATCTGATTTGCTGCCTTGGCGCATTGCGTTGCTCTCAGCAAGTGATGGGGGCCTTGGATGATTCTCATGCTCAAAGAATGAATCAAGGTCTCCGTCTCTGGATTGGCAGGAAATATACAGTCTAGAGAATAACTGTACATCTCTCTTCATTGCAACAAGCTTCTTGTTGGTTCTGGTACTATTACTCTGTTTTGATTTGAACAAAGCCAAATTGTTATTTTGGATTGGGTCATATACTGATTTTGATGATACAGATAGTCGATCTGCTACGAATGCTTGGTACTGTCTGATGTCTAGTTCTTCTGCTATTCGGATCGCATTCACTACAGACTCTCACTAAGTCAAAACTGTCATCTAAAAATGGGTTTCCCATTTCCTCGATTGCACCAATAAGACAAATTGTGTTTAGAGCAAACAATATCTGCTTACTCGGAATCTGCTCATGGTGACAGTTATCATTGATATTTCTTGTGTATGTTTCACTTCGTACTCGCTGATCATCCTTCCTATTTCTGGGCCTCACACCATCCATCGTTTCAAAGCAGCTTCATTTTCTGTGATTCCGATAATTCCACCATCGCCCTTCAGAATAGCATTTTGCTGCTCGTGGATTTGAACATGTGCCAAGGCTGAGAACTTGTGAGCCGTTTTCTGAGTAACGAAGTTTCCTTCAACAAATTTCCTATGTACAAGTGGGCATCGGTTCTCAAGTTGCAACAGATCAGCCACATGGATGCTGAGCCATCGTGCATAGTGTACATGATCCAGGGTAAACATCCACGGGATAATATTGCCCAATGTCTCTACATATAACGGGAAATTGGCCTCTCGTTGAGCTCTCATGATTTGAAGAAACAGCAGCTTTAATTTCAAGACTGAATTCCAGTACTTAAACTGTGGGTGGTCTGTTTCCTTCTGCTGACACCAGTCTTCGAATGGCAGTGTGTATTCTGAGGCAGCATATGCACGTTTCTGCAATACATAGAGGGCAGCGGATGTCACCTGGTGTGCCCATTGCCCTCATGATGTATGCGAGCCAGTTTGAATGGCATCGGCTCGGCCTTCTGTAGTTACATTAGCTGTTGTCATCACAGCCACCCATCCACTGTTGCTTAGCCAGTCTCCCAACACATTGAGTAGCGCCATCTCAATGTGAAGTCCACCCATCATCACCACATACTTATCCTCACCATAGAGAAGGGGCCAAGACCATTGTATCTTCTTTGCAATAGAATACAAAGGCTGATCAAGAGTGATGACTGGTACCTGTCCAAGATTGATATGCTGTGTAGCTTGCTGAATTAAATCCATACCATGTTTCACCATTGCCAAACTATGAGCGTTGTCACAAAAGTGCGGCAAAAGTCCAGTAATTGCTGGCAGAGGTGGGACATCTTGCAAACTAGCAAAGTGAGCTGCCCACGATATGTCATCTGTCCCATACATATCGCCCTCGATCGAGTGTTCGTTTATCTTGTCCAGCCACGCAATTTGAGTCTTATCTAAGATTAATATGGTATCACTGGGAATCAAAGGATCAACAGCTCGAGAAGGCAGAGGATTATCACTTGAGAAAGCAGCTGGATTCACAACTGTGTACGTCTTGGGTAATGGATGGATGGTGGTGGATTTTTGTACGTTTGGTGTCAATTGTTCAAGAGTTCGAATGACCCCAGTATTTGTGTCTGAACAATGTTGTGTTAATGAGATTGCTGTCCCATGGAATGCAGTTCGTGCTGATGTGGATGTAGGATCATGGTCTATGTAATCAAGGTTCCCAGTTGTGAACAGATTACCATGCAAGTTAGTCGGACAAACAACCCCATCCTTTTTAAACATGTCTATAGCCTTATTTCCTACATCAGTCGGGAGCTGCATGACGCGATCGTAGGATACTGAAAGTCCATGTCTGAAGAGTTCATCCACAATCTCCCGCTTTCGCGTTTTGGCATGAATTAGTAGGCCTAGGTAGAGTGGCAATGCTGTTTCACGATCAGGATTATGGCGAGTTCCCATACTGCTTTTACGCGCTCTTTTAATGGCATTAAAGCTGAGTAGCTGGGTCGATGACGACACTTTCCCCTTGATAGTTTGGGAATTCTCATTTTGATTATGAATGTTGGTACCGCCAAGTATCATCTGAACTAAAGTAACAAGTGATTGAGGTAAGTTGTCATACTGGTCAGCATCAAGTGAACCCATGCAATCATACTTAATCTGAAAAATCTCTTTGCAGACATTTTGAGCTGCCATCATCAACGCAATTGCGTCACTATCAGAATCATTTTTGGTGGCTATTAATAGAGCATAGCCTATGTCTTTCTTGAATGTGAGAATCACTTCATAGTTACTCTTGTTTGACTTCACATTTGGCATTTTCGACAGGATCTTTTCCTTCAACATGGTAGAGTTAATCCTACTTGGCATAGCACCACCAAGTTGTTCAAGACGGCGAGTGTATAATCGCGTTAAATCAGAAAGCTTAAATATGCTGCCAATAGGATGCTCAGAGGCTTGACAATCTTCAATGTATGATATTAGCTCTGCAAGAGCAACAGAGTCAGGTTTCATATCGTCAGCAAAATCAGATTCACTTCTCGAAAGAGATCTATGTCGTGTGTATAGTTTTGACAAACAAGTCTTGTGGTAAATAGCATCCAATGCTGTCATGTCTCAAGATGACATTTTAGCAAGAAGTTTTGTATCTCTCAGTTCTGTCACCATTTTGCGTATGTTTTGGTCAAATTTTGCTGTTGCGGCTCTATGAATGTCATGCTCTATCGGTTGGTCACAGAAAAAGCACAGTGGTTGAGTGGGGTCATTTATACTTGGCATAGTGAAATTAGACCTCAATCTAGATTTGACTGGTGACCTGAGATCCTTGCTGGATTCTAATTTTGCATTTCTTTTCACTGCGCGATCAACTCGAGTCCGGCTACAGAGATGCCAACAAGATTTGTGCCACCTAGCACAGTTTTCTATGAGCGTCTCTGAAATTCCAGATCCATCATTCAACCTACATAGATTCAGGTATGGTGGAATGGCATGGAGTTGCTGTAGCCTATCAAGGTTATCAGCTAATGACCTATAACTTGTAATCACATTGTCACGATTTGTGTTAGTACATGGATCTATGAGATGCTCCGTTGTGGACTGCTGGCAAATAGGCTATTGTCTCTGTCTATAAGCAGAGCACAATACGCGTGTGCGTGATTGCTATGCAGCTATGTATTCTCCTGATATATTTAAATAGTCAGTGTGAGTTTAGGAAACTACAATAATTATATGGAAATCCGCAATGAAATAATGCTTGGCGAAGCGAGGGGCTGGCATACAATTACTTTTACTGGAGAAAATGTGTAGACCAATTGTTTTGAGTAGCGAAAACTTGTTTCTAAAATGTTCCGCCCAGAACATGTGTGTACAAACGCTTAGCAATAATACTACTAATTTACAAATGTTACAACAACGATGATGACGACGACGACGACGACGACGACGACGACGACCACAACAACAATAATAATAATAATAATAATAATAATAATAATAATATATTTTTTCAGCATGTTTATCTATTTAGAGTATTGTAATGGGTAACATCATAACCAGTGACCCAAGAAACCTTTAATTTGACATCAATTCCAGCCCTCTACTCCATCTAGAACTTGAGTAATGCAGATTTTCCACTGGGAAGGCGGCCATTTTCAATCCACCATTTTGAATGGGTTCCCTTGGTAGAATCACGTGGCACCACATCTAATTATGTTCAGCATACCGTAAACCACCTATATGCCAAATTTCATGTTTTCTGCCAGAATGGAACATCTTACCTCAAATTTGTTACATACCTGGCCCACTAATAGGCTTTAATATTTTGAAAATATAGCAAGGGCCATAACTCTGCTATTTGTGGGTGTTACATCTTCCTCTTCATGGCTCAAAATGATATTGCCAAAAGGAACATATAGGCCAAATTTGGTTTTAATCTATCAACAAATGCCAAAGCGTGCCACAATTGTTGACAGACGTCAGACAAATCGCGATTGTATAAACTCACATAGGTGAGCTAAAAATCATATTACGCATAATTTCTAAGTAGGGAGTCAGTATAATTAAATTTGAAGAACATTGTAAGATAATTATTTGTGTAACTAGTACTTAATTGTTTTTATTGTGACCAAATAAACCCTGAAATCCTAATATCACAGATCAAAAGTACCAATATACACATGTAGGCCAGCTGTTGGATATTTTGAAATTAATTTGACTGGAAGTTGTTGCTGCCTTGGGCAGCAAGTTTCCAGGCAAATTAGTTTCAACATATTCTACATAATCTTATGTCTGGTATATAGCATTCAGTTCAAATTGGTACGTGCAGTAGCGTAGCCAGGCGGGAGTAGGCCAATTTTCTCAAATGTGGCGCCTAAATCATGTCCGTAACATATACAAGTTTCTGGACATCCCAACTCCCAAGCCACCTTTAACAAGTTAATCTACATTGAAAATTAGAACTATTTGAATTTACAACGTTGTTAATGTCTTCTTGTCATGCTTGTTCATCGCTATGTTGAGACCTTTCGTTTTAATTATGCTATATCAAGACAAAGAATAGTCGAATACATGCTACTTTCTCAGTAGAATAAAATAATTGACGACGCTGGGATGGTAGTTTCTCTTTATTAAAGAAATTTAAGCAGATTCTGATACCTAATTGGTATGCCGGTGGTGGCTTTTTAGTCCTCGCTCAAGTGGGGTGGTGCCTTTTTAGACCTCGCTCCCCCTGATGTGAACACCTGGCTACGCCACTGGTTACCTGGTGGTGATGGTTCGTAGACATTGGAAAACATTGGCTAAAATAGTTCAGATTTGGCTAAGAAAAAAGAGTTGTTGGCTAATCAATTGGCTAATAATTTATGAAAGCCAGGTCTGTCGCTGACTATAATTATATACACTCTGAATATCATTCTAACACTACTTGTCAGTCAAAACATGTCACAACCGGCTCCACCAAGACAATGTTGGGCATTCTTTCACTGAAGAAAAAATTGCATTAATTAATCCTTTCATGACAATTAAAGCTGGCCAATACTGACCTCTACAGTGGGCTTGATGATTTTTTTTTTTTTTACAAATTTACAACTGAAATGACTGGCTAGATAAACTAGTCATTCCAGTCCATTGGTACATTTCAAACATGGTCTTCTCTTGGCTTACAAATGGACATTCACTATGCAAATAATTTTATAATCTTGACCAAATTTAGGCATTAAAGGCTAGAGTAAGGTTCATGCTAAAATTCAGTCATAAACAGGAGGCAGCCTGGTGTACTGGTCACTTGTGGACTACTTAATCAGTGAACCGGGTTCACACCTCATTGGTACATGTAGACTATCTCCCCGTCAATGGAAACTGCTTCCTTGATTCAACCCATCCAGGAGTATAAATGGATAGGAGTGTAAAGACTGCCGTAGTTGCCTGCCAGTAGTCAGCATGCTAATTAATGGAGGAATCCAGTTTTAGCTCTGCTCCGCCCATATCTAGCTAAGCTCCACCCATGCTTTGCCTATGTTGGGATCAATCGATCCTTGCACTTTCTAAATATCAATTTCCAGAAAACTATACAGGCAAGCTGTTGAAGAGCGCCCTATCAAATTAGTTTCAAAATAATCAACAGCATGTTTATTAAATTGTAAAGACATACAATTCGACGGACTATTAAACGTTTATCACTGACTAAATCGTGACATGTATGATGTAATTGATTATGGCATCAGCCTACATGTGACATAGCTGATTATGACATCATATGATTGATCGATAAACTGGATTCCTCCATTGGAATGTAGACCTGCCTTAAACGTGGCCTAGAAAATAGCAACCCGATAAAGGTCATAAAAACAAACAAGAATTCTGTAAGTATTGCTTTGCAATACATGTCGCCTACCTGGTGATATAAATCTTTAGAGATTGACAGTCAAAAACTCTGTAACATCTCATAACATAGCAATAAACCAAGTTTCAGTTATATATGGTGAAGGACAACGAACAAGAGCTCCGCAAACGTGGCATAATACCCTGCCATGATGACAAACCAATGAATGAGAGCTATCAGAAAATATTTATTTCTTCCTCAGCCCCATCAGACCAGTCATCCTAATGAAGTGTCAAAGTGATCCGTTAAACGGTCAAGGAGGTATCATCCGGAAACCAATTTTCAAGATGGCTGGCGCTGAATGGCGGCCATATTAGATTTTGGATTATCGCAAATTTCGATAAGTTTCTTCACCAGACATGTTCCAATGACCGTAGGAAGTGATCCAATAAATGAAATCCAGAAACCAACTTTCAAGATGGCAGCCCATGGCTGGCGGCCATCTTGGAGTTAGGATCATCGTCAATTTTGATAGGTTTCTTCTCCACACCTAGTCCAACCACCCTACGAAGTTTCAAAGGGATCCGATAAACAGTAACGGAGTTATAATTTGGAAATCAATTTTCAAGATGGCCACCGGTGGCTGGCAGCCATCTTGGAGTTCGTATCATTGTCAATCTCGATAGGTTTCTTCCCCAAAGGTAGTCAAACCACCCTATGAAATTTCATAGCGATCCGATAAATGATAACATGAGTTATCATGAAACCAATTTTCAAGATGGCCACCGGTGGCTGATGGCCATCTTGGATTTCAGATCATTGCTGATTTCAAGAGGTTTCTTCCTCAGACCTAGTCCAACCACTCTATGAAGGTTCAAAGCGATCCAATAAACGGTAACGTGTTATCATCTGGAAACCATTTTTCAAGATGACCGCCTGTGGCTGGTGGCCATCTTGGATTTTGGATCATCATTGATTTCGATAGGTTTCTTCCGCAGACCTAGTCCAACCACTCTATGAAGTTTCAAAGTGATCCGATAAACGATAACGGAATCATCCAGAAAACAATTTTTAAGATGGCCACCGGTGGCTGGTGTCCATCTTGGACTTCGGATCATCGTCAATTTCGATAGGTTTCTTCCCAAGACCCAAGTCCCGGATGGACGGCGCCATTACATAATACCCCGCCAACTTTTTTTTGGCGGGGTATAAAAAGTCTTGAAAGCTGATATGTTTGTATTTCATAAGTCGAAAGGGGACATAACTCCATAAAAAATTGACGCAAACGCCTGAAACTTGAACTTGGTCTGAAATTTTTCATAACAAGGCATCATACCAATTCTCAGTTGAATATCTTGAAATACTGCGAGAAAAAGGCCGAAAAACTAATATTTTTCATATTTCATAATTCGAAAGGAGGCATAACTCCATGAAAAACTGACGAAAATGTCGGAAACTCGAACTTGCTCTGTAACTTCTTATACTAAAGCAATGCACTGATTTATTACCTTTTTGAGTTACCTTAAATATCTTGAAGGAATGCGAAAAAAGTGCGGAAAGCTGATTTTTCTTTCATCGAAAGGAGGCATAACTCCATAAAAAATTGAATCTCATAACAAAGCAATTTAGCAATTTTCAGTAGAATAACTTGAGACTGCGAAAAAAAGTGCGGAAAACTAATATTTTTCATATTTCATAAGCCAAAAAGGGGCATAACTCCATGAACGATTTACGAAAATGTCTGAAACTCAAACTTGCTCTGTAACACCTTATACTAAAGCGATGCACCGATTTTCGCTTAAATATCTCGGAGTGAGAAGAGAAATGCGGAAAGCTGATATTTTCCGTATTTCTTAAGTCGAAAGAGGGCATAACTCCATAAAATATTTGATGCATACGCCTGAAACTCGAACTTGGTCTGTAACTTCTCATAACAGCAATGTACCAATTCTCAGTTGAATACCTTGAAGGACTGGGAAAAAGTGTGGTAAACCAATTGTGACAGACGGACAGACAGGCGGACGGAGAGACGGAGTGCAAACTAATTTGCTAAAACTAAAATTGTTGAGAAATGTACCCCAGATTCTTTGCTAATGGCATGGTAAAAGATAGACTATTGACATCAGTGTGTTAAGGGTTAACCATTTATTTCCTATAGATTAGATATCATATATGGCACATTCTTGATTATGTAAGGAACATTCTGTTGAATATTTTGACACTAAATTGACTGCGAGCTGTTACTGTGCAACAACACGTTACAATTAAATTAGGTTCAAAATATTCAACAGATTTACTGTGTAGTTGGCTTGAAATTGAGACACTGAAATTTTACGGGTTAACTGAATTTGAGCAGAATTCCAGTGGTGATCAGTCTGACAATTGATGAATCCAATCTGTCACTCAAGTATATGACATCGTCATCAATTACATCACATGTCACAATCAAAAACGTAATGTTCAATGATGTAGTTAAGTCCGTCATGAACTTTTAAAAGTTTGTCAGTTGTATGAATTGTATGTCTTTACTATATAATAAACATTCTGTTGAATATTTTGAAACTGGGCTCTGTTGCAACATATGGCAGCAACAGCACCAGTCAAATTAGTTTCAAAATAGTCAACAGGTTAGCTGCATAGTTACTTAGTTACGACATTCTGTGATTTCAGGATTCAAAGTATATAAATCAATCCCAACACATGCAAAGCATGGGCAGAGCTTGCGGGGCATAGCTAAAAGTGCAGTCATCCATTTTCTTGACAAATCATGACCATTAAATGGCTAATGTTTAATATTATTTATTAGTTGTATTATTAGGCTTGCAATCAATGGCATATGCCAGAGGCTGCAACCTTATGACCTCCACGCCATGTACACGGTCGTCAAACCAGCACGTCACATGCACATTGTCCACTGTAAAATAATACAAACTGTCCTTGCACTTTGACCGCCTATAAGTAGAGCGTGGGTCCTCAGTTAATAAATGTTCAATACTTTCTTTTAAAGCATCTGTAGTAGTGAAGAGGTTAAGTTTAAAATCATCATTCTCTGAATTTGGATTGAAATGTAAAAGTTGTTCCTGCGATTTTCTAGTAAATGATACGCTTAGATTTGAAACTGATGGACGGCTGATCCAATCAGCAATGTCTATCTTGGGTGCACGAGGCGTTTCACATAACATGTTTTGCATATGAGTTGATACATTGAGCTGGGAGCTAGAGTCATACTTTGGTGATCCTGGTTTGATCCTATAATAAACATGTTCTCTAGATGTTAGCAATATCTCATTGGTTAGTTTGTTACAGTCGCTTTTAGTTTTCACAAGATCTGATTCGGTGTCTTGCTGTTCACTAACGTAATTATTACTTGATTGTATACTAGCATCACCATCTTTGCCTAAACAATTTACGTTTTTATTAGCTAATCTCTGATTTCCTGTATCGCAGGTTTTACCAAGGTTATCACTCAAAATAGCTGCTGTACAATCATTTCCTCCATCCTTACCAGCATACACAATGTGATCTGGATATCGTGAGGTAGAACTACGACAAACAGAATGTGAACATGGACTATTTACACAGCTCTGAGTATGATCCCGCGTGGGAGATATGTTCTGGTATATTAGCCTATTCATCCCATCAGAATCAGCATCAATATTTTCACTCTCTGGCCCTAATGCCTCTCTTGTGACCATGTTATCTGGACTTTTAGTGAACTCTTCGTGCATATTGATACTCTGTCCATCATCATGTTCTTTGTCTAGAGTTGTACACTGCTTTATCGCACTGTCACAACTACATGACTCTACTAATCCACTGACTGATGGCATTCTGGTACTATTGCCATGCATTTGACTGGAATCATTTAACCAAGTACCAGAGTTGCAGGTAATCGTACCATCTTGCTTAGGTTTTTCTGAACATTTATTCACAATTGCTGAACTGTTTTTCTCTGCAATAGTTGCCTCATATTGAGCAATGTCAAATTTACTCTGTGAGGATGGGCAGTCATATGCCTGAATGAACGGCTTCACATCTAAGATAGGAGTTCCATCCAAAATGTCAATACCAGATATGTAAAGTTGAGATCCTACAATTTAAAAATAATAATAATAATAATAATAATAATAATAAGAACATGACCAACAATCAGAGATTGCTAAAGCATGCCCCCATTTCGCCAAGCACAACATCCTACCCAAAATTGGTAAAGATCACTTCAATAGAACTCGAGTTATCAACCTGAAACGCAATATTACATCATTAATTAGGTCACCGTTGGACCTAAAAATCGATAGGGTTCTTCGGACACTCAAAACCTACCTCCAAACCAAGTTTGGTGAATGTTGCTCCAGTAGAGCTAGTGTTATCCCGCCAGATGGACAAATGAACGGAAGGACAAAGCAAATGCTATATACCCCCATATATCTATATGATGGGGGGGGGGGGGGGGGGAAGGGGGAGGGGATCATAATAATAATACTAACACTATTAATACTAATAATAACAAGCATTCTGTACGTAATGCTTTGCAATACATGTCTCCTACCTGGTGATATAAATATTTGCAGATTGACAGTCAAAAACTCCATTAAACATTGACAGAAGCAGCTGAAACTCGAACTTGATCTGTACCCTCACAACATAGCAATAAACCAAGTTTCAGTTATATATGGTGAAGGTCAACGAAAAATTCCTGAAAGCTGATATGTTTGTATTTCATAAATTTACGCAAACCCCTGAAACTCGAATTTGGTCTGTACATTCTCATAACAAAGCAACATACAAATTCTCAGTTGAATATCTTGAAAGATTGAGAGAAAAAGGGTGGAAAACTTATATTTTTCGTACTTCATAAGTCGAAAGGGGGCATAACTCCATGAAAAACCGACGGAAATGTCTGAAACTCGAACTTGTTCTGTAACTCCTTATACTAAAGCGATGTATTGATTTTCCCTTAAATATCTTGAAGGAGTGCGAAAAAAAGTGTGGAAAGCTGATAAGGGGGGGGCCATAAATCCATAAAAAAAATCGATGCAGATGCCTGAAACACGAACTTGGTCTGTAACTTCTCATAACAATGCAATGTACCAATTCTCAGTTGAATATTTTGAAGGACTGCGGAAAAAAGTGCGGAAAACCAACTGCGACAGATGGACAGACAGACGGACGGACGGATGGACAGACGGAGTGCAAACCTATAGTCTCCCAGGTTTTACTGGTAGGGGACTAATAACCAGAGTACTTAGTCGATGACGCATCATCGCAAGTCCCCACGTTCAACGCATTGAACTTTTGACCCTAATGGGGGCAGAGCCAAACGAAGTGTCATCCTCCACTCCGGAATCATGTGGGCAACTCACATACCAAATTTGGTTGAATTCTGTCCAACGGGTTCAGAGGAGTTACATTACAAACTTACAATCGATTTCAGCACAGGCGAAGAGACAAGTGGACAGACCATCAAGCAGGATGACATAATCACAATTTTTCCTAATAAAATGTGGGATAATGAGTTGTTGGAACAGCATACATTATACTATATTAATGTACTACATGTACTATAATTTATATACCTTGAACTTTATCCAGCTTGGCAAGCGTCAGGCCAATAGGATTTGGTCGATAGGGACATCGTGTTGAGAACAAACCCACACGCTTACCATTCAAGCGAGGTGGTCGCACCTTTGCTTTTGTGTAAGAATTGTTGTTTTTGTGGAAGATGAAAAGCACCCTGCAAATAAGACAAATAGGCATGCCAGCACCGGTATATCAATATACATGTACAGTACAGCGCATAGATAAGGTAACATATGTTTCCAAAATAAACAAGAGGCCCAAGGACCTGTGATGCTCACCTGGACCATTAGCATTTGAACCACTTGCATTTAAATAGACATGCTGGATAATTTTCAGAAAATTCAAGATGGCCACCCAAAAAATTGACTACGGTAATCAATATTCTTGTTTGATATTTTGAAGCCTACTGTCATAAGATCGTTCCGGCCACCCAAAAAAAATTAAGCAGTCAAAATTCTGTAGTCTACAAGTTCTGAAGCATACCAGCCAAGGGTCCGTCCACCCGAGTTTGTTTAAAATTGGCCACAAGGTTAATGAGGAAATTTTTTAGAAAATCCCAGATATATGGTCACCGGAAAAATTGACCAGTCAAAATTCAGTATACAAGTTCTGAAGTCTACCACCCGACGGTTCTTCCAGCTAACTTTGATTGAAATGGCCCAAGCCGTTAATGAGCGTTTTAAACGATTTCCATCTATTTTCCTGAAAATTCAAGATGGCCACCGATCAACTTAACCAATCAAAATTCTGTATAGAAGCTCTGAAGCACGCCACTTTAGGGTCCTTCCAGCCGACTTTACTTGAAAACATTCAAGCGGTTAATGAGGAGTAGCCTTTTAACTGATTTCATGAACTTTTCAAAGATTCCAAGAAACATCTTGGAATGTATACGGACCGGAAAAATTGACCAATCAAAATTCTGTATACAAATTCTGAAAACTACCAGACCAATATCCTTCCAGCCAAGTCTGGTTGAAAATGCCCACGCAGTTAATGAGTAGCGCTTTAAATGATTTCCCGCCATTTTCGAAAAATTCCAGATAGCCTGGCTGAAAAGGTTGATCAATCAAAATTTGGTATACCGGTACAAGTTCTGAAGCATACCACTTTTAGTCCTTCCCACCGAGTTTGCTTCAAATCAGCCAAGTGGTTAACGAGGAGTAGGCTTTTAACCGATTTCAAGAAATTAAAAAAAAATCCAAGATGGCCACCAGAAAACTTTACCAATCAAAATTCACTGCAGAAGTGTTGAAGCATACCGCAACAGGATTATCCCACCCAAGTTTAGTCAAAATCAGGCTATTGATATTGGAGGAGTAGCGTTTTAAACGATTTCCGAATAATTTTTGGAAAATCCAAGATGGCCGACAGAAAACTTTACCAATCAATGTTTTAAATAGAAGTTCTGGAACCTACCAGGATAGGATCATTCCAGGCATATTTGGATGAAATCGGCCAAACCGCTAAGGAGATGAGATTAGACGGACAGATGGATGGCTGACAGATGGACGGCCGCCATGACATAAGCTCACTTGTGGCTGGGCGGCCACTGTCCCGCGCTTGTACTCACTCTCTGGGGCTGGTCATCACATAACAGGGTTCATACACATTTTTGTGTTTGAAATTCCATGACTTTTCATGACCAAAATTAACAAATTCCATGACCTCTAACAATTAATATCTAGGAGATTTGTGTTTATGATGTTGCTACATAAGTGACAATCTGACTTTATTCTAAAAAATGTTTGAATATTGCGTCTTATAATAACCAATCCAAAATCCTGTTTTGATACGTAGTTGCCATAATTTTATTCTATAGAGGTGACGGTGAAAATTTATGCTAACAGATTTAATTCATTTTGCAAGATTACCATTTTCCATGGCGTTTCCTTGACCTATGGTAAACAAGAGATTTAGTGAAACTCAACATACGCCCGCAGGCATACTTGTTTGAGGAATGCTAAATTATGTGAAGTTTGTTTTTGATAATTCTCTAAGGGGGAGGGAGGAGGGGGGGGGGGGAGAATTTCTATTAGGTACACATTTGGAATTCACGGCAAGGACACACCAAAAATCTTGAAAGTCTTAGCAGCTGCATTGATCATTACAATTACAAGACAATTTTGATGAATTTCAATCTTTCAAGGAAGATAACTCTGGCAAATATGGGTGGATGCCGAAACGAAATTATGACACTTCGTCTATCCCTAAAACATCTGATGAATAAAAAATTGTGAGTGTAGGTTCAAAACTGTTTGAGATCTGGACTGGACAAGAAAATGTTGACAAATTTTAATCTTTCAAGAAAGATAACTTTGGCAAATATGGGCAGATTTTGCCCCTCATCTATCCATATTAGATCCAATGAAAACAATGACTTTGACAAATTTTGTATTTCAAGGGAGATAACTCTGGAAATTATGGGGGGGGGGGTATTTTTCAGAAAGGAACTCATGACACTTCGTCTATACTTAACACATCTGCCGAAAAAAAATTGTAAATGTATAGGCTCAAGTCTTCAAGATCTGGCCCGGACAAGAAAATTTTGATGAATTTTAATCTTTCAAGGGAGATAACTCTCACGAATATGCGAGGATTTTGCCGAAAGGAAATCATGAGACTTCGTCTATACCTAACACATCTGCCGGGAAAGAAATTGCGAGTGTCGGTTCAAAACTCTTCGAGATCTGGCCAGGAAAAGAAAATTTGGACGAATTTTAATCATTCAAGGGAGCTAACTCCCGCGAATATACGAGGATTTAGCCGAAATGAAATCATAACTCCCACGAATATGGGCGGATATTGGCAAAAAACAAAATCATGACACTTCGGCTATACATACCACATCTTTTGTAAAAAAATTTGTGAGTGTGGGTTCAAAATTCTTCGAGATTTGGATCATGACTTCCGCGAATATGGGCGGATCAGGCCAAAACAAAATCATGACACTTCGGCTATATGTACCACATCTTTTGAAAAAAAATTTGTGACTGTGGGTTCAAAACTCTTCGAGATTTGGCCTGGACAAGACAATCTTGACGAATTTTAATCTTTCAAAGGAGATAACTCTGCCAAATATGGGCAGATTTTGCCGAACCAAACTCATGACACTTTGCCTATACATAACACACCATCTGGAAAAAAAATTGTGAGTGTAGGTTCAAAACTCTTGTTCCGGACAAGAAAATTTAGACAAATTTTAAGCTTTCAAGGGAGATAACGCTAACGAATATGGGAGGATTTTGCCGAATCGAAATCATGACACTTCCTCTATAGGTAATATATCTGCTGAAAAAAAATTGTGACTGTAGGTTCAAAACTCTTCGAGATCTGTCCTGGACAAGAAAATTTTAATGAATTTTAAGCTTTCAAGGGAGATAATTCTAGCGAATATGGGAGGGTTTTGCCAAATCGAAATCATGACACTTCATCTATAGGTAATATATCTGCTGAAAAAGATTTGTGAGTGTAGGTTTAAAACTCTTCGAGATCTGCTCCGGACAAGAATCAGACGGATGGACGGATGCACGGACGGCGAGCGCCATCACATAATACTCTTTGCGCAGGCGTATAAAAATGCTGATTTCCATGACTTTCCAGGCCTGGAATTTAAATTTTCAAATTCCATGACTTTCCAGGATTTCCATGATCAGTACGAACCCTGACATAAGCTGTCTTCCACGTATCCTTCGTTGAGGAAAACTGCACTATTCATCTAATTTCTGGTGAAAAATAATAATATAAAAGTCCAAACCACATAAAAGTATGGAAAACATTTAAAATGTAAACATAACAAATCTGTTTTATTCAGATTGGATTAGCCCTTGGCATGCGTGGTGAACTAAATATCCATTTAAAAATGTTAACATTCTTCTAAATCATGGCGGAAAAAACCCTAAGTTCAAACAACTTAAAAGCATGGAAAAAATTTGAAAATCAATTTCCTAATGATGGAGACTGGATATAATGATGGTATAGAACAAATCGCTAAAGTGTTATTGAGATCCTAATTCGTGATGAATTAAATGTCCATTGATAGACTTTAACATTTCCCAAATTTTTGCTGCTTGCCGGATGACAGACTTTTGGAGTGCCACAGCACCATAGCATAGCCACCCTCGGTTTGGCGTAGGGAATGATAAAAAGTAATGGTTGCTATGGAATAAGCTCACTTTGTCATTCTGACAACGCAAGCTAATAATGGATCTTAAGGATCTAAATTGTATCTTTAACTACTGGTATGACTGGTGGTTAGTATACATACGCGACTGACTTCAACAAGCAGGGTAGGAAATTAAGTTATACCATCAGCCATCCACACCTACCCACTGCTAAATTAAAATTAATGCAGATTTGAATGGTTCAGATATAATAAATTCATTTTACACAGATTGAATGACAGGGTAGGAACTCATGCCCTAGGCTGAGCTCGCTTATGTATGGTAGTATCATCTATGACATGGAATGAAATAGGTTGGAATCTGCCTTTGTTGTAAAACCCTTACCTTGTATCATACTGATGTCTAAATAGCAATGGACCTTTCCAGTTTATCCATCCATCGTATGACGAAATAATCAACTATGTGACGTGTAGGATGATATCACAATCAATTACAGCATGAATGACTTGATTTAGTCCGTCTTAAACGCTTAATAGTCCGACACGTTGTACGAATTGTATGTCCTTACTATTTAATAATGATGCTGCTGAGTAGTTTGAAACTAATTTAACTGGGAGCTGTTGCTGCCATAGGCAGAAACAGCACATAGTCAAATTAGTTTCAAAATATTCAATAGCTAACCTGCATAGTTTTTGGGAAATTGACAGTCTGGGAGTTCATGGATCGATCGATACCAACACGAGTGAGATGTGGGTTGAGCGTAGCCAGAAATAGGCAGAGCATAGCTAAAACTAGACAGGTCTATTGCTAGTTATTCAGTAAAGCCAGTAGAAGAAAGACAAGCTTACATCATGGGGAAAAGCGCTACTGTCTTACATTGTACATGTCTTAGACAGTACAAGCTTACAGCAACATTGTTTCCAAAATGAACACAGGTCAGTTAATACGGGAACAGGAATTAGGAATCTGAAATTTCAGGTCGCTATGGATAAGAGTTAACCCTTTAACACATTAAGCCAGACAAACACAGCTTTTGCAGTGATCTTGAGAAATGCCTATTTGTAGACCACAGTGTTGGGAATTGGTTCTATTTTTGTGATCGATGATTGGTTTTATATACTAACTGATGATCAATTAATGATGAATATTTTGAAACTAATTTGACTGGAAGCTGTTGCTGCCTTAGGCAGCAACAGCTTCCAGTCAAATAAGTTTCAAAATATTCAACATGTTATTGGTATGGTTGTTTTGAAATTAACATACATGTACTATTTCAGTGCTGAAAGAATTAATGTCTTAGACTATATAGTTTTAACAATTAAATTTAAATTCTTTTCCAAAAAGTATTCGTTTTCTAGCTTGACCAGTCAAAATATATTAATTTATAAACAACCGAAATCAGTTTCTGAAATCATGATCGATCTGTTGGTTGAAAATACAAACAAATCAATCATCGATCAAATCGATCAATCAGAACAACACTAGTAGACCAAGAGAAGATTCTGAAGACTGCATTTGAAAATCTACCACAATCTACGACAATTGAGCCAGTAATTCCTGTGGCAAATTAAAAAAACCCAACTTATCTTGGTCTGCAAATGGAAATCATAGGAGAAATTTAAATTCTCTTGACTAAATTCGATAATTACATGGTTACGGTTGAATATTTACCATATGTGTGAGAACTGTTCAAGGCCTTCAAGCGAATGCTCAGGATTGTTGAACACAGACTTTTCAATATCAAGTACACCAACGGCTGACGAGCAAATACCAGACTGACGAGGAGTTCCGTTCTTATATTGAAACACAGACTTCATGTAGCCGATTGGACGGAATTTCCATGTATCTGCAGACTCTTCCATCGGTGGCTAAAATGCAATCAGTAATTAATCCTTTACTGGCCAAATTTGGTCAAGAAACTTTGAATATTTGCCTATTGAATGTCTATTTACAGGTCAAGAGAATAGAATTTTTGAAAAGTTATCACTGGGATGACTGGCTCGTTTATCGAGCCAGTTATTCCAGTGGTAAATTTTCAAAAATTCTATTCTCTTGGCCTGTAAATGGACATTCCACAAGCCTATAACAGAGGCCGGTTTTGGCCGGCATGACCATTAAAGGGTTAAAAACAAATAAAAACAATTTGTCATGTGTATTAGAATTTTGTTACATGCTTTAACCAATTTGTTATGCGTGTACATGTACTCATTATTCCGCTTTTGTACATGCAGAGCACGCTGGAACGTTTTCCCAGGCAGAACCCAAAGCAGATCTGTCCCTGGGAGGCTATTGTTAATGAGTTGTAGTTATGCTTTGGCCTGCCTTTCGATGAATTGCGGTTACTTAGGGATAAATGCAAGTGTATTGTAATTTTACGGACAGACGAACGATGCACAGGTGACGGCCGGCCACCATGGCATAAGCTCATTTGACCACGGGTGGGTCATTTTACTGAAGCATATGTCCGAGTTCGGGTCCAGTATGATTAACCAAAGAGTAGATATAAACTGCTAAGTGGAGCCTGTTAATGTTGAGAAAAAGTTAGATTTTTCCAAGGTAACAGTGAGCTTGACCTTTGTTATTGTGTCATGCCAGGTTATTATAATGAAGAATGTGTCCAAGTTTGGCTCTATTATTTATGATTAACCAAAGATGAGATATAATCTGCTAAGTTGAGCTAAACTGAAAATGATGTTGAAAAAACCCATGTTTTCACCAAGGTCACAGAGACCTTGACCTTTGAGCTTTTGCCCTCAATGTTAAATGTGGCATGTTGTGACCCTAAAAGGATGCATATGTCTAGGTTTTGGTCCAGTATGATTAACCACACCTGAGATATAAACAGAACAGCGTAACCAAACGGAAAATGTTAATGTTGAAAAAAGCGAGGTTTTTACCACTTTCTATCATGAGACAATTGGAATTTTCTTTAACAAATTTGAGGATTAATGAATGTTGGGTAATAATGACGTACTTCCCACTGGGTTTTGTGTTTTGTTCCTGTGGGAATGCACAAAGATTATGAGAGGTCAACAGCAACAGACATGACAGATGCAAAGTCCAACCAGAAATGGTTCTGGAAATACATGAAGAGCAAGCTCAAGACATCCACCACAATCACAGATCTGGTTAAAGCGAGTATTGCAGAGAAAGAAACACTAACGACAACAGATGAAGAGAAAGCCAGCAGTTATCAGACTTCTTCTCATGTGTGTTCATAATAGACCTTTCCACTTTATCAATCCATCATATAACGTCATAATCAACTACGCGACGTGTAGAATGACAGCATAATGAATGATGTCATGAATGACGTTGATAAGTACGTCACGAATGCATATTTGAAAACGGACTATGCGATGTTGTACAAATTGTATGTCTTTACTATTTAATAAATATTCTGTTGAATATTTTGAAACTAATTTGACTAGGGCACTGTTGCCATAGGCAGCAACAGCACAACACCAAGTCAAATTAGTTACAAAATGTTCAACAGCTTGTTACCTGTTATGCCTGTATAGTTTTCAGGAAATTGATAGTCAGAGCATTTGTGGATCGATCAATCTCAACACAGTGAAGTGTGGGTGGAGCTTAGATAGAGATGTTGTGACCAGCCCCTAGATGAAATTCTCTGAAAAAAGCTCTCAAAGTAAAAATTCGACAAATTGTCCGACCCTGATAGAGTTCACCCCAGACATAAGACATACATAACTAATAGTAAGAACCAAGATTCAAGATTATTTATTTCATGCTTAATATATAATATACATACATCACAATTTGGCAGTCCATCCAAGGCAGAGCCTATGAATCGATGGCCCCCCCCCCCCCCTACACACGAAACAAGACATTACAATATATAAGATGATAGTTAATACAAACATCCATAATTTAATAGTGCCTGTACAGGCATAAACACAGAACACAGGATGGCACATCTATTTTTTTTAACCGACTACCATAGCATATTGTCATGATTGTTCTACATGTAGCGTATTCTACATATACAGGATCTTCATATTATTTTGCATTTAGATTCCAACTAAGAATTTTATTGTAGATACAGAGTATTTAATATGGTACATTGGGGTGGGATGGGAGGGGTGGGGCGGGTGCTTAACAATGTCACAATAGTATTGGGTGAGAAAGTTGTTGGTAGTTGTGACTTAGATAGGCTAGTGGGGGACATTTTCAATCGGAGGTAGTTTTCAATCGGGTTATTTTAGACACTCAAAACCAACTGTAATATTATAAAAGAACTATCACACTACATTTATATAATTTTAATTGTTTATCCTTAGTGTTCAGCAAAAACATTTTCACTGTGCAATTGATTATTATTAATATTGAGCTATTTAAGTAGGGCCAACACGATTTTAGGTGACGAATTTGCCTTGTTAAATAATGTGTTTAAGAGGTACATGTAGCGGTCATATAAACGATTCAGTGAAGACAACAGTAAAGTACAGGGAATTTTACACATAGTTGCTTAAACAGAATGAATCAAGCAACTATTTGATGTCAAATCTTTGCAATCTTAATTCTATGAATGATTTTGTGTGAAATCATTCCATCAGTTAAAATCATTAAATAATGGAGGCAGTTTTCAATCACCTAATGAGAAATACCAAAATTTTAATTTTTCAGTAACACTATAATTCTTGTCATAATTAAATAATATTAGCAAGCTATCCCTTCTAAATTCTAAATAAAATCATAGCTATATTCTCAAAGATAACACTCAAATTATTTGATGTTTGTTACCTGTGCTTAGCTACAGACCCACGATAGTCACCATTTGCTTATCACTGCAGTAAGAAATGATTTGGATACGGCCCTAAAAGCAAATGATTTAGTTAAACTTAAGTTTAATCTATAACACACGCTGCATATAATAATGAAATATTAAGACACGATTTATAATTGCAAAGTTCAAATAAAAAGAAAAAAATGCCAGCGATTGAAAACTACCTCCACCGATTGAAAACTGCCTCCATCATGTTGCCTTATTTCAATGATTATTAATTCTATATCCGTATACAGAGGTGGACACAGACAGCTTACAGTGTTTGATAGGTATGTAGTCAAACCATACCCTAGCAATTCCGTACCCGTTATTCCGTACCCCATTTTTGGACATTCCGTACCTTGATATTGGTTAATCCGTACCATAATTTTGGACAATCCGTACCCTACCTATTGGCTATTCCGTACCCATCCATTGGCTATTCCGTACCCGGTATGGACTATCCAATTGGTGTGTACGGAATAGCCAATAGGTTAGAAAAATTTATATATATATCTGGAAAACAAGGAGTGAGAATAGTTTCTCTACTTCGCTTGGGTCCCTCTATTTATGTTTTCTTTGATATCAAAAATAAAACAATGATATTTAGGGATTAGTACTTTTGTTGGCTAAAAAATTCTTTGAACATGTGCTGGTATTTATTCATAGACTTCCACCATACTATATTGAAAATGTGTTGTTTTTGGATTTCGGATCATCGTCAATTCCAGCAATCTTTTAAATGCTTGAAAACACTGGTCTTTAACCCTTCAATAATCAAAATTGCTATTTGAAAGAGAATCTAATTATTGGCACTGCAGAATATTCATCTTTATTCCTTTAGCGATCAAAATTGCTAGAAATTATTAACCAGTGATACTTTTTCAAATAAATAACAACATGACTACCAGTGATTTGATCAGAGATTGTATATCCTCGTCCCACCCACCCCCCTCCCCTCATCATGATTGTCATCACTGCTGGTGTTGGTGGCAGCGGCTGTAACTGCGCCTATATAATAAGTTATACATATATAATTTATACTACCATCAATCTCATAGATTGCAGGAAATGTCAATTTCCCTTTCTCCGAGATCTAACAATACTCACCATTCTGTTACTTCTGATATACAGCTGGCCCTGACAGCGGCTCTAGGATTATAGACTTAGAAAGCTTTACCGACTCCTGGGAACCGGGTACCCGGCTCCCCACTGCCGAGTACCCGTTTACCATAGAGCTCATATTGTTTGCATAGCCACCAAACAAGAGAAAACTATGGCTTGCCTCCGTGGGGCTGGGAGGCTGGGTCCGTAACAGAATGGTGAGTATTGTTAGATCTCGGAGAAAGGGAAATTGACATTTCCTGCATTCTCCTTCGATCAATACTCACCATTCTGTTACTTCTGATATACACCAGATTTGATCAGTAACCTGGTGGGAAGGGGCAAGCCATACATGCTAATTTTGCCCCTTGGAGAAAGATTTTAGACTTCAAACTTGACTAACGGAGACCTAAAAGGACCGTCAAGTTCACGGAACCGAATCACATTCGCGTCACAGCCCCCCCCCCCTTTTTCCTCCTAAGAAAAGGGAGAGAACTAACGAACATGTATCTCGCCTGAAACACCAATATGCCAAGAGGGTTAACTACTCCCTGCATATCACTTGTATTAGCCTGGGAATGAGCATGAATATATAAGATGAATGAACATGATACATATACATAATACAAAAAACTCTCACTTGTTGAATTACCTTATGATAACAGGACTTCAGACGTACCGCCTACAACCATTCACCGGTTCGGCCATCAGTGACACAATCTGGTTGACATCCTCTCGCCTGACCATGCCTGCTTTAGGTTCTTTTCTTACCGAAGTGAGAAAAGGGTGAAAAGCAGTGTGGTCACTAACTATCGTTTCAAAACAGCTAAAGCGAGTGGATTGGCTGAGTCTGACACATCCCTCATATAGTAATCCGTGAATGAGGACTCACAGTGCCATTGTGCAACGGCCATGATGTCCTATAACGGAACACCATTGTAAAGGGCGGTCGAGGCGGCTATTCCTCTGACATTGTCTGCCCTTACGCCTTGCACCTGGTGCCCAGTCGCCATCTCGTGAGTAGTCTGAATGCATTCGACCACCCAACGAGAGATAGTATCCATGGATGCGGCGCCATAAGACTTTTTATGGCAGATCCACAGATGTCTATCGTTCGACCGTAACGAGTCAGTCCGTTTCTTGTACTTAGTCAAAGCACGGACCGGGCACCAGACACTGGCATCACGATCAAACCTAGTTAACTTCGGTATAATGATCGGTTTGCCGGGATATCTCAAAGATTGGTTCTTTGACATAACCTCTGCTCTTGGCAGAAGACGCAGACCTTCTCCAGAAACAATAAATCGGTTCCTCTCTGCCGAAAGCGCATGGATCTCACTGCGCCTTCTAGCTGAGGAAGCTGCCAATAGAAAGACCGCCTTTAGAGTCAAATGCTTTAGACTAGCCGAACGCAACGGTTCGAAAGGGTGCTTGGCCAGTACATTAAGCACTAAAGATAGACTCCAGGCTGGAATGACTACCGGTTGTCTCGGTCGGAGATTGCTCATTCCCTTCAACATCACATTTAACTGGGCCACCTCTGGACTATCCCTGTTGGCTAGACAAGGGATAACTGATGCCAAAGCTGACTTGTATCCAGCAACTGTGATGGGAGCTAGTCCTCAAAAGAACAGCTCACAGAGAAAGTCTGCTATTTGCTGATAGTGGATTGAAAGGTATCAATACCCTTTTCTTCACACCAGTCTGCAAATCTGTTAACCTTGTTGTTATATGACTTGAAGGTTGACCTCCTTCTCGCAGCCGCGATGAAATCAGCAGCCTGTCGAGAAAAGCCTTCCGACGTGGAACGTTGTTTGATAACATCCACGCAGTCATTGAACATTTCGGGACACTCGTGTAGGAAGCGTCCCTTGGCCTGGGAGATTATGTTCGAAATCTCGGGCAACTGCACAGGATTTTCCACCAGCAGATCTAGAAGATCCGTGAACCACACCCTGCTCGGCCAATACGGCGCTATTAGCAGGACCAGACACGGTTCCTCCCTGACCTTCACCAAAACCTTCGGTAGAAGAATGGTGGGTGGGTACGCGTGCATCCCTCTCCAGCTTATCGCCAGAGCGTCTGTATCGACGGCATTTGGATCTGTAATCGGCGAGACATATGTCATGATTTGAGCATTTTCCTTTGTGGCGAACAAGTCCACGTTGGGTTTGCCCCAATGCTCGAAGATCCGTCGCAGAACTGGAGGGTTGAGGGACCATTCTGTTGGCAGGATTCTCTGTCTGCGAGACAAAGCATCCGCCAGAATGTTCAATCGGCCAGGAATACGAGCTGCTTTCAAAACAACCGAGTAATTCCTGCACCATTGAATCAAGTGCCACACCCTGATACACAGAGTGGGCGACCTGGTCCCGCCATGGCGATTTATATATGATACTACTGTCGAATCGACCGACCGTATCAATATCACCCTGCCCCTGATCATCGGAAGGAACTCTTCCAACGCCAGTTCCACTGCCATCATTTCCAACAGATTGATATGCAGCTGACTCTCCGGGAGAGTCCATGTGCCCGAGACCTGGTTCTCCCAGGCAGGCACCCCACCCTTCCAGCGATGCATCCGTGTAGACGGACAGCTGGGGGCGGGGTAGGTGCAGCGAAACCCCTAATAGGAGATTCTGACGCTGTTTCCACCATAGAAGATGCGATATTATCGGCTCCAAAACTGGCAACAGTTTTGACAGGGGTTCTGTTCTCTGTTTCCACAGAGACATCAGATACATCTGGATAGGCCTTCGCATTAGAGCATCGTACGGGATAACCTGCTCCATCGAGACCATCATGCCCAGCATCTGAAGGAACCGCCTCGCCTTGAATGTGGTTTCCCACTCGAAAACTCTTGAGGATGGCTAACAGAGACACCACTCTGGGCTCTGACGGGTAAACCCTGCCCTCCTCAAGGTCGAATCGCATCCCCAAATAAACGAAACGTTGAGTGGGCGTCAACTCGGATTTCTCCTCGTTGACTATGCAGCGTAGATCTGAAAGTAACTTCAGAGTCAGAGCAGTATCCACGTTCAACCTGGCTGCCGAGTCTGCCTTAAGCAGCCAGTCGTCTATGTAGGTGTGTAGCGCCACGTTCTCTTTTCTGAGAAACGCTGTCAACGCAAGGACCACTCTTGTGAAAACCCTCGGAGCTGTCGACAGGCCAAACGGGAGACTGTAAACTCCCATACTTGATTCTGAAACGCAAATCTCAGAAACCTGTGCCAACTCCGATTCATACAAGTAGGAATGTGGAAATATGCATTTTTCAGATCGATCGATACACACCACATTCCTTTCCTCAATCCCGCATTACCAACCTCGGCGTTTCCATCTGGAACCGAGGCGTATGGATAAACCAATTTAATGGCCTGAGATTGAGTATGGGTCTCCATCCCCCCGTGCTCTTGGGGACAAGGAACATGTTTGAATAGAAGCCTGGAGTGTTTCGATTTGCTGGTTTTATTGCTCCCTTCAGAAGCAAACCCGACACTTCCTTTTGAACGGCTTCTAACTTGTCTGGCTCCCTTGGTACGGGTGTCCAGACTGGTGCCAAAGACAGATTTTGTGGCGGAAAGTCCCACCACTCCGGCATGTAACCCTGGGATAACCATCCCAGGACCAGACTGTCTGACGTCACACCTCGCCAAACCTCGACGAAACGCATGAGCCTTCCACCCACCATAGACGCCTCGACGTCTAACGGGGTTGTCCGGCTCGCAGTCCGCCCCCCCACTCTTTCTTAACGAGAGAGAGTGAGAACCATTTCGTTCTAGGCACGACGGGTATAACTGGCACCGCTGTTCCTGTCGCACAGGCGCGGTCCAGGCGGATATGAAGGGAGCTTGCGTACCCTCAGGTACGCTTCGGCCCCTTCTGTCCGCCCTTTGAGGCCTTACCCTTACCCTTCCCCTTGCCCTTCCCGCCTCTAGGCCGGTCAGGAGCAACATTGGGGAGGGTAGGCGCCTCTACAGCCTTCCTGGGTTTCTTTGCCGGCGGCGGCTCAGAAAACCCAGCCGAAACAGAAGTCGCAATAGGCCTGGCTTTCGCCTTGCCCTTATGCTTCTTCTGTTTCTTCGAAGGTTGTCCCGTTAGCGGTTTCCCCACAGGCCCTAGTGCATGCGCTTGCCGCACTAGCTCTAGCTGTAGGTTTACCGCTAACTGATTCTGCGCGATACTGGCGGTATCCTCTAAGATGGCCCGCGCCTGGCCACCGAAGATGCTAGGCCCTGTCAGGGGTGTCCCAAGGAGACGCTCCCTGACTGCCGTAGCCGGACGCATATGGTCAATGACCATTTGCCTCCTGGACTTCGTCACACGCGCTTGCACCCTTGCCAATGCGTCCATTGACAGCACCAAGCCGTCATTAACGCACGATAGCGCCACAGGTGGCACAGGGTGGCCTGCCCCCGCTTCAGCCCACACCGACTGAAGTAGACGATAGGAGTGATTGACAGCGCTCATGGCTGCCCTCACACCCTCATCGCATAGGGCCAGGACTTCTTCCTGGTGTACCTGGGCTTTATCCACTAGTGCCGGACCGGGACCACCCGACCCCGCACTCTGGACGCCCAGTACCCATCGGTCATCCTCAGTGACCGACGGGACTACACCATACCTGTCGTATTCACCCCTCGGAATACGGCACCTTGCCCGCACCTCCCTGGAGGCCGCAGGGAGCTGACCCTTGGTCATCAGTTGTTTACTATAAATAGCATCCAACAAATCAATGAACCGTGGATCCAGTCCCACTGACTGGATCCGGGCCGCGGGCAATATCCCCGTCCTAATCGACGCAACCGACGGACGGGGCGCATCTTCATCGGCCGTGGCCGAAACCACAGACGGGTCAACTCTGGCTAGCCACGCCAGAGCATCAGACCAGTCTATCTCCGAAGAAGATACCCCCGCAAACACGTCACCCGTTGACATGCTTACGGGTCTGCCAGCCATGGCCTCCCGGCCAGGAGCCACGGCTGACACGCCAGGCACTCCGCTACCACATGGTTCCGCCGCCACCCCATGAAACACTCCGGTCCATGGGGTAGGTCCGCACGGAAAACCGTACGGACCCGTAACCGTCGCGGAACCATAGCCAGCCACGGCCGCCAACGGCACCCCATGTCCGGCTGCCAGACCAGGCGAGATAGGTGAGTACCACGCCTGGCCCGGCACACCGGTTCCCCTGACGGCTGGTGACAAACCAAGCCGCGTGGAACCGGTGCACGGTAACGAATTGGCCTCAGCCGCAGGCGGAGCCGCTGACCTGGCTTGCGCCAAACCAGACAAATGGAGGCCGGTTCCGTCCAGGACGGAATCAACCTCCATATTCTCCACCTGCGGCTTCACGGGCCGCAGCAACTTCTCCTCCTCGGCCTCATCGTCTTCAGACTCCGAAGAGCCGTCACTAGACGAATAAACCGTGGAGCCGTCCTGGCGGACGGCTCCCACACCTGACGGACCGGCCACCGCTACTGGACCACCCGGAGGTGGCCGCAGAGAGACAGAACCCGTCTGGCCGAAGCCAGACGGACCCGCCAGGGGGCCGTACGAGACGGCCCCCTCGGTAACCAGTCCAGAATCCTGTCCGAAGACAGGATCCGTACCAGGCATGGGGAGAAACTGCCCCCCAACCTTTGGTAGCAGGGACGACACCAGCGTGGGCAGAACGCTATGCAGAAAACCCTGCATAGCCGGACCAAACCACGCCGGCGGTGCCATCTCCGCCACCTCCAGCTGGGGACGTGGAGCACCCCCACCGGCCGAACCGGGCGCTCCACGATTTCCTCTCGGACCGCCTGACCCCGCGTCAGACCCAGCCAAGTCCTTCTGGGCAAGGAACTTAACCATCGTTTCGACGGACCACACTGCACAAACATTACACCTATGATCTATATTACACAGGGCACACCTAAAACAGACATGGTCCTTGAACATAACACGGACAAACTTATGGCAGTCGTCACATGATGGCGGGGCTGGCTTGGCCTATAAAATAAGCACAAACCTACAATAAACAAGCGGAACGAGACACGGATGGAAGGCAGACAATTAATTTTCAAATATTTTGACTCATAAATTAACCGTAACCTCCCGCACCCCACCCCGCCACGTTACAACAACGATCGCATTGATTATGACGACAAGAACGCGGCGGGCACAACACACCCATAATAGATCCTACAGGATGTGTAACGGCTCCAGGAATCATATCGCATAGCATTCAGGGTATATTTACTAATCAATATAAATTATACTCCTAACGAACGCAGCACGATATGTGAAGAAAACAACAAAATGTATAACAACTGCTGTCTCACACGGTAAAACCGCAGACCACGCATCTACTCAAGAATTTTGAAACCACCGATCATTGCAAACCGATCGTGATCACACGAAAAACTTGATCATTCTAAAGTTTCCGGTACCATTTTTAGTACGCAGCACCCAGAACAAGATGCGCGTATTAATGAAAAAAATTTTCTTCACATAAACATCCGAGCGACCGGGTGTGACGTCACCCGCTCGGATTCTACGGAGAACGACGTCAGCCGATATTCGTGTTAGAAATACCGTAGCAAACACCTATTTTCATATCTGCCGATCGCCTGTTGGGGTTAAAGAAGGCGATCGTCTGGCATATATCGTTGCTAGCACACGTCCCAGATTCTATGGGGTTAGAAATTGGAACATGCGACACAACGAAATTTAGAGACCTAAGTCTTTTAACTATGGATATAAAGAACAATACAACCTGGTTATCTTGGGCGGTATTCTCCATAGTCCTTAGTTATTCCTTTAGCGCACAAACTATCACCGATTAAAGACTTAGAATCTTTTTAAAAAACACTAAAATCCCTAATGCGAAAAGCATGTATTGCACTTGTTGCTATGCAAACAAGAATGAGCTCTATGGTAAACGGGTACTCGGCAGTGGGGAGCCGGGTACCCGGTTCCCAGGAGTCGGTAAAGCTTTCTAAGTCTATAATCCTAGAGCCGCTGTCAAGGCCAGCTGTATATCAGAAGTAACAGAATGGTGAGTATTGATCGAAGGAGAAGGGTCAACCCTGGCTAGCCACGCCAGAGCATCTGACCAATCTACCTCCGATGAAGACACCCCCGCAAACACGTCACCCGTTGACGTGCTCACGGGTCTGCCAGCCACGGCCTCCCAGCAAGGAGCCACGGCTGACACGCCAGGCACTCCGGTACCACACGGTTCCGCCGCCACCCCATGAAACACTCCGGTCCATGGGGTAGGTCCGCACGGAAAACCGTACGGACCCGTAGCAGTCGCGGAACCATAGCCGGACACGGGCGCCCACGGCACCCCACGTCCGACTGCCGGACCAGGCGAGATAGGTGAGTACCACGCCCGGCCCGGCACACTCGTTCCCGTGACGGCTGGTGCCAAACCAAGCCGCACGGAACCGGTGCACGGTAACGGATTTGCCTCAGCCACAGGCGGAGCCGCTGACCTGGCTTGCGCCAAACCAGACAAATGGAGGCCGGTTCCGTCTAGGACGGAATCAACCTCCATATTCTCCACCTGCGGCTTCACGGGCCGCAGCAACCTCTCCTCCTCGGCCTCCTCGTCTTCAGACTCCAAAGAGTCGTCACTAGACGAGTCAACCGTGGAACCGTCCTGGCGGACGGCTCCCACACCTGACGGACCGGCCACCGCTACTGGACCACCCGGAGGTGGCCGCAGAGAAACAGAAACCCGTCTGGCCGAAGCCAGGCGGGACTGCCAGGGGGCCGTACGAGACGGCCCCCTCGGTAACCAGTCCAGAATCCTGTCCGAGGACAGGATCCGTACCAGGCATGGGGAGAAACTGCCCCCCAACCTTTGGTAGCAGGGACGACACCAGCGTGGTCAGAACGCTATGCAGAAAAACCCTGCAGAGCCGGACCAAACCACGCCGGCGGTGCCATCTCCGCCACCTCCAGCTGGGGACGTGGAGCACCCGCACCGGCCGAACCGGGCGCTCCACGATTTACTCTCGGACCGCCTGACCCCGCGTCAGACCCAGCCAAGTCCTTCTGGGCAAGGAACTTAACCATCGTTTCGACGGACCACACTGCACAAACATTACACCTATGATCTATATTACACAGGGCACACATAAAACAGACATGGTCCTTGAACATTACACGGACAAACTTATGGCAGTCGTCACATGATGCCGGGGCTGGCTTGGCCTATAAAATAAGCACAAACCTACAATAAACAAGCGGAACGAGACCCGGATGGAAGGCAGACAATTAATTTTCAAATAATTTGACTCATAAATTAACCGTAGCCTCCCCGCACCCCACCCCGCCACGTTACAACAACGATCGCATTGATTATGACGACAAGTACGCGGCGGGCACAACACACCCATAATAGATCCTCCAGGATGTGTAACGGCTCCAGGAATCATATCGCATAGCATTCAGGGTATATTTACTAATCAATATAAATTATACTCCTAACGAACGCAGCACGATATGTGAAGAAAACAACAAAATGTATAACAAAACTGCTGTCTCACACGGTAAAACCGCAGACCACACATCTACTCAAGAATTTTGAAACCACCGATCATTGCAAACCGATCGTGATCGCACGTAAACTTGATCATTCTAAAGTTTCCGGTACCATTTTTAGTACGCAGCACCCAGAATAAGATGCGTGAATTAATGAAAAAAATTTTCTTCACATAAACATCCGAGCGACCGGGTGTGACGTCACCCGCTCGGATTCTACGGAGAACGACGTCAGCCGATATTCGTGTTAGAAATACCGTAGCAAACACCTATTTTCATATCTGCCGATCGCCTGTTGGGGTTTAAAGAAGGCGATCGTCTGGCATATATCGTTGTTAGCACACGTCCCAGATTCTATGGGGACAGAAATTGGAACATGCGACACAACGAAATTTAGAGACCTAAGTCTTTTAACTATGGATAATAAAGAACAATACAACCTGGTTGTCTTGGGCGGTATTCTCCATAGTCCTTAGTTAATCCTTTCAGAACACACAAACTATCACTGATTAAAGACTTAGATTATTTTAAACACTAAAATCCTTAATGCAAAAAGCATGTATTGCTCTTGTCGCTATGCAAACAAGAATGAGCTCTATGGTAAACGGGTACTCGGCAGTGGGGAGCCGGGTACCCGGTTCCCAGGAGTCGGTAAAGCTTTCTAAGTCTATAATCCTAGAGCCGCTGTCAGGGCCAGCTGTATATCAGAAGTAACAGAATGGTGAGTATTGATCGAAGGAGAAGACGTTTAACTAGACTGCTAGGAACAAATGTGGCTGGAAAGAAAGTAAACAAGTGTTATTTTGAAACTAAAAACATATTATTACATGACGGGATGGAAAGAAAAAAACCTTGAAAATTAATCTATTAGGAGACCCACGCGTCTGATGTAACACTTATAGCGGAGATAAATCTTGATAGTTTATCTCGATTGTCACTAAACCTATCGGGAGTAATGCAGACCACACATCTAAATCAAGAATTCTGAAACCACCGATCATTGCAAACAGATCATGATAACACGCAAAACTTGAAAATTCCAAAGTTTTTCTGGTACCAATAAAGTACGTAGCACCCAGAATTAGATGCGCGAATTAATGAAACATTTTCTTCACATAAAAATCCCAGACAAGACGGGTGTGACGTCACCCGCTCGGATCCTACGGAGAACGATGTCAGCCGATTTTCGTGTTAAAACACCATAAAGCCAACACCTTATTTCATATCTGCCGATCGCCTGTTAGGGTTAAAGGAAGGCGATCAATCTGGCATATTTCATTGTTAACACACGTCCCAGATTCGGGGCAGAAATTGGAACATGTGATACAGACGAAATTTTGAAGACCTAAGTCTTTTAACTATGGAATAACATGGAATTACACAACCTGATTATCATCGGCTCCATCCACGGTAATCCAATATAATCCTTAGAGAGCGCACAAAGCTATCACAATACACAGAAAGACTTAGAAACTTAAGACTCCAACTGCACAAAAAAGCATGTAGCTCTTCTTGCTATGCACACAAGAATGAGCTTTATGGCAAACGGGTACTCGGCAGTTGGGAGCCGAGTACCCGGTTCCAGGAGTCGGTAAAGCTTACTATGTCTATAGTCCTAGGGCCAGCTATCCAGGATAGCTTGTATCAGAAGTAATAGAATGGTGAGTATTGATCGAAGGAGAATCATATCTCTTAGTGAAAGTCGCCGCTGCCTTGCATTAACTTAAGTGGTCCTCCACAGACAAACAGATTTATTTTTAGAACCACCAGATGTTATTTCACATAATTTTCAAACCACCATCAGGAAATCTCAAGTGGTTCACCGTAGATATAGTAGGCGGTGCTAATATTAAAAAAACAGCCTCATCATCATCATACATATGAATGGAGTCTTTAAGAACCACCCTTAACAATGGTTATTCAGTTTGAACCACTGGAATGTGTGCGTTAAATGTTGTTGGCATTCATTGGGAGAAAGGTTTCAAAATGTAAATTTGTGTCGCAAAAAAAACAATGGGGATTATTTAATTGTTAGCACCCACAGCGTTGTATCAACTAGGCTAGTAGATTTAATTGCAGGAAACCATTACAATGGGCTGAATATCCTCGACAAATACAATGAACATTTCCCTAGCCAATCATCTATCAGAAACGTCTTCAGCAAATAGAAACGCATGTGCACTTGCTGGAAGTCCACTGGCCTTAGATTGCTATCAGTCTGTATTAGTCTTTCGAGCCACCCAGACGCAAACTTGAGAGAATCAAATTCTCAAATTTATTTTCCTCATTTTAAATTCTGTACAGTACAATCGCGTACATTCCAAATCTATCCTTTTCGACGAAATCGATTCAATTCTTTAATGGATCTTTTCCAAACATTGTAGATTCACATTTTCCGTACTATGTCTATTTAATTTTTATTGAAATATTTGTATGTCTTAAATTTACACTTTATATTCAAATTTACATTCAAAATTATTTTTCATTCAAACATATGGCAGACAATTTTGCTCATTCCCGCATATAAAAATGAATCATGATAGTATACAAAATTACCAAGCAGATTTTATTTAATTTATTCAATCGTTTCAAACGTATTTTTTTATTTCAAACATCCGGATTACAGAAATTAAATTACAGAAACAGGGTCCGATCTTTAGCAAAGGCCATCTCTTAGTAATCTGAAACAACTAGGAATGATAAGTTAGAAATATGAAGTTAAGCTAGAAACCTGTGTTCGACGGTGGCTGTTATCGTCATACACCCATACTATACATGCTTCCTACAGCCGTAGTCATAACTGGTTGATCCGTACCCTACAGTAATCTGAAACAACTAGGAAAGAT
The DNA here is from genome assembly GCA_034401795.1 of Chaetoderma sp. LZ-2023a. Taxonomy (NCBI): domain Eukaryota; kingdom Metazoa; phylum Mollusca; class Caudofoveata; order Chaetodermatida; family Chaetodermatidae; genus Chaetoderma; species Chaetoderma sp. LZ-2023a. The sequence continues at coordinate 102,935,754 of CM067360.1, read as the reverse complement.
AAGTTAGAAATCTGAAGTTAAGCTAGAAACCTGTGTTCGACGGTGGCTGTTATCGTCATACACCCATACTATACATGCTTCCTACAGCTGTAGTCATAACTGGTTGATCCGTACCCTACAAATTCATGGGTACGGATTAACCATGTTACGATGGTACGGAATATCCAATTAGTTAGGTACGGAATATCCAAATTTATGGTACGGAATATCCAAAAGTATGGTACAGATTCTCCAATAGGCTAGGTATGGATTGACCAGTACGGTTTGGTTTGGGTACGGAATGACTGGTATTCGTTTGACAATATTATGACCTTCCATTTGACATATAATTGTACATTGAAAATATTCTTGGGACAAGGAGAAATACCACGATTCCTTAATCGATTAGAAAACTACCTCCTCTCCCCTAGATATTTTATAGTAGTGTCGACATCTGATATGTCCACTGAGAAAACTAATAGTAATAGCAGATGAAGGTTCAACATCATTCCTAACCTGTAATATTTATATATCTCGCATTGTTATAATATATGACCAGTAAAATTTTATGAACCATACATAAGTATGGGTGTGCTGGTGCACTGTAGGATGGCCTGGGGAATGGGTGGGTTCTGTAATCTATCTACTCTAATCTAATCTATTCTAACTAATCTAACATAATCGAGATCGAATTCGAAAACTGGTTACTAAATGTATCATTTTACATTTACAACTCAACGATTTATGTGTCAGATAACGGATCTTGGATAAATCGGATGGATCTTGATCTTCTTGATGGATACTGCAATAAAATGCGCTTTCAACAAATTTTCATTTGTGATTTCTATCGTTCTAGTTTATTTTGGAAATAATTTTGTGTTCCGTGTTCCGAAAATAAAGGTTCACAAATTGAGTTTACCACAAGCTGATTTTTAAACACCACGAAAATGCAATACTTTTCCATAATTTCAGCATTTGAGATATTACAATTATGAATACAAGGAAAACATAAGGATGGCGTATTGCTTATGATAGCTGAAATGACTAGGAGAAGGTCAGTAACACTATTTTGTAAATCACACTTGATTGAATTTTTGGTATCCAAGATAAACAATATGGCGGATGTTTCCTAATTGTATGTATTTCCGTGAATCATGAATGTGAACCATAAATGATAGAATTAGTGTAGTCACATTAGTGGGCTAGTGGATTATTATATGAATTGGACATGCCCTATGGGTGGACTCAATTCGGCCTGATGGCTGATGCCATTACATTTGCGTGTATGAATCCGGGTCGTTTCGCCACGTAGATCCCGTTCGCACCCATACCATTTCGCGCCCTGTCTGTTTCGACCCCTGTTCCCATTGACCCTAGTTCGTTTCGCCCCCTTATATAGACATGTGCATCATAAGCTAATAAGGAGATAATAAGGAGACAGGTAATTCAGAAAAACTGATATAATATGAAAATAGGCGTTGCCTATAAGTGAACGCAGACACCATTTATTGCTTAAATAAATAGGATGAATTGGTATACGGTCGAAATGGTCTAAACACGTATATGCCCCTTTATAGTACATTTGCAGCTAAATTTTCATCACGCTTGAAGGGCATTCTGGTAAATCCAATCCACGATATTCACACCAATGCATCTCTGCCCATTCTCAGTAATATCCGCCAGCATTGTTGCATCTTTTACCGGCGCCTACACCATTAAATAGTTGCGCCAGTCCAATGACGTTATAATTTGTACCTACGTATCGCGGTACTCCTTGCTATTTGGGGAAATACAAACAAGTTCATAGTAACTATGACGTCATAATGAAATATCGTCCCCTAGAATTTATAAATCACGTTTATCCAGACATAAGCTACAAAAACGGGAATTAATGCATGTCCGCAAGTAAATACATGAATGTGCATTCCATCCGGGTGCGAATGGCATGGGACCCGGCCTTAAATTTCCTGCTATCAGCGCTAAGTACATACGACATTGACAACTACGACTTTCCACTGCCATCAGTGTTAAAAATAATACGAAACAGTCAACCAAACCTCATATTGCATTAGCAGACGCACAAATAGGAATACATTCAGCTTTTACGTGGCCTGCTTCATACTATTTCATCGTTTTACATTCTGAAGCAAATGTACGCTATTTCGTGATAACAGTGTCGGTGTCGCACAAATTTTGGACATTGAAAATGCGCAGTAGGTTGCCCCCTAAAACAACTAGGGGAACATACGCATAATGAAGAATCGTATAATGCATTGGGGGGCCCCATGAAGAAACCACAAAAGCAATATCTAGTAGCTACCAATGTGATGGCCTAAATTCGCCCTTAAGGAAACGCGCATTATGATCACGTGAGCTAGAAAGTAATTTATTTACGATGCAAATTGGAAATTTTATTTCAATTTTATGCAAACGGGAAATGGTTTAGCGACATATAGCATCTATGTAGAGTTGCACGATTATTCGATTAATCGCGATTATATAATTCAAAATGATCGTGGACGATTATAAAATGAAATAATCGCCATGTTGAAATTTTTGTCAAGACACTTTTATGCTTGTGAAACTCTGCTAGCGTTCCAATCATGGAAACAAACATCCAGCTATCAGCCGAATGTGTGAATGATTAAATAAACTAAATAAATAACTGATTTGTTTGTATTGACTCATGATTAGTTTTAGATGAATAAAGATTGTTCTCTTGGTCGCTATTTGTCATTGTTGTTGTAATCACACACGCTTATCCCGCGTTCCCCATTCTCTGAATAGTTATGCGCAAACGGTTTTCCCAAAAAAGTTCTAAAACTGATACCACGGAAATTCAACGCATTTTCTCCCGTAAAAATTCTCACTGCCTATGCCTATGTTTAATGTATACCTCAAAACATCACCGGGGAAGTGAAATTATTTGATTTGAGCTCCTAAATATTGCGTATCCTTTAATAAAGGTTGTTTATTACATCAAAATTAATCCACAATTTGATATAAAATGGCGTCGCGAAAAAATACAATTCTCCTTCGATCAATACTCACCATTCTGTTACTTCTGATATATATACAGCTGGCCCTGACAGTGGCTCTAGGATTATAGACTTAGAAAGCTTTACCGACTCCTGGGAACCGGGTACTCGGCTCCCAACTGCCGAGTACCCGTTTACCATAGAGCTCATTCTTGTTTGCATAGCAACAAGAGCAATACATGCTTTCTGCATTGAGGATTTTAGTGGTTTTTTGTGAAAGAAAATCTAAGTCTTTAATCTGTGATAGTTTGTGTGTTCGTGAAAGGATTAACTAAGGATACTATGGAGAATACCGCCGAAGATAACCAGGTTGTATCGTTCTTTATTATCCATAGTTAAAAGACTTAGGTCTCTAAATTTCGTTGTGTCGCATGTTCCAATTTCTGACCCCATAGAATCTGGGACGTGTGCTAACAACGATATATGCCAGACGATCGCCTTCTTTAACCCCCAACAGGCGATCGGCAGATATGAAAATGGGTGTTATGCTACAGTATTTCTAACACGAATATCGGCTGACGTCGTTCTCCGTAGGATCCGAGCGGGTGACGTCACACCCGGTCGCTCGGATGTTTATGTGAAGAAAATTTTTCATTAATTCGTGCATCTAGTTCTGGGTGCTGCGTACTAAAAATGGTACCGGAAACTTTAGAATGATCAAGTTTACGTGCGATCACGATCGGTTTGCAATGATCGGTGGTTTCAAAATTCTTGAGTAAATGCGTGGTCTGCGGTTTTACCGTGTGATACAGCAGTTTGTTATACATTTTGTTGTTTTCTTCACATATCGTGCAGCTTTTGTTAGGAGTATAATTTATAGTGATTAGTAAATATACCCCGAATGCTATGCGATATGATTCCTGGAGCCGTTACACATCCTGGAGGATCTATTATGGGTGCGTTTAATGCCCACCTCGTTCTTGTCATCATAATCAATGCGATCGTTGTTGTAACGTGGCGGGGTGGGGTGCGGGAGGGTTACAGTTAATTTATGAGTCAAATTATTTGAAAATTAATTGTCTGCCTTCCATCCGGGTCTCGTTCCGCTTGTTTATTGTAGGTTTGTGCTTATGTTATAGGCCAAGCCAGCCCCGCCATCATGTGACGAATGCCATAAGTTTGTCCGTGTCGTGTTCAAGGACCATGCCTGTTTTAGGTGTTCCCTGTGTAATATTGATCATAGGTGTAATGTTTGTGCAGTGTGGTCCGTTGAGATGATGGTTAAGTTCCTTGCCCAGAAGGACTTGGCTGGGTCTGACGCGGGGTCAGGCGGTCCGAGAGGAAATCGTGGAGTGCCCGGTTCGGCCGGTGGGGGTGCTCCACGTCCCCAGCTGGAGGTGGCGGAGATGGCACCGCCGGCGTGGTTTGATCCGGCTATGCAGGGTTTTCTGCATAGCGTTCTTCCCACGCTGGTGTCATCCCAAAGGTTGGGGGGCAGTTTCTCCCCATGCCTGGTACGGATCCTGTCCTCGGACAGGATTCTGGACTGGTTACCGAGGGGGCCGTCTCGTACGGCCCCCTGGCAGTCCCGCCTGGCTTCGGCCAGATGGGTTCTTTTTCTCTGCGGCCACCTCCGGGTGGTCCAGTAGCGGTGGCCGGTCCGTCAGGTGTGGGAGTCGTCCGCCAGGACGGCTCCACGGTTGACTCGTCTAGTTGCTGCGGCCCGTGAAGCCGCAGGTGGAGAATATGGAGGTTGATTCCGTCCTGGACGGAACCGGCCTCCATTTGTCTGGTTTGGCGCAAGCCAGGTCAGTGGCTCCGCCTGTGGCTGAGGCCAATCCGTTACCGTGCCCCGGTTCCGTGCGGCTTGGTTTGGCACCAGCCGTCACGGGAACGGGTGTGCCGGGCCAGGCGTGGTACTCACCTATCTCGCCTGGTCCGGCAGTCGGACGTGGGGTACCGTTGGCGCCCATGTCCGGCTATGGTTCCGCGACTGCTACGGGTCCGTCCGGTTTTCCGTGCGGACCTACCCCATGGACCGGAGTGTTTCATGGGGTGGCGGCGGAACCGTGTGGTAGCAGAGTGCCTGGCGTGTCAGCCGTGGCTCCTTGCCGGGAGGCCGTGGCTGGCAGACCCGTGAGCATGTCAACGGGTGACGTGTTTGCGGGGGTGTCTTCGTCGGAAGTAGATTGGTCAGATGCTCTGGCGTGGCTAGCCAGTGTTGACCCGTCTGTGGTTTCGGCCACGGCCGATGAAGATGCGCCCCGTCCGTCGGTTGCGTCGATTAGGACGGGGATTTTGCCCGCGGCCCGGATCCAGTCAGTGGGACTGGATCCACGGTTCATAGATTTGTGGATGCTATTTATAGCAAACAACTGATGACCAAGGGTCAGCTCCCTGCAGCCTCCAGGGAGGTGCGGGCAAGATGTCGTATTCCGCGGGGGGAATACGACAGGTATGGTGTAGTCCCATCGGTCACGGAGGATGACCGATGGGTACTGGGCGTCCAGAGTACCGTGGCGGGTGGCCCCGGTCCGGCACTAGTGGACAAGTCTCAGGTACCCCAGGAAGAAGTCCTGTCCCTATGCGATGAGGGTGTGAGGGCAGCGATGAGCGCTGTCAACCATTCTTATCGTCTCCTTCAGTCGGTGTGGGCTGAAGCAGGGGCAGGCCACCCTGTGCCACCTGTGGCGCTTTCATGTGTCAATGACGGCCTGGTGCTGTCGATGGACGCATTGGCAAGGGTGCAAGCGCAAGTGACGAAATCCAGGAGGCAAATGGTCATTGACCATATGCGTCCGGCTACGGCAGTCAGGGAGCGTCTTCTTGGGACGCCCCTGACAGGGCCTAGCATCTTCGGTGGCCAAGCGCGGGCCATCTTAGAGGATACCGCCAGTATCGCGCAGAATCAGTTAGCGGTAAACCTACAGCTAGAGCTAGTGCGGCAAGCGCACGCACTAGGGGCTGTGGGGAAACCGCTAACGGGACAGCCTTCAAAGAAGCATAAGGGCAAGGCGAAAGCCAGGCCTGTTGCGACATCTGCTTCAGCTGGGTTTTCAGAGCCACCGCGGTGAAGAAGCCCAGGAAGGTTGTAGAGGCGCCTACCCTCCCCAATGTTGCTCCTGACCGCCCTAGAGGCGGGAAGGGGAAGGGTAATGGTAAGGCCTCAAAGGGCGGACAGAAGGGGCCGAAGCGTACCTGAGGGTACGAAAGCTCCCTTCATATCCGCCTGGACCGCGCCTGTGCGACAGGAACAGCGGTGCCAGTTATACCCGTCATGCCTAGAACGAAATGGTTCTCACTCTCTCTCGTTAAGAAAGGGGAGGGGGGTGCGGACTGCGAGCCGGACAACCCCGTTAGACGTCGAGGCGTCTATGGTGGGTGGAAGGCTCATGCGGTTCATCGAGGCCTGGCGAGGTGTGACGTCAGACAGTCTGGTCCTGGGATGGTTATCCCAGGGTTACATGCCAGAGTGGTGGGACTTTCCACCACAAAATCTGTCTTTGGCACCTGTCTGGACACCCGTACCAAGGGAGCCAGACAAGTTAGAAGCCGTTCAAAAGGAAGTGTCGGGTTTGTTTCTGAACGGAGCAATAAAACCAGCAAACCGGAACACTCCAGGCTTCTATTCAAACATGTTCCTTGTCCCCAAGAGCACAGGGGGATGGAGACCCATACTCAATCTCAGGCCATTAAATTGGTTTATCCATACGCCTCGGTTCCAGATGGAAACGCCGAGGTCGGTAATGGCGGGATTGAGGAAAGGAATGTGGTGTGTATCGATTGATCTGAAAGATGCATATTTCCACATTCCTATGAATCGGAGTTGGCACAGGTTTCTGAGATTTGCGTTTCAGAATCAAGTATGGGAGTTTACAGTTCTCCCGTTTGGCCTGTCGACAGCTCCGAGGGTTTTCACAAGAGTGGTCCTTGCGGTGACAGCGTTTCTCAGAAAAGAGAACGTGGTGCTACACACCTACATAGACGACTGGCTGCTCAAGGCAGACTCGGCAGCCAGGTTGAAGTGGATACTGCTCTGACTCTGAAGTTACTTTCAGATCTAGGCTGGATAGTCAACGAGGAGAAATCCGAGTTGACGCCCACTCAACATTTCGTTTATTTGGGGATGCGATTCGACCTCGAGGAGGGCAGGGTTTACCCGTCAGAGCCCAGAGTGGTGTCTCTGTTAGCCATCCTCAAGAGTTTTCGAGTGGGAAACCACATTCAGGCGAGGCGGTTCCTTCAGATGCTGGGCATGATGGTCTCCATGGAGCAGGTTATCCTGTACGCTGCTCTAATGCGAAGGCCTATCCAGTTGTAATCAAGTGCAGGAATTACTCGGTTGTTTTGAAAGCAGCTCATATTCCTGGCCGATTGAACATTCTGGTGGATGCTTTGTCTCGCAGACAGAGAATCTTGCCAACAGAATGGTCCCTCAACCCTCCGGTTCTGTGACGGATCTTCGAGCATTGGGGCAAACCCAACGTGGACTTGTTCGCCACAAAGGAAAATGCTCAAATCATGACATATGTCTCGCCGATTCCAGATCCAAATGCCGTCGATACAGACGCTCTGGCGATAAGCTGGAGAGGGATGCACGCTTACGCGTACCCACCCACCATTCTTCTACCGAAGGTATTGGTGAAGGTCAGGGAGGAACCGTGTCTGGTCCTGCTAATAGCGCCGTATTGGCCGAGCAGGGTGTGGTTCACGGATCTTCTAGATCTGCTGGTGGAAAATCCTGTGCAGTTGCCCGAGATTCCGAACATAATCTCCCAGGCCAAGGGACGCTTCCTACACGAGCGTCCCGAAATGTTCAAATTGACTGCGTGGATGTTATCAAACAACGTTCCACGTCGGAAGGCTTTTCTCGACAGGCTGCTGATTTCATCGCGGCTGCGAGAAGGAGGTCAACCTTCAAGTCATATAACAACAAGGTTAACAGATTTGCAGACTGGTGTGAAGAAAAGGGTATTGATACCTTTCAATCCACTATTCAGCAAATAGCAGACTTTCTCTGTGAGCTGTTCTTTTCAGGACTAGCTCCCGTCACAGTTGCTGGATACAAGTCAGCTTTGGCATCAGTTATCCCTTGTCTAGCCAACAGGGATAGTCCAGAGGTGGCCCAGTTAAATGTGATGTTGAAGGGAATGAGCAATCTCCGGCCGAGACAACCGGTAGTCATTCCAGCCTGGAGTCTATCTTTAGTGCTTAATGTACTGGCCAAGCACCCTTTCGAACCGTTGCGTTCGGCTAGTCTAAAGCATTTGACTCTAAAGGCGGTCTTTCTATTGGCAGCTTCCTCAGCTAGAAGGCGCAGTGAGATCCATGCGCTTTCGGCAGAGAGGAACCGATTTATTGTTTCTGGAGAAGGTCTGCGTCTTCTGCCAAGAGCAGAGTTTATGTCAAAGAACCAATCTTTGAGATATCCCGGCAAACCGATCATTATACCGAAGTTAACTAGGTTTGATCATGATGCCAGTGTCTGGTGCCCGGTCCGTGCTTTGACTAAGTACAAGAAACGGACTGACTCGTTACGGTCGAACGATAGACATCTGTGGATCTGCCATAAAAAGCCTTATGGCGCCTCATCCATGGATACTATCTCTCGTTGGGTGGTCAAATGCATTCAGACTACTCACGAGATGGCGACTGGGCACCAGGTGCAAGGCGTAAGGGCACACGATGTCAGAGGAATAGCCGCCTCGGCCGCCCTTTACAATGGTGTTGCGTTAGAGGACATCATGGCCGTTGCACAATGGCACTGTGAGTCCTCATTCACGGATTACTATATGAGGGATGTGTCAGACTCAGCCAATCCACTCGCTTTAGCTGTTTTGAAACGATAGTTAGTGACCACACTGCTTTTCACCCTTTTTTCACTTTGGTAAGAAAACAACCTAAAGCAGGCATGGTCAGGCGAGAGGATGTCAACCAGATTGTGTCACTGATGGCCGAACCGGTGAATGGTTGGAGGCGGTACGTCTGAAGTCCAATTATCATAGGGTAATTCAATAAGTGGGAGTTTTTTGTATTATGTATATGTATCATGTTCATTCATCTTATATATTCATGCTCATTCCCAGGCTAATACATGGAATATGCAGGGAGTAGTTAACCCTCTTGGCATATTTGTGTTGTCAGGCGAGATACATGTTCGTTAGTTCTCTCCTTTTTCTTAGGAGCAAAAAGGGGGGGGGGTTGTGACGCGAATGTGATTCGGTTCCGTGAACTTGACGGTCCTTTTAGGTCTCCGTTAGTCAAGTTTGAGGTCTAAAATCTTTCTCCAAGGGGCAAAATTAGCATTTATGGCTTGCCCCTTCCCACCAGGTTACTGATCAAATCTGGTGTATATCAGAAGTAACAGAATGGTGAGTATTGATCGAAGGAGAATGCAGGGAATGTCAATTTCCCTTTCTCCGAGATCTAACAATACTCACCATTCTGTTACGGACCCAGCCTCCCAGCCCCACGGAGGCAAGCCATAGGTTTCTCTTGTTTGGTGGCTATGCAAACAATATGAGCTCTATGGTAAACGGGTACTCGGCAGTTGGGAGCCGAGTACCCGGTTCCCAGGAGTCGGTAAAGCTTTCTAAGTCTATAATCCTAGAGCCGCTGTCAGGGCCAGCTGTATATCAGAAGTAACAGAATGGTGAGTATTGTTAGATCTCGGAGAAAGGGAAATTGACATTTCCTGCAATCACCTGATTTGCCTCCAATTGAAGAGTTTATTTTAGAGCGAGTACTCGGATATAAATATTCTGGAATCGGGGACTCGGAACTCGGGAATTTCTATATATTATCATTGTGCGATAGGAACTGAGTATTATACTGATCTGAATAACGGGTACCCGTTTGATAACTCCCGTTAGCGTATAATATCTCGCGAGAACACGCCGCCTCCCATCGCAAAAGAGCCGCTGGCTCTCCAACTTAAGAGGCCGACTATATTGTCATTCGTAATAATTCAATTTTGATCATTTAATGTTGATCGGCGTTACAAAATTGATGCACATTTTCTCCCGTACTTGTTTGGTACATAAATTTAGTCTTAAAATATATTTATAAGGAAGGTATTTAAATCATGCCAAGACTGTTTTAAGCGCATTTTGACTCCAAAAGTGTGGAATAAACTTTATTATATCTTGAACATACGTGGCCTACTATTAGTATTAATCTAATAGGTGGTCGAGATTTACAAATCCGAGGTCTGTATTGACTTCTAGAGAGGCCGGAAATGTATCAGGGCAGAGATCGGTCTGAAGTAGACACACCCTGTGACACGATTGTTATTATTATACACGCTATTCTTACAAATTTGCTCTTAAAAAAATGTTCCTATACAATCTGCTGAGTTAGGGGGTGGGCTTCTAATACAGAGTTTTGCCATTTTGAAACTGCTAAGAAATCATTGGAGCTCATATGTCAAGTTAGGGGGTGGGCTTCTATTAGAGCATAGGCTACAATTAAGCGAAATACGGTACCTTCCGTTTTCCATCTAGAAAAATCTTGATACATTCCTTTGTTTGCAATCAGCAACTGGCGTATTCTGTCCATGTATGCATACCCATGTGCCTAACCCATAATCTTACAAACTGCAGTAGCATAATAACGTCCTCTAAGCAGCATTGACATAGTTAATACAGTTCATGATTAATCGTATGATCGCGATTCAATTTTTAAAATGATCGCGATTATGAAAAGTGAATAATCGTGCAACCCTACGTCTATGTTACCGATTTTGAGGTAAAATATATTGGAAGGTAGATCTCTTTTCATATCTCATCGTAGATATGCGCTAAAAAATTTATTTTTAATTGGGAACAAAGCGATTTTCACAAGCTAAAAGTGGCACAAAAATATCACACATTGGGGAAAAAAAATTTTTTTGTTGCCGACCGGGTCATATAGGCCAAAAAGTTCACCCACGCGATTTACTGGAAACAAAAGCTATTTTTATTTTGGCCTCATATCTGTTGCATATTTCAAAACTAATTTAACTGGAGTTGTTACTGATAACAGTAGCCAAAAATATCTTAAAGCAGAAAGGTAAGAGTTGGGATTTTGAGGCAATGTGAAACAGTATATGGTGTGATAGGACAGTGGTTAATGCAAAACAATTTTGAAAACGATGATAAATGTATTTGTTTACATATATATATATATATACACATTTAGATAGAGCTCTAGATAAGAATTAGTCTTTTGAGCGTTTTACTCATAGGGGATGATTATAATTGTGTATTCTTCGTATTAATTGTGTATTTCAAAATACCTTTATTCATAGGAAGTGGCAGGAATTGAGTATTTGAAGCCCACTTAGACGTGAAAAAACTTTTTGTATTACTAGAGACTAATTGACTATACTGACTCAGTATATTCAATTAGTCTCTAGTACTACACATTTTTTAAACTTCGAAAGTGACGTGTATGATTATGACTTTTTGACATTTTAAATTATTTATGTAATTACATGTACATACATGTAGACAAGTAGACAGTCTAATTGTGGGAGAGCTGCAGTACTGGAGCGGACTTCATAGAACCACAAGCCAGTAGGCCCATGGCGCAGTAATGAGTGACCAGGTGATATTTTTTATATATGTTTCAATTGTGAGTTGTGACTGCTCTGAGTCTGATTAAGGTATCAGTCTATCAGAATCACTTGACCCACTCTACATTTACATCAGAGACAGCCTGAGACAGTATGACAATATCAAATCATTTGATATTATCAATACATTCATACTGTTTCTGATATAAATGTAGAGTGGGTCAAGTGATTCAAATCATTCATGATGTACAGTATACATGGAATCCACATTTCTTAAGTTGACTGATGAATTGAATTAGAAATTAGGCAACTGTGCCGGTCTGTAACAACTGGCAATCCTTGTTTTGTTTTCTTTACTGCATTAAAAGATGTTCATAGGACAGTGCCACTGCATGAGATTAATGACAATTGACAAACTAATTTTCTCACTTCCATTTTCTCTGACTTTTATGGTTTGATGCCTATAATCCAGTCACAAATTTTAGGCCATACCATGTTTTCCCTATTTTAACCGCCCCTCCCAATTATACCGCCCCCTTGTTTTTGAGAACTGTGAAGAAAAAAAAATAAGCTCCAAATTCCCAAAAGTACAGAACGAAGACAAAAAAAAGAAAAATTAGCACGAAAATTGAACACATTTCCACACTAAATATTTGATACCATTTTCGCATATGCTTAATGTATAGCGCCTATATATCCATCATCGCAGGAGTGAAATTATTAATTGGGACCGCTTAAATAGTGCTTATACTTTCATCAAATGTAATCCAGATTTTGATAAAATGGCGACGCGAGGTGATGTATCAGCTTCCGCTTAGTGGGACGACTTAAGGTCATTACTCGAGTAGCGGCAAGACACTAATATTAGTACCTGGATAGATACTTCACAATCCACGTACATAGGAAGGTAGCTTAGAGTAGCTACGAGAGTGACGGCATAAACCCGGCATATAGCGGAAGATGATTAATACTCGGAAGAATCGTCTGCGTTTTAGACCTAATTTAATGGACTCGGGAACTCGGAATGTACTGTCTATATATATAATCAATACGTGAGCATTATGCATTTATATCCGACCAACCTAACGAGTACCCGACAAAATAACGGCGATCTACAGTGAATTTTTCTACCTAATTAAGCCGCCCCCTTACGCGACCGCTAACTGACCAGTGGTTAAATTAGGGAAAATACCGTAGGCAGTTCCTACAGCAGGGTTCTGCCAAGAAATTCATTTAGTGGGACCAATGGCCCATCACTAGTGATAGATAGGGGTCATTTTCTGAATCTTATAGGTCAAATGTGTATCGGCCAATATGATCCCCTAACACTACCCACACCCCTCTAAAAAACCATGCAGCCATTGCTAAACAAACAAATGAATATCTTATATTGTTGTCTTAAATGTACTTAGTTGAGCAACCCTGGCCAGCCCAACCCACCCACCACCATCTTGTAACCCTAAAATTTATTCACGAGAAATTTAAATTTTTTCATAAAGCTGTCCTATTGCAGACCTAAAGATGATTATTTTTGAAAATTTACCAATGGAATGACAGGCTCATTATGACTGCAATCTTGAATTTTCCGAAAATTCGTGGGAAATTGTTTGAAACGCTACTCAGAGTTGCCCTTATGCGTCCTTTTGCGCGTATATACGCATACAAATGGCGGAGGGACGCATAAAAATTAACCCTCTGCGTCCCCGAGGATGCACTATGGACGCAGTGAAAAAGTGTAACGGAAACTGGTAACTTTGCGTGTGCTTAATTATCGATTATATTATCGTGTGTGTATATTTATTTGTGCATGTTTTTACTTTAAAAATATATCTAATGTATTGTGTGTTCAATAAAAACGAACTTACTGCGTTGTTTAAGACTATGATTTGTTGTATGTTTTCTTGCACAACTCAAAGTTGTTAATGCCCATAAATCAGATTTAACCACCACATTTAATTGTAAATACAATCCCCAAATCATCCTTCGTATTCCATTTGATCTAATTTTTTTATTATAAATAATGAGTTTACAAGCCCAATGTTAGTCGCCTTGTTTGGCCTACAAATTGCAAAAATACCCGCCATGTTTCTGTCTGTTGTGCTAAACGTCAGTGTGATGTGTCAGTATTTGATTGGATAACAGCGGAATCTCCCTGTCGAAGAACTCACGCTTGAGAAATCCAATACAACTGATCAAGTGTATACAAACGTGTCTGATCGTCTTAACCCTTTCACAGCTCAGAACATTGGACAGATCACAAAGTTGGTATCACTAATATGCTGAATATTTTGAAATTAATTTGCGCATGCCTACTTGCCTAAAGCGGCAATGACTTACAGGCAAAATATCTTTTTCTGTTTACTTATCAAAATATCTATATTGATGAAGGAATATATGGAAGATATTGTGATATCTTTTACATTTGAATGGTTATTTGACGGATTAGCGGTGGTGTCTTTGTATTGCTGTTTGAATAACGGTATCAATACGCCAAACCAAACTCTTCTTTAAGGATGGCCTTGTTGCTGTGAAATGGCTTTTGGTATGAATATATACACCTGTGCAAAAGTTAAGCACCAGCAAAAACAATAGAACGTAGAAACATGATGGTACAACTAGGCTGCCATACTTTTTGTCCCCGCGTTAGCTGACATAATTCCAAGTACGAAATGCACATGCATGCATGACTTCACGCCGCTTGATGTCCGTGCGTGGCGGGAAACAGCACACATGTTCAGTTATGTAAAAGTCCAGTTTGAGGTGTAGAACATTACATACAGATTTAGGCTACAAGATTAGGAATTTTGTGTTCATGACCGTGGTTTATTTGTACAGAGAGAATTAGCTCTTGATTGTGAACCGCTATGGCAAGACGAAGGTTAAGTGATCGTGTGAAATGGCAAATCATAGGCATGCATACCACTGGTATGTCATGCAGAGAGATTGGCAGACAGCTGAACATTAACCATACTGTAATCAGTCGTTTGATTGCAAAACATGGGCAAACTAACGAGGTGAACGACAGGCCTAGATCTGGAAGACCGAAGAAGACTACTGCCCGTGATGATCGAGCCCTAGTACGCCTTGTTAGGAGATCTCCATTCACCAACAGCAGAGTGCTCAGCCAGCAATGGGAAACGCGCAATAGAGTGTCAATGTCTACCGTCAAAAGGAGACTGTATGCTGCTGGCATGAAAGCTAGGAGACCTGTCAGACGTCCTCTCCTCACTGCACACCACAAAGAGGAGCGTCTGAGGTGGTGCAACGAAAGAAGACACTGGAACATGAGATCCTGGAGACGGGTACACTGGTCCGATGAAAGTCGGTTCCTGCTTCATGCCACAGATGGTCGAACTCGTGTATGGAGGTCCAGACACACGGCGTACGACCAACGTAACATCATGGAAGAAGTTCCATTTGGTGGAGGTTCCGTTATGATATGGGGGTGCATCTCATTTGATTGTAAGCTGGATCTGTTGACTGTACCTGGAACACTAAATGGACAAAGATATCAAGATTCCATACTGGATAGAGTTGTGGTCCCTCATTTTGTAAATCATGCACCTGGAACCCACCCTATATTCATGGATGACAACGCCCGACCACATCGTGCTAGAGCTGTGCATGAATACCTCCACCAGAATGCCATCGAAACCCTACCATGGCCAGCAAGGAGACCTGACATGAACCCTAATGAGCATATCTGGGACATTCTGGGAAACATGGTGAGAAGGAGGGATCCTCCTGTGCAGAACCTACAGGAATTAACAGACGCACTCCATCTTGAATGGCAACGAATACCACAATGGCGTATCAGACGGTTGGTGACCAGCATGAGACGTCGTGTCCAGGCCGTCATCCAGGCACAAGGTGGATATACCCGGTATTAATAATGACAGTCTCAAACTCGTGCACAGATGTTAAACTTCGTTTTCAGACACCATTAATGACAATCTAGCCACGTGTGTCAACTGTAGGGCAATAGTTGTCAGTTGTGTCAACGTAACCATATTGCGGCCTCGTTTTCAAGTTCAAACAAAAACATACAGTGTTTCCCCACCATCATAATCAGCATTCCTCTAGTTGCATTATTACCTCTTGCACTAAGATGGATGGGTACATAAATGTTTATGCTATTGCTTTCTTCATAGCACATGAATATACCCTCGCATGTGCGTAAAAATAGGGTGGTGCTTAACTTTTGCACAGGTGTATATATATATGTATATATTATCTGACTGAAAGTTATATGACTGAAAGTTGCTGCTGTGACAAACTTACTACATTTTTGTATATGTGGATTTGTGTAATTATATATACACAAATCTACATATACACAAATCTAGTAAGTTTGTCACAGCAGCAATTTCAGTCAGATAACTTTCAGTCAAATAATTTTAAATCCATAAATTCAAAAGCTGTGCCATGACTAGTGATATATAAGATCTAATTATATTGAAACAGATTTGACTGAATGGTTATCAATCGAAGCTAAAGAGGAAGAATTGAGTTCTTTGCGTACATGTTTCGGGGAGTATATAGTCACCACTTTGTCCGCCCGTCCATCCGTTCCCTCTACAAATTTGTCAGTGGCATGGTTTCAAGACCGTTTCACATATATTCACTAAACTTGGTATGTAGATGCATCTTAGGGAGAAGGTGTGCCATGTCTGAAAAGTAGCTCAGCCTGAATTACTTTTGACCTACTTTTTACAGTTCATTGAACACTGCTGAATATTTTGTCCGGGTTATGGTTTCAAGAGCTTTTGATATACAGGAACTAAACTTGATATGTGGATGCATCTTAGGTTGAAGGTGTGGCATTGTATGAAAAGTAGGTCAGTGTGACCTACTGTGAACTACTTTGACCTACTTTTGACAGTTCATTGAACATTACCCAAATCTTTGTGCAAGAGTTTCAAGAGATTTTTGTATACATGAACTAAACTTGATATGTAGATGCAATGTTACAAAAATGGGATGGTGAGGGTCTGTATTCTCTGATTGCTTTAGTTATACTTTGTACATGTACATGTATATGATTTAACTTTCAGAATAACTCCACAGTGACATTCACTATCCTACGCGTATATATCGTAGCAGCCATGGTTGGTACAAGGGCGAGGGTCAAGTTTACTGGTTTTATGAAAGGGAGTAATCTCCGGATGCCCAAATATGAACATCCAGTTCAGCATAGGCCAGAGAAGAGTTCAGATATGTACAGTATGCTATGGCCAGAGTATAATGATGTGAGTTTCATATATTTGACTAAGCTTGTGTGTTTGTGTGCATTATTGGGATAATAATGGTGGTGGGTGGGATAATCTTTTAACCCTTTAACCATCGAATCTGTTCAAGAAAATTTAAATTTTTTCATAGAAAATGTCCATTTACAGACCAAGAGAAGACTATTTTTGAAAATTTACCCCTGGAATAACTGGCTCGGTTATCATTCCAATAGTAAATTTTCAAAAATAGTGTTCTATTGAACTGCAAATGGGCATTTCTCAGGACCCTGCAGAAGACATTTTTGGCTAATATGAGTTAAATGGTTAACACTCAAGTCGGTCAAAACACCAGTTGTCTTGAAAAATATCCATTTGCAGCTCAATAGAAGACTATTTTATTTTATTCGATAAACGAGCCAGTTATTCCAGTTGTAAATTTTGTATGAAAAAAGTCAAATTGTCTTGAACAAATTTGAGTGTTAAAGCGGTTATAGTCATGATGGTACATGTAAAATACTTGACGAATAGCCATTTGCAGAGCAAGAGGGGACTATTTTAAAGTTTTTATCACTGCAATATTTTTGAACATTTATCACTTGGATGCCTGTCTTGATAACTGAGTCAGTTATGCCAGTATTAAATTGGCAAAGATTACCTTCTTTGAAGTCGCTTGTAAATGGATATTCACACAGCAAAACCTCTGATTTTCTTGACCAATGGATGAATCCAGTTTTTATTGTCAATCATATGACATCATAATCAACTATGTTATATGTAAGCTGATGTCATAATCAATTACATCATGAGTGACGTGATATCTAACTCTGTCACAAACGCTTCATAGTGCCACAAGTTGTACGAATTGTATGTCTTTACTATTTAATAAATATGCTGTTGAATAGTTTGATACAAGTACTAATTTTAATGGGCACTGTTGTTGCCATAGGCAGCAACAGCACCCAGTCAAATTAGTTTCAAAATATTCAACAGGTTACCTGTGTAGATTTCAGGCAATTGGGAAATAAAGAGTGCAGGGATCGATCGATCCCAACATTGGCAACAAGTGTTATCTAAATTATTTCATATCTGGAAAAGTAAAATGCTTGAATATAGAGACTTAATGGCTGACAGAATTTCAGGCTAACTGGCATTGCTGATTTACATGTGACTCATCCAGGTTAACCCTTGATAAAAATATTTGCTTATTGAATGCCAATTTGCAAGTCAAGGGAAGACTATTTTTGAAAATTTGCCACTCAATTATCGAGCCAGGCATTCCAGTATTAAATTTTCAAAAAATATTTTTCTATTGACGTGCAAATGGACATTTGCCATGACAGTACCAGAGGCCGGGTTTTGGCCACCTTAACCCTTTAATGGTCAAAGTTGGTCAAGAAAATTTAACTATCTGTCAATTTACAGGCCATATGAACAGAATCTTTGTCTCGTCTGTGAAGCAGAAAGCGAGACATATGCGTCACTTTTCCGCCGACGCCGACAGCGTCAACAATGTTACGTTTTCGATTTTAGTAAAACTTATCAGATTATATTTCAGGATCAATTAATCCTATTGCAACTAAGCTTGGCTATGTGGTTGTCTATAATGTTAGGAAGCAGTATGATGATATTGTGGTCACAAGGTCAAAGATCAAGTTCACTGTGACCTTGATACAAAACTGTTCTTTCAATGTTAAGTCTTTGTAGTAAAACTTCTTGGCTTATCTTTCAGGATTAGTTAATCCTATTGGAACTAAACTTGAATACATGGTTACCTATAATCTTAGAAGGCAGCATGATACACGGAAGTCACCAGGCCAAAGATCAATGCCACTGTGACAAACAGGAGACAGACGAGACATTTGATTCCGTGAAATTCTTGTTGAAAATTTATCACTGGAATTACTGGCTCGCTTATCAAGCCAGTCAGTTCCATGGTAACATTTCAAAGATTCTATTCCCTTGGCCTGTAAATGGAGATTCTGTAAGACCATAACAGAGGCCGCCTTCGAGCGGTGTGAGCATTAAAGGGTGCCCGATGTGTAGGTGCAGCGACAACATTACCCAGTGCCCAGTTCACATCGTGAAAGCTGCTGGATCTTGTTCATCATGGAGATGACTGCACACACTGGAGGAGGTTTACCGTAGAGCTTACACAGGCTCGACCTGCGACCTGATGGACTGAAGAGAGAGAGAAAGGATTAATAACAAACACTATCATTTTGTTCCTATTACTAGTGTTGGGAATTGGTACTATTTTTGTGATCGATGTTTGGTTTTATATACTAACCGATGATCAATTAATGATTGATCATAACAGGTTCTCATTTTTTACCAATTTTGAATGCAGTAATTATAGCATGTTCAAGGATAATTACCCCTTTCAAACCAACTCGCATGTATGACAGATTCTTTATAATTTAAGAAATAATCTGTTGAATATTTTGAAACTAATATGACAGGAAGCTGTTGCTGCATAAGGCAGCAACAGCGTCCTGTCAAATTAGTTTCAAAATATTCAACATGTTATTGATATGGTTGCTTTGAAATTAACATACTATATCGGTTCTGAAAGAATTAATGTCTTAGACTAAGGAGTAATACTATATAGTTGTAACAATTAAATTTAAATTCTTTTCCAAAAAGTATTCGTTTTCTAACTTGACCAGTTAAAATATATTAATAAAGTCAATTTATAGGCAACCAAAATCGATTTCTGAAATCATGATCGATCGATTGTTTGAACATGTAAACCAATCAATCAAATCATCGATCAAATCGATTAATCGGAACAACACTACCTATTATCATCATTATCACCACCAGAATGGAAGAATCCAATTTTTGCTATTCCGGGTGCCCCACCCATCTCTAGCTAAGCTCCACCCATACATGTACTTTGCTCATTTTGCAATCAATCGATCATGGCACTCCCTAAATCTCAATTTCCAGAAAACTATAATGGTAAGCTGTTGAATGTTTTGAAACTCATTAAGTGGGTGCTGTTGCTGCTATAGGCAGTCAAATTAGTTTCAAAATATTCAACAGCATGCTTATTAAATAGTAAAAACATACAATTCGTACAACAATGTTTAATCCGTCATCAATTATGCATTCGTTACATACTTAGCTCCATCATTTATGATTTAATTGATTATGACGTAGTTGATTATGGCATCATATGATTGACTGAGAAACTGGATTCCTCCATTGACATTGTATGTGTATCATTATGGGACCCTTTAGCAAATACATGTACATGCCATAAATGGCAAATTTGTTAATGTTATGAAAACTTAGGATGCATTTGAACATGCTGTTGAATATTTTGAAACTAATTTGACTGGAGGCTGTTGCTGCGATTGACAGAACCAGGTTCCAGTCAAATTAGGTTCAAAATATTCACCAGCTATCCAGTATATTGCTGTCGTGACCTTGAGACTTTGGAATTTCAAAAGATATTTCAAGTATGTTATATTTATTTGTCTTTCAGACTGCCGTTCAGGATCGCATGGAAACGATCGTTGGAGCGGTGTCACTTTTTGCGCCATATCCACATGAAGAGGGTATGTCAGAGAAACTGCTTTGTCCGTAGTTGATTTAGTATATTGTATAGTAGGTACATATAGCCTTTGCACAGACTATGGAAATTTTAAGATTCAATGCATTATTTTGGAAAATTATAGAAAATGACTCAATTTTAAACGTCGTGAAATTTGATAGATTAACCCTATGAAGCTTGAATTCCCAGACAGTGTTTTTCATAGGACTTAAATTTTTGCAGGTACTAAGGACCACACACCCTGAAATCTGGGAATTCCACACTGGAATCTTGTGGGCTGATACTGAAGGAAATTATACTCATTTTGGTTCGGGATAAAATATGCCCTAGTGTTTGTTGTAAGCATATCACTTTTTTACGCTGTACAGACCGGAAACAAGGAATATTCTATTTAATAGTTTGAAAATAACTCGACGCAGGAGCTGTTCATTACATGTATATAAATTTATAATATGACTGGGAGATGGTTATTTCCAGTCGGGGATCCTCATAAGGGTCCTTTTGAAGATATATTTCCCCAAAATGCAGCTTGGAACCCCCAAAAGTATTGGCAGTGGGGCCCTTTAAGACCCCTGAAAATCTTGTATGATTGTTAAATACTAAGTAGTTTTATACACATTTGCAGACAAATGCCTACAAAATCTAGTATGGAACCACCATAATTCATAGTTGTGAATCCATAGCACCATTTTTAAATTTAGTATTGACGAGAAATATTGCTTAGGTACAGCAGATTTAAGGATTTTGGCCCCTCACATTTCACATCATGAGAACATACTTACCTCCCTAACACTCTTGATATACTAGTATATCGGCTCTAAATTCAATAATATCCAGAATTATAAAGTTACATGCCCCTACTGGGCAGGTGGAATGTACACAGTCATGCACATGTCAGACCCCACTTCTGCTCATGCGCATACTGGTACTTCCGTTTTCTAATATATTAGCTTATCAGCAACATTGAAAACAATTTCAAGCTCTGTTTTGTAGAATTTTCTATCATTTCTTTCATGCATTTTTCACCATAGCTGAATCTAAAGTGCCAGAGGAGTCTGACTCATCATCCATTAAGGTGATATTGTTCCATATATTATTTAAGACTTGTAGCATTTATACATTACCAGTTTTCGCTCGTGGCCGACCTGCCGTTAGCGCGTTTTTAGGCATTGGGAATCCTTGTTAAATTATCCCAGCGCCTAAATTCTTCTAATCCCTTGTGTCTTTGTTTCTACAGGCTCATCTTATGATGGTAGAGCTCCTGTTCTTCACTCAGAGGTTGATCATGTCTCTTTTTTTCTGACTTATCAAATGATTATGTCTAAGGGTCGGAGATATAAAAACAAAAAATATCTGCTTTTGTACCATCCCCTTCATCAGACTCTACAGAATCGGCGGATGGTATGGACGTGACTTTCTGCACATGAGGATGGTTGGTTTACCTGTGTTCAGGGTCAGGGATTTTATTAGTTATGGCACCTAATTGTGCGAAATTTTTATCAAGTTTTGCTGCCATCTTTATTGCACTGTATTCTCTTTTGTGTTTGTGCATGTTTTCTCAGATATATAATTATAGTATTATATTATTCTTGAGTGATGAATGTTTGTAGTCCTAGGTATTTCTCTGCATTCTTAATCTGATATCTTCTACCCTTGTAGAGGCTTTTGCATTGAGGTTTGATGTCATAATCAGGCAGATTTTTTCCCTTTTCCTTGATGTCATAATCTAAAGGACTCTTGATGTAATTTTCCTCTTATGTTATGAATGTGTAGAGATAACTGGGTGTCATGATCAGTCTCTCTCATCTTTTCTAACATTCGCATGTTATTCCTGGCTTTTTTTTTTGTCTTATTTTTTTATGAAGACATCTGTTCCTTCGGGGTTGTCAGTAATAAAAGTGGTTGTCTTCTCTCTTGAGTTTGTTTGTTTTGGGTTTTTTAAACAAAATTAACAAATTAAAATACTCATTCTCTTCCTATGTCTACCTTTCAGAAGTCATCATGTCCATCTTGTTTGAAACATCTTAAGGCTAGATTATTCCCCCACCTCTGCCCATCTTGTACCGATTGTAGGCTGTCTAGCAAATGTGCTATTTGTAAAGAGTGGGGGGATCTAACCTCTGAATTCTTCTGTTCTCAGGCGAAAATGATGGTAGAGGATGGCAAGAGGGTGAGGAAGGAGGAGAAGGGTAAGAAGGCCTCCGAGAAGGGTAAGGTACAGTTAGTGAGTGAGATGTGCAGGACCTTGAAGGACCTGATGCCTGACATGCTTCGCGGCATGTTGCCGGGTACAGGTGTTTCAAATTCCTGCGCATCGACCTCAGTGCAGGTAGCCCCGTCCCTGGATCATGCCCTCCTAGTTCGGACAAAGCTTTCAGTGATCCAGGGGAAGCCGACTTTGACCCAGGCTTGATGTTCGCATCGCCTGGTGATCCAGCGGCGTGAGTAGCATCAGGCGGGACCCGACCAGCCGGCCTGACCACGATCACTCGCGGAGTACCCTGATCATCTGCCTACGGGCCCCCTCCTGGTCAATCTGTGTTAGTTTTCTTTGCTAACCCGGAGTCTAAATTTCCTGACCTGGAAGATGGTGAAGACTAGCTGCTCAGCCCACGGGACGAAGATGAAGCCCTGGATGCGAGCGTTTACACTCCCCTCATGGGGAGCGCGGCTGCTCGCACCTATGGTACCATTCCCTCGGGAGCGGGTTTCATGATTCAACCTGTGGGCCGATTTGGAGCGGACAGCCACCCGTATAAGATACCATGCTTAGCCATGGAATCTTATACGGACGACTCAGAGTGTGCTAGTGTGGCTTATGCCCCTCACACGAGCCTGGCCCCAGTGCATGGCCTGCCCACGGAGAATCATGCCAGCCCTCGCGGGCCCGTATGCATTCCCGGGCAGTCAGGTACGTCTGTAGCCTCGTCAATGGCCCCACCTGTGAATGCCGTTGAAGATTACGAGGGCCCGCTGCTCATCGGCAATTCACAGGTGGCCACGGACGAAGACTGGGCTGACTCGTGCGCATGAATCCTCGTTGTCAGACCAGAGTTTTCCATGGATGAAACGGCCGCCAGTAACTTGCGGGCGTGGTTACAGGCTAAGCCATTGGGCACCTCTGCTCAATCTCTGCCTTATTCAGAGCATATCGTAGATATGTTTGCTGCAGCAGAGGAGTCGATTAGACCGAAAGGTCGCCTCGTGAAGCCCCCCCCCCCACACGAGGTTGCTAGACCTTGTCGAGTTACTGCCAGTCAGTACACTAAGTATGGTCTAGCGCCCAGACCAAGCGTGGATGACCATGCCACTCTGGGTAAAGACATGCGGCCAGGCTCTCATGCTGACACGGGTGCACTGTGCTTGGATACTATGCGCTCAGCAAACGCAGCACTGCGTGATACCGAGGAGAGTTCGCGAGCAGCAATCTGTGTGCTGTCTCACGTCTCTCAGCTGTTATCAGGGGTAGTAGCAGCCTTGCTTCACCAGTAGCCTAGTCCAGTGACAGTCCAATGAGCCATCCAAGATGGTATCAACCTGGTGTTGGACTGCTTGACTAGGTCAGTGACCATGTCACTGAGGACGAGGCGCACGTTTGCACTGGACAATCTGTGCCCATCCCAAGAGCTTGTTGCGCTTATTGTCTGTTTGAAGGTGAGGGTTGTCGGCACCTCCAAGAGACAGTGAACTTGGTCAACAACCAGAGGGCGCTGCGCGCACAATTTGAAGTTTTGCACAAAGAACATGTGCGTGTTCAGCCCTCGGCTGTTCGGCAGCAGTACGCTCGTGGCGGTACTGGCAGTGCCAGGCAACCTCACCAGCCACGCCAGCAGCAGCGTGCTGTTGTACGTCAGCCAGCGGTCTAAGCGCAGCCAGCCAGGCAGCAGCCCACGCACCGAGGTACACGTGGCGCGGTGCGCCGGGCGCTGGTCACGGCGCGCTGGACGCAGCGCGTGGTAACCGGGCCTGATGGCCTAAAAATATTTGGTTATCACAGGTACCACTCTGGTTTTGTCACCCACTTCTAAAATTTATGTGCATCCCCGCTAATTCTAGGTGCACCAGTGGGAGGTCGATTGACTTTCCACATTCAGGAATGGAAACGGTTAATTCAGGACCGCTTACTCTTGCTATGGATTTTGCGCGGATACAGTCCAGAGTGGATAATAGGTCCGCTATTGCATCTGTCTCTGGTACTGGTCTAGACTCAAATTCCAAGAGATCCAGACAAGTGATTGTGCATAGAAGAGGAGATAGAATCTCTAATTCTAAAAGAAGCAATTAAACCAGCGCAAGATTGCCTGGGCTTCTATTCAACCATGTTTCTTGTGACAAAGAACACTGGGGGTGGAGACCAATTGTCAACCTCAAACCTCTAAACAAGTTTATAGACACACAGAGTTTCAAAATGGAAACAATAAATGGGTGTTGTTGGGGTTAGACTAGGGGATGTGGACTGCTTTGATAGATCTAAAAGACGCTTATTTCAACATTCCCATTGAAAGGAGTTTTTGTCACTTCCTGAGATTTGCTTTTCAGGGACGCCAATGGGAACTCAAAGTTCTCCCATTCAGAATTTTGACGGCTCCGAGGGTCTTCACTCGAGTGGTCCTTGCTATCGCAGCTTTCCTCTGCAGAAGAAATACAGCTGTCCACACTTACATAGATGACTGGTTGATAAAGGCACACAACCCAGAAAGCTTGACAGCAAATCTGGAGATAGTTTTGAAAACTCACATATTAGGCTGGATAATCAACTTTCAAAAACAGAGCTGACTCCATCCCAGAAGTTTGTTTACCTGGGTATGTTCTTCGATCTGGAGGATATGTTTATCCATTCCAGGAGAGAGTGGAGAATCTCCTCTCGTGCATTCAATTGGTTTGCAGCAGTCGTTATATTCTAGCACGAGTCTATCTGAGAATGCTAGGTCTGATGGTTTCAATGGAACCAGTCATTCCTCAGGCGGCTTTGCGTAGGCGGCCGATTCAGCTGTTTCTCATGACTCGGTGGACGCAGAGGTCAGGATCACTGGACTCGCACATTCAAGTGTTGGATCCTCTCATTTATCACTTTCATTGGTGGATGGAGCGAGAGAATCTCCTGGCGGGGGTCATGCTGACCCCTCCCCACCCTCAAGTAACGATGTTCACTGATGCATCGATGGAGGGATGGGGAGCTTGCCTGGAAGAAGCCACAAGGGCTTTGGAATCTGGATCAGTCAAAGGAGCATATCAGCATGTTAGAATTACGAGCTGTAATTCTAAGCCTGGAACACTTCTTAAAGGAAGTGGAGGGAAAATTTGTGTTGTTACGGTCAGACAACTCAACAGTAGTGAGTTACATAAACTGCCAGGGCGGAATGAAGTCACCCAGTCTCTGTATGATGACATGGAAACTGCTTTGCTGGTGCATGGATCATATGATCACCTTGAAAGCAGTTCATATTCCGGGAAGGCTGAATCTGTTAGCAGACTCATTGAGCCAAAGGATGCGCATTCTGCCTATGGAATGGCAACTAAATCAATGTGTGGCAGATCATCTGTTCAATCATTGGGGAAAATCCAACATAGATTTATTCGCAATGAAGAAGAATGCAAAGATGACGACGTGCGTTTCTCTGGTTCCAGATCCAATGTCTATCGCAATAGATGCGCTAGCTATCAGTTGGAAGGGAATGTATGCATACGCATACCCTCCAACAATCCTGATTCCAAGGATTCTTCAGAAAATCAAACAGGAGGAATGCCAAGTGCTTCTGATTGCCCCGAATTGGCCAAGCTGATCATGGTTTACAGATCTGCTGGATCTTCTGATCTGCAATCTGGTTCCTCTACCTTTGATGGACAATATTATCTTCCAGGCCAAGACCCTTCACAACAATCCATCAATGGTTCAATTGACTGCATGGATGTTGTCAAAAAATCCGCAATTAAGGAGGGCTTTTCTGAGCAATTAGCCAATTTCATGGCCAGAGCCAGAAGGGGGTCAACCTCCAGTGCATATAATTATAAATTCAACAGATTTGCAAAATTGTGCTCAAAGAGATGTATCAATCCAATGGATGCATCTATTCAGATAATACCTGATTTTCTCTGTCACCTGTATGATGCCTATAGTCTTAAGCCTAATTCTATTGCTGGATATAAATCAGCCTTAATGACTGTTATCCGTTGCTTGGCAAAGAATGGAACTGATGAAGTATGTGTTCAAATACTCTTATCAAAGGTATGGGTAATCTTAGACCAAGAAATCGTCAACTTGACACTTAAAACTGTTTTTTAACTGCGGCAGCCTGAGCCAGACGCAGAAGTGAAAGTCATGCCTTGTCTGCTGAGCCTGACCGTTATATAGTTACAGGTGAAGGCCTTAAGCTTCTACCGAGATTGAATTTCTTGGCTAAGAATCAATCTTTAAAATATCTGGGTCAACCTATAATTTTACCTGCCTTAACCAGATATGATCCTGGTGCTAAAGCATGGTGTCCTGTCCGTGCCTTAAATAAGTACAAGAAAAGGACTCAGATTTGGCGGATGAACCAATGCTCCCTAATGTTGTCATATATTGAACCCCATGGTAGGGTGACAAGAGACACTATTTCCAGATGGATACTAGAATGCATTCAATTCTGTCATAAGACAGTCACTGGAAAACAAGTAGATAGAGGCAAGGCTCATAGTGTCCGTGGTGTGGTATCTTCCACGGCAGTATTTACGGTTGTTTCTGTTTAAGACATTATGTCAGTAGCCCAGTGGCACTGTGAATCGAGTTTTACCGACCATTATCTCCGTGACACTTCCAACCCGCTCGCCATCTCAGTCTTCAGAAAATAATTCAGAGGTCTTTATTTGTGATTAGTTTCCTCCTCTGCTATTTACAAATATCACATTTGTTAGTAAGGAATCCCTACTGTTTCCGGTTGCATTCTCTTCATCCGTGTGGTGGGGGGTGGGGGGTGGAAGAGGTGATTTCCGCGCTCAAGACATCAGAGGTCAGTATATGTGACCATTTTGTTTTTTGTCTTGTTGGTTGTGTCATGTTATTATTTAATATGGTGATGGTTAATGTCTCTTAATTGTGGTTCTTTCAGAGAGTTTTTTTTAAATGAAGCAATTCTTCTTTTTCCAATGTCTAGTAATACTTATTTCAAGTATTAGAGAATGTGCTAGTCATTTAGAGCAGCGTTTTTTCCTAACCTTCCTCAGAAAGAGGGGGTGGGGGAGGGTTGTAGCGCATTTGCCTTTCGATCAATCTCTCTTCATCGATCGGTTATCCGATGCAAAATTCTATTCCTGATTATGTTTTCAGAAACAATTTCAGATGTTTTAAATTTCTTGAAAATTCAAAGAGCTAGTCTCTTCGAAGGTGAACTGGTTTTAGGACCTTGCCACCCTCCCGCCAAATTTACTTTCAAATTTTGGCTTTTATCAAGAGTGTTAGGGAGGTAAGTATGTTCTCATGATGTGAAATAAGGAAATTGATCAAATTTCTTTTTCACGAGTGAGATGACATACTTACCTCTCTAACAGGATCCCCGCCTCTCCACCCCACGGAGGCCTGGTCATTTGGTTATTTGAATAGTTGCTTCTATGTCAGCCAATGTTAGTAAAGGAAGTACCAGTATGCGCATGCGCAGAGGTGGGGTCTGACATGTGCATGACTGTGTACATGCACCTGCCCATTAGGGGCACCTAACTTTATAATTCTGAATATTATTGAATTTAGAGCCGATATACTAGTATATCAAGAGTGTTAGGGAGGTCCCTGTGGAGCCTGTGACCTCCAGAATTTAGATGGCATGAGAAACACTGTTTCCAGTTCAATTAGTTTCAAAATATTTGACAATTCTCCTGTATTAATGTCTTGAAACCGAGATTCTGGTATTTCAAGCGTGAAATAATTAAAGCGATACCGATATTTATTTCCATGAAATCAATATTCACCTATAAATGTTTTCGTCATAAAAACATGCATTAATTGAGGAATCCAGTTTCTCAATCAATATTATGACATCATAATCAACTACATCACATGTAGGCTAACGTCATCATCAATTACATCACGAATGACTCGATTTATTTTAGTCAGTAACTGGAGGTAGAAATAAGAAATTTGTTCTACATGCACATGGTGAATCTAACATTGGCATTTTACCTGCACAGCACAAGATTTACCTGCACATGACTTCACATTATAGCATATCAGTCAGAAATGCACATGCACCCTGTACACATAGAATTACATGTTTACCTGAAACAAACATTTTTTACCGGCATTGTGCATGTAAAAAAGCCCTTTTTTTACCCCTGGCAGCAACAGCACCCAGTCAAATTAGTTTCAAATATTCAGCACCCTACCTGTATATAGTTTTCTTGATATTGAAATTCAGAGAGTGGAGAGAGCAATCTGGGGGATCGATTGATCCCAACACATGATTGCGTCACCATATTAGGACAAAACTTGCTTAATGCCCCAGAATTACATCATAAAGTCAATGGTTAAGTTCATTCTGACCTTTGACAAGACCTTTTTCTCAAGGTAGGTTTTGGGTCACGGTTTCTGTTTAGCTGTATATATTGTTTTATATCTTATGGTTCTTTCACCCTATTGGGACCAAACGTGGGCTATGTTTACTTACATATATATTACGCGGATTCAAAATAATTTACAGATGAGGTCAAAAGCTAATGCCACTCTGACATTAGTACAAAACCTTGTTTGTTTAAAATCAGTTTTTATTTTTACCTCCTCAGACTAAAGGAGCTCACAAATGAGAATTAGATTTGAATAAAAATCAGTTTTTATCATATTTTATGAATTAAAAAGAATTTGACAAATTTCCACAAACTCTATCATTGTTAAAATTTGGGTAAAGTCATGAATTTTGATCCCCCCCCCCCATAAAATTCACGGTATGATGTCATTTCGTGAATAGTCAACGACATGGATTCAGATTTGCTCCATACGTGTTTTGAGAATAGAAACTGGCATCTAATACAGTTACAATGCTGGACATCAACTCAGATCGAGTCAAGCTCTAGTGTAACCTTTTAACGCTCATACATGTATCAACCAAAAACGACTTATTATTATGATGATGTATGAATGAGCTGTTGTGCACTAGCAATGATCAGCAGCATCATATTATTATGATGATGTATGAATGAGCTGGTGTGCACTAGCAATGATCAGCAGCATCATATTATTATGATGATGTATGAATGAGCTGTTGTGCACTAGCAATGATCAGCAGCATCATATTATTCACAAGATGGCGTCATATCACCATGACCACAATAATCAGACATGTGATGATGTCACTCCATGATTCTCATGGGAAATGTCAGAAAATGACTCTGTGGTAAAATTTACAAATGTATTATTTATGTGTTCAAAAATATGCAAATAATATATTTTATTTCGTTCGTTTCGTTTAGTTGGTTTTATTGGCCGCTTACACCGACATGTATTTGAGCCATGACTCACTTTTGATCTAAATTGGACTAAAGCATTAGTTTGCATGGTTTGACAATTTTTTGGTCGTGCTCCACTTTAAAGGACAATTCCGGGATTGGTAAAAGTGTACTTTATTTGAAAGACTATTATATGACTAACATATTGGATCTTAAATAAAGACTATAGGCAAATAATACGAGTAATTATACCATCGTAAACATGGGATTATTTTATCTCCCGGGCGGCGCCATTTTCTTGCAGTGAGAGCGAGATTTCACGCGATCCTGACGTCATCCCCGCACCAACGCTGTCTTGCCGAACACGAAGGCTGTACAGTAAATATGTATATGCATGGAGGCCTACGTGTGCTAATTTGTAATCGTTAGGACATTGTCCAGTTAAGCTAGTAAATTTTTCAAGTAATTCTAGTATCCGAAGTCGGTGGGGAATCGTTAACCCCTAGATCGCTGATGCATAGATTCCATTTTCTCTATCCTATCAGAATGTGTTCATTTTGGTAACAATGGTGCTGTAAGCCATTGCTGTGCACGACAGCAACACGTTTCAGCAAAAAAAATTTCAAAATGTACCCCGGTACTATCTCTGTAAGTAGGCTATTACGCATTTTATGCCATGCGATAAGGGTTAAATGAAGTGGCACACTTGACACGTGCGTATTGTCAAATTACTCAGCCGACTCAAGATACCGTTATAGCGTGTGTCGCGGGTAGTGCAAATATATATATTCCAAGAAAACATGATATGATAATATTGCCGGAACCACAGAATCGAGCGTAATAATTCTGATGCCTACCTGTAGCTGCAAACTCGAAGATTTATCCAATGCTAGGGATGTTAGAATCGGCCTAGTTGGTCAAAAGACACAATACACTCTGCGGGGAAAACTAAGCCAGCAAACTTTCAAACAAACATTTCAGGATGCGCTCTATCCATCATCCCATATCAGAATGAGTATTACAGCTACAATGACAGAATTAATGTGCCGAAGCTTTACCATGTTATCACATAATGGGAAAAATTCCATCAAAATATCATAATTATTGAAAGAAAACAGCAGCTTGCCGGGCAATATTTATCGGCGATGAAAATTCCCAGATTTTATGCCAAAATGTTAATTCATTTGGTGATTTTCACTTCAAGAGTATACTTACCTCCCTAATACTTTTGATATTGCTAAATATTGGCTTTCACTCAATAAACACTCAGATTAAAACAGTTAGGTGCCCCTACTGGGCAGGGAGTCAGAGCGTAGTCTGGCGGATGCCAGCCCCAC
Source organism: Chaetoderma sp. LZ-2023a (assembly GCA_034401795.1). NCBI lineage: Eukaryota > Metazoa > Mollusca > Caudofoveata > Chaetodermatida > Chaetodermatidae > Chaetoderma > Chaetoderma sp. LZ-2023a. The sequence goes on along the minus strand of CM067360.1, from coordinate 102,904,708 downwards.
CACCGCGCATGCGCAGACTAGCACTACCTCTTTGCTAGATTATTGGCAAAGAGATCACACATGTTTTTTTGTTCAATAGCTTTTTCGCTCTCTTAAACTGTTTAAGTGGTGTTTGTTTGGAGTGTTAGTCACTTTTTTGGATGGCGGATAGGAATACGTCGCCACAGGAGGACGGAGGACCTTTAAATCAGGTGACTTCTAGTAAAATTAGCGAGTTTTCTTCCCGGTGTATTGTGTTTCCGGGACTCGCGTTTACCGTGATAAGCGCCTTGGTTGGTTGGGTTATATCAACTCGGTGCTACCTAGGACTAATTTCTCTTTCTGTTTATGTCCACAGGTCTGTATGACGCTAGGTGGTGACGTCACAGTACCAGAGAATTAGTATTCTCTCCACCATGGTTCCATTTCCTACTAACACTGTTAGGTTATCTAACCAAATGAAAAATTATGTCCAGTGAGTTGGAGGCCTGGTATAAAGGTCTTCTCACTTTGCCCTCTTGATCCAATTCCTTCCCCATGAGGTGGAGAGAGTTAAGAGGCGTGCAGATGGTGGAGTTTCCGGTTCGTCACGTTGGATGGTTTGTCTATACAAAGTGTCAGGTATCTAGTTATTGATAATGTGGTGATGTTAATTATTGTAAACAAACAAAGGGAGATAATTAACATTTTTGCCAGAAAAGAGTTATCTATATGTATCTGATGGTTGTGTAGTCAACTTATCCATTCAGCATACAATTCGTCCTTGCACTTGGATGTTTTGTTGGGATCGATTTTTTCCTGTCACGGGATTAATGACGTCATAATCAGCCTGGCTATGTATTTATCAGCAATTCAAGCGCTATGCTGGTTTCTGATGTATATTGATCTTTATGATCGTTTTCCTTCTCTTTGAGTTGGATTCAGTTTCTAAGCTTAACTAGTTGCTCATACTCCTTGTCCTTTGGCCTGTTTTCAGGGACCGGGTTGCGCGTCCTGTGGACGTTTTATGCATGTAAAGTTCTGGCCGCATCTGTGTTATCGATGTAGCCCTTGTGGTCCCTTGATTAATTGTGACATATGTAAGCACTGGGGGGGCGAGTTAATGTCCGAATTCTTGTGCTGCTTACAGGCGACGGACAAGGTGGTAGAGGAGGAGAAGAAGAAGAAGCGGAAACGAGAGGTTGTAAGTAGGAAGGGTAAGGGGAAGGTCTCGTCCGCGGTGGATATGGAGACCTTCCGGACCGAGATGTTGGGAGAGATGAAGAGGACAATAAAAGATTTGGTTCCAGGGTTGCTTCGTGGCATGCTTCCTGGACCAGATCCTTTATTGTCCTCGTCATCGGCTTCGGAGCAGGTAATCCCCGCCTCTGGATCGATTTTCCTTAGTCCGCTTCCGTTGTCCGACGATTCAGAGGTGGCCCCATTAGAGGGGGCGTTCCACGACCCTGGCAGCAGGCTTATTGCCGCGCCGATAGGGGACCGTGGACGGTTGTCGCTGGAACCCGCTGGCTGCTTATCAGTCCAGGGGTATCCGCACACCGCGGTGGCCAGTACCTCCTATGGCACCGTTCCTGGTCAGCCCGGGTTAGCTCTCTTTGCTGACCCGGGGTCTAATCTTTCTGACCAGGGTGATGAGGATTACCTGCTAGGGTCGCCGTCTGACGACGTGGACATGGATGAAGACGTTTGTGCACCCCTCGCGGGGAATACAGGCGCTTTTTTCCACGGTATTACTCACCCTGGAGTAAGGTCCGCGGTTCAGATGGTGGCCCAGGGCGCTGCTGATGGCCAGCGGTACCGCATACCTCGGCTTGCCGAGCGTGTAGCTGGTGCTGGCCGGGCCCGTGGTGGGGCTATATATACCCCGCGCTCTACCGCGGTGCCTGCTCCTGGTCAAACCAGTGATATTCTCATGCCGGTGCTGTCAGGCCCGCATGTTTTCCCTGGCTTGCCAGGTGTATCAGCGTACCCGCCGTCAAGCTCTACTGCTTGCGCTCAGGAGGAAGACGAAGGACCCCGTCTTGTAGAGCGCTCGCAGTTAGCCACGGAGGAGGATTGGTATGACGCTTGCCAGTGGTTGGTGAGCGTTAGGCCTGATCTGCCCGTGGAGCAGTCGGCTAGCCACCGTGTTCACACGCCGTGGTTAGCTGGGAAACCAACTGCTAACGCTATGCCTTCTCTGCCGCTGGCGGAGCATGTCGTTGACATGTTCAAGGCGGCGGAGTCGTCCATTAACACGAGTGGACGTCTCGCGAAGGCCCCTCGCGAGGTGGCCAGGCGTTGTCGCATCGTGCCCCTGGACTACCAGCGGTATGGTGTGGTACCCAAGCCCAGCGTGGATGACCGCGCGGCTTTGGGTGAGGATACGCGGCCAGGCTCCCGTTCTGACGCGGGGGTCTTGTGCGCGAACGCGTTGCGTTCGGCGAATACCGCGTTGCGTGATGCGGAGGAGAGTGGGAGGGCTTTGATTGCCGCTCTGTCCCACGTCTCCCAGCTGTTACAGGGGCTAGTAACGGCATCCGCATCGCGCCAGCCAGGCCCGCTCGCGGTCCAGCGAACCATCCAGGATGGTATTAACCTGGCGCTGGACTGTATGACGCGGGCGGTGACCAGGAGTGTCCGGGCAAGACGCACATTTGCCCTGGACAATCTGTGCCCGTCTCAGGACCTGTATAATAGGCTACTCCGTACGCCTATGACGGGTCCTGGTCTTTTTGGAGGTGAGGGATGTCGCCACCTCCAGGAGACGGTCACCCTGGTGAATAACCAGAGGGCGCTGCGCGAACAGTTTGAGGTGCTGCGTCGTGCTAACGTTCGCGCCGCGGCCCCTGCGTATCGTCCCCTGCAGGCTCGAGGTGGTGCTGGCCAAGTCAGAGGCCAGCCGCCGTCGCAGCGCCGGCCTCGGCCGCGTGCGATTCGGCCAGCAGTGAGGGGGGCGCAGGCTCCTCAGCCGCCGTCAGCCAGGCAGCCGCCCGTGCACCGAGGTGCGCGCGGGGCGGGGCGGGTCGCGCGAGGATCTGGGCGTGGTTATCGTTCCTGACAGGGCGCTTACCGCGGTAAGGACCACGCCGGTGTGTATGGTGACGGAGACAGTGCCGCTCTTGCATGCCTTGTGTCCACCGCGGTCCCTAGGTGGACCGGTGGGAGGCCGGCTAGCCGACCACATGCAAGAGTGGGAACGGTTAACTCAGGACCGTTTAGTCTTGCGATGGCTTTCCGTGGGGTATCATCCAGAGTGGATGACAGGCCCGCCGTCGCGACTGTCTCTGGTGCCAGTCTGGACTCCCATTCCGAGAGATCCAGATCAAAGGTTGTGTCTCGAGGAGGAGATAAATTCCCTCGTACAAAAAGGAGCTATTCAGCCGGCACAGAGGTGTCCGGGCTTCTATTCAACCCTGTTCTTAGTAACAAAACGCACCGGAGGGTGGAGACCGATTCTCAACCTCAAGCCATTGAACAAGTTCATCGAGACGCCCAGTTTCAAGATGGAAACGGTGCGCTCGGTGTTGGCGGGGTTGGAGAGGGGGATGTGGACGGCGTCGATAGATTTGAAGGACGCTTATTTCCACATCCCCATCCACGGGAGTTTCTGTCGCTTCCTGAGATTTGCATTCCAGGGCAGACAGTGGGAATTCAGGGTGTTGCCCTTCGGAATTTCCACGGCTCCTCGGGTTTTCACCCGTGTGGTTCTTGCAATCACAGCATACCTCCGCAGGAGAAGCATAGCAGTCCACACGTACATAGACGACTGGCTGTTGAAAGCGCACACCCGGGAAAGTTTGTCCGCCAATCTGGAGATTGTTTTGAAAATTCTCACAGACTTGGGCTGGATGATCAATTTCCCAAAATCAGAGCTGACTCCATCCCAGAAGTTTGTTTACCTGGGGATGTTCTTCGATCTAGAGACAGGATATGTTTATCCTACTCAGGAGAGAGTTCAAATACTCATCTCGTTGATTCAGTCAGTGTGCGACAGTCGTCATGTCCTGGCACGGGTTTACTTGAGAATGCTGGGGTTGATGGTTTCGTTGGAACCAGTCATTCCTCAGGCCGCCTTACGCAGGCGGCCGATCCAGTTGTTTCTCATGACACAATGGACCCAGAGTACAGGTTCGCTGGACTCGAATGTGTCAGTGTTGGCGCCTCTGATTCACCACCTGCAATGGTGGTTGAATACAGAGAATCTCTTGCCGGGGGTTTTGCTAACCCCTCCCCACCCTCAGGTGACTGTGTATACAGATGCATCGATGGAGGGCTGGGGAGCTTGCCTGGAAGAATCCACGATATCAGGGCTTTGGAATCTGGAACAGTCACAGGAACATATAAATCTACTGGAGCTAAGAGCAGTAGTCCTGGGCCTGGAACATTTCTTACAGAAAGTTCAGGGCAAGATTGTTCTTATTCGTTCAGACAACTCAACAGTTGTGACTTACATAAACCGCCAGGGCGGAACGAAGTCGCCCAGTCTCTGTATGATGACATGGAAACTGCTTTGTTGGTGTCTGGATCACCAGATTACCTTGAAAGCAGTTCATATTCCGGGAAGGTTAAACCTGCTAGCAGACTCATTGAGCCGAAGGATGAGTGTTTTACCCACGGAATGGCAACTAAATCAATGTGTGGCGGATCGTCTGTTCGACCATTGGGGGAAACCCAACATCGATTTGTTCGCAACGAAGAAGAATGCGAAGATGACGACGTACGTCTCTCCGATTCCGGATCCAAGCGCTTTCGCAACAGATGCGTTAGCTATCAGCTGGGGGAGAATGTATGCATACGCATTCCCTCCAGCAATCCTGATTCCAAAAATTCTTCAGAAAATCAGACAAGAGGAATGCCAAGTGCTTCTGATCGCCCCGGATTGGCCAAGCCGATCATGGTATACGGATCTGCTGGACCTTCTGGTCTGCAATCCGGTTCCTCTGCCTCTGATGGACGATATTATCTTCCAGGGCAAGGCCCTTCACAACAATCCGTCAATGTTCAGATTGACTGCGTGGATGTTGTCAAGGAATCTAGAATTAAGGAGGGCTTTTCTGAGCAAGCAGCCATGTTTATGGCCAAAGCCAGGAGGGGGTCAACCTCCAGAGCATATAATTATAAAATCAACAGATTTGCAGAATGGTGCTCAAAAAGATGTATTGATCCAATGGATTCATCTATTCAAGTAGTAGCTGATTTCCTCTGTCACCTCTATGATGCCTATAGCCTCAAGCCTAACTCTATTGCTGGTTATAAGTCAGCATTAATGTCTGTTATTCCTTGCTTGGCTAAGAGGGGAAGTGATGAAGTAAATACATTGAATGTATTAATTAAAGGCATGGGCAATCTAAGACCAAGGAATCCTCCTGTGATTCCGTCTTGGAGTTTATCGCTAGTGCTTCAAGTACTAGGTGATAAGCCTTTTGAGCCACTTAGTTCCATTTCTATGAAACTATTAACACTGAAGACTGTGTTTTTAATTGCTGCGGCCTCGGCTAGGCGTAGGAGTGAGATTCATGCCTTATCAGCCGAGGATGACCGTTTTGTGGTTTCAGGGGAAGGCCTTAAGCTGCTACCTAGGATTAATTTCTTGGCTAAAAATCAGTCGTTGAAATATCCAGGTCAACCTATTATTTTGCCTGCTTTAACTAGATATGATCCTAATTCTAAAGCATGGTGTCCCGTCCGGGCGCTGCGCCGGTACAAACAACGTACGGCGGCATGGCGCACCGACCAGTCAGCGTTATGGTTGTCATATATTGAACCCCATGGGAGGGCTTCTAAGGACACCATTTCCAGGTGGATTGTGGAATGCATTCAGTTTTGCCATAAATCCGCCACCGGGAAGCAGGTTGACGTGGCCAAGGCTCACAGTGTCCGCGGCGTAGTGACATCCACGGCCCTATTTAATGGGGTCCCTGTGGATGATATTATGTCGGTGGCTCAGTGGCACTGTGAGTCAAGTTTTACAGACCATTATCTCCGTGACACCTCTAATCCTCTCGCCTTGTCGGTTTTGAAAAAATAAATCGGTTTATATTTTTTGAGGTGATTTCCTCATTACTTATATATATCACAATTAATTTATGGAAACACCCACTTTTTTGGGCCTGCATCAGTCTTACCGATGGGAAGATGATGTCAGCAGCCATTTTCAACAAGGTCAGTCTTGTTCATGTGTTGTCCGTTGTTGATTGTATTGTCACGATTACCCGTTATTAATATGGTGATGGTTTGTGTATTTGTGTGGTTCATTGTTGAGAGTTACGAAAATGGAGCTTTTTCGTCTCTGTCCTGTAGTACATGGCACTTGTACGTAGAGAGCGTATAGGACATTGAGGTCAGTCGACTCTTCCTCCCAGGAAGGAGGGGGGGGGAGCGCATATGACATTCGGTCATCTCTCATACATCGGTGGTGTTATCCGATGGTTAGTCAAATCCTGACTGTTTTTTCTTACAGTTTCAGAAGTTTAAGTGCCTTAAACGCAGAAAAGCGTATAGGGATGAGCTGGTCTTTTGACCTCGCCTCCCTCCCGCCAGATTCACTTTCGAATTCTGGCAATATCAAAAGTATTAGGGAGGTAAGTATACTCTTGAAGTGAAATAAATGAAATCTAGGATTTCTTTTTTCACGAGAGAGTTGATACTTACCTCCCTAGATACGGACCCGGCCTCTCCACCCCACAGAGGCTCGGTCTTCAGGCTCTTAATAGTTGCATGTGTGTCAGCCAATAATCTAGTCAGAGGAAGTGCTAGTCTGCGCATGCGCGGTGGTGGGGCTGGCATCCGCCAGACTACGCTCTGACTCCCTGCCCAGTAGGGGCACCTAACTGTTTTAATCTGAGTGTTTATTGAGTGAAAGCCAATATTTAGCAATATCAAAAGTATTAGGGAGGTAAGTATCAACTCTCTCGTGAAAAAAGAAATCCTAGATTTCATTTAGTCTCTGACAATATTTACGTCAGCAAAATTATAATTGGTCAGACAAATAGCCATTTTTTCCAGCTTTAGGCACGCTCCAATTTAATGACAATGCGCAAAGATAGTCTACGAGACAAAAACCATCTCATGCTGAATTTTACCAAAAAAGGATAACATATTCTCAGATCGTATCTTAGATGAATAATTTTCTTTATATTTATTCCAGTCTTTTGAACCTCTTGTCCGATATTAACATCCATTATATCATATTAATCCCGAGGTCGGCACCTATTTAGAGGTCCAAGAATCATTGGAATCGCTTTGGCGGTTCGTATGCCATTATCATTTATGTATACTTCCTTAAAATATATATTCGCGTCTATTGGCCTCGCTCCTCCAGTCATAGCAATAGGGGTGGTGCGGGGCTGGCGTCACTAGACGCGATAAAATGGCAGCGCCCAGATGTGCGAAAAATTGTCAATTTTACCGACTTTATCTAGCGATAGTTGGTTAATCTATTTCTATCGGGTTATTATTCTGGCGCAATTTCATTAAACATGTAATAATCTTTCAAATAAAGCACACTTTTTATCATCCCAAAATTACCCTTTAACCATTTAACACTCATATCTGCCAAAAACGGATTCTGCACTGGTCTTGAGAAATGTCTATTTGCAGACCATGTGAAAACTATTTTTGAAAATTTACAACTGGAATGACTGGCTCGGTTATCGAGCCAGTCATTCCAGTTGTAAATTTTCAAAAATAGTCCTCTTGGTCTGCAAATAGACATTTCACATCATGAGAACATACTTACCTCCCTAACACTATTGATATACTAGTATATCAGCTCTAAATTCAATAATATTCAGAATTATAAAAAGTTAGGTGCCCCTATTGGGCTGGGGGATGTACACAGTCATGCACATGACAGACCCCACCTACTGCTCATGCGCATACTTGTACTTCCGTTTTCTAATATATTGGCTAACATACAACATTTGGAAAACTCCAAGCTCTCTTTTGAGAATTTTAAATATTTATTATCATCATTTCCCATAATGGCTGACACAAAATTGTCAGATGAGTCCTCATCATCCGTTAAGGTGATATTGTTCCATATATTAATTAAGACTTGTAACTTTTATATGTTACTGGTTTTCGTTCGCGGCCGACTTGGCGTTACCGCGTTTTAGGGTGCTGGGAATCCTTGTTAAATTCTCCCAGCGCTTAGGTCTACTAATCCCTTGTGTCTTTGTGTCCACAAGATCATCTACATGTATGAATGATAAGAGCTCCTGTTCTTCACTCGGAGGTTAATCACGTTTCTTTTTCTGACTTATCATTATGATATGTCTAAGGGTCGGAGATATAGGACGAATAAATATCTCCCTCCTTTTGTCCCATCCCCTTCATCAGACTTTACAGACTCGGCGGATGGATAGACGTGTTCTTCTGCACAAGAGGATGGGTTGCCTGTGCTCAGGATAAGGGAGTTTATTAGTTACGGCACCTAATTATTTGAAAATATTTAACAATTTTTGCTGCCAACTTTATTGCACTGTATACTCTCTTGTGTGTGCATGGGTTCTCGGATATGTAATTTAATATTATATTATTTTTGAGTAATGAATGTATGCAGCCATGAGGTATTTCTTGCAATCATTTTCTGATGTCTCCTCTCCTTGAAGGGGCTGTTGCATTGAGATTTGATGTCATAATCAACCAAAGATTTTTTTCTCTTCCTTGATGTCATAATCTTAGTTTAGAGAAATCAAATTGATGTCATTATCATCCTTTGTTATGAATGTGGAGAGATATCTAAACAGTCATAATCTTTTCTCTCTCATCTTTCTAACATTCTTAATAGGGTTTCCCTGGTTGTTTTTGTTATTGTTTAACAACAGAAGACATCTGTCCCTTTCAGGGTTGTCAGTAATAAAAGTGGGTGTCTTCTCTCTCGAGTTTGTTTTTCTTGTATTTACTAAAATGAAATAACAAATTTACAAACTAAAACACTCATTCTCTTCGTATGCCTAGCTTTCATAAATCATCATGTCCACAATGTCTCAAGCACCTGAAGGCTAGATTCTTCACCCACCCTTGCCCATCTTGTACAGACTGTAGGCTGTCCAACAAATGTGCCATGTGTAAAGAGTGGAGGGAGAGGGGAAGCTAACCTCTGAATTCTTTGGTTTCCAGGCTAGATTGATGGTTGAGGATGGCAAGACGGTGAAGTAGGAGGGTAAGAAGAAGGCCTCTGAGAAGGGTGAGCTCGAGGCCTTCAAGGTAGAATTAGTGAGGGAGATGCGCAGGGATGTTAGAATCGGCCTAGTTGGTCAAAACTTTGCGGCATGTTGGCGGTCACAGCTGTTTCATCTTCCTGCGCATCGACCTCAGTGCAGGTAACCCCCGTCCCTGGATCATACCCTACTAGGTCGGACAAGGTTTTCAGTGATCCAGGGGTGGCTGTTTTGGACCCAGGCTTGATGTTCGTATCGCCTGGTGATCCAGTGGAGCGAGCAGCATCAGGCAGGACCCGACCAGCGGGCCTGACCACGATCACTCACGGAGTAACCTCGTCATCTGCCCTCGGGCATTCTCCTGGTCAGTCTGGGTTAGCTCTCCTTGCTAACCTAGAGTCTAACTTTCCTGACCAGGAAGATGACGAAGACTACCTGCTCGGCCCACAGGATGATCATGAAGACATGGATGCGAGCGTTTACACTCATGGGGAGCGCGGCCGCTCGCACCTATGGTTCTGTTCCCTCGGAAACAGGTTTCATGATACATGTACAGCCTGTGGGCCGATTTGGAGCAGACGCCCACCCGTATAAGATACCATATTTAGCCGTGGAATCTCATACGGACGACCCGGACCGCGCTAGTGTGCTTTATGCCCCTCACATGAGCGTGGCTTCGGTGCGTGGCATGCCCATGGAGAATGTCATGCCAGCCCTCATGGGACTGTATGCATTCCCTGGGGAGCAGGGTACGTCTGTAGCCTCATCCATGGCTCCACCTGCGAATGCCATTGAAGATGACGAGGGCCTGCGGTGCGGTGGCAATCTGCAGGTGGCCACAGACGAAGACTGGTCTGCCGCGTGCGCATGGCTCCTCGCTGTCAGACCAGAGCTCTCCGAGGACGAATTGGCCGCCAGTAACACATGAGCGTGGTTACAGGCGAAGCCGTTGGCCACCTCGACTCAGTCTCTGCCATATGCTGAGCATATCTTAGATGTGTTCACTGCGGCAGAGGAGTCGATTAGACCGAAAGGTCGCCTCGCGAAGGCCGCCTGCGAGGTTGCTAGGCGATGCCGAGTTACTGCCAGTCAGTACACTCGGTATGGTCTAGCGCCCAGACCGAGCGCAGACGACTGTGCCGCTCTGGTGGAAGACACGCGGCCATGCTCTTGTGCTGACATCGGAGGGCTGAGCTCGGGCGCTATGCGCACGGCTAATGTCGCTTTGCATGACACCGAGGAGAGCTCGCGAGCAGCAATTAGTGCGCTGTCTCACATGTCTCAGCAGCTATCAGGGGTAGTAGCAGCCTCGGTGCACCAACAGCCTAGTCTGGTGACAGTACAGCGAGCCATCCAGGATGGGATCAACCTGGCCTTGGATTGTCTGACTAGGTCGGTCACCAAGTCACTGAGGACGAGGTGCACTTTTGCCTTAGACAAATTGTGCCCATCCCAGGAGCTCACATTTGTTGCAAGCACCGAGGGCAGGCCCTGGTCTTTTTGGAGGTGAGGGTTGTCAGCACGGTGAACTTGGTGAATAACCAGAGAGCGCTGCGCACACAGTTTAAAGTGTTGCGCAGAGAACACATGCGTGTTCAGCCCTCGGCTGTTCGACAGCCGTATGCTCATGGCAGTGCTGGCAGTGTCAGAGGCCAGCAGGCTGGCCGGGTTCAGAGACCGTGCTGGCCGCGCCAGCAGCAGCATGCTGCTGCACATCAGCATGCTGCTGTACATCAGCCAGCGCTTCAAGCGCAGCCAGCCAGGCAGCAGCCCATGCACCGTGGTGCACATGGCGCTGGGCGAGGCGCGGGAGGAGCGGCGCGTGGTAACCGTGCCTAATGGCCTAAAAAAATTTGGGGTTACCACAATTACCACTCAGGTGTTGTCACACATACCAGAAACACACCGACTTCTAAAATTTATGTGCACCCCATTAACCTTTGGTGCACCAGTGGGAGGTCGATTGAATTTCCACATTCAGGAGTGGGAGCGGTTAATTCAGGACCGCTTAGTCTTGCAATGGAATTTGCATGGATACAGTCCAGAGTGGCTAATAGGTCCGCCATTGCATCTGTCTCTGGTACCAGTCTGGACTCAAATTCCAAGAGATCCAGACAAGTGGTTGTTCATAGAAGACGAGATAGAATCTCTAATTCTAAAAGAAGCAATTCAACCGGCGCAATATTGCCCAGGCTTCTATTCAACCGTGTTTATTGTGACAAAGAACACCGGGGGGTGGGGGGGAGGGGGTGGTAGACACACTGAGTTTCAAAATGGAAACAATAAAATAGATCTAAAGGACGCTTATTTCCACATTCCCATTGCATGGCATTTTCGTCGGTTCCTGAGATTTGCTTTTCAGGGACGCCAGGTGGGAATTCAAAGTTCTCCCATTCGGCATCTCGATGGCTCCGAGGGTCTTCACTCGAGTGGTCCTTGCTATCACGGCATACCTCCGCAGGAGAAGTATATCAGTCCACACTTACATAGATGACTGGTTGCTAAAAGCACACAACCCAGAAAGTTTGACAGCAAATCTGGAGATAGTTTTGAAAACACAGATTTAGGTTGGATAATCAACTTTCAGAAATCAGAGCTGACTCCATCACAAAAGTTTGTTTACCTGGGTATGTTCTTCGATATGGAGATAGGATATGTTTATCCATCCTAGGAGAGGGTTGAGAATCTCCTCTCGTGCTTTCAATTCATTTGCAACAGTCGCTATATTCTTGCACGAATCTATCTGAGAATGCTAGGTTTGATGGTTTCAATGGAACCAGTCATTCCTTCAGTGGACACAGAGTTCAGGATCACTGGACTTTCGCATTCAAGTGTTGGATCCTCTCATTCATCTCCTTCATTGGTGGATGAAGAGAGGGAATCTCCTAGCGGCGGTCATGCTGACCCCTCCCCACCCTCAAGTAACAATGTTTACAGATGCATTGATGGAGGGATGGGGAGCTTGCCTGGAAGAAGCCACAATATCAGGGCTTTGGAATCTGGATTAGTCAAAGGAGCATATCAACATGCTAGAATTATGGGCTGCAATTCTAGGCCTGGAACACTTCTTAAAAGAAGTAGAGGGAAAGTTTGTGTTGATACGTTCAGATAACTCAACAGTAGTGAGTTACATAAACCGCCAGGGCAGAACGAAGTCACCCAATCTCTGTATGATGACATGGAAACTGCTTTGCTGGTGTATGGATCATATGATCACCTTGAAAGCAGTTCATATTCCGGGAAGGCTGAATCCGTTAGCAGCCTCATTGAGCCGAAGGATGCGCATTCTGCCTATGGAATGGCAACTAAATCAATGTGTGGCAGATCATCTGTTCAATCATTGGGGAAACCCAACATAGATTTATTCGCAATGAAGAAGAATGCGAAGATGACGATGTACGTTTCTCCGATTCCAGATCCAAGCGCTATCGCAATAGATGCACTAGCGATCAGTTGGAAGGGAATGTATGCATACGCATACCCTCCAACAATCCTGATTCCAAGGATTCTTCAGAAGATCAAGCAGGAGGAATACCAAGTATTTCTGAACACACCAAATTGGCCAAGCCGATCATGGTTTACGGATCTGCTGGACCGTCTGGTCTGCAATCCGGTTCCTCTGCCTCTGATGGACAATATTATCTTCCAGGGCAAGACCCTTCACAACAATCTGTCAATGTTTCAATTGACTGCATGGATGTAGTCAAAAAATCTGTGATTAAGGAGAGCTTTTCTGAGCAAACAGCCAATTTCATGGCCAGAGCCAGAAGGGGTCAACCTCCAAAGCATATAGTTAAAAAATCAACAAATTTGCAGAATGGTGTTCAAAGAGATGTATCAATGCAATGGATCCATCTATTCAGGTAGTAGCTGATTTTCTCTCTCACCTATATGATGTCTATTGTCTTAAGCCTAATTCTATTGCTAGATATAAATCAGCATTTAAGTTAATGACTTATTCCTTGCTTGGCAAAGAGGGGAAGTGATGAAGTATGTGTTTTAAATAGTCTTATCAAAGGTATGGGCAATCTCAGACCGAGGAAACCTCCACTGATAACGTCATGGAGTCTTTCTCTGATTCTTCAAGTTTTGAGTGATAAACCTTTTGAACCACTTAGTGCTATTTCTATAAAATTATTGACACTTAAAACTGTTTTTTTAACTGCGGCAGCCTGAGCCAGACACGGAAGTGAAATTCATGCCTTGTCTGCTAAGCCTGACCGTTATATTGTAGTTACAAGTGAAGGCCTTAAGCTTATACTGGGATTGAATTTCTTGACTAAGAATCAATCTTTAAAATATCCAGGTCAACCTATTATTTTACCTGCCGTAACCAGATATGATCTTGGTGCTAAAGCATGGTGTCCAGTCCGTGCTTTAAATAAGTACAAAAGAAGAACTCAGGTTTGGCGGACGGACCCATGCTCTCTATGGTTGTCATATATTGAACCCCATGGTAGGGCGTCAAGAGACACTATTTCCAGATGGATAGTAGAATGCATTCAATTCTGTCATACGACAGCCACTGAAATTCAAGTAGATAGAGCCAAGGCTCATAGTGTCCGTGATGTGGTAACTTCCACAGCATTATTTAATGGTGTTTCTATTGAAGACATTATGTCAGTAGCACAGTGGCACTGTGAATCAAGTTTTACCGACCATTACCTCCGTGTCACTTCTAACCCGCTCGCCATCTCAGTCCTCAGAAAATAATGTAGAGGTATATATTTGTAATTAGTTTTCCTCCTCTGCTATTTACAAATATCACATTCGTTGGTATGGTATCCCTACTATTTCTGGTATCATTCTCTTCATCCGGTGGGTGAAGAGATGATTTAGCCGCCCAAGACATCAGAGGTCAGTATATGTGACCATTTTGTTTTTTGTCTTGGTGATGGTGTCATGTTTTTTAATTTAATATGGTGATGGTTAATGTATCTTAATTGTTGTTCTTTAAGAGAGTTTTTTTGAAAATGAAGCAATTTTTCTTTTTTCCAATGTCTAGTAATACTTTTCTTCAAGTATTAGAGAATGTGCTAGTCATTTAGAGCAGCGTTTTTTCCTAACCTTCCTCAGAAAAGAGGGAGGGGGTGGGGTGGGGGTGGGCTGGTGGGGGCGCATTTGCCTTTTGATTAATCTCTCTTCATCAGTCGATTATCCGATCCAAAATTCTATTCCTGGTTGTGTTTTCAGACACAATTTTCAGATGTTTTAAATCTCTTGGAAATTCAAAGAGCTAGTCTCTTCGAGGGTATGCTGGTTTTCAGGACCTTGCCTCCCTCCCACCAAATTTAGTTTCAAATTCTGGCCTTTGGCAAGAGTATTAGTGAGGTAAGTATGTTCTCATGATGTGAAATAAGAAAATTTACCAAATTTCTTTTTCACGAGTGAGATGACATACTTACCTCCCTAACAGGATCCCAGCCTCTCCACCCCATGGAGGCCTGGTCCTTTGGTTATTTGAATGGTTGCTTCTATGTCAGCCAGTATTTATTAACGGAAGTACCCGTATGCGCATGCGCAGTAGGTGGGGTCTGTCATGTGCATGACTGTGTACATCCCTCTGCCCAATAGGAGCACCTAACCGTTTATAATTCTGAATATTATTGAATTTAAAGCCGATATACTAGTATATCAAGAGTGTTAGGGAGGTAAGTATGTCATCTCACTCGTGAAAAAGAAATTTGGTAAATTTTCTTATTTTCTAGGAGAAAATTTAAATCTTCATGAAGAAATCCAAAGACTAAACGGTTTATGTGGACCAACAATACCGGATCCGCATACCATGGATACCATACATTTACCATGTATTATATATAAAAAACACATGTCTATTGTTTAACTCTTACCACTCTGATGTCAGTATTCTATCTTTTACTGTGTCAATATCTAAGAGACTGGTGTACATTTTTCAACAGTTTTGGTGGAAGATGTTGCTGTCTATGACAGCACCATCGCCCAACAAATTTGTTGTAAAACGAACACCAGCACATCTTTTAATTTAATTTGAAAATTTAAAATTTTGACATCTGGTTGGTACGGCTTAATAAATTATGATTGTGTTTTTTCAGATAAAGAGGAACTGAATTCTGTGGAATTTAAAGAACGGCCGGTCACTCCAATCAACGTAAGACATTTTCAATATACAGAAAAATTTAAACACAGATTTACAGTTAGTAATGTAATATAAAGTTATGTAATACTTTAACTCTTTCATTGTCGACTTTGGTAAAAAAAAATTTTTATTTTTTCTTAGAAAGTTAGTGTCCATTTTGCAGGCTAAGAGAAGACAATGTTTGAAAATTTCCCACTGGAATGACTGGCTCGATTATCAATGTAGTCATTCAAGCGGTAAGTTTTCAAAAATGGTCTCTTGGCCTGCAAAATGCATATTTCTCAGGACCTCTGCAGAGGCCATTATTCACTGCCTTGCCCTTCAATGCGCAAACTGGCCATAAATCGCTTCTACAGCGATCTACTTGCAGAATGTTCAGTTGCCTTGAGAAGATCAATTTTGAAATGGAATAGATTTTCGATCAAGCTTGACCATTAACCCTTTAACACTCATATCAGCCAAAAACGGCTTCTGCAGTGGTCGTGGGAAATGTCCGTCTTTAGACCAAGAGAAGACTATTTTTGAAAATTTACCCCTTTAATGGTCAAGGCAGTGAATAATGGCCTCTGCAGAGGTCCTGAGAAATATGCATTTTGCAGGCCAAGAGACCATTTTTGAAAATTTACCACTGGAATGACTGGCTCGGTTATCGAGCCAGTCATTCCAGTGGTAAATTTTCAAAAACTGTCTTCTCTTGGGCTGCAAAATGGACATTTTCTATGAGAAAATTGAAATTTTATTGAACAAATTCAAGGGTTAAAAGGGCTAATGGACCTGTGATGTTTGGACACGAGCCCTCAAATCTGTTCAAGAAAATCTATTTTTTCCATAGAAAATATCCATTTGCAAGATCAAGAGATTATTTTAGAAAACTTTACTGGAATGACTAGCTCGGTCATTGAGGTAGCTCTGTTCTCTCTCTCTCTCTCTCTCTCTCTCTCTCTCTCTCTCTCTCTCTCTCTCTCTCTCTCTCTCTCTCTCTCTCTCTCTCTCTCTCTCTCTCTCTCTCTCTCTCTCTCTCACAGATAAAATAAAACACTGTTGAGTATTTTTAACATACATGTAATTGGATTGGAAGGGTAGCTTCTCCTTCTTCTTTTCGATCGCTGGTATCACACTTGGAGAGCCGTTTTCAAGATGAAATCTGTGGTTTTCTGCAGTTCTTCCACAGGCCCATACAGCTTTTCAAGAAAAGAGGTTGACAAAGGTCAGATCTCTTCTCTCAGCAGCGGATATGTACTGAAACATTGAAGTATGTGCTCTGTGGTCTGTTCTGCTATTCGACAAGGACAAACGGGCGATGTTGTAAGGTGGAACCGCCTGTACATGTGTTGGTTTAGTCTGTTGTGTCCAGTTCTGAGACGAAAAATGGTCACTTGCTCTGGCCTCGAGAGATGATGGTAGGCATCTTCTGATTGAGGTGTTCCATAGAGTGACTTGATGATAGTCTTCATCTCTGTATGGGTAACCATGTTTTCTGTCTGATTCACTTCTGCACCCACCTTTGCCATCTTGCCTGCTTCCTCATTTCCTTGGACTCCACAGTGTGAGGGGATCCACTGCAGTGCTATCCGAAAGCATTTGATGGTTTGTAGTGCTTCTTCAAGTTGTGGCAGCTTACCTTTCATGATAGCCTCAAGGATGGAGCGGGCATCAGATAAAAAGACAATCTGTGCAGTAGGGTCTGCTGTTCTGCTGATGGTATTGGCTGCATGAACCAGTGCTTCGACTTCAGCTCTGTTGTTTGTGCAGTGTTTGCCTGTCGGTATTGCAGCTGACTCATGTTGTCCGTTTGGATACTGTATGTGCAGTCCGGCACCTCCGCTCCTAATTGCATCTTTGACTGATCCATCTGTGTAGATCCTTATCCATGTCACCTGAGGGTACATTTCTTCCAGCATGGCTAGGGTCAGGGCCTTCTTGCTCACATCACTGTGTTCATCTTTGGTTGTGAGAGGAGGTACTGTGGTGCGAATAGCTAAGCTCTAGTTTGTTTTCCCAGGGTGGAGGATCAAGGGTGTGGTTTGGGTCTTCTATTTGTGCTGGCAACATTTATTGATGTTTCCTTTGAAGTGCTTTTGTCTCTTTCACAAATCTTGATCTTTTAAGTCCTCCTGATGACAGCTGTGCTTGCCTGATCGTCATCGGGTGGTTGTTGAACGATTTGAACTTTGCAGCTTGGATCAGTGCTTTGCATTCCCTTCCTTTGCTAAGTGGGGGGATGCCTGCTGTCTGCTCCATTTTTCTATTGGTGTTGATCTCATTCCACCAGTGATGATGCGCAGTGCCTGGTTTTGTACTCTGTCGTGGTTCTGTTGATGAGATTTAGCTGCTGTCATCCATGAGCTGGATCCATACTCAAGGTGTGGTCGTACGACACCTAGGTAGATGGTCTTGAGGATCCTTTCATTGGCACCCCACTTTGTTCCTGCCAGCTTCCTCATGATGTTTAGCTTTCTTCTGGCCTTTGCCTCTGCATTCTGGATGTGCTTTTGAAGGGTAGCAATATCTTCCAATCCAAAATTTTATGCTTGAAATATTTAGCAGAACATTTCTTACGTCATGTTCAAAATTATACTAACTTATAACAATTTTCTCATTTCTGGGTTTTTTTTGGTTTTGGAAACCTGTGTACTTATTTTTTAGCTGTACTGTACTTGCAAATTTGATGATGTAACAGTAACAGGCATTTGTTTCATGTCGGGTTCCTCTGTAAATTACATAACTTCCTCAATATAAGGATTATATTAGCGGGACTACAAGATCGTGATTTCACCTATCTTAAATTCCCTCATTATTAGTCCATGATTTGACTCATTCTGAAGCACCTAATGTTAAAGCCCTTCCATGACTAGCATCTGATTTGACTCATTTTAAATCCCGCTCCATCATTAGCCATTGATTTGACTCATCTTAAATCAGGGTTCACACAAAAATGAATAGTGCTTGAATATTGCCCCTTGCCTTGAAAAGTGCTTGCATTTTGTGTGAACCTTGAAAAGTACTTGAAAACCCATGAGCTGTCTTGAAAAGTGCTTGAATTTGACAAAAATTATGTGGTTAACCACGAATCACCGAAAAAAATTGTAGCTCATTGTGTACCAACAACCAAGTAATCTACTAATATTGCGCATCCATTTTGAGTAAGGAAACCGACCAACATAAAATGACCCGAAGTGAGAATTAGTAGTACTGTATTCCGCCGAATTTTAGCCCATGGTCTAATAGGTGGGATTAGCCCATCCCCTAACTTTAAGATACAAGCTCCAGTGGTTTCTTAGCAGTTTCAAAACGGGAAAATTCTGTATTAGAAGCCCACCTCCTAACTCGGCAATCTGCCTCAGGCCAAAAAAAAATTTTCATTAGAAATTAGTTTAGAATTTCAGAAGTTGAAGTGCGCAAATATTACTGGCAATACGGTAGGTATCACATGTGTGTCGTCGATGTCATCAAACAAGCAGATACAGCAAACCCATAGTATTAGTCTTATTGCTTATTGCAATTTATTGCCAATCATTTGCGGTATCCATCTTGGACAATGATTTCTCACGGTGAGAAATCATTGTCCAAGATGGATACCGCAAATGATTGGCAATAAATTGTCGCGAATAAACAATCAACCGTAGATAAATCCACCTAAGTGTCTAAGATTTGTTAGAAAATCGCTAAGTTAGATCATCTCATTGATTAATTTTGTATAATTTCAAACTGACTAAGACACACTGCCACTTTCCACAAAGCAATTATAAATTCTCCCACCATCGCCATAGTGTTACACGTACTGTGACTTGTCCTGAACGGAAATGAATCGGGAACCAGTCTCACGGCAAGAAGCACTATAGCCCATAGATAGCCATTTTCCTTCCGCAAAGCGGTTATAAATTCTCCCAACATCGTGTCACCTATTCACGCGGTAAACACTACGTTGTAATAAAAGTTTTAAAATAATGGCCATCAATTTGAAACTTTTCGTGCGAATTACGATTATGCCGTTTGGAAAATGTGTTTATAACCCTGTATGGTTAAGGACATATACATGGGTTAGTGCCACGAGCGATATACATAAAGCACATTGCAATATATGTCGGAAAGACATCGAAATTGGTGCCATGGGAGAAAGTGCTCTCAAATCCCACTCAAAAAGCAAGAAACATCGCAAGCTTAAAAGGCTACTGAAGGTTCCCTATTGGATTTATTTCGGATTAAAAAGTCTCCAGTTGCATCTACGAGTTGTAGCAATGGCTCGCCACCAGATCAAATGAAAACTGTTGTGATGCCGACCATTGTAACTTAAGCATATAATGTCCAAATTTGGTGTCAATGAATTTACAATTTGATCATAGAAAATGTTCATTTGTAAACTAAGATAGGACTATTTTCGAAACTATACCACTGGAATGACTGGCTGTTTTATCATGCCAGTCATTCCAGTGATACATTTTCAAAACTAATCTTCCATTTGTCTGCAATTTGACATTTCTCAACAAGACCCCTACAGAGGCCAGTTTGGGGACTCAGATTTAACCCTTTAACCCTTTAGTGGTCAAGCTGGACAAAACTGGCCTCTGCAATTGTCTTCAGCAATGTCCATTTTTAAGCCAAGAGAAGACTATTTTTGAAAATTTACTAGAATGACTGGGTCGATAAACGAACCAGCAATTCCAGTGGTAATTTTTTGTAATGCTCTTCTGGCCTGCAAATGGGAATTCATTAAGCAATGATGTTAATTTTCTTAACCGGTCTTGATCTAGAAAGGGTTTAAGAATAAATAAAAAACAACATTACTGCCTTTTAGATTTCGGGTAAACTCAAGGAGATTGATCATTTGCTTCAAATTTTGGTGTTCGGAATGGGAAAATAGTCCTTGAAAATGATGAATATTGTCCTTGAAAAGTGCTTAAATAGTGCTTGAATTTGATTTTGCCAAACCTGTACGAACCCTGTAAATGCTCATCATTATCACTTATTACTGACAATCAGTCG
Organism: Chaetoderma sp. LZ-2023a; assembly: GCA_034401795.1. Taxonomy (NCBI): domain Eukaryota; kingdom Metazoa; phylum Mollusca; class Caudofoveata; order Chaetodermatida; family Chaetodermatidae; genus Chaetoderma; species Chaetoderma sp. LZ-2023a. The sequence continues at coordinate 102,884,485 of CM067360.1, read as the reverse complement.
ATAGCTACTTGAGTAGTTTCTATTTTACTTATATTAATAATCTATGCGTGCCATTGATTAATTATAGGATGAGATCAAAGAGCCCGCTGTATCCTTTAAGCAGGTAGCAAAGTACATCAGGCGGCGTGTGGCTGCTCGGCCAGAGGTCCCTCACCTGTCTGTAGATGATCAGAGATACCTGGTGAGTGGGAAGTGTTCACTTTATGGCATAGAGCATAATGTAATGAACTTGAGGATAAAATATGATTTGGTGAAAATACTGACTTTCTTAGGCAAAAGAAAACTCAAGTTTATTAAAGGTGCAGATTCACACGAAAATGTTTGAAAATAAGTGTTAAAATTGTATACTTTTACAGTAAATTGTGTACCTCGATGGAATGAAACGAAATAAATCTTATCATATGATGATTTCATTCCACACTAACAAATTTAGTATTTTTAGTTGTGAATTTGAGATAGAGGCACGAGTCCCTAATTCAAATTCACAACATAAAAAGTTATTTTAATTTATACGTAATGAAATCATTATATATTGAGATTTCTTTCGTTTCATTGCATCTAGACCCACACTTTAAACCTCTAAAAGTATACAATTTAAAGTTTTATTTTCAGTCATTTGGCTGTGAATATAATCTTTAACACTTTAACCCACAAATTTGTTCAAGAAAATTAAAAATAATTTGCTCATAGAAAATGTCCATTTGCAGACCAAGAGAAGACTATTTTTTAAAATTGACCACTGGAATGACTGGCTCAGTTATTGAGCCAGTCATTCCAGTGGTAAATTTTCAAAAATAGTCTTCTCTTGGTCTGCATATGGACATCTCTCAAGACGAGTGCAAAAGCCACTTTTGGCTGATATGAGTGTTAAAGGGTTCAAATCGTATCCTACATTCCCAGCTCAGAAAAAGCTTAGAATGTTTCCAAAACAAAATAAAATGTTCTGTTAAATGTTATGAACATAATTGGATTGGAAGACATTGCTGCCTAAGTTATTTTCAAAATATTCAACAGAAAATTGCTTATATCATCTTCAAAATTGTACTAACATCCATGTTTAGAAACATGTTAACTTATGAGCTGTACTGTAAGCTGGCGTTAAACCTGTCTATATTCGACAACAATCAAAAAGGGGTGGTTCTTTAAGAAACATGCTTATTGCACCACCCATCTTATGGAACCACCATCATTTGACTCAAGAAGCTGGTTATCATAGCTGATGAGTCTTATTAGCCATTTGACACTCAAGCTGACCAAAAACTGCTTCTGCATGACAAATGTCCATTTACAGACCAAGAGGAGACTATTTTTGGAAATTTCATTCCAGTGGTAAAATTGTCAAATGTTAAAAATAGTCTGCTCCTGCTTTGCAGATGGAGCTTTCTTAAGACCACTGAAGAGGTCAATTAGGCAGGTTTAGCCATTAAAGGTTTGAGACATCAAATCGTTACTACTCCGCCCATCTGTCTGGAAAGTCACAAATTTATTGTACTAGCCCTGGTAAATTTCCACTAGCATCGGGCTAGCGGGATCCTGTTAATTTCAACCCCTGCTCCTTACAATGTTTTATTTTGAAAACAATTTGACTGAAAGGTGATGGGAAACTAATAATATATTTATGTAATTTTGCTTAGTGAATGTCAAATTGCACTTCAAGAGAATACTATATTTGAAAATTTATCACTAGTATGACTGCACCTTCCTTGAGACTGTGAACACTGTTTTATGACAAATACAGTGATCATATATTTGGACATGTTTGATATTATATATTTGTTTGTGCACGTGCAAATTTTTCAGTTTAATATCGTGATTGATGATAATTGCATTTGTATAAATCATGTATATTTTGTGCTTGTCTAGCTCATCACATTCCCCTCACACCGCATCTTCTTGTTGCAGGCCGGAGTACTTATGGGTGAAGTCAACAGCATTTGGCCAGACATAAGAAAACAGATTGATGACCCATTTCTGGTATGGTTAGAATAGCCTGAAATCTTTCAAGGCATCTACACTGCACTGCCAAACTAGCTTGAGCCTTCATGATCGAATGTCAGTATGACTGTGCCTATATGATTGTCTCTATGTGATTGTGCCTATGTGATTGTGCCTATGTGATTGTGCCTATGTGATTGAGTATGATTAGGAGAGCTTTAGCTTTTTTTTCTTTCCTCTGTTTTTTTACCTTCCTCCCCCATTCTAGGATCTGGTAAAGTGGGGTACAAGTACGCTCCCTTGCCAAAATGTGGTGACATTAGAAAAGTATGAAGGACACAGTGGTTTGTCACTATAAATGACCTCCAAAACTTAGAACTACAGATGTATAGGACTGTTTGAGAAATACAAAAGGTGTTCAATTTATTCTGTCACAAACTAAAACAAAATAATCTATTCAACAAACTACAACAACTATTTTATTGCAGATTATGTTCGATTTCTGATCCAGGCTATATCATCATACAGTCCTTAGGTCAAGAAGAAAGGGATTTATTGGTCAGATTTTGGCTTCATGACTTCCAGTCTACTTTTAAAACATGTTCTCCGCTTTGTTGAGACTAGGGATGCATGTCTTGGTTTACAGCCATATCGCTTTCTTTCCTTTTTCAGGGCTATACATAGACTGAGAAAAGAAGTTGAATGCCTCTTCTATAGCAAACACCAAGGCTATTGGGGATAAAAAATGGTGGTTCTTCAGGCAGATTGTCATTAGACCACACGCCCTCTCAAACCAACATTATTTGAACCCAATAGGCCATTTACCATAGACAATGAGTTGTATTACGATATCTTGAAGCAATAATATTAGAAAATATTTAGACAAATTCAGTGATGATCTTCTTCAGGCAAAATGTTATAAAAATACCTAGCGTAGCATGTTTCACGTCTATCATAGGAAATACACAATTATAATAGAACTACTATATGCTTACTATGCGCTATCGACTATCTAGATCACTCTGCTCACCTTGGAGGCCAACAATGCAATGACTATCAATAGGGTTACTTACAGGAATATGGGAATGGTTTTATACTGATCATTGCGCAACAACAAGAACAATAGAATCTCAAATAATGGTGGCTACAAATATCAAACGAAAATGGCAGCTTAGAATTTTTCTAAATATTTTCTAATCTTAGTGCTGAGGATAACTTTAACCCTTTCATGACGATATCGGCAGAAACCGGCCTCTACAGAGGTCTGAGGAATGTCCATTTGCAGGCAAAGAGAAGGGTATTTTTGAAAATTTATCACTGGAATGACTGGCTCAATAACTGAGCCAGTCATTCTAGTGGTAAATTTTCAAAAATAGTCTTGTGGCCTGAAAATGGAAATTCAATAAGCAAATATTAAAATATCTTTGAGTAAATTTAGTCATTAAAGGGTTACGCAACCACCTGCCTTTTGAGATTAGCTTCTGATGTTCTATATGACAGTGTCCGACTGTCAATTTACCTTTTTCTGCTGTCCAATATGACGGTGTCTGACTGTCCGTTAAATCTCCAACTTTGTCTATTTGATGTTTTACATCATGAATGTTGCTGTGTTTTTGCCTGTAGACTCCTGATGGTAACGTGGAATTGAATCGTCGTCTTGTTGTGTATATCGTCACCGTCTGTGAGCAGCTGTTCCGTTATTACTTATCACAAGCACAGTTGTTGAACAAACGGGGGATCTTCAGCGGGCCGGCCAACATGAGTCGGCTTGTTGCTCAACTAACGTTGGATGCTAATCGCCTGTGAGTATTAATATTTATTTTGTTATGATTTTGTATGTTAAAATTGTGATCGCCATTGATTCTGTGTATGATGGGCTTCCTCATTCGGAATAATATGCTGATTTATTTAACCCTTATCACTCTGATGTCAATATTCTATCATTTACTGGGTCAATAGCAATGAAGCGGGTGTACATTTTTCAACAATTTTGGTGGAAGATGTTGCTGTCTACGACAGCAACATCTTCCACAAAATTTGTTGAAAAATTAACACCAGTTCATCTTTTAATTTAATTTGAAAATTAAATATTTTAACTTCAGAGAGGTAAGGGTTAAGCTATATAACCCTTTAATGGGCAAATGGTTTCTGCAGCGGTCTTGAATAATATCCATTTGCAGATCCAGAAATTAAAGAAAAAATTTACTAATGCTCAATAGCCTGCCAATCAATTATTCCAGTGGACAATTTCAGAAATAATCTTGAGGTCTGCAAATGAAAATATGTTATCAGAGAAAAAAGATTTTCTTGACCAAATTTTACTATTAAAGTGCTACAGTATTGTTAGAATTACTGAGTAAATGAGTGATAGATTCATTGTTTGATTCAATGATTAATACGTATGGCTAAGTTAATTACAGCGGCTAGCTGAATCTGCTGGCTAATAGTACATTCATTCACCCACACATAATAGCCTGTTGAATATTTTGAAACTAATTTGGCTGATAGCTGTTGCTGCCTATATGGCAACAACAGTTCCCAGTGAAATTATTTTCAAAATATTCAACAGGCTATTATGTGTGGGTGAATGAATCCTGTAGTGTGGAACTGAATATTAGGAAGTTGTATCCACTCAGCGACTGTAGCGGATAAATATTTTTCAGATTGAACATATTGACTGTGCGACGCTATATTGTGTCAGACATTCGTGATGGCGTGGTAATGGACAAAGATAAGCTTAGCCAATCACTTCTATCGGAAACACAACCAGTTACTTATAAAAGTGTGGTAAGTATATGTATATATAATGCTAATTCCTCTGTTTTCTATTGCTAGCTAACCATTTCAGTGCTACTGATCACCTACAATACAATCTGCAATTGTAAGAAATATTCCGAAGCTAATTACATATGACTGGAAGGTGAAGTTGCTAGTCAACATTGGTTCAATACATTGAAGAAAGTATATTTGGTTACTTTAAAATTTACTCGCCCTCCCTTCCTCCCCCTTTCTCTCCATCTTTCCCATCCCCCCACCCCACCGTTCTCTCCCTTCCCATCTCCGTCCCCCTCACCTACCATCCCCCCCTCTCCCTGCTTCCCATCCTCCCCTTGATCTCACCCACTAATCTCTCCCTCCCTCCCACTCTATCTATCCTTCCCATCCTCCAATCCCTGTCACCCCTCTGTCACTCCCTCCCCTCACTCCCTTCTTCCCACCCTCCCCTCTCCCCACTCCATCCCTCCCCTCTCTCCACTATCACTCTCGGTAGATCATTATCTAGCTAGATCACTAGCATTATCAGTTACTGTGTGCATTGTGCAATCATTCCTTTCATCATGTAGGGCAGACAGGGTATTGAATTGGGCTCTGTGGATATCTTGTACATGTATGTTAGTCTGTCCGTCTGTTTTGGTGTCTACATCTTGTGTTCTTTGTGTTCATCTCTCTATGTGCCAGTCTACGAGTGGTCATTTCTCTGAAACTATTTATTCGATTTGCCTCCAATTTTAACACAAAGAACAGATTGCAACTTGTCATCTTTCTACTTGATAAATGATTGAAAGTGTTTATAAATGTATGCTCCTGGAATTCTGGTAAGAATCTTGTAGCGCTGGTGACACTGGTTGGTACTTTGTTGTTTCATCATGTGATTATTAATGTCATTTAAAGAGACTATACAGTAATAGCAGTCTTTGTGTATAATCTTGAGTGCTGTAGTTAGAATGCGAGCTGAGGATTGCATTATGCTGCCAACTTTTGGCATGTTATGGGGAACAATAGATATGAAAACGCTGACGATTTGACCCCCTCTTGTGTCAACCTAACAATATAAAGGGACCTTTCCGATTTTAGTTATGCCCCGCCCATCTCTAGCTAGGCTCCACCCACACCTCGCTCATGTTGGGATCAATCGATCTCTGAACACCCTGACTATCAATTTCCAAAAAAGCTACACGGGTAAGCCGTTGAATATTTTGAAACTAATTTGACTGGGTGCTGTTGCTGCCTAAGGCAGCAACAGCGCCCAGTCAAATTAGTTTCAAAATATTCAACAGCATGTTTATTAAATAGCAAAGAATTACAAAGACATGCAATTCATACAATGTGTCGGACCATTTGAGATTTGGTGACGGTCTATATGGAATCCTTTGTGGCGTAGTGATTATGATGTCATCATACACGGGCTGAGCTGATTATGATGTCATACAAGGTCAGCTGATGGATGAATACTCTGGAAAGGTGAATTGTTTAGGCCATCCAAAACAGCCTCTGCAGTGGACTTGAGGGATGTCCATTTGCAGGACAAGAGAAGACTATTTTTGAAAATTTATCACTGGAATGATTGGCTCAGTAACTTAGCCATTTATTCCAGTGGTGTATTTAAGCGTGTCTTCTTGCCTACAAATGGACATTAATTTGAGCAAAAATTTATATTTTCGTGACCATTAACCTTTCAATGGTCAAGCCGGTCAAAAAATTCCCTGTATTGGTCTTGGGAAATATACATTTGCAGGACAAAGAAAACCATTTTTGGAAATTCCAGTGGTTAATTTACAAAAATTAGTCTTTTCTTGGCCTGCATATGGACATTCACTGATGACCATTAAATAGTTAATTGATATAAATATCATTGTGAGGTCTTTGATGGCCTGTTGACATAGGGTAGGATAATGTGTAAGCAATAACTGCTAGTAAAATTAATTCTCTATCTAATATGTCATTGTTATAGGTGAGATCAGTGGTCAATTTAAATATAGTCTCTCCTAATCTATCATCTTTTTCAGATTTATGTTTAATATGTACCCTTTTGTATTGTCAGATTGAGAGGATACGACCAGTATCTGCCGCATCTCCAGTGCCTAAACAAGTCTCCAATGAGGAACTTCAGCAGGTACTATACATTCAGCGTTGAAATCTCAATATAAAATCTATGCAGCAAGCATTGCTATACTTTTGCGATCTATTTACATAGAAGCCATTGTTATGAGCTTAGCTATTTAACACTTAAGGCGAACAAGAATGGCTTCTGTAGTAGTCTTGAAAAATATCCATTATCAGACCAAGAGGACTATTTTTGAATATTTACCACTGGAAAGATCGGCTCGATAACCTAGCCAGTCATTCCAACGGTAAATTTTCAAAAATAATGTGATTATTAAAATTTTCTTCAACAAATTTAAGGGAAGAAAAAGGTTAAACCGATTTAGGGGGGGGGGGGGGGGGGGTGGGGGGTTGGGGGTGGAGGACTATAGGTTTACACTCTGTCTGTCTGTCCATCTGTCGCAGTTGTTTTTCCGCACTTTTTTCGCAGTCCTTCATGGTATTCAACTGAGAATTGGGACATTGCTTTGTTATAAGAAGTTACAGACCATGTTCGAGTTTCAGGCATATGCGTCAATTTTTTTATGGAGTTATGCCCCTTTCGACTAGAAATCCGAAAAATATCAGCCTTCCACACTTTTTTCACACTCCTTCAAGATATTTAAGCAAAAATCAGTACATCGCGTTAGTATAAGGAGTTACAGAGCAAGTTTGAGTTTCAGACATTTTCGTTAATTCTTCATGGAGTTATGCCCCCTTTCAATTTATGAAATACAAAATATATTAGTTTTCCGCACTTTTTTTCGCAGTCTTTCAAGATATTATACTGAGAATTGGTACATAGCTTTGTTATGAGAAGTTAGAGGCCAAGTTCCGAGTTTCAGGTATATGCATCAAATTTTTATGGAGTTATGCCCCTTTTCAACTTGAAATAGGAAAAATATAAGCTTTCCGCACTTTTTTTCGCACTCCTTCAGGATCTTTAAAGGAGAGTCGGTACATCGCCTTAGTATAAGGAGTTACAGAGCAAGTTCGAGTTTCAGACATTTTCATAAATTTTCCATGGTGTTAATGTCCCTTTCAACTGTTTCAACTTATGAAATACAAAAAATATTAGTTTTCCACATGATTTTTTGTAGTCTTTCAAGATAGTCAACTTAGTGGAGTGGGATAGGGGAATGATCGTGACCTGCTGGAACGAAGCACCAAATTTGGCACAGATGTACTTTAGGGAAATAGGAAACTTTTTGGCAGGGGGCTGCCAAATTTTAACAGTCAAGGTTACACAGAGGTCAAGGTCAAATGTCAAATTGTGGGTTTTTTCACATTTTCCCAATGAAATGACCGTGACACACTGTAATAAAGCACCAAATTTGGCACAGATGTACTAGAGGACAATACAAACATTTTTAGAGTGGGCTGCCAAAGTCTAAATATCAAGGTCACACAGAACTCAAGGTCAAAGGTCAAATTATGCATTTTTTCCATATTTTCTCAATGGAATGACCGTGACACACTATAACAAAGCACCAAATTTGGCACAGATGTATTAGAGGACAATACAAACATTTTTAGAGTGGGCTGCCAAAGTCTAAATGTCAAGATCATGCAGAGGTCAAGGTCAAATGTGAAATTATGTGGGATTTTCTATATTTCTTCCAAGGGAATGTGTGTAACATGCTGCAAAAAGCACAGGTTTTGACACAGATGTACCGTAGTACAATGCATAACCTTTCAGATGGGTCTGCTAAGTTTTAATGGTCAGGGTCACGTCTAGGGGCAAGGTCAAAGATCAAATTGTGTGTTGTTTTCATATTTTATATAGAATTACTATGACATGCTGTATCAAAGCCAGTTTTTCATACTGATGTACCTTAGTCAGTGCTGTTCCTGGGTTCATTGTTCAAAAGGATAATTTGAGATCTTGGCCCCTCCCATTATAAATAAATGTGGGAAATGTTAATTTAAATGGTATATTTGTATTCTGAGGTTGGAAAATGTGCACAACATGGTTTAGCATAATGCAAATCTCTCTAGAGGGGTTGCTAAACTAAGGTCAATGTCAAAATGTAAAATTGCTGTCTAAACCAACAGTTTTATGTTCAATTGTGTAATTCCAATCATGGCAATTACACTGAGACTACATGCATGGTTTCAAAGTCAGTCGATCAAAGTCAAATTGTCTCACAAGTGCCATGACAAAGGCACAATGCTGTGCATGCAAGACCTGCATTCCTGCACTTGCAATTCTTTGAACAACTAGGCGTCGCCTTGCATCCACACTTGATTAATTCTCTGCAGCTGACAGCGGCAGTTGGTAGAGTTGTCCACAATGGGCACCACCCATTTCACATCAAGAGTATACTTACCTCCCTAATACTTTTGATATTGCTAAATATTGGCTTTCACTCAATAAAACACTCAGATTAAAAACAGTTAGGTGCCCCTACTGGGCAGGTAGTCAGAGGTAGTCCGGCGGATGCCAGCCCCACCACCGCGCATGCGCCGACTACTACTGCCTCTTTGCTAATTTATTGGCAAAGGGTTCACATGCGCTTGCAGTTATCTACAAGTTTTCTACGCGTTTGAGCCTATTTTCACGTCTGTTGAGTTCAATTCTATTGAGGAAAGATGTCAGAGAGAACGAATTCACCAGAGGAGGGGACTGGAGCTCTTTATCAGGTGATTTCAATGATATTCTAGCAAGTTTTTTCCCCGGTGTAATGTGTTTCCGGGACTCGCGCTTACCGTGATGAGCGCCGGTTTGAGTTGGTTTTTTCAACTCGGTGCTTTATAAGACTAAATTCTCTTTGTCTTTATGTCCACAGGTATCAGTTTGGATTATTGGTGGACTTCTCAGCACAGGAGGGTTTGTTTCTCTCCACCACGGTTCCATTTCCTACTAATACTGTTAGGTTATCTAACCAAAAAGTCTATGTTCAGTGAGTTGGAGGCTTACTATAAAGGTCTTCTCACTTTGCCCTCTTGATCCAATTCCTTCCCCCAAGGTGGAGAGAGTGAAGAGGCGTAGTCTTGGTGGAGTGCTCCAGTGCATCACGGTGGATGGTTTGTCTATACATGGTGTCAGGTATCTAATTAATGATATGAGGTAATATAAATTATTTGAAAAAATAATGACTGTTTTTTTACCATTGTTATCATTCTGTATCTGATGATGTGTAGTCTGAATATCCTTTTGCGGATGTTCTGGTTATGAATACAATTCGTCCTTGCACTTGGATGATTGTTGCGGACCGATTAATTTCTGTTAAGGGATTGATGACGTCATAATCGGCCTTGCTCTTTATTAACATTTAAAGTTTTGTCCAATGCTGGTTTCTTCTTGATTAGTGATCTTTATGATCCTGTCCCTCTCTTTTAGTTTGGTTTTGAGTTTTCTAACCGTAACTATCTTGCTCATTGTCCTCGTCCTTTGTCCTGTTTCAGAGACCTGGTTGCCCGTCCTGTGGTCGGTTTTTAAAGGACCATTTTGCACCGCATTTGTGTTTTAGCTGCAGTCCCTGTGGACCGTTGCTAAAATGCGATGTCTGTAAGCAGTGGGGGGGTGAGCTAATGGCTGATTTTTTGTCGTTACAGGCAAGGGAGAAGGTGATGGAAGAGGAGAGGAAGGCAAAGAAGGAGGGTGGTAAGAAAGGTAAGAGGAAGGCCTCATCCGCGGTGGATATGGAGGCCTTCCGGTCCGAAATGTTGGGAGAGATGCAGAGGACAATAAAGGATTTGGTCCCAGAGTTGCTTCGCAGCATGCTTCCTGGGCCAGGTCCTTTGTTGTCCTCAGCATCTGCTTCGGAGCAGGTGATCCCCGCCTCTGAATCCGAGTTCCATAGGTCCGTTCCGTTGTTCGAGGGGGATTCAGAGGTGGCCCTGTTGATGGGGGCGGTCCACGACCCTGGCAGCAGGCTTGGTGCCGCGCCGAGGGGCCGTGGACAACGGTTGTTGCTGGGACCCGCGGTCTGCTCATCAGACCCTGGGTATCCGCGCGCCGCGGGTGTCAAAGCCTCCTATGGCACCTTCCCTGGCCAGTCCGGGTTAGCTCTCTTTGCTGACCCGGAGCCTAACCTTTCTGGCCAGGAGGAAGAGGATTACCTGCTAGGGTCGCCGTCTGGGGACGTGGCCATGGAGTACAACGTCTGTGCACCCCTCGCGGGGAATACAGGCGATGCGTTCCATGGTTCTACTCACGCAGGAGTAGAATCCACGGTCCAGAAGGTGACCCTGGGCGGTGCTGATGGCCACGGTTACCGCGTACCTCGGCTTGCCGAGAGTATCGCTGGTGCTGGCCAGGGCCGTGGTGGGGCGGTGTCTACCCCGCGCTCTACCACGGCGCCTGCTCCTGGTCAAGCCAGGGAGTTTAGCATGCCTGTTCTTTCGGGCCCGCATGCTTTCCCTGGCTTGCCAGGGGTATCAGCATATCCGCCGTCTAGTACAACTGCGTGCGCTCAGGAGGAAGACGAAGGCCCTCGTCTAGTAGAGCGCTCGCAGTTAGCCACGGAGGAGGATTGGTCGGACGCTTGCCAGTGGCTGGTAAGTGTTCGGCCAGATCTGCCCGTGGAGCAGTCGGCGAGCCAGCGTGACCATAGGCCGTGGTTAGCTGGTAAGCCAACTGCCACCGCTATGCCATCTCTGCCGCTGGTTGAGCATGTCGTTGACATGTTCGAGGCGGCAGAGACGTCCATTAAGGCGAATGGGCGTCTCGCGACGGCCCCTCGCAAGGTGGCTCGGCGTTGCCGCAGCGTGCCCCTGGATTACCAGCGGTACGGTGTGGTGCCTAAGCCCAGCGTAGATGATCGCGCGGCTTTGGGCGAAGATGCGCGGCCAGGCTCCCGTTCTGACACGGGTGTCCTGTGCTCGAACGCGTTGCGTTCGGCTAATACCGCGCTGCGTGATGCGGAGGAGAGTGGGAGAGCGTCGATTGCTGCTCTGTCCCACGTCTCCCAGCTGTTACAGGGGGTGGTAACAGCATCCGCTTCACGCCAGCCAAGCCCGGTCACAGTCCAGAGAGCCATCCAGGATGGTATCAACCTGGCTCTGGACTGTTTGAAGGGGGCGGTGACCAGGAGTGTCCGGGCGAGGCGCACGTTTGCCCTTGACAATCTGTGCCCGTCCCAGGACCTGTATAATAGGCTGCTGCGAACTCCTATGACAGGTCCTGGTCTCTTTGGAGGTGAGGGATGTAGGCACCTCCAGGAGACGGTGACTCTGGTCAACAACCAGAGGGCGCTGCGTGAGCAGTTTGAGGTGCTCCGGCGGGAGCGCGTTCGCGCAGCACCCCCTGCGTATCGTCCCCTGCAGGCTCGAGGTGGCGCTGGCCAGGTCAGAGGCCAGCCACCAGCGCAGCGTCGGTCTAGGCCGCGTGCGATTCGGCCAGCAGCGAGGGGGGCGCAGGCTCCCCAGACGCAGCCAGCCAGGCAGCCACCCGCGCACCGTGGTGCGCGCGGTGCTGGGCGCGGGGATCTGGTCGCGGTAATCGGGCCTGATGGGCCGGTTACCGCGGTGGGAACCACTCCGGTCTTTCAGGCCGAGAAGACAGTGCCACTCTCGCACTCCTTATGTCCACCTCTCTCCCTAGGTGGACCGGTGGGCGGCCGGTTGGCCGGCCACTTGCCAGAGTGGAAGCGGTTGACTCAGGACCGTTTAGCCTTGCGATGGCTTTCAGTCGGGTATCGTCCCGATTGGATGACAGGCCCGCCATCGCGACTGTCTCTCGTGCCGATCTGGACTCCGATTCCGAGGGATCCAGATCAAAGGTTGTGTATAGAGGACGAAATAAATTCCCTCATACAAAAGGAAGCCATTCAGCCGGCGCAGAGGTGCCCGGGCTTCTATTCAACCGTGTTCTTAGTAACGAAAAACACCGGAGGGTGGAGGCCGATTCTCAACCTCAAGCCATTGAACAAGTTCATAGAGACGCCCAGTTTCAAGATGGAGACTGTGCGCTCGGTGTTGGCGGGGTTAGAGCGAGGAATGTGGACAGCGTCAATAGATTTGAAGGATGCTTATTTCCACATTCCCATAGAGAGGAGTTTCCGTCGCTTCCTGAGATTTGCATTCCAGGGCAGACAGTGGGAATTCAGGGTATTACCCTTCGGAATTTCCACGGCTCCTCGGGTCTTCACCCGTGTGGTTCTCGCGATCACTGCATACCTCCACAGGAGAAGCATAGCAGTCCACACGTACATAGACGACTGGCTGTTGAAAGCACACACCCAGGAAACGTTATCGGCCAATCTGGAGATTGTTTTGAAAACTCTCATGGACTTGGGCTGGATAGTCAATTTCCAAAAATCAGAGCTAACTCCATCCCAGAAGTTTGTTTACCTGGGCATGTTCTTCGATCTGGAGAGGGGATATGTTTATCCCACTCAGGAGAGGGTTCAAAGACTCATCTCAGTAATACAGTCGGTGTGCGACAGTCGTCATGTCCTGGCACGGGTTTACTTGAGAATGCTGGGGTTGATGGTTTCATTGGAACCAGTTATTCCGCAGGCCGCCTTGCGCAGGCGCCCGATCCAGTTGTTTCTCATGACACAGTGGACCCAGAGTTCAGGTTCGATGGACTCGAACGTGTCAGTGTTGGCGCCTCTGATTCACCACCTGCAATGGTGGTTGAATACAGAGAATCTCTTGCCGGGGGTTTTGCTAACCCCTCCCCACCCTCAGGTGACTGTGTATACAGATGCATCGATGGAGGGGTGGGGAGCTTGTCTGGAAGAGTCCACAATATCAGGGCTTTGGGATCTGGATCAGTCCAATGAACATATCAATCTACTAGAGCTAAGAGCAGTAGTCCTGGGCCTGGAACATTTCTTACAGAAAGTTCAGGGCAAGATTGTTCTAATTCATTCAGACAACTCAACAGTAGTGACTTACATAAACCGCCAGGGCGGAACAAAGTCGCCCAGTCTCTGTATGATGACATGGAAACTGCTTTGTTGGTGCCTAGATCATGGGATCACCTTGAAGGCAGTTCATATTCCGGGAAGGCTAAATCTGCTAGCAGACTCATTGAGCCGAAGGATGAGTGTTTTACCCACGGAATGGCAACTAAATCAATGTGTGGCGGATCGTCTGTTCGACCATTGGGGGAAACCCAACATCGATTTGTTCGCAACAAAGAAGAATGCGAAGATGACGACGTACGTCTCTCCGATTCCAGACCCAAGCGCTTTCGCAACAGATGCGTTAGCTATCAGCTTGGGGGAATGTATGCATACGCATTCCCTCCAGCAATCCTGATTCCAAAGGTGCTTCAGAAAATCAGGCAGCAGGAGTGCCAAGTGCTTCTGATCGCCCCGGATTGGCCAAGCCGATCGTGGTATACGGATCTGCTGGACCTTCTGGTCTGCAGTCCGGTTCCTCTGCCTCTGATGGACGACCTTATCTTCCATGGCAAGGCCCTTCACGACAATCCGTCAATGTTCAGATTGACTGCGTGGATGTTGTCAAGGAATCTAGAATTAAGGAGGGCTTTTCTGAGCAAGCGGCCATGTTTATGGCCAAAGCCAGGTGGGGGGGGGGGTCAACCTCCAGAGCATATAATTATAAAATCAACAGATTTGCAGAGTGGTGCTCAAAAAGATGTATTGATCCAATGGACTCATCTATTCAGGTAGTGGCTGATTTCCTCTGTCACCTATATGATGCCTATAGCCTCAAGCCTAACTCTATTGCTGGTTACAAATCAGCATTAATGACTGTTATCCCTTGCTTGGCTAATAGGGGGAGTGATGAAGTAAGTACATTAAATGTATTAATTAAAGGCATGGGCAATCTAAGACCAAGGAATCCTCCACTGATTCCGTCTTGGAGTTTATCTCTGGTGCTTCAGGTACTAGGAGATAAGCCTTTTGAACCACTTAGTTCCATTTCTATGAAAATGTTAACGCTTAAAACTGTATATTTAATTGCTGCGGCCTCGGCAAGGCGTAGGAGTGAGATTCACGCCTTATCAGCCGAGGATGACCGTTTTGTGGTTACAGGGGAAGGCCTTAAGCTTCTACCTAGGATTAATTTCTTGGCTAAGAATCAGTCATTGAAATATCCAGGTCAACCTATTTTTTTGCCATCTTTAACTAGATATGATCCTAATTCTAAAGCATGGTGCCCCGTCCGGGCGCTGCTCCGGTACAAACAGCGTACTTCGGAGTGGCGTACCGACCTATCAGCGTTATGGTTGTCATATATTGAACCCCATGGCAGGGCGTCTAAGGACACCATTTCTAGGTGGATTGTGGAGTGTATTCAGTTTTGTCACAAATCCGCCACCGGGAGACAGGTTGATGTGGCCAAGGCTCACAGTGTCCGCGGTGTCGTGGCATCCACTGCCCTGTTTAGTGGGGTCCCTGTGGATGACATTATGTCCGTGGCTCAGTGGCACTGTGAGTCAAGTTTTACAGACCATTACCTCCGTGACACCTCTAACCCTCTCGCCTTGTCGATTTTGAAACATTAATCGCTTTTACATTTTGTGAGGAGTGCTTCCGCATTGCTTATATACTTCGCAATTTAGCGATGGTAACAACCACTTGTCGGGACTGCATCAGGCTTCTCTACTGGGATCATGATGATAGCTTCCAAGTTCAACAAGGTCTGTCTTGTTCATGTGGTGTTCATTGTTACTTGTATTGTCACGTTACCCATTATTATTAATATGGTGATGGTTTATGTGGGAGGTGGTTCATCATAGAGAGTATACGAAAATGGAGCCTTTTCGTCTCTGTCCTATAGTACTTGGCACTAGTACGTAGAGAGCGTATAGGACATTGAGGTCATCTAGTCTTCCTCCCAGGAGGGAGGGGGGTGGGGGGCGAGCGCATATGACATTCGGTCATCTCTCATGCATCGGTTGTGTTATCCGATGGTTTGTCAAATCCTGACTGTGTTCTCACACATTTCAGACGTCATAAGTGCCTTAAACGCGTGAAAGCGTATAGGGAAGAGCTGGTCTTTTGACCTCGCCTCCCTCCCACCAGATTCACTTTCGAATTCTGGCAATATCAAAAGTATTAGGGAGGTAAGTATACTCTTGATGTGAAATAAACGAAATCAAGGATTTCTTTTTTCACGAGAGAGTTGATACTTACCTCCCTAGATACGGACCCGGCCTCTCCACCCCACAGAGGCTCGGTCTTCAGGCTCTTGGTAGTTGCATGTGTTAGCCAATAAATTAGTCAGAGGCAGTAGTAGTCGGCACATGCGCGGTGGTGGGGCTGGCATCCGCCGGACTACCTCTGACTACCTGCCCAGTAGGGGCACCTAACTGTTTTTAATCTGAGTGTTTTATTGAGTGAAAGCCAATATTTAGCAATATCAAAAGTATTAGGGAGGTAAGTATCAACTCTCTCGTGAAAAAAGAAATCCTTGATTTCGTTTAGTGTCTCCTTTGGTCCACCCAAAGCCTTCAGGAGTAGGTGCAGATATGTTTGTATTCAAACTTCCTCTCCAAATACTGGCTTGGTATATACATCGATTAACCTGTTGGAGCAGTGCATTTTGAGTGGGAGGAAGCTTCTCCATCATCTTCACTCTCCTTGTGAATAGCTCCTGTCGAAGCTCAATTCACATCAACATGCAGAGTGGTGTTGCCATACATGATACAGGTAAATCTTTCTATTATTCTGAATACTCGAGATGTAATGTCTAGTGGAACAAATGCAGATAGTGGTGTGATGATGAATGTTTCTGTTGCAGTGGGATATGCTTTCCATGTCTTCCAAACAGATTTCTTGGCTTTACCGCTAAACTGTGATGGTGTATCAAAACCAGAGAAGGCATGGAAAAATGGTAGAGCACGAGCTTTGTCCTCACCAAGTTCCTGGCAGATTGAATTAACATCATAATATCGGTACTGTTTTCCGGTACCAAAGCCAACCCATAGCTGCATATCTGGATGACACTGTATAAGATCATGAAAAACTCCCACCAGAATCACAATCACATCAGTATCCATGGTTCTAATGAGGATAGAAGGTGCACCCTCATTAAGAGCATCATTCAAATGGAGGGAATATTTTACTATCTGCCTCTTCGTGATCACTCTCTCCCATTGTGATATTGGAGTGATTTGACTGCACTGTCGGGCCAGAGGTAATGAATACCAGTTTGTTATGTGAATATTCATGGTTCACTACATCTTCTGTCAGCAGAGCAAATAGCTCTTCCTTGTTTCTAGGATCCTGAAGGAAACCAGCAAAGCAAGGTGGTAACTTACCATTGTGGGACACCTTTCTCCGAACCCCTTTACCTCGTTTTTCTCTAGTTGTTGTTTTCAGGCTGTCACAGTTATAAGTGTCCCAAACTATGTCAATTCTGGAACAGTTTGTAAGTTTTCTCTCTGTCCATGGGATGAAAACTTTGTCACTATATTCACCGAAAGTAGATGCACTTTCCTGTGGCAAGGCATGTACTATGATGGTAGCACCATCAAATACTTTGGCATCAAAGTGAGATGGTGTTTCTGCTTGGACAGCTGGATCAATGCAATGCAGTAGCTCTGCTTTTTGGTGGACAGAGTCTTCCATGTAGAGACAATGCTGGTGACCATGGGTGATTTTCATGTGTGAAGAATTCATCCAGCTTTGTGCTGTGGACTTGTGCAGCGATGAATAGATGACTGAATAGATTGCAGTCCTTTTTTATTTCTTGGAATTGTTGTTTTGCCTTTGAGTTCCCGCTAGTGTCGTGAGGACGCTTAAAGAGCGGAAGATGATTCTTTTTTTATGGCCCTATGGATTGATTCTTTCCTTTTCACATCAAGAGTATACTTACCTCCCTAATACTTTTGATATTGCTAAATATTGGCTTTCACTCAATAAAACACTCAGATTAAAAATAGTTATGTGCCCCTACTGGGCAGGTAGTCAGAGATAGTCCGGCGGATGCCAGCCCCACCACCGCGCATGCGCCGACTACCACTACCTCTTTGCTAATTTATTGGCAGGGAGAACACATGTGCTTGCAGTTATCTTCAAGTTTCACGCGTTTTAAGCCTATTTCACGTCTGTTGTGTTCGAGTATAGCGAAGGGAAATGTCTGAGAGAACAAATTCACCAGAGGAGGGGACTGGATCTCTTTATCAGGTGAATTCAATGACATTCTAGCGAGTTTTTTCCCCGGTGTAATGTGTTTCCGGGACTCGCGCTTACCGTGATTAGCGCCTGTTTGAGTTGGATTTTTCTAACATGGTGCTTTATAAGACTAATTTCTCTTTGTGTTTATGTCCACAGGTATGGATTTGCATTATTAGTGGACATCACAGCACAGGAGGGTTTGTTTTTCTCCACCACGGTTCCATTTCCTACTAATACTGTTAGGTTATCTAACCAAAAAGTCTATGTTCAGTGAGTTGGAGGCTTTCTATAAAGGTCTTCTCACTTTGCCCTCTGGATCCAATTCCTTCCCCCAAGGTGGAGAAAGGTGAAGAGGCGTAGTCTTGGTGGAGTGCTCCAGTGTATCACGGTGGATGGTTTGTCTATACATGGTGTCAGGTATCTAATTAATGATATGAGGTAATATAAATTATTTGAAAAAATAATGACTGTTTTTTTACCATTGTTATCATTCTGTATCTGATGATGTGTAGTCTGAATATCCTTTTGCGGATGTTCTGGTTATGAATACAATTCGTCCTTACACTTGGATGCTGTTGTGGACCGATTAATTTCTATTAAGGGATTGATGACGTCATAATCGGCCTTGCGCTTTATTAACATTTAAAGTTTTGTCCAACGCTGGTTTCTTCTTGATTAGTGATCTTTATGATCCTGTCCCTCTCTTTTAGTTTGGTTTTGAGTTTTCTAACCGTAACTAACTTGCTCATTGTCCTCGTCCTTTGTCCTGTTTCAGAGACCTGGTTGCCCGTCCTGTGGTCGATTTTTAAAGGACCGATTTGCTCCACATTTGTGTTTTAGCTGCAGTCCCTGTGGACTGTTGCTAAAATGCGATGTCTGTAAGCAGTGGGGGGGGTGAGCTAATGGCTGACTTTTTATCATTACAGGCGAGGGAGAAGGTGATGGAAGAGGAGAGGAAGGTGAAGAAAGAGAGTGTTAAGAAGGGTAAGAGGAAGGCCTCATCCGCGGTGGATATGGAGGCCTTCCGGTCCGAAATGTTGGGAGAGATGCAGAGGACAATAAAGGATTTGGTCCCAGAGTTGCTTCGCAGCATGCTGCCTGGGCCAGGTCCTTTGTTGTCCTCAGCATCTGCTTCGGAGCAGGTGATCCCCGCCTCTGAATCCGAGTTCCTTAGGTCCGGTCCATTGTTCGATGTGGATTCAGAGGTGGCCCCGTTGATGGGGGCAGTCCACGACCCTGGCAGCAGGCTTGGTGCCGCGCCGAGGGGCCGTGGACAACGGTTGTTGCTGGGACCCGCGGTCTGCTCATCAGACCCTGGGTATCCGCGCGCCGCGGGTGTCAAGTCCTCCTATGGCACCTTCCCTGGCCAGTCCGGGTTAGCTCTCTTTGCTGACCCGGAGTCTAATCTTTCTGGCCAGGAGGAAGAGGATTTCCTGCTATGGTCGCCGTCTGGGGACGTGGCCATGGAGTACGACGTCGGTGCACCCCTCGCGGGGAATACAGGCGACGTGTTCCATGGTTCTACTCACGCAGGAGTAGAATTCACGGTCCAGAAGGTGACCCTGGGCGGTGCTGATGGCCACGGTTACCGCATACCTCGGCTTGCCGAGAGTATCGCTGGTGCTGGCCAGGGCCGTGGTGGGGCGGTGTCTGCCCCGCGCTCTACCACGGCGCCTGCTCCTGGTCAAGCCAGGGAGTTTAGCATGCCTGTTCTTTCGGGCCCGCATGCTTTCCCTGGCTTGCCAGGGGTATCAGCATATCCGCCGTCGAGTACAACTGCGTGCGCTCAGGAGGAAGACGAAGGCCCTCGTCTAGTAGAGCGCTCGCAGTTAGCCACGGAGGAGGATTGGTCGGACGCTTGCCAGTGGCTGGTAAGCGTTCGGCCAGATCTGGCCGTGGAGCAGTCGGCAATCCAGCGTGACCATAGGCCGTGGTTAGCTGGTAAGCCGACTGCCACCACTATGCCATCTCTGCCGCTGGCTGAGCATGTCGTGGACATGTTCGAGGCGGCAGAAACGTCCATTAAGACGAGTGGCCGTCTCGCGAAGGCCCCTCGCGAGGTGGCTAGGCGTTGCCGCATCGTGCCCCTGGACTACCAGCGGTACGGTGTGGTGCTTAAGCCGAGCGTAGATGATCGCGCGGCTTTGGGCGAAGATGCGCGGCCAGGCTCCCGTTCTGACACGGGTGTCCTGTGCTCGAACGCGTTGCGTTCGGCGAATACCGCGCTACGTGATGCGGAGGAGAGTGGGAGAGCTTCGATTGCTGCTCTGTCCCACGTCTCCCAGCTGTTACAGGGGGTGGTAACAGCATCCGCGTCACGTCAGCCAAGCCCGGTCACAGTCCAGAGAGCCATCCAGGATGGTATCAACCTGGCTCTGGACTGTTTGACGCGGGCGGTGACCAGGAGTGTCCGGGCGAGGCGCACGTTTGCCCTTGACAATCTGTGCCCATCCCAGGACCTGTATAATAGGCTGCTGCGAACGCCTATGACAGGTCCTGGTCTCTTTGGAGGTGAGGGATGTAGGCACCTCCAGGAGACGGTGACTCTGGTCAACAACCAGAGGGCGCTGCGTGAGCAGTTGGAGGTGCTCCGCCGTGCGAGCGCTCGCGCCGCACCCCCTGCGTATCGTCCCCTGCAGGCTCGAGGTGGCGCTGGCCAGGTCAGAGGCCAGCCACCATCGCAGCGCCAGCCTAGGCTGCGTGCGATTCGGCCAGCAGCGAGGGGGGCGCAGGCTCCCCAGGCGCAGCCAGCCAGGCAGCCACCCGCGCACCGTGGTGCGCGCGGTGCTGGGCGGGGCGCACGGGGATCTGGTCGCGGTAATCGGGCCTGATGGGCCGGTTACCGTAGTGGGAACCACTCCGGTGTTTCAGGTCGAGAAGACAGTGCCACTCTCGCACTCCTTATGTCCACCTCTCTCCCTAGGTGGACCGGTGGGCGGCCGGTTGGCCGGCCACTTGCCAGAGTGGAAGCGGTTGACTCAGGACCGTTTAGTCTTGCGATGGCTTTCAGTCGGGTATCGTCCCGATTGGATGACAGGCCCGCCATCGAGACTGTCTCTCGTGCCGATCTGGACTCCGATTCCGAGGGATCCAGATCAAAGGTTGTGTATAGAGGAGGAAATAAATTCCCTCATACAAAAGGAAGCCATTCAGCCGGCGCAGAGGTGCCCGGGCTTCTATTCAACCCTGTTCGTAGTAACGAAAAACACCGGAGGGTGGAGGCCGATTCTCAACCTCAAGCCATTGAACAAGTTCATAGAGACGCCCAGTTTCAAGATGGAGACTGTGCGCTCGGTGTTGGCGGGGTTAGAGCGAGGGATGTGGACAGCGTCAATAGATTTGAAGGATGCTTATTTCCACATTCCCATAGAGAGGAGTTTCCGTCGCTTCCTGAGATTTGCATTCCAGGGCAGACAGTGGGAATTCAGGGTATTACCCTTCAGAATTTCCACGGCTCCTCGGGTCTTCACCCGTGTGGTTCTCGCGATCACTGCATTCCTCCGCAGGAGAAGCATAGCAGTCCACACGTACATAGACGACTGGCTGTTGAAAGCGCACACCCGGGAATCGTTATCGGCCAATCTGGAGATTGTTTTGAAAACTCTCACGGACTTGGGCTGGATAGTCAATTTCCAAAAATCAGAGCTAACTCCATCCCAGAAGTTTGTGTACCTGGGCATGTTCTTCGATCTCGAGACGGGATATGTTTATCCCACTCACGAGAGGGTTCAAAGACTCATCTCAGTAATACAGTCGGTGTGCGACAGTCGTCATGTCCTGGCACGGGTTTACTTGAGAATGCTGGGGTTGATGGTTTCTTTGGAACCAGTCATTCCGCAGGCCGCCTTGCGCAGGCGCCCGATCCAGTTGTTTCTCATGACACAGTGGACCCAGAGTTCAGGTTCGCTGGACTCGAACGTGTCAGTGTTGGCGCCTCTGATTCACCACCTGCAATGGTGGTTGAATACAGAGAATCTCTTGCCGGGGGTTTTGCTAACCCCTCCCCACCCTCAGGTGACTGTGTATACAGATGCATCGATGGAGGGGTGGGGAGCTTGTCTGGAAGAGTCCACAATATCAGGGCTTTGGGATCTGGATCAGTCAAGGGAACATATCAATCTACTAGAGCTAAGAGCAGTAGTCCTGGGCCTGGAACATTTCTTACAGAAAGTTCAGGGCAAGATTGTTCTAATTCGTTCAGACAACTCAACAGTAGTGACTTACATAAACCGCCAGGGCGGAACGAAGTCGCCCAGTCTCTGTATGATGACATGGAAACTGCTTTGTTGGTGCCTAGATCATGCGATCACCTTGAAGGCAGTTCATATTCCGGGAAGGCTAAATCTGCTAGCAGACTCATTGAGCCGAAGGATGAGTGTTTTACCCACGGAATGGCAACTAAATCAATGTGTGGCGGATCGTCTGTTCGACCATTGGGGGAAACCCAACATCGATTTGTTCGCAACGAAGAAGAATGCGAAGATGACGACGTACGTCTCTCCGATTCCAGACCCAAGCGCTTTCGCAACAGATGCGTTAGCTATCAGCTGGGCGGGAATGTATGCATACGCATTCCCTCCAGCAATCCTGATTCCAAAGGTGCTTCAGAAAATCAGGCAGCAGGAGTGCCAAGTGCTTCTGATCGCCCCGGATTGGCCAAGCCGATCGTGGTATACGGATCTGCTGGACCTTCTGGTCTGCAATCCGGTTCCTCTGCCTCTGATGGACGACCTTATCTTCCAGGGCAAGGTCCTTCACGACAATCCGTCAATGTTCCGATTGACTGCGTGGATGTTGTCAAGGAATCTAGAATTAAGGAGGGCTTTTCTGAGCATGCGGCCATATTTATGGCCAAAGCCAGGAGGGGGTCAACCTCCAGAGCATATAATTATAAAATCAACAGATTTGCAGAGTGGTGCTCAAAAAGATGTATTGATCCAATGGACTCATCTATTCAGGTAGTGGCTGATTTCCTCTGTCACCTATATGATGCCTATAGCCTCAAGCCTAACTCTATTGCTGGTTACAAATCAGCATTAATGACTGTTATTCCTTGCTTGGCTAATAGGGGGAGTGATGAAGTAAGTACATTAAATGTATTAATTAAAGGCATGGGCAATCTAAGACCAAGGAATCCACCACTGATTCCAGTCTGGAGTTTATCTCTGGTGCTTCAGGTACTAGGAGATAAGCCTTTTGAACCACTTAGTTCCATTTCTATGAAAATGTTAACACTTAAAACTGTATTTTTAATTGCTGCGGCCTCGGCAAGGCGTAGGAGTGAGATTCACGCCTTATCAGCCGAGGATGACCGTTTTGTGGTTACAGGGGAAGGCCTTAAGCTTCTACCTAGGATTAATTTCTTGGCTAAGAATCAGTCATTGAAATATCCAGGTCAACCTATTTTTTTGCCATCTTTAACTAGATATGATCCTAATTCTAAAGCATGGTGCCCCGTACGGGCGCTGCTTCGGTACAAACAACGTACTTCGGAGTGGCGTACCGACCAGTCAGCGTTATGGTTGTCATATATTGAACCCCATGGCAGGGCGTCTAAGGACACCATTTCCAGGTGGATTGTGGAATGTATTCAGTTTTGTCACAAATCCGCCACCGGGAGACAGGTTGATGTGGCCAAGGCTCACAGTGTCCGCGGTGTCGTGGCATCCACTGCCCTGTTTAGTGGGGTCCCTGTGGATGACATTATGTCCGTGGCTCAGTGGCACTGTGAGTCGAGTTTTACAGACCATTACCTCCGTGACACCTATAACCCTCTCGCCTTGTCGATTTTGAAACATTAATCGTTTTTTTAATTTTGTGAGGAGTGCTTCCGCATTGCTTACATACTTCGCACTTTAGCGATGGTAACAACCACTTGTCGGGACTGCATCAGGCTTCTCTACTGGGATCATGATGACAGCTTCCAAGTTCAATAAGGTCAGTCTTGTTCATGTGTTATTCATTGTTACTTGTATTGTCACGTTACCCATTATTATTAATATGGTGATGGTTTATGTGGGAGGTGGTTCATCATAGAGAGTATACGAAAATGGACCCTTTTCGTCTCTGTCCTATAGTACTTGGCACTAGTACGTAGAGAGCGTATAGGACATTGAGGTCATCTAGTCTTCCTCCCAGGAAGGGGGGGGGGGGAGCGCATATGACATTCGGTCATCTCTCATGCATCGGTTGTGTTATCCGATGGTTTGTCAAATCCTGACTGTGTTCTCACACATTTTCAGATGTCATAGTGCCTTAAACGCGTGAAAGCGTATAGGGAAGAGCTGGTCTTTTGACCTCGCCTCCCTCCCGCCAGATTCACTCGAATTCTGGCAATATCAAAAGTATTACGGAGGTAAGTATACTCTTGATGTGAAATAAACGAAATCTAGGATTTCTTTTTTCACGAGAGAGTTGATACTTACCTCCCTAGATACGGACCCGGCCTCTCCACCCCACAGAGGCTCGGTCTTCAGGCTCTTGGTAGTTGCATGTGTTAGCCAATAAATTAGTCAGAGGAAGTGGTAGTCGGCGCATGCGCGGTGGTGGGGCTGGCATCCGCCGGACTATCTCTGACTACCTGCCCAGTAGGGGCACCTAACTGTTTTTAATCTGAGTGTTTTATTGAGTGAAAGCCAATATTTAGCAATATCAAAAGTATTAGGGAGGTAAGTATCAACTCTCTCGTGAAAAAAGAAATCCTAGATTTCGTTTATTCAACAAGCACATCCTTGACATAGTTTGAATATTGCTCATTACCCAATGTCTCCATCGTGTGCAAACTCATTTCGTATTTCTTGTGGGAGAGACTTCATATCTCTGATGTGAACTGGTAGCCATCTGGCATAATTTTTGTGGTCAAGCACAAAAAAACATGGTGCTAGTGCTTCAAGCACTTGTATATATAGGGCAAAGTTTCTTTCTCTGTGCGATCGAACAAAAACTAGCACCAACAGTTCAAGATGCAACATTTTATCCCAGAACTCAAGGTTGGACTGTTACGTATCATTTCAACTTTCCAGTCCTCAAAAGGCACATCGCCTGGATTGCACATTGCGTTGAAAGCATCATGTTGTAATTTTGCAAGAGCCATGACAGTTACTTGATGCGCATGCCGTGTCCTAGTGAGGTGGGCCACCTTGAGGAAGGAGTCTGCAGTTCTGGCAGTGGCAACACCAGCTTCACTCAGTGCTCCACACCAATCTGATCCCTCCAAGAGGTCTGCTACTACCCTCCACAATGCCATCTCTGTGTGTAGACCATCCATTACGACTATATATCTAGATTCACCTATGGTTTGTGGTCAATTCCACTGTGCATACTTTGCCAGAGCGTAAATTGGTTGATCACCAACCAGTACTGGTATTTGCCCAGTGTTTTGTTTTTGGATGACAAGTTTAACCATTTCCATCCCATGTTTAACCCTGGCCATCGTAGTTGCTTTCTCATAGACCAGAGGCAACAGAATACTTACCCAGGCGGATCTGGGTTATCTGGCTGACGATCAGCATGATGAGCAGCCCGTGCAATGAAGTCATCTTTCTCAAGTTTGTCTTTATCTAGCAGTGGCATTCTCTGTCCTAACCAGTGGTCCTCCTGTTTAACTGCTGTATTTAACATGTCAGCGGTGTCATCTACAACATGTGCCTCTGGAACAGTTAAAAGATTGGTGTTGCATGCTACAGCTGGAACTATGCGGTAGCTGTCTGGGAGGGAAGGGTTTTTGGTGCACACTGGAGGTGGAACTGTGATGGGTGGTCTGGATATTCCAGGATTAGACTGTGTAGGGAGCTGGAACAAGCTAATACTAGTTCCATGAAAAGACTTCAGCTGTTTGTGATGTGGGATTGTGGTCTAAATTATCACGGGCTCCTGTTATATACACACCCTCGCGGATTTGTGCAGGACATACTAAGTCTTCCTCATTAAACCGTTGACAAACTGCATTTGTGAGCCAGTCTTCCAGTTCTAATACACGCTCATAACTCACACTGACTCCAAGTTCATTGAAGTTGATTCACAATTGTTTTACTTCGGGTTTGTGTGTGTACGTTCAGACCTGTATATAATGGCAATGGGGACTCTTTATCCTTGCGATGACGTGGCCTTTCTGCTCCCTTAGCCTTTTGCTTAGAGTTGAACCAGATTAGTTGGCTTATAGTCAGGCATGCATGCGAGTTGCCAGCATTCTGCTCTGTGATATTTGACCCATACAGCAGTATCGAAACCACGACTTTGAGGGAATTCGGCACTGAACTGTCTTGACAATCTGTAGTAAAACTACCTGGAAATTTGGGAAATTCTGTCTCAAACATTTCCTTCCGTGTGATTTTAGCTACATGTGCCATTGACAGGGCATCTTTATCAAAATTACGCATTTCAAGTGTTTCTTTCAGCAGCACTTGATGACCTTCGTTAAAGACTAGAAGTGGGTTCTTGCCATCTGTTTGTTCCTGGCAGTCATTGGGATAGTGCAACATAAGCCTGTTCTTTAACCAGGTTTTGTTTATTGATTTTTGAAGCCCTAATGATGTAAGCCGATTTTCATACATTTTATGCAAGTCTGCTAATCTGAATATAAAAACACTGTCTTCCAAACTGGCTTCAATGAATGATACAAGTTCAGCAAATACCCTCGACGCGGTCATTTTCTGCTCAGTAAGCGTTAATGGGACTGATTGGACTCTTTGTATACTTCTGGAGCGACTTCTAAACATATTCATACAATGCTTGTGATATTTTGCATCAATGCCAACCAAATCACCACCTGCAAGTGTGGCTAACAGATCTGTGTCTTGCATTTCCGGTGCCTGTTCTCTAAGCGAAGTGTCCAGTAGAGCTGGGCGGTCTGACGGTAGTACCGTGAGGACCGCAGTATACCGTGAACCGATACCGTGACCGTTGACATTTCCAAATACCATGAATACCATCCATAATGTTTGAGCAATATTTGAGAAATATATTCATAAAGTCTGATTTGACAAAGGGTAAATAGGTGCTAATAGTGCCCGAAATACAGGCATCCCTAACTATTAGCCGAGTTGAG
This sequence comes from Chaetoderma sp. LZ-2023a, assembly GCA_034401795.1. Lineage (NCBI taxonomy): Eukaryota > Metazoa > Mollusca > Caudofoveata > Chaetodermatida > Chaetodermatidae > Chaetoderma > Chaetoderma sp. LZ-2023a. Next base: position 102,857,593 of record CM067360.1, on the reverse strand, counting down.
GTGAAAGGGTCATTGTAAAGACAAACATCAAAACGTCAATTACAAAATAATGACTGGCAGAATTGTATGTCAAACGTACGTCTTGAACGTCTCACGGTAAAATTGCTTTATTTAAAACATCTAAACTCATTCTCCAGCCGTCCGCCGGTAGTAATTACACTATAATATAATCCCTATTCCCGTTTCTATTTTTTGTAATTTATTACTCCAAGCATTTTGTCACCGAACAAACATGCTAGAATAACAAAATAACATACGAACTGCGTGCTATTCAAACGCAACAGCAATTTCGCAAAGACGTATCTGATTGGTTGTTCATGAACTAGACCGTGGGAAAATACATTACTATGCTGAATTTATCAATGAAAATTTACTAAAATACTATACTATGCCAAAATGATACTTTATTACGTCATCTCACAGCCATTCCCTGGTAAAAGATTAAAAAATTCCACATAATTTTATGTTTGACTTTGACCCCCAGCAATGCTTTGACCTTTAAAAATTGGCATCCTTCTCTAAGCGTGTTTCTTATTATCCTAAAGTACTTCTGTGCCATGATTTGTGCTTTGTTACATAATATCACAGTCATTCCCTGGAAAAATATGAAAACCCCATAATTTGACCTTTGACCGTGACCTTGACCTTTAAAATTTGGCAGCCCCCTCTAAAAACTAAACTACATCTGTGCCAAATTTGGTGCTTTGTTCCAGCAGGTCACAATATCACTTAAATTTGGACTTAAGCCACTCCACTAACTGAGAATTGGTGCGTTGCTTTGTTACGAGAAATTACAGAGCAAGTTCGAGTTTCAGGCGTTTGTGTCAATTTTGATCGAGTTGTGTCCCCTTTCGACTTATGAAATACGAAAACTCTGTTTTCCATGCTTTCTTTCGCACTCCTTCAAGGGATTTAAATGAGAATTGGTAGGTTGCTTTATTATAGGGCGCTATAGAGCAGGTTTTAGTTTCAGACAATTTCATCAATTTTCCTCCCTTTAGACTTATGAAATACAAAAAATATTAGTTTTCCACAATTTTTTTCTCGCAGCCCTTCGAGATATTAGAAATTACAGAGCAAGTTCGAGTTTCAGGCGTTTGCCCAATTTTTGATGGAGTTATGTCCCCTTTCGACTTGAAACACAAGCATATCAGCTTTCAAGACCTTTTTGTTCTCCTTGACCATATATAAGTAACTTGATTTATTGCTTTGTTATGAGAAGTTACAGATCAAGTTCGAGTTTCAGTTGCTTCTGTCAATTTTTAATGGAGTTTTTGACTGTCAATCTCTAAAGATTTATATCACCAAGTAGGGGACATGTATTGCAAAGCAATACTTACAGAATGTTTGTTGAATATGGCGTCATATACTAGGCCTGTGCTTTAAATTTCCAATGGTAACCCACAATAGGTTGCCTTATATGTTTTAAGGTGACATATGGTAACCTAAAGCTTAGAAAGCTCATTGATGTCCATGCTAAAATCAACAGATTAAGATAACCCGTTTCAGGTCCGCTAAAATAAATTAAGGCAACCTCATGGAGAACGTTTTCAACAGGATACCGTAACAGCACAGGCCTGTATACTTGATCGACAGATTGGATTCATCTATCGTGTCTATTGTTTCTATCACCTCAAATTTTACAGCGTGTATTTTCTTTTTCAGTTAATTGATGATATTCCCAGCCTGGACAGAAGCAAAATTATATCCCTTCTCAATGGGCTACCTGTCCGAGTCTTACATGACCAGTCTCGAGGTCAGTTTTAACATGAGTAGATGAAAGTGATTAATGATGTAAATAATGATGATGATGATGATGATGATAATATAGATGATTAAAGAGGTGCATATTCACAGCAAAATCACTGAAAATAAAGTTGTTTATATTGTATACTTTTAGAAGCTTAAACTGTGAGCCTATAATGTAATGACACAAAATAAATCTTAGCATATGAGGATTTCATTACATATAAATTAATAAAAAAATTTATGTTGCGCAATTGAAAGGCTAGTGCTTCTATTTCAATTTCGCAACTGAAAAAATTATATTAATTTCTACGTAATGAAATCATCATATGCTAAGATTTAAACCTATAAAAGTATACAATTTTAACAATTTTATTTTCAAGCATTCTGGTGTGAATATGCACCTTTAAATGATGATGATTATGATGGTGGTCGTGGTGTTGGTTGTGGTAGTGTTTGTTGTGTTTCTCATATACAATTCACTCGGCACATACCGTGAATTTTCCAAAATATCAATTACTAATAGATTCTTTAAAATACTACTCGTTAACCATCCTGTCAGCTGGACATACCCCAGAATATGCTGGTGGTGCTGGGGCTGATGCTGTTGGTGGGGTGGGGGTGGGGGGGGAGGTGCTGCTGCTACTGGTGGTGGTTGTCACATTGTTGATGGTCATAGTGTTCCTGGTCATGGTGTTCATGGTTTTAGTATTCATGGTTGTGATGTTCATGGTTGTAGTATTCATAGTTGTGGTGTTCGTGGTTGTAGTATTTGTGGTTGTGGTGTTTGTGGTTGTAGTATTCGTGTTTGTGGTGTTCGTGGTTGTAGCATTTGTGGTTGTGGTGTTTGTGATTGTAGTATTCGTGGTTGTGGTGTTTGGTTGTAGTATTCATGGTTGTGGTGTTTGGTTGTAGTATTCATGGTTGTGGTGTTCGTGGTTGTGGTGTTCGTGGTTGTGGTGTTGGTCGCGATGGTCATGATGATGGTAATGATCATCGTAGCTGTGGTGATCATGATGATAATAGCAATGGTGCTGATAATGATAGTGATGGTGATGATAATGATATGATTATAGTGATGGTGATGATAATGATATTATGATGGTAATGATAATGATATGATGAAAGTGATGGTGATGATAGCGATGATGATGATATTGATGGTGATGATAATGATATGATGATAATGATATAATGATAGTGATGGTGAACACTCTTAGACAATGTTAATGATTAATGTGTTGGAACTATTTTCATTTGCTGTATCTGTTTTCAGCCTCCAGTTCAGAAGGACACAGTCAAGTCTTTGATCGAATGTCTCAGCAATCAACGTGAGTTTTCAAAAGAAAACCAACTTCATCATTACCTCCTCCACCCAGTTAAAAAATCTGAATTACTCCATTCATTCAGTCATTTGTTTCAATAGGGTGCTTAAGTAATGAAATTGTGTACACACCTTAAATGTTCCAGTTTATCCATCAATTATCTGACATAATAATCAACTACATGATGTGTAGGATGATGTCATAATCAACTAGATTGATCGGTCGATGGGCGTCATTGCAAATCTCCACATTCACCGCTGTGAATGTTTAACACACACCCACAATCTACCCCTGGGGGCAGGGCCAAATGTAAATGTCATTTTGCACTCCACGATCATATGGGTAACTCACATGATAAATTTGGTTGAATTCCATCCAACAGTGTCAAAGGAGTTGCATTACAATCAGTTTCATGACCTTTTGACCCCCATCCCCCACCCCTGTTGGCGGGGACAAATTTAAATGTGCTCATCCACTCCACATTGATATGGGTAACTCACATACCAAATTTGGTTGAATCCCGTCCAATGGTTTCGGAGGAGATGCATTACAATCAATTTCTGCAGGATAAAATTTGACCCTTTGACCCCTCTCCCGCCCCCTGGGGGGCGGAGCCAAATTTAAATGGCCTGTTGCACTCCGCGATCATTGGAGTAACTCAGATATCAAATTTGGTTGAGTTCCGTTTCACCATTTCGAGGAGTCGCATTACAATCAATTTCATGACCGTTTGACCTCATCCCCACCCCTGGGGGCGGGGACAAATTTAAATGTGCTCATCCACTCCACATTGATATGGGTAACTCACATACCAAATTTGGTTGAATCCCGTCCAATGGTTTCAGAGGAGATGCATTACAATCAATTTCTGCAGGATAAAATTTGACCCTTTGACCCCTCTCCCGTCCCCTGGTGGCGGAGCCAAATTTAAATGGCCTCTTGCACTCCGCGATCATTGGAGTAACTCACATATCAAATTTGGTTGAGTTCCGTTTCGCCATTTCGAGGAGTTGCATTACAATCAATTTCATGACCTTTTAACCTCATCCCCACCCCTGGGGGCGGGGCCAAATGTAAATGTGCTCATATACTCCATATTGATATGTGTAATCCATATGGGTAACTGACATACTAAATTTGGTTGAATTCCATCCAACAGTGTCAAAGGAGTTGCATTACAATCAGTTTTTTTACCTTTTAACCCCCACCCCTCACCCACCCTTGGGGGTGGGGACAAATATAAATGTGCTCATGTACTCCACATTGATATGGGTAATCCATAGACCAAATTTAGTTCAATTTTGTCCAACGGTTTCGGAGGAGATGCGTTACAATCAATTTCCACAGGTAAATATTTTACCCTTTGACCCCTCCCCCACCCCCTGGAGGTGGAGCCAGATCTAAAAAGCCTCTTGCACTCCGCAATCATATGGGTAACTCAGCTATCAAATTTAGTTGAGCTCCCTTTAATGGTTTCAGAGGAGTTGCGTTACAACAGATTTGACCTTTTGACTCCTGCCATGCCCCCCCCCCCCCCCCTGGGGCCGGAGCCAAATCTAAATATCGTTGTGCAAAGCAGAATCATATGGGTAATCCACATACCAAATTTGATTTAATTTGACCTAATGGTTTGGGAGGAGATATTGTGACGGACGGACTGACAGACAGACGGATGGAGGCGATTACACTATCCCCGACGGGTTTTTTAAAACGTGGGGATAATGATGGCATGAGTGACGTAGCTAAGTTCATCATGAATGCTTAATTGATGACAGACTAGGCATTGTTGTAAGAATTGTATGTCTACTATTTGATATAGTTTTTACTATTTAATAAAGTGTGCATCCAGTCAAATTAGTTTCAAAAGATTCAACAGCTTACCTGAGTGTATAGTTTTCTGGAATTGATAGTCGGGCAGTTCAGGGTTCGATTAATCCCATCATGGTGAAATGTTTGAGGAGCTTAGCTAAAGATGGGTGTGGCATAGCTAAGACTGGAAAGCTAGCTCCATTGTCAAGCTGGCCAAAACTGTGTGCGGTCCATTTGCAGGTCAAGGAAGGACTATTTTTGAAAATTTACCACAAGTATATGTGGTTATTTCTACTTCGAATAAGACTTACCAGACGTACTATTATGATAATGTCTATTATCTAGTCTAGCTCAAAATAAACAATTAAAACTCGGCACTCTCCATTGTCCTGCCCATATTGTGTCCGGGAATTACCATAGCCTCCAGGTACCGAGTCAATTCCCAACAACAGTCAGATTCGTCTATTTTGCTCGACTTTACAGTCACGTTTTTCGGAGTCGTAATTTATCTTGAATTTTTGCGTTTTGAGGATTCTATGCACGATTTGATCACTGATTTATGGGAGCGAAAGGAAAATCATCACAGGGGAAGGTTGTATCAATCTAGAATTAATACATTCGTGCCGTAATGACTTTGAAATTTCCTTAAATTGGCACATTGTTTTAAAATGGTAGCCATTGTTAGAGTCGCTCCGTTACCCGTTAACCTTTTAATCTTATCCGGGTACTCGGTTAATTTCTCTTGCGACTCGGTTCCTTCCAAGACGGATGCGCCAGTAGCCAAGATGGCGGCACCCATGTTTAGCATTTTGTTTTGGCTTAGCGTGTCTATGCACTCAGTTTTAAGCCGATCATTAGCTCTTGCTTCTCTGTTGAGTGTGTTTGTAGCGATCAGTCTTATTTTCCTAGCTATTTTAACGTTAGTTAAGTACCAAGTCGTGTTTATAAAATTTCCACTAAAAATTTTCAAATATTTCCTGCCTAAAACTTGATTATTATTAATTCAAGAGAAAGTTAATGTTTTTAAGTAATTTTAAACTACAATCAAGTAAATTGTGCGTGTTGCTCGTCATCATATTATCATTTGCAGCATTTTAATTCTTATTCTATGTTCGCAGAAAGTGAAGGGGCAAGGCAAGACCCTGCCTGATACGCTTTGCTCGCGCTGTAACCGCTTCATGAAGCGGAAGTTGTCAGGACATCACTGTGTTGCCTGCGCGAAGTGCAAAATTGGAAGCCCTTGCGATGTATGCACGAAGTGGTCGTCGGAGATGGTGGCGGAATTGGATCACGATCGGCATGCGCGTTTGGAGAGAATCGTGAAGGACAAGGCGGCCAAAGTGTATCAGGCATCAGTCAAAGGTCTGGAAGAGCGCCTGAATGAGCGGATGGCCTTGGGTGTTTGGGCGGCCCAATTCAAGGCAATGTTTGAGTCCTTTCAGTCCATGTTTCCGTTGATGCAGGCTGGTGCAGGATTACCTATCGGTGGTCCAGCTAGTTCTAGGGAGGGACATGCACCTGTCCTTCCTCTTACTTTGGCTCAACAGCCGTCGGCGGAGGAAGAAGATATCCTCCTGATGGCAGACTGGCATGCCGGAGCTTTCACTGGTGACAGAATCTGGTGCCTCCCGTGGGTCACCCATTGGTTTTGTACGGGTTTGTCAACCCAGTGGAGATGTCGACATTCCGTCGGACATTTTTCACCCGGATTTCGCTCAGTCTGGACTGGTGTCGGAGCCGTGTTATACAGCTCCCGTCGGCATTGCGAAAGCGGTTATGACGGCGCCTCTCGGAGTCCCATCTCCTGCCGTAGTAGCGGCCGTAGTCCTGGCTCCCATACTGGAGCCGATGTACTGTGATGATTCCGTATCTGGTGATTCGCTAGATACTAGAGCCGCAAGTAGTCGAGCCATGGACCCACTTCAAGTGGGAGGTTTGGTCTGTAGCTCTCAGCATGGATCGTCGGTGCCTTTTCATCCAATGGTGAGAAGGAAGATGGGAATTGTAGTCCATTGATGGACGAATCATCTTTTTGCACCAAAGCTGAATGGGTGCAGGTCCTTGGCTGGATGTCTGACCATCTCGGGCGGACATAGGTTCAGGGATCTCAGGGCGATCCAGCGATGGAGCCGATGTCAGAGTGTGTGGCTAGCACTCTGTCGAGTGGCTCTTCGGCCATGCTGCCTCTTCCCTTGGACACTCAGACTTCTGACATGTTAGAAGTCACGGCTTATCGCCTGGTTCAGCCAGAGTATTCTTTGCCCAAGGCCCCTAAGGGGATAAGAAGTCGGGTCCGCTTTCCAGAGCTGGCCTACCATCAGTATGCTCATGTTCCTCAGCTTTCAGTCGGGGGGAAAGAGAAGCGCTGAACAGGCCGTTAGCCGGGAAGGCCAAGGGTCGTTCTCGACCCTTGGTGTCCCAGGTTAATAAGGATCCCTTCAACGAGTTAACTCGAATTGAGGATGCGGTGAGAGCGGCTATGGCTGCTCTCTCGCACAGATGCACTGTCCTGCAGGGTATGCTGACCTGTGTGGCGGAAGGTGGGGAAGTGCCAGAGGCTGCTCCCAGAGTTGTCCGAGACGCCATACGCTTGTCCCAAGATTGCCTGGCCAGGGTGATCACTAGATCATTGGCGGAGCGGAGGAGAATGGTTCTCGATTGTGTAGAACCAGGACTGGAGATGAAGCCTGCGTTATCGTCCGCGCCCTTCATTGGTCCGGGCTTGTTTGGCGGCTCGGCACTGCAAGCCCTTTCCAAAGTTGCGTCTATGGTGGCAGAGCAGGAGGTTGTCGTGGGAGTCGACGAAGACGACTCGGCCGCAACAGTCCTACAAGCAGCATCGACATGAGCAGCAGAGACAGTGCCAAAGATCACCCTTCCGTCCTTCTGGCCATGATACCCATCGGGCGTCCGGTTCACAGGGACCTGGCCATTCATCTTCATGCAAGTCCTCTAAAAAGAGGCTGTATGAAGATGATAGGAAGGGTGGTGGCTCGGGTCACGGGCCATCATATTCCAAGAAGCTGTGAGGGTGGGTGGTCCTGATGGGCTTCCGGCGAGACCCGTAGTAGTGGTGCCAGGAATGCAGGGAGTGGTGAATCGTCACCCAAGCAAATTAACGTCGTATCTCGCAATATCGACCGTGAGTTGTGTGCAGATTCCTTCCATCGGAGGCAGACGTCAGCTGTTCTCAAACCAGTGGGAACAGGTCGTGCAAGATTGTTTGGTTGTCATTGGCTAAGAAACGGCTACGATCCGGACTGGCTCATCCGTCAATCGTTTGTTCCGTTAACATTGACTCCAGTATGGACTCCCATTCCAAGGGAATCCGATCGTCTAGATGCCATCTGCTCAGAAATCAAAGATCTTCGGCAGAAGAATGTGATTCATTTAGTCCGCAATCAGTCCTCCCTGGGCTTCTATTCGATAATTTTCCTCATTCCGAAACACACCAGAGTTTGGAGACTGATTCTCAACCTCAAACCGCTGAACAAATTCATTCTTTCACCAAAATTTCAGATGGAGACTGGCAGCGGTGATGACAGAGCTGAGAAAAGGCATGTGGGCAGTATCAATAGATCTGAAGGATGCATGTTTTCATATTCCAATGTCAATTCCTTTTCAGAAATACCTTCGCTTTGCGTTCCAAGACAATGTTTGGGAATTCAATGCACTGGCTTTCAGTCTGACCACAGCCCCGAGGGTCTTCACCAAAGTGGTTCCCGCCATGACGTCTTACCTTCGTAGGAGAAACATAGCTGTTCATACTTACATAGACGACTGGCTGCTGAAGGCGGGGAATCCAGTCACTCTACGCAACAATCTTCAGGTAGTCCTGGCCTTACTAAAGGACCTAGGATGGATTGTGAATCTAGAGAAATCCAGAATTGACTCCATCCCAGGGTTTGTGTATCTGGGAATAATTTTCAATCTCATGGACAGTGTAGCTTTTCTGGCGGAGAGCAGAGTCAAGAGTTTGATTGCAGTTCTGGAGTCAGTTTCTCTAGGAGCCTCTCTGATGGCACGTCAATTTCTCAGAGTACTGGGTTTACTAGTGTCTCTGGAGAAGGTGGGTCCTTATGCGGCACTCGGACGCAGGCCGATTCAGATGTACTTAATGTCATTCTTGTCTCAGAGAACGGATCCGTTGTCTCTGAGAATTCCAGTAAAAGAACCGTTGATATTCCATCTTCAGTGGTGTTTATCAGAACAGAATCTCCTGCGAGGTGTTCCTCTACAAGCTCTTCAACTGCAGATGTCCATCTTCACAGATGCATCGACGACTGGTTGGCGAGCAGTACTGGACAATATGTCAGTGTCAGGGGAATGGGATCGGACCAATGCGCAGAAACACATAAATGTTCTCAAATTATTAGCGGTGGCATAAGCACTTCAAAAATTCGAGAACTTAATCCGAGACAAGATTGTCCTAGTAAGCACAGACAACTCACCAGTGGTGTCTTATTTGAACTGCCAAGGCGGGATGAGATCACCAGAGTTGTGCATGATGATATGGAACCTTCTGCTGTGGTGCCAAGAGAGGAATATTATTCTTCGGGCAGCACACATTCCAGGAAGATTGAACATCCTAGCAGATGCTATCAGTCGAAGGACGGTTTGTCATCCGACGGAATGGCAGCTCAACCAGTCGGTAGCGGAGGTTCTTTTCAAATATTGGTGCAAGCCAAATGTGGATCTATTTGCAATGAAAGAAAATGCAAAGATGGTCACATACGTGTCACCGATCCTGTACCCGCTAACTCTAGCAGTAGACGCACTGACGATAAGTTGGAAGGGAATGTACGCATATGCGTATCCTCCAACAATTCTCATCCCAAAAGTTCTGGCAAAGATAAGAGAGGGCATATGGCAAGTTCTACTGATCACCCCTCATTGGCCAGGCCGATCATGGTTTACGGATCTGCTGGACCTTCTGGGCTGCAATCCAATCCCTCTTCTAGACAGAAGGGATCAGATTCTTCAGAACAAAGGTCTGTATCTCCACGACAGACCAGAAATGTTCCAATTGACTTCATGGATGTTATCAAGCAGCGAGCAATTGAGTGGCTTTTCTGAGCAAGCAGCAAAATTTGGCACTCAGCCTGAAGAGGGTCAACCACCAAGACATATAATTATAGAATCAACAAATTTGCAGATTAGTGTAAGAGAAGAGATATTAGTCCCTTTTCTGCATCTGTTCAACACGTAGCAGATTTTATCTGTCATTTATACGAGGTTGACAAACTTGTACCTTCAACCCTAGCAGCATATAAGTCTGCATTAGCTTCAGCTGTTCCCAGTCTGGCCACAGTAGGAGTGGAGTACGACATTTTAAATGAAGTTATTAAAGGAATGAGCAATTTGCGACCTAGACAGCCAATTCCTATCCCAGCATGGAATCTATCTCTTGTTCTACAGGTTTTAGGGCATGCTCCCTTTGAACCAATTAGATCTATAGATATTAAACTATTAAGTCAGTTTTCTTGGTTGCAGCAGCATCGGCGAGAAGGAGAAGCGAAATACATGTGCTTTCTGCCAAACAAGACCGTTTTGTCATTACGGGTGAAGGTTTAAGACTATTACCACGTCTTTGTTTCCTGGCAAAGAATCAGTCACTTAAATATCCAGGACAGCCGATCAATTTGCCAAGTTTAATTAGGCATGACCTAAACTCTTCTGCTTGGTGTCCTGTCAGATGTTTGAAAATGTATAAAAAACGTACTGAGGAGTGGAGAGATGAGCCGAAATCTCTGTGGTTGTGTCTCAAAGCTCCACATCTTCACGCTTCGAAAGATACCATTTCTCGATGGACAGTCGATGCTATTCAGATGTCGCATAAGATCGCTACAGGAAAGCAGATTGATCGTGCGAATGCCCATCAAGTATGAGCACTAGCAGCATCATCGGCCCTTTATAAGGGTGTCTCTTTAGAGGACGTGATGTCTGTAGCACAATGGCATGCAGTCGTCATTCACTGATTTCTACCTTCGTGATATCTCCAGCGCACTTAATCCAGAGGCCGTCGCGAGTTTGTCGAATCTTAACTAAATCCACATCCGACCACTATTTACGCATACATCGTAGGGTTCTTCCACATGCACTGAGCAATGGTGATGCACATGATCTGTGAATGACTGTGGATGCTGCGAGACCGTGGAACCTAAAGCGTATGCTGGGGTTCTAGTCTCTTCACACCCTTCTCTGTTGGATGGTAGATGAGAGCTGTTTCGAGCCTCACCACCTCCCACCGGAGTTTCTTGGGTGTTGAAATCCAGAGTTTATCATAATAGTACATCCAGTAAGTATTATTCGAAGTAGAAGAATCAAAAAAGCTTCCGCATTTGTTTCTACGAGAATTGTTAATAACCAGATGTACTATGGTCATCTGCTGAGGTGAGGCTGAGCTGCTTTCACTGTTTGTCAAGGCAAATATAAGACGAATTTGACTGTTGTTGGAAATTGACTTGGTACCTGGGGCTATGGTAATTCCCAGACACAGTATGGGCAGGACCATGGAGAGTGCGGAGTTTTAATTGTTTATTTTGAGCTAGACTAGATAATAGACATTATCATAATAGTACATCCCGTAAGTTTTAACAATTCTCGTAGAAACAAAAGCGGATGCTTTTTTGATTCATTGGTAGAGTTTCTAAAATCGCCTGTAAATGAACATTCACCATGGCCACTAAGCAAATATTTGACAAGGTAAGACAAATTTTATCGTATATTTTGAGGTAAATGTAACTGGGAACTGTGACAACAATAGCTTTCATTCATATTAGTTTCTAAATTTCAACATCATGCCAGCATCGATGATTTCAAATTGAGAATCCAGGATTTTAGTGATGAAAATGTTTATCAAAAGTGTCTAGAAGGTAACAGAATGTATTTAATCTGAATATCGAAGCTTTACTCTAACTTTTATATGCCTAGGCATTCCCTATGTTTCTCAAACAGTTCTTATAATATTTTTGCACATGCTGACCAGTTGACCGATGCGGCCCTCAATGTGTCAGACAACATTATTAATGCAGGCCTGTAGCCTAGTATGGATGCATCAAAATTGCAACATACTACCACATTACACTTCATGTATTAGTTACAGAGCCATCAAGCTCCTTTATCACAATTTGATTTCATGAGGATGCCACCATACATTTACTTCCCACAACGAGGGTGAGTCATATTTGATTAAGCAACTTCATACAACCATTTGTTATCAGTCCCACAGATTAGTAACCCAGGGTGCAATCGACCCACTATCCAATTAGCCAAATGATAGCAAAATTGAAACCAGGATAATGAAAAGCAGAATTGGCTAAATCATTGGCTAATGATTAAAATTAATTCTATTTCAATTTCACAACTTAAAATTTTTTTATTAATTTATATGAAATGGAATCATCATATGTTAAGATTTATTTTTCGTTTCATTACACATAGGCACATAATTTAAGCTTATAAAAGTATGCAATTTTAACAATTTTATCTTCGATCATTCTGGTGTGAATGTGCACCTTTATGATAATTTCTCATGCGGAGAAACTTTTGCGTAAACTAATGTTTACAGAAAAATGGTAAATAATAATTTATGATGGACAAATAACAGAAGAAGAAGTAATTTTCAATTGTTATATTAATCAACAAATTTTTTTTGGGCGAAAGGGCAGACTCAACTATTAAATAATTTTTTGATTTGTCAGGCCCTCTCCACCTGGTGCTGCAAGACTGTAAATATGTGTTATATGGTCAATACCAGAATATGGACGACAGCACAGACTGAAGAGCACCTGCCAAATCAACCCTTAATTACACTGATTGTTATGAAGTTTTGGGGCAATTTGATACTTAAAGTTAAGCCTCCAGATCTTAAAGTATTAAAGAGACCTCGCATAGCCGAGCCTACCTAAGAGTGTGTTATATACATGTTATGCGTACTGTACATATAGCCCATATATACTTATGATTAAGTAATTATTACCTTTAAGTAAAGATTATACATATATATATATATATATATATATATGTTTAACATAGACTGTGTCATCAGAACAAGTCAACAGCTAAAATGTACTGTTCATAATTGTATAATAAAGATCACCTGATATTGGCTGACAACATCTTCATCATAGGCAATTGGTATACATGCCTCATGTTGACTACAAGTACCTAATATTTCCTATTCAACATACCAAACTAATAATAAAATGTTTGTAATACTATGTACATGAATATATAACATCTCTCGACACTAGTAAAAGGTGTGTGGCAGGGTTGGTGGTGGATAAAGACTACTTTCCAAGGATAATTAAAATGGCGATCGTAATGGGTTGAGACAAAGAAATGTAAACAGAACGAACTATCTGATAAATAACCGCATCACTGCGCCCTTATCAGGACTGTAGTTATACAGGCGTATATGAATATCAATGCGCCTGGCTAAATAGTGCACCCAAAACTCTGGTATTGCCTAGTCTGCTCTATCACCACCCCTGCCTGAAGATTCCTCTGATCATCCCAAACTTGATAGATTAATGTTTTGTTCTATACCAAGATATTCACCTGTGTATAGAAACCACCTATCTGATCTCCATCAGTGGCCTCTATAGACAGGTGCTGGTGTATTTACCACATAAAATTTGCTTATTCCATAAGCCCCACGAAATATTCTGATAGTCGATAAATAATATTTAATATATAATATTTATTGTTTACTTATACAAATTTCTCTTTTTCAGTATCTCATCAGAGGAACACTCAAGAGAAAAGGTCCTTTTGAAGGTAGCCTAAGAAATTTGTATTTTATAAATGCGCCGGTATTCACTCATATTCAGCAAGCAACCTGTAGCTACCTATTAGTCAATTAGCTAAGTGCTAAGGAAATTGAAATATGGCTAACAGGCTTTCATTTCAGGATGATAACTTGAGTTCTATTGAAAGGATTGTTACCAATCTGGCATGGGAGCTCGTCCTTGGGGGGGTCTGAAGAATCCTATCAATTTTGGCATCAAACAGTCATAGGTCAAGGTCAGTGTGACCTAATTAATTATGTAATATTGCGTTTCGGGATGATAAATCAAACTTTACTGAAGGGATCCTTACCAATCTGGCCTGGTGGTCTGAAGAACCCTGTTGATTTTTGTACCAAGCTGTCAAAAGGCAAGGTCATGGTAACCTAATTAATTATGTAATATTGCGTTTCCGGATGATAACTCGAGTTCTATTATCATTACCAATCTGGAGTGGGAGCTTGTCCTTGGTTGTCCGAAGAACCCTATCGATTTTGGCCTCAAACAGTCAAAGGTCAAGGTCACAGTGACCCAATTAATGACGTAATATTGCATTAAATTTAGCAATGTCTGATTGTCGTTCTTGTTAATGATTAAGCTCATTATTAGCTCACCTGGCCAGAATGGCCAAGTGAGCTTATGCCATGGCGACCGTCTGTCCGGCGTCCGCCCATCCGTCAACTTTTTCTTTAAGCGACTTCTCAAGAACCACTGGACCAATTTCAATTATATTTGGCAGGAAGTATCCTTAGGGCCTACAGATTCAAATTTCTTCGAAGGAAGCTGATTAGCCCATTTGGCCACTGGCCATCTTGGATTTTGGAATATTTTTAGAAATTTTTTTTTAAATCTCCAAAACCACTTGGAGGATAGACTGATCTCATGAAATATCATATGGGGCAAGAGCAGAACCAAGTTTGTTCAAAGGAACTTGATTGGTCAAATGGTTCGGCGGCCATCTTGGATTGGCTAGTTTTCGTGAAAACAAATTCTTCTGCAGAACCGCTGAATGTATCAGGCCAATATTTGGGAGATATGATTAGGGACTAAGGGCCATTGAAATTTATTCAAGGGAAGTTGATAGGTAAAAAAACATGGCTGCCGTATTTACCAACCAGATTGGATTCTTTTATTTGATGGATTTTGAAGCCGAAATTTGTTTTGTACAGGTTTTTGGGTATGCTGATTTCAACCATGCCATTTCTGAATCTATCGGATAAACGGTTTGGCGACATGCAGTAAAATTACCATCTTGTATAGGTGGTCTTTCTAGCAGGTTGGACTGCATAATACAATCTTTTGCTGAGTGGCCCAGCTCAGCTATCAGTTAGCTAAGTTTTTTGATGTTGGGTAATGTGAGTTGAAGCATATTAAAAAAATAATTTGACAAAGTCATTACTGCCTTAGAAAGCAACAACTTTCAGTCAAATAAATTCCAAAATATTCAACACTAGATGCCAGAGGACAAAATACATATCTTAGCTATTTAGGAAAACAGTTAACCCTTTAGTCCTCATATCAGCCAAAAACGGTTACAGCATTCTCTTGAAAAATGCCCATTTGCAGACCAAGAGAACACTATTTTTGAAAATTTACCACTGGAATGACTGGCTCTATAACTGAGCAAGTCATTCCAGTGGTAAATTTTCAAAAATAGTCTTTTGGTCTGCAAACAGACGTTTTCAGACGTCCCCCTCCGCTTTAGCGAAAAGCAGGAGGATTATGTTTTCACTTCCATCCATCCGTCCATCCGTGCGTGCATCCGTCACACAGATTTTCTTTCGATAACTTTACTTTTGCTTGGAATATTGTGACAACACTTCATGGGAACATTGGCTATGGTACTAGGGAAATGTACATTATTTTGTGGGTCAGTCAGCTCATCCCTCCATCCGTCCATACCTTTGTGTCTATCAGTCCGTGCAAATTTTTGGCTTTCGTTCAAGAACTTTATTTTTGCTTGGAGTATTGTGACGAAATTTCATGGAAACATTGTCTATGTTTCTAGGGAAATGTACATTATTTTGTGGGTTAGTCAGCTCGTCCCTCCATCAAATCCATATCTTTGTCTCTGAATTTGTGTCTGTCCATCCGTGCAAATTTTGGGTTTTCGTTCAATAACTTTATCTTTGGTTGGAGTATTGTGACGAAACTCCATGGGAACATTGGCTATGGTACTAGGGAAATGGAGATTATTTTGTGGGTCAGTCAGCTCGCCCCTCCATCCATCCATACCTTTGTCTCTGAATTTGTGTCTGTCCATCCGTGCAAATTTTGGGTTTTCGTTCAATAACTTTATTTTTGCTTGGAGTATTGTGAAGAAACTTCATGGGAACATTGGCTATGGTACTAGGGAAATGTACGTTATTTTGTTGGTCAGTCAGCCTGTCCATCTATACATTTGTCTCTGAATTTCTGTCCATCTGTGTAAGGGTTGGATTTTAGCGTCCATTTGTCTGTGTATCCAACCATATGTCTATCCATATCAGTGGGATTATGTCATCCCACGAACATGGCTGCCGTTGCGGGGGATTATTTGATTTATATCATCTAGTTGAAAGTTGTTGTTGCCTAAGGCAGCTATGACTCAGTCAAATTATTTTCTAAATAAACTCCAGCTCACCTGGATACACATCCCCGTCCACTAACTTTTCGTTCAGCCAGATGTACATGTGTTAAATGGATAGTTTGGAGGACTCTCAGTTAAACCTGCTATTGAGACCACCTGTATTAACCCTTTCACCGATGAATTCCATATATCGCATTTTCAAGACATCCATAGAGAAAAACCTTTGAATATTTTGCAATCAATTTGACTGCAAGTCATTGCTGCCTACACGGTACAATGGCTTCAAGTAAAATTATTCAATAAAATAAGTTTTATATCAAAGAGAATATACTTTTTTCAGGATTTATGGAAGGCTTATAGGACCACCTGCCTTTAAGGACCATTTTCTTCATTTGCTAAATCCAATTAAGCAATGTATTCGAAACTTTATTAAGAAACCAGCTGCCGTAAGAGACTGCTTTCTGATTCTCCATTTGGGTGGTGTCTTAGTACAAGTTTGACTGCATGTCATCAATTTCTATTGTTAGCACGGATGCCATCTATTTTCGCTTAAATATTGTTCAAAAGCACCTTTGCAAAAGCAATCCACAGATTGTTGTCAATATCTCGAAAATTACACCATTTGACTGAAAGTCATTGGAAGTGGCACTGATTGATGTAAAGCTCAATAAAGATTATTGAAATGCCAATGTTCCACGTGATCGATACAGGCCCCTGGGCCTCTTGTACATAATTTTGTATCATGATTACAAGCATTAGAGGGGTCCAATCTGTCATTCAAGTATCTGATGTCATAATCAAATTTGTCACATGTTAGCTGACATAACAATAAAAATTATGTAATTCCATCACGAAAATCAAAAACTCTGCCACTAAAGTACAGGAACTGTATATATTTGGTAAATTTACATTTTAATAAACAGTCTGCTGAATGTTTAAAATATATATTCTGGGAATTCAGGTTTTAAAGTTTCAAATTGATTCCAACATGCATAAAAAGTGGGTGGAGCTTAGCTAGAAATGGGTGGAGCTTAGCTAGAAATGGGTGGAGCTTAGCTAGAAATGGGTGGAGCGTAGCTAGAAATGGGTGGAGCTTAGCTAGAAATGGGTGGAGCTTAGCTAGAAATGGGTGGAGCTTAGCTAGAAATGGGTGGAGCTTAGCTAGAAATGGGTGGAGCGTAGCTAGAAATGGGTGGAGCTTAGCTAGAAATGGGTGGAGCTTAGCTAGAAATGGGTGGAGCTTAGCTAGAAATGGGTGGAGCTTAGCTAGGAATGGGTGGAGCTTAGCTAGAAATGGGTGGAGCTTAGCTAGAAATGGGTGGAGCTTAGCTAGAAATGGGTGGAGCTTAGCTAGAAATGGGTGGAGCTTAGCTAGAAATGGGTGGAGCTTAGCTAGAAATGGGTGGAGCTTAGCTAGAAATGGGTGGAGCTTAGCTAGAAATGGGTGGAGCTTAGCTAGAAATGGGTGGAGCTTAGCTAGAAATGGTCCCCTCTATTAATAGTAGCCTTAATGTTCTAGTATAATTCACCTTTCCAGAGTACCCACCCATCATATTACGTCATAATGAACTGCATGATGTGTACAATGACATCATAATGAATGACGTCATGAATGACGTCGATAAGTACGTCAAGAACGCATATTTGAAGACGATCTATGCGTTGTTGTACAAATTGTTTGCTTTTGCTATTTAATAAATATTCTGTTGAATATTTTTAAACTAATTTGACTGGACGCTGTTGCTGCCAATGGCAGCAACAGCGGCGAGTCAAATTAGTTACAAAATATTCAACAGCTTCCCTGTATAGTTTTCAGGAAATTGATAGCTAAGGCATTTGGGGATTGATCAATCCCAACACGGCGAGGTGTGGGTGGAGCTTAGCTAGTGATGGGCGGGGCATAGCTAAAAATTGAAAGGTCCATTATAATATTTCTTTTCTGATCAAATTAGCTGTTTCTGCCCTGAAACCACCAGTTTAAATCACCCGTTCATGTATTTAACTGCTAAATATTTTGAAACCATTTTGCCTGTGAGCTGTTGCGCTAGGCAGCAACTGCTTCCAGGCAAATTAGTTTCAAAATAGTTGCCAGAATCTTGTATCTTATCTATAAAAGGGTTATCGGGCATGACTGATTGTACACATTGGAAGACTGTCACTAAAGCCGTTGATATTTGGCTAAGAAAGGTTGTAGTTGGCTAATGCATTTGATGTCGGTCCATGATAATCATTATCGTGCCATGTCTATGTACTAATGCATGTATGATACCATAATATCTATATGATGTGAAAATTATCATTAATACTGCATATTGTTGTCATTGTTATTTAATACTGTGTGTTATTGTTGCTAGCGCTCAGTGTCACAGCCAAACATTGGCATCGAAAATCTGCATGAGGAGCTCGGATTGGAGAGTATACCCGAAAAGACAGATCCGACATATGAAATCAGTATTCTTAAGACCGGCACAAAGGAGGAAACGCAAGTATGTATTTGAACTTGTATATGATTTTATACTGTGAAAAATTAGCCTGACCATGTGATTAGTGTTGCTTGCGAGGACTCGTAATATCCTTTCTGTCAGTGCAGATTAGCTCATTATTCTGTAACCTCATAATTTGCAGATTTTTCAAATTCATGATTTTTATGGGGTTTTTCACTTTCATTTACAAGATTTAATAATTCCTAATGCAATTTTCTTCTTTAATTAATGAATTCATCAATTTCAGATATTCCAAACAATTTTTATACCCCGCCAAAGAAATTAGCATGGTATTATGTAATAGTGCGGCCCAGACGGGTGGGCGGCAGAGTGGTTTCCGGATGATAACTCTGTTGTCGTTTGTTGGATCGCTTTGAAGCTTCAGAGGGTGGTTGGACGAGGTCTGGGGAAGAAACGTATTGAAAATAAAAATGATCCGAAATCCAAGATGGCTGCCAGCGTCAAGCGACCATCTTGAAAATTGGTTTCCGGGTGATAACTCTGTTACCGTTTATCGGATCACTTTGAAACTTCAGAGTGTAGTTGGACTAGGTCTGACGAAGAAACTTTTTGAAATCGACAATGATCCGAAATCCAAGATGGCCACCAGCCACTGGTGGCCATCTTGAAAATTGGTTTCCGGATGATAACTCCGTTACCGTTTATCGGATCGCTTTGAAACTTCAGAGCAGGGTTGGACTAGGTCTGCAGAAGAAACCTATTGAAATCGACAATGATTCGAAATCCAAGATGGCCGCCAGCTACTGGTGGCCATCTTGAAAATTGGTTTCCGGATGATAGCTCCTTAACCATTTATCGGATTGCTCTGAAACTTCATCGCATGCTTGGACTATGTCTGAGGAAGAAACCCATTGAAATGGCCGCCAGCTACCGGCTGCCATCTTAAAAATAGGTTTCCAGATGATAACTCTGTTCCCGTTCATCAGATCGCTTTGAAACTTCATAGAATGGTTGGACTAGTTCTGGGGAAGAAACCTAGCAAAATTGACGATGATCCGAACTCCAAGATGGCTGCCAGCCACAAGCTGCCATCTTGAAAATTGGTTTCTGGATGTTATCTCCATTAACATTTATCGGATCACCTCATAGGGTGGTTGAACTACGTCTGGTGAAGAAACTACGATAATCTGAAATCCAATATTGCCACCAGTTACCGGTGGCCATCTTGAAAATTAGTTTCCGGATGATAACTCCTTGACCGTTTAATGGGTCACTTTGACATTTCATAGGATGACGGGTCTGTGTCTGCGCAAGAAAGACATATTTTTTGATAGCTCTCATTCAGTGGTTTGTCATCATGGTTGGGTATTATGTGCCATTTGCGGAGCTCTTGTTGGAACACTAATTTCATCTTCAAACAGTGTCCAATAGAAAATCTAAGGCCGCAGCAAATTAACATGGCATGCATGAAATCTCATACCCTTCATTCTAAAGTGATATCTTTCTCTGAAGACAGTTCATATTGTACAGCTCAGGAATAACATGTTTCCAAAATAAAATAAAACATACTGTTGAATATTTTAAACAATTGGATTGGAAGGATATGACTTGAAATTATGATTCGTGGAGATCAGGGTTGAAATGTTAAAAATAATGTCAAATAATATTTTTTATTTGTGCCTTGTATGTTCAAAGTTATCTGAAGCGCAAAAGACTGTGGATAGTCGACAGGTTGTAGCTGATGATTTAAAAAAACTAGTTGCACGAGGCCAAGACGGTGAACAAGATGACTTTGAAGATGATGGCCATAACTCAGAAGAGGATTTACCTCCCCTGTTGCAGGTCTGAAAAAGAATTAATAATAATCTGTTTAATTTGTCTTGGCTGCTTTCTTATTTCTGACACTTGATCAGGTTGGATCGAAATCTGAATGCCAGTGCTCTGTTTCGTACATCCTTTTATACTCACCACTGGCCGGTTACACTTGCCCTACTCATGTAACCAGCAAGAAAATAATAATAATTAATAACAATAATTAATATTAAAAAATAACTATTATAATAGTTATAAATATAATAATTATTTGTGATTCACAACTAGTATGAGTTAGTCGGTTGATCTGTCTGTCTGTCGGTCGGTCAGTTGGTTTGCCTGCCTGCCTGCATGTCTGCCTGCCTGCCTGTCTGTCTGTCTGGAGCTGTATTTCTAAACCTACTGATCTGATTTGGCTCAAATTTTAACATTACCAAGGAAGGTGCAATGAAAGAGGATTTACCAATTTTGACCGTGATCCGGATAAAAGAACCTGGATCCAGATCAGATAAAATCCTGGATCTATGAATATCTTGTAATCTACTTGTTTAATGTGGCTCAAACTTTAACACAAGAAACACTAAGATTTCACAGCTTTGGACAGGATACGAAAAAAATCTGGGGAAAATCCAAAGACTTTACAATGAGACAAAAAATGAAAGGTGAGGGTATGAAATGACAAATTCCTTATAATATCGGAATATTCTGTTGGATATTTTAAAACTAATTTGACTAAGTTGAATTAGTTTCAAAATACTCAACTGATTTCCTGTATAACTGTCTTGAAATGGAGGCACAAAAATTACAAAGACATAATGGTTTAAAATTGCTCCAGAAAAAACGTCATATTTGTCTGTAAGAAAGGCAGGTGTCAATTTTTTAAATGGGTTTACTAAAAGTTGCTTACAAATGTATTTGATCGTAGAAATGTACACTCAGTAGAACATCAGCTATCCTGTTTCATTAAATTGTTATTGTCACGCAACATAGAATTAGGCAACATCCATCTCTATATGAGCCTTCAGATTCATTTCTGGAGCATGCAGTGATTTTGACGAAACACAATCTCATGATACGTTCTGGAGCATGAAGTAACAAATTTGATGTGTCTGACAAGTGTTCCATTTTATATTCGCCAGAATTATCTCCCTTAAAATGCCTGAAATTTGCTAAAAAGGGTCTGCATAGATTGATGTTAAACTTGCTGTGGTATGTGGACATCTGCCAAAGCTACACTTTCAATAGGGTGATCCATTTTTAGCTATGCCCCTCCCATTTCTAGTTAAGCTCCACCCACTGTGTTTCTGTGTTGGAATCGATTTGAATCTTTGAAACCTGAATTCTTAAAATCTAAATTTCAACGTAAGCTTTTGAATACTTTGAAACTAATTTGACTGGTGGCTGTTGCTGCCTATGGCAGCAACAGGTTCCAGTCAAATTAGTTTCAAAATAATCATCAGAAATGCTTATTAGATTGTAAATTCATCAAAGCTATACAATTCGTACAATTTAGTAACAGACTTTGATTTTCCTGATTTAGCTACATCATTATAATTGTGACATCAGCTAACACATGATACCTTTGACTGTGACCTAAGATACCTGAGTAACAGATCAGATCCATCTATTGCATTTCAGTGGAAATCACCCATGTTTATCAGAGTTATCTCCCTTGAAAAACAAAACACTCAACTTTAATATGCCATCATTGAGATACATGTGAGGTTCACTCATGCTTTATTTTACAGGCCATTACACGCAGCAGGAAGCATGATGGTTTAAAGGAGAAGCTCGCTAAACAGATGAAGGAGTTGGAGGATGCGGAAAGAGAAGAGAAGGAGAAAGAACGGTAACTACACGTTATCATAGCGATATCCAGTCAAACCTCTCTGTAACGGGTGCATACTTTTAGGGCCAAAAGATTATGTCTCTTTTAGATGGGTGGTCCTATGACCAGTATCCTTAGTTAAGGAACCAGCATCAGTTGGCTTAAAAGCCAATTCACCTCTCCAGAGTATCCACCCATCATATGACGTCATGATCAACTATGTGATGTGTAGAATGACATAATGAATGACGTCGATAAGTACATCACGAACGCATATTTGAAGATGCGCTATACGTTGTTGTATGTCTTTACTATTTAATAAATATTATGTTGAATATTTTGAAACTAATTTAACTGGGCGCTGTTGCAGAATGCCTCACAGCTACTTATATCAATTAACCCTTTAATGGTCAGTTTTGTTCAAGAAAATAATTTTTGCTTTGTGAATGTGCATTTATTTGTAGGCCAAAAACAATAAGATTTTCTTTAAATTTACCACTGAAATTTACAAAAAAAACTTTTTTCTCCTGTTGCACCTTAATTAAGTTACATGTAAAATGCAATTAAGTTGCGGTTAGTTACAAATTACAGATACCCCAGCCCGGCAGGCCAAGAGATTTATCTTTGAAAATATATGATTGACTTGAGCCAGTTATTCCAGTGGTAAATTTTTAGAAAATAATCTCTTGGCCTGCAAGTAGATCTTGACTCAGCAAAGATTGTAACTTTCTTGACCTATCGTGACCTAATAATATGGCGTGATTGGTGTATTCAGAGCATGTGGCTAATTTCAGATGCTGTGCTGTGTAGTGCAGTATGAATCAGAAACAGATCAGGGATTTATGAATTTTCTTATATACAGTACAACAAAATATTTTTTTATGTTTCCACAGCAAAATAAAATGGCCTGCGGAAGCATGTTACTTGGTACAATCTTGAACACAATGTAAGAAAAGTTCTGTTGAATAATTTTATCTTGGACTTAATTTGATTAGAAACCATTGCTGGCTATGAAAGCAATCATATGGCTTCCAATCAAAGTAAGTCCAAAATAAAATTATTCAACAGAACATTTCTTACATCATGTTCAAAATTGTACTAAGCAACATGCTTCAGTTTTTATTTAACTTTTGGTAACATGTTGCCTTATCTATGAGCTATGCGGTACTGATCCATATGAATCGGCATTAAAAAGATTAATTTCTAGCCCTTTCAGTTGCATTTAGCTATTTTTATAATAATCCTTATTTTCTGATTGATGTTTAGCTGCAGAGCCAGGTCTGCTAAGCCACAGCATCCGCAGCCAGCATCAATCACTGCCAAGATGCCTAATAAGGTAAGATGTAATCATTTTTTTACTCTTAGAGTACCATGACTTACACTCGGCATATCCCCTTGAATTTTTTAAATGAATCCTGAAACTATCTTAGTTAGATATTGTACCATGTGTGCTCTGATTTACCTTGTTAAACGTTATTAAAGTATCACAGTGATCAGAAAATAAAACACAGGCGCTATTTACGGTGACTTAAAATGACAAAACTGCCTAATGTATATTTGGTTAAAAATCTTTTCTGATAAGTTGGTGACTGACATTGCTAAATCCCTTTGCAGACCAGTCGGATCTTGACTCAGTCTATCTCCGTAGTAGGACTGTAATTGCCCGCCACCTTTATGTCAAAAAATTTACATCTTGATTGACAAGTGATCATGAGAAATAGAATGTGATGTCATAATAGTAGATTAGTAGTATGACATGACATCGCGGTTATCGAGCCAGTCATTCCAGTTGTAAATTTTCCAAAAACAGTTCTCTTGGCCTGCAAATGGACATTCCCCAGGACCACTAAACAGGCCGGTTATGGCCGGCTTTGTCGTGAAAGAGTTAAAGAGTTAGTGTGGGATGTCATATTGTCATGGTAATTAGGAATCCCATTGTCATAAAATGTATATTAATACAGCAGGCATCTTTGTATTGCAATGACAATGAATCGCATTGTCACAAAACTATTCAGCCAATCACAGCTGTGGACACAATAGGAATTTACAGACTCTCACTGGTTGAGAGGCTGTGTTACAGACTAGTGGGTATTTAGAGCCGTCCATCTTTTCTCGCTGTCATAATATGAAATTCTGGCAGTATGTAGAGGATTTCAAATGAGGTCCCATTTAATATCACTATCATCAAGCGAGTGCAAAGTGATAATTTTTGACGAGGTTGATAACAGTGATATTAAATTAGACTAACTTTGAGATTCTATTTATCATATAAACTGAAATTTTGACATTTACCAATAACATTGATTCCTGAACCCCCAATTTGTATCTTCCACTAGCGTACGATCGCTAAGAGCAGCTAATCACGTCCTAGCAACATGCACATTGGACGTCTTATGCAGAAAAATATAGTACTTGTAAATTGAACTATGAGACAGATTTTCACTACCAATCAGTTTATTCAAAGGTCATATTTGGAGAAATCCCTTTTATGTACAATTTTGCAAGTATTTAAGGCGTTCTTGTATACTAATTAATAACAAACCAGCTGTATGTGTCCAACATTCACTAAATAGATAATATTAAGCCGCGAAGTCGGCGTATGATCAAATACACAAAATTACGTGATGACTTACCTCCCTTGATTTTGAGCTCTTCAGCGTCAATAATGACGTAATAGTGGAACAAGCTATTTCACATCAAGAGTATACTTACCTCCCTAATACTTTTGATATTGCTAAATATTGGCTTTCACTCAATAAACACTCAGATTAAAACAGTTAGGTGCCCCTACTGGGCAGGGAGTCAGAGCGTAGTCTGGCGGATGCCAGCCCCACCACCGCGCATGCGCAGACTAGCACTTCCTCTTTGCTAATTTATTGGCTGAGAGACAACACATGCTTTCATGATAGAATCTTTCTATACTCTTTTCAAAGCTTTTTAAGACTATTAGATAGAAGTTTACCGCTGACAAAGATGGCTGAGAGAGTGACTTCGCCACAGGAGGGCCTTGGACCTTTAAATCAGGTGACTTCTAGTAAAATTAGCGAGTTTTGTCCCGTTGTAATGTGTTTCCGGGACTCTCGCTAAACGTGATAAGCGCCTTAATTAGTTGAGTTTTTTCAACTAGGTGCTATATAAGACTAATCTCTCTTTGTGTTTATGTCCACAGGTCTGTGTGAAGGAGAAATAAGGACATGACATCAGCAGAGGGTTTGTGTCTCTCCACCATGGTTCCATTTCCTACTAATACTGTTAGGTTATCTAACCAAAAATTCTATGCCCAGTGAGTTGGAGGCCTATTATAAAGGTCTTCTCACTTTGCCCTCTTGATCCAATTCCTTCCCCTTGAGGTGGAGAGAGTTAAGAGGCGTTCAGTGGTGGAGTTCTCCAGTTCATCAGGTTGGATGGTTTGTCTAGACAAGGTGTCAGGTATTAATTATTGATATGAGAAAGGGAGATAATTAACACTATTTGCCATTGTTATCAGTATTTATCTGATGCTTGTGTAGTCGAAATGTCCATTCTGCACATGTTCTGGTTAGAGATACAATTCGTCCTTGCACTGGGATGTTTGTTGGGATCGATTTTGTCCTGTCATAGGATTAATGACGTCATAATCAGCTTTGCTCTTTATTTACAATTAAAGTTGTCCGAAGCTGGTTTCTGATAAAAATTATGATCTTTATGATCATTTCCTTCTCTTGAGTTGGTGAGTTTCTAAGCTTAGCTAGTTTGCTCATACTCCTCGTCCTTTGGCCTTTTTCAGAGACCTGGTTGTGCGTCCTGTGGACGATTTTTGAGGGACAAGTTTGGCCCTCATCTATGTTTTCAGTGTAGCCCCTGTGGTCCCTTGCTTAATTGCGAGATATGTAAGCACTGGGGGGGCGAGCTAATGTCCGAATTCTTGTGCTTGCAGGCGAAGGACAAGTTGGAGGAGGAGAAAAAGAAGCTGAAAAAAGAGGTCGTAAGTAAGAAGGGTAAGAGGAAGGCCTCGTCCGCGGTGGACATGGAGGCCTTCCGGACCGAGATGTTGGGAGAGATGAGGAGGACAATCAAGGATTTGGTTCCAGAGTTGCTTCGTGGCATGCTTCCTGGACCAAATCCTTTATTGACCTCATCATCTGCTTCGGAGCAGGTAATCCCCACCTCTGAATCAACGTTCCTTAGTACGCTTCCGTTGTTTGAAGATTCAGCGGTGGCCCCATTAGAGGGGGTGTTCCACGGCCCTGGCAGCAGGCTTATTGCCGCGCCCAATAGGGACCGTGGACGGTCGTCGCTGGAACCCGCGGGCTGCTCATCAGTCCAGGGGTATCCGCACACCGCGGCTGCCAGTACCTCGTATGGCGCCTTCCCTGGCCAGTCCGGGTTAGCTCTCTTTGCTGACCCGGAGTCTAATCTTTCTGGCCAGGAGGATGATGATTACCTGTTGGGGTCGCCGTCTGAGGACGTGGCCATGGAATATGACGTTTGTGCGCCCCTCGCGGGGAATACAGGCGCCTTTTTCCACGGTTCTACTCTCCCAGGGGTAGAATCCACGGTTCAGACTGTGGCCCTGGGCGCTGAAGGCCAGCGGTACCGCATACCTCGGCTTGCCGAGAGTGTAGCTGGTGCTGGCCGGGGCCGTGGTGGGGCGGTATATGCCCCGCGCTCTACCACGGCGCCTGCTCCTGGTCAAGCCAGCGAGATTAGCATGCCGGTATTATCAGGCCCGCATGCTCTCCCTGGCTTGCCAGGGATATCAGCGTATCCGCCGTCAAGCTCTGTTGCTTGTGCTCAGGAGGAAGACGAAGGCCCCCGTCTTGTAGAGCGCTCGCAACTAGCCACGGAGGAGGATTGGTCTGACGCTTGCCAGTGGTTGGTGAGTGTTAGACCAGATCTGCCCGTGGAGCAGTCGGCTAGCCAGCGTGAACACAGGCCGTGGTTAGCTGGTAAGCCTACTGCTAACGCTATGCCTTCTCTGCCGCTGGCAGAGCATGTCGCTGACATGTTCGAGGCGGCGGAGACGTCCATTAAGGCGACTGGACTTCTCGCTAAGGCCCCGCGCGAGGTGGCCAGGCATTGCCGCATCGTGCCCCTGGACTACCAGCGGTACGGTGTGGTACCAAAGCCGAGCGTGGATGACCGCGCGGCTTTGGGTGAGGATGCGCGGCCAGGCTCCCGTTCTGACACGGGAGTCTTGTGTTCGAACGCGTTGCGTTCGGCAAATGCCGCGTTGCGTGATGCGGAGGAGAGTGGGAGGGCTTCGATTGCCGCTCTGTCCCACGTCTCCCAGCTGTTACAAGGGGTAGTAACAGCATCCGCATCGCGCCAGCCAAGTCCGGTCACAGTCTAGCGAGCCATCCAGGATGGTATCAACCTGGCTCTGGACTGTATGACGCGGGCGGTGACCAGGAGTGTCAGGGCAAGGCGCACTTTTGCCTTGGATAATCTGTGCCCGTCCCAGGATCTCTACAATAGGCTACTACGTACGCCTATGACAGGTCCTGGTCTCTTTGGAGGTGAGGGATGTAGACACCTCCAGGAGACGGTTACTCTGGTCAATAACCAGAGGGCGCTGCGCGAACAGTTTGAGGTGCTTCGTCGTGCCAACGTTCGCGCCGCACCCCCTGCGTATCGTCCCCTGCAGGCTCGAGGCGATTCGGCCAGCAGCGAGGGGGGCGCAGGCTCCTCAGGCGCAGTCAGCCAGGCAGCCGCCCGCGCACCGAGGTGCGCGCGGTGCTGGTCGTGGCGCGCGAGGATCTGGGCGGGGTAATCGTTCCTGATGGGACGGTTACCGCGGTGAGAACCGCGCCGGTGTTTCTGGCAAAGGAGACAGTGCCGCTCTTGCACTCCTTATGTCCACCTCTATCCCTAGGTGGACCGATGGGAGGCCGATTAGCCGACCACATGCAAGAGTGGGAACGGTTAACTCAGGACCGTTTAGTTTTGCGATGGCTTTCAGTCGGGTATCATCCCGATTGGATGACAGGCCCGCCATCGCGACTGTCTCTAGTGCCGGTCTGGACTCCAAATCCGAGAGATCCAGATCAAAGGTTGTGTATCGAGGAGGAAATAAATTCCCTCATACAAAAAGGAGCTATTCAGCCGGCACAGAGGTGTCCGGGCTTCTATTCAACCCTGTTCTTAGTAACAAAGAACACCGGAGGGTGGAGACCAATTCTCAAGCTCAAGCCATTGAACAAGTTCATAGGGACGCCCAGTTTCAAGATGGAGACTGTGCGCTCGGTGTTGGCGGGGTTAGAGAGGGGAATGTGGACAGCGTCGATAGATTTGAAGGACGCTTATTTCCACATCCCCATACACAGGAGTTTCCGTCGCTTCTTGAGATTTGCATTCCAGGGCAGACAGTGGGAATTCAGGGTGCTACCCTTCGGAATTTCCACGGCTCCTCGGGTTTTCACCCGTGTGGTTCTTGCGATCACCGCATACCTCCGCAGGAGAAGCATAGCAGTCCACACGTACATAGACGACTGGCTGTTGAAAGCGCACACCCGGGAAAGTTTGTCGGCCAGTCTGGAGATTGTTTTGAAAACTCTCACAGACTTAGGCTGGATGATCAATTTCCCAAAATCAGAGCTGACTCCATCCCAGAAGTTTGTTTACCTGGGGATGTTCTTCGATCTAGAGACAGGATATGTTTATCCTACTCAGGAGAGAGTTCAGAAACTCATCTCATTAATTCAGTCAGTGTGCGACAGTCGTCATGTCCTGGCACGGGTTTACTTGAGAATGCTGGGGTTGATGGTTTCATTGGAACCAGTCATTCCTCAGGCCGCCTTACGCAGGCGGCCGATCCAGTTATTTCTCATGATACAATGGACCCAGAGTACAGGTTCGCTGGACTCGAATGTGTCAGTGTTGGCGCCTCTGATTCATCACCTGCAATGGTGGTTGGACACAGAGAATCTCTTGGTGGGGGTTATGCTAACCCCTCCCCACCCTCAGGTGACTGTGTATACAGATGCATCGATGG
Source organism: Chaetoderma sp. LZ-2023a (assembly GCA_034401795.1). Lineage (NCBI taxonomy): Eukaryota > Metazoa > Mollusca > Caudofoveata > Chaetodermatida > Chaetodermatidae > Chaetoderma > Chaetoderma sp. LZ-2023a. The sequence goes on along the minus strand of CM067360.1, from coordinate 102,828,298 downwards.
AGGGCTGGGGAGCTTGCCTGGAAGAGTCCACGATATCAGGGCTTTGGAATCTGGAACAGTCAAAGGAACATATAAATCTACTGGAGCTAAGAGCAGTAGTCCTGGGCCTGGAACATTTCTTACAGAAAGTTCAGGGCAAGATTGTTCTTATTCGTTCAGACAACTCAACAGTTGTGACTTACATAAACTGCCAGGGCGGAACGAAGTCGCCCAGTCTCTGTATGATGACATGGAAACTGCTTTGTTGGTGTCTGGATCACCAGATTACCTTGAAAGCAGTTCATATTCCGGGAAGGTTAAACCTGCTAGCAGACTCATTGAGCCGAAGGATGAGTGTTTTACCCACGGAATGGCAACTAAATCAATGTGTGGCGGATCGTCTGTTCGACCATTGGGGGGAACCCAACATCGATTTGTTCGCAACGAAGAAGAATGCGAAGATGACGACGTACGTCTCTCCGATTCCGGATCCAAGCGCTTTCGCAACAGATGCGTTAGCTATCAGCTGGGGGAGAATGTATGCATACGCATTCCCTCCAGCAATCCTGATTCCAAAAATTCTTCAGAAAATCAGACAAGAGGAATGCCAAGTGCTTCTGATCGCCCCGGATTGGCCAAGCCGATCATGGTATACGGATCTGCTGGACCTTCTGGTCTGCAATCTGGTTCCTCTGCCTCTGATGGACGATATTATCTTCCAGGGCAAGGCCCTTCACAACAATCCGTCAATGTTCAGATTGACTGCGTGGATGTTGTCAAGGAATCTAGAATTAAGGAGGGCTTTTCTGAGCAAGCAGCCATGTTTATGGCCAAAGCCAGGAGGGGGTCAACCTCCAGAGCATATAATTATAAAATCAACAGATTTGCAGAATGGTGCTCAAAAAGATGTATTGATCCAATGGATGCATCTATTCAGGTAGTAGCTGATTTCCTCTGTCACCTTTATGATGCCTATAGCCTCAAGCCTAACTCTATTGCTGGTTATAAGTCAGCTTTAATGTCTGTTATTCCTTGCTTGGCTAAGAGGGGAAGTGATGAAGTGAATACATTAAATGTATTAATTAAAGGCATGGGCAATCTAAGACCAAGGAATCCACCGGTGATTCCGTCTTGGAGTTTATCGCTAGTGCTTCAAGTACTAGGTGATAAGCCGTTTGAACCACTTAGTTCCATTTCTATGAAACTATTAACACTGAAGACTGTGTTTCTAATTGCTGCGGCCTCGGCTAGGCGTAGGAGTGAGATTCATGCCTTATCAGCCGAGGATGACCGTTTTGTGGTTTCAGGGGAAGGCCTTAAGCTGCTACCTAGGATTAATTTCTTGGCTAAAAATCAGTCGTTGAAATATCCAGGTCAACCTATTATTTTTCCTGCTTTAACTAGATATGATCCTAATTCTAAAGCATGGTGTCCTGTCCGGGCGCTTCGCCGGTACAAACAACGTACGGCGGAGTGGCGCACCGATCAGTCAGCGTTATGGTTGTCATATATTGAACCCCATGGCAGGGCTTCTAAGGACACCATTTCCAGGTGGATTGTAGAATGCATTCAGTTTTGCCATAAATCCGCCACCGGGAAGCAGGTTGACGTGGCCAAGGCTCACAGTGTCCGCGGCGTAGTGACATCCACTGCCCTATTTAATGGGGTCCCTGTGGATGATATTATGTCGGTGGCTCAGTGGGACTGTGAGTCAAGTTTTACAGACCATTATCTCCGTGACACCTCTAATCCTCTCGCCTTGTCGATTTTGAAAAAATAACTAGGCATATATATTTTTGATGGGGTTTCCTCATTGCTTATATATTTCACAATTAATTTAAGGAAACAACCACTAATTTGGGACTGCATCGATCTTCACCAATGGGAAGAGGATGTCAGCAGCCATTTCAACAAGGTCAGTCTTGTGTATGTGTTGTCCATTGTTGATTGTCTTGTCACGTTACCCGTTATTTATATGATGATGGTTTTGTGTATTTATGTGGTTCATTGTTGAGAGTATACGAAAATGGAGTTTTTTCGTCTCTGTCCTGTAGTACATGGCACTTGTACGTAGAGAGCGTATAGGACATTGAGGTCATTCGACTCTTCCTCCCAGGAAGGAGGGGGGTGGAGCGCATATGACATTCGGTCATCTCTCATACATCGGGGGTGTTATCCGATGGTTAGTCAAATCCTGACTGTTTTTCATACAGTTTCAGAAGTTTAAGTGCCTTAAACGCAGAAAAGCGTATAGGGATGAGCTGGTCTTTTGACCTCGCCTCCCTCCCGCCGAATTCACTGTCGAATTCTGGCAATATCAAAAGTATTAGGGAGGTAAGTATACTCTTGATGTGAAATAAACGAAATCAAGGATTTCTTTTTTCACGAGAGAGTTGATACTTACCTCCCTAGATACGGACCCGGCCTCTCCACCCCACAGAGGCTCGGTCTTCAGGCTCTTTATAGTCGCATGTGTATCAGCCAATAAATTAGTCAGAGGAAGTGCTAGTCTGCGCATGCGCGGTGGTGGGGCTGGCATCCGCCAGACTACGCTCTGACTCCCTGCCCAGTAGGGGCACCTAACTGTTTTAATCTGAGTGTTTATTGAGTGAAAGCCAATATTTAGCAATATCAAAAGTATTAGGGAGGTAAGTATCAACTCTCTCGTGAAAAAAGAAATCCTTGATTTCGTTTATTATACCGTAACGTTGAATACATGCAGCTTCGTTCAACTTCAACAATAAGTACAGTTTGGTTGCATTTTCCCGATCAGGCAAAGATAAAAATAGCTTCTTCAGGTCTTATGCCAATAAAAATAATAGAAAGTTATATGTTGATTGATTTTAACCCTAAATAAACAACTGACCATAGAGGCTAACGCGCGCTAGCAGAATGACAGTTTTTCTAGCTGAATTAAATACATGTGCATACATAAAACAGACACACGTAGGTCAAGCTAGATCTTTCATATCTGTCTAAAACAAAAATTGTGTGAGATCTCACGGCATTTTCTTTAATTCTGATATTTTTGCTGCTGCTACGTAGGCTACATGGTTTAGGCCTAGTGTGTGTGTAGTTAGAATCACGCAAAAACGGCAACAGCTACGAAAAACCAATGCGGCAGATTTTTCTTGGTTTTATGTTTCCAGGCATGTTTGAGAACACGATTGCTTCAATGGCGATTTTGGCTCGATAGAAATGTGCATGAACAAAATTAGCCTGTAAATGATAAGATAATTTAATGTACAAGTGTGTGAGTTTTTAAAGCTTAGCATATACATACTCATCATTTTCGAGACCAACTGTTTGTAGGTTTTATCAGAAACCCTTCTGGTTTTGCCTAACATGCGTAGGCCTGTGTTATTAGTAAGATTACAGTTGAATATGTGAAGAAAAATAATGCAATGGTTGGATGGTATGGTGGGGTGGGGTGTAAGGGGGGGGGGGGGTGGCTGCCAGTTGGGGAATCGATGGGCCTGCATATTTTCACGTTAATGCAAAGCATATCATATTACAGTCTTTGACGCGTAAGCTATCCAACGTAAATTTGTGCACTGGTAATAAACGTAGGCCTATCTAAATATGACAATTTAGTTAATCTTACCCACCTGTTATAAATTATTATTGTCACGTTTTTTGCGCATCTTCACTCATATATGTGCGTTTTCAGTATACGCGACAATTGTACACACTCGGGGCCAGCATTTGTCTCTAGTACGTAAACCTACAAATTACTCCAGTAAAGGCGTTGGAGAGTGAGGGTCGTTATGCGTAAATTTATACGTTAGCTACATTATATTCAACGAATCTTCGGGGATAGAGATACATCTGAAAATCTGGAAAATCATAACAGATTCTGCTGAATTATAGGAGCAGTTTGGATACAAAATAGATATGTTGTTTATCAAATGGATTGCAGAAAATGACTTCGCATAGCATCAGAATTTTCATGGAGAAGAACCAGCCCACCCATATCTCCCCCAAATGGCCATTTGGAGGGGACACGCCCTCACTCACAGACCCTCTCCAATATTGGACTAACTAATAATAAAATCCTAGATCTGCGCTTGACGGCCATCCCACCAATACTCGATATAGCAAGATATAGTGTCGTAAAAATACAGTATCTACAGAATCACACTGAGATATTTTCTCGAAGCAGATCTCATCTAAAATGAGGGTTTTCATGACGGAGATATTCATATTTAAATATGGCATCGGCGCTATTATGAACTTCTGACTAATGTTTACTGGGAATATCATTGAGATCATTGCCTATATCAAAATTCATTGCTAAATACAATAGAATGAAAAAGTTACCCTGGTTAAACAGTGTTGCCTGTATTAGCTTTGCTGAGTGGTTGTTCCACTATGACATCACAGCTGCTTGGAATTCAAGGGAGGTAATTCATAACGCGATATTCTAAAGCTATGTACTTTATCGGCAATAAATATAAAAATATGCCATGTATTAGCAGATTGATAAGAGCTACATGATATGGAAGGACTGGATATATTATAATGTCTTAAAATACACTCCATATATGACCTTTAATATTTACATAGCCAACAATATATGCTTGTTAAGTGATAACGTACCTCCTGGTTTAACTTGATTAGTCAACAACAAATGATGACGTCATAAACACAAAATTATGATGAAATAAAAGGAAATTACACACTTCAGGCCCTGACACACTTGCATGACATCATAGTTAACAAGCCTATGCATTGACAAAAATATCTTATATACTATGGGACCTCACAAGCGATATTGTTCATCATAACATGTGTCACTAAGACTCAACAAGGATGACCAGATTTTGATTGGTCAATATAAAATTCCTTTTCCATTCTAAGAACAAATGAAAATACTTCCTGCATTATTAACTAAGTTCATATTGTTGATATGCAAAGGGATAAAACCTTTGTTTGCATCATAACTTTTTTTTTTATCAAGCTATTGTTTCCTGCTCTTAAAATATTATTCAAATTAATTAAATTATTACATGTAATGTTTCATCGTGTTACTCCGACAAACCTATGACAAATGACAGTTACTGTTATAGATTATGACATCTGATTGTCACATCAGTTTGATAATGGAAGTATGCTTGATTGACAGACGGCTGCCATGAATAGAGGGATCTAATCTGTCACTCAAACATATGATGTCATTCCCGGTATATATAGAAGACGTCCCTTATTAGCTTATGTTACAATCAAATGAAAGTGGTAAGTGGGTGGAGCTTATCTGGACATAGTTAAAAATGGATACATTTATTGTCATTAAGGTATGTCATATTTTCAGATGGTGATGAAAACATCAGATATCCGTGTGTCAGAACGAGTCTGCATTTCATCCATCACACTCCAGAGAAATTCCACTGTATATAATGACCTTGTGGATGAAGTAAGTCACATTTACAATATGTGTGTAGGCGTGTGCGTAGGCTTGCACGATTTATACATGATTAAATCAAAAATCGCGATTATGTTTTAAACTGTGAATTTATATGATTAAAAATGTAATAATCAAATAATCGTGAATATTTTCTATTGCATAGAATATTTCAAAAACTAACTTTCAATTACTTTTTAATGCGATCGGTCATGAAAGATGGTATTTTGTTTAGTGAATGTATGTCTATTTGCAGGGCAAGAGAAGACTATCTTTGAAAATGTTTTACTGGAATGGCTGGCTCAAGAATCGAGCCAGGCATTCCAGTGATACATTTTCAAAAATAGTCTTCGCTTGCCCTGCAAATGGACTTTTCTAAACACCATGGCAGTTTTCGTCATTGATATTCTTTTGTTGTTATGGCTTGGTAATTTGTATCCAAGCTGATTAATCGAGTAATCACGATTATTATAATCGATCGTGATCACTCAACGCAATAATCGGCCAAGTTTAAGTGGTCATGTATAGCGAGCATATGTGTCTATGGGCTTATTTTAAGCCTTGAATTATCAAGCCAGCCAAAATCGGCTTCTGCCATGTTCTCGAGAAATGCCCATTTGCAGGTCAAGAGATTATATTGGAAAATTTATCACTGCAATAACTGAGCCAGCAGTCTTTTCATTTGGAAATTTTCAAAAGTTTATGTCTGCCAGCAAATGCAAATTTACCCGAGCAAGATTTGTTACATTCTTGTTTAATCTTGCTCACTAAAGGGTTAAACTGTGATAATGATTGGAAATGTTAATTCTGCCTGTTTCTAATTCTCAGAAGTAAAATCACAACATGGCTAATTAAATTTATATTAATCTTACTAGATGTTCACTGTGTGACTAGCTGGAATAAATAATTGCTGGAAATCTAATAGTAACTTGAAATTTTATCTTAAAACTAAAATTTTGAATCAAGATTATAAATGATTATCAAATAATTTGTTTAACCCTTTAATAGTTAAGCCGTCCAAAATGACTTCTCTAGAGCTCTTTAGAAATGTCTATTTGCAGACCACGAGAAGAGCATTTAAAAAATTTTACTACTGGAAGGACTTGCTTGTTTACGATTGGTAAATTTTCAAAAATTATCTTTGCCTGCAAATGAACGTTTTCTTTGACAAAATTTAAATTTTCATGACCAAATTTGACCAGTAATGTGTTAAATTAACCAATAATGTGGCCAATCCTTCATTGTTAGGTATGTATTAACAAGCAGCTTTCAGTTTTTCTCACAATAGGCTAATAGGTTAACCCTTTCAGGATGAAGCCGGCCCGGCCTCTGCAGGGGTCTTGAGAAATGTCCATTGGTAGGCAAAGAGAAGACTATTTTTTTAAATTTACCATTGGAATGACTGGCTCAATAACTGAGCAGTCATTCCAGTGGTAAATTAAAAAAAAATAGTCTCTTGGCCTGCAAAAAAAATGGTCATTCAATAAGTAAATATTTTAATTTTTTGAACAAATTTAATCATTAAAGGGTTAAACGGTCCCTGTCTATAATGACCAGCTTACCGCTTAGTTCTACCTGTGGTGGCTGTTTAGACCACGAAGATTCCTATGTTGCATTCTCCTTCATATGAGAGCCAGTGTTCGTGTTGCTGTAACATAATACCAGAACCAGTTCTGTATTTAGTTTAATCCTCTTCTGGTTACAGATTGACAGCAACACTGTAAAGAACCTCGATAAAAGTCTCTTCCTGGAGGATGAGATTAAGGAGGTTTATAGAGAAATTATGAAAACTGTGCCCACAGATCATCTCGAGATTAATCAGGTAAACAAAAGTAATAATGAACAACAACAATATCAATTGCTCCTGTGACTATTATATGACTTCAAGCAGTTGAATGATCAGTGTTCATTCTAGGATCTTGAATAGTGGGGCCCAAGGACCCTACCCAGCCAAAAGGTTGTGACATTAGAATAATATGAGGGACAGAAGTTCTGAATGAACCCACAGCTTAGCAGAAATAGACTATTAGAGAAATATATATCCACATTTGATGCTTTCTTACAAGTCAGACCAATCTGATTAACACTCATCATTTACACATTAGTATCTCAATCTCAAATCATCCATACTGGTCAGGGCGTCCACTAATTTCTAAACACCGGAAGTCTGGGACTACCTGGGTAATGCTATTGGGAGTCCAAGCAAGAAACGTGGCAGTCTAAAATTGTTCAAATACCTGTAATTTGGTTAGCAACATTGGTTTTAGAGATGTCAGGGTAAAAAAAAGAGGACGTCCCGGACTTCCTTGGTATGTTTTTGGGGAGTACAAACATGAACTTTGGGAGTATAGGACTCCCGGACTTCCACTGGTGGAAGCCCTGATACTGGTAGCAACAGCTTCCATTCAAATTAGTTTCAAAATATTCAACACAGTTTTCTTACAATGCGAAAAATTTGTCATAGATGATATAAGTTTGAAAGAGTTGCATTATTTTACAGTTGAATATCCATAAAAATATCAGGGGACTATGACCCCCCCCCCCCCCATGGCCCCTCCTAGAATGAACACTGAATGATGATGAGACACATTGTTGTTGTATTGGTCTCCATGACACCTGGTCAGTTTGTGCACCATTTGTGCCATGCACATGGGCACATAGTCAACCATTACCATTTATGTGTAATCCTTTAACCCTCAAATTTGTCCAGAAAAGATTATCTTTTAAAATTTGTCACTGGATTGACTGGCTCGGTTACCGAGCCAGTCATTCTAGTGGCAAATTTTCAAAAATATTCCTCTCTTGGTCAGTAAATAGGCATTGTTCAAGATCACTACAGAAACCATTTTTGACCGACTTGAGTGTTAAAGGGTTCATTTACCATTTGAAGATAAAACAAAATGGTGTATAGGGCTTTATTGATCCTTTACTGACTACACATGCCAAGGGAGACAACTCCTAAGATTTATACCTAACCACCTATTGGATACAAAAAATAATTTCTTAAAATTCTATTTTTTCTTTTGAATACACTTTAAAAAAAATTTCTTTAAATATCATTAAAAGTGCATTTTTTAATATTCTTTACAGTTTAAAAAAAAAATGTTAATTAATTTCTTAATCACTAAATACAACATGTTAACAGCATGCATGCATGCATAATCTGAATTATTTCATCTGGTATGGAGCTACCCCCCCCCCCCCCCACACACGCACACACCTCTTCCCCCCCCCCCCCCCCCCCCCACCCCCCCCCCCCCCCCCCATCCAGCACCTACCCCATCCCCACCCCCGTTAGGCCCAGGTTAGGTCCTCACCATCCCCCACGCCCAAGCATGAGGAGCAACAGAACAACCACGGACAAGAACATTTCACATCAAGAGTATACTTACCACCCTGATACTTTATGATATTTCCTAAATATCGACCTGGCTTCAGTAATACTCAGAATTAAAACCGCCCCCACTGGGCAGGTTACACAACTGACAGTCCAGCGGATGTGCAGCCCAAACTCGCACATGCGCGGGGCCGACTCATTCTCTTCTTAAAATATTGACCTGCCATTGCAACACACTTTCTAGCCTTGCTTTTGCTTTCTGTCTTTTTGAAGCTTTGAGTTGTTTTGCAACTTGTTTGACTGTTTATTAGTATGTCTGTTGCTGCCAAGTCACGGGAGGATGCTCCAGGTCCAAGCCATCAGGTGTACTTTAGTAAATTTATTGATAAAAAATTTGCGCGTTGACTCGGATGGTATTTCCGGGATTCGCGCTATCTCGTGGATACGTCTTTATTAGGCTTGCTCTTTTATGGGGGAGGCCTATATATTAGCTAATGCATGTTGTGCTTTATTTTTCATACACATGAGCTGATATTTGAAGGGTATCCTTTTATTTAAACAATATTTATACTTGGTTTCTGGGTCCTTCTATTTTATTATGAGTTTGCTGAGGGAGTAATTTCTCCGCATTCTCCCCCCCACCACACGGTTTTGGACTCAGGATCAGGTATTCCTGTGTTTTTTATCAGACTTCACTCGTCCTCAGAAGTCATCTTATGAGGTTATTTAGGAGAGAGAAAAAATTTCAATCATTTTATTTCTAAATGTTTTAGGAGTTTTTTGACTGAGTGTTGAGTTATTTATCTCTCTTGATGGTTTGAATGGGTTCATTGTGTTTATAAAGTTCAATTACTATTGAATCTTTGTTTTGAGCTGTGAAGTCTAAAAAAGTTTGCCTCTTAAGTATTGAAGTTCAAATTCTTATTTCTCCATTGTCTTCTTAAAGAAGTATAACATGGTTTTAGGATTTGTTTACTTTTTGTCAGGCCTATAGTTTTTTCTATGGACCTGGCTTATCTTTCATTTTATGGTCAAAAGTTTTCCGTATGGATCTTATTAGCCTTCTACAATTGGTTTTTTGGTTCGTCATAACTAAAAACTAATTGTTTCCGTTTGTGTCTTTTCAGAGGGTTATTGGGTACAAATGCCCTTCCAGCCACCATTTTGTGAAGGCCCGCTTTTCCCCTCATGACTAGGTGCAGTACGTGCGGGCGTTTTCTAAATTGTGATGTGTGTGAGTCGTGGCCGGTGGAGGTGTTAACTGATTTTTTAAATCAGCAGGTAAAAGACCAGGCGGCAGGCGAGAAGAGGCGTCTGGAAAACGAGTGTGGTAAGAAGAGGAAGGCATCCATGCAAGACATTGTGGCCTTCCGTCTTGAAGTGATGGGAGAAATGAAGAAGACGATCACGGATCTTGTCCCGGAGTTGCTTCGCAGCTTGCTTCCCGGGTCAGGTTCGTCATTGTCTTCTTCATTTGCTCCGGGACAGAGTGTTCCCGTCTCTGGGTCTGGTTCTCTTAGGAAACCAGTTTTCGTTATAGACCCAGAGAGGATTGCCTCGCCCATGGACCCGGGAAGGAAAGCAATGGCCTCGGGCACTCGCTTATCGAGTGCTCTGGAGCAGCCTAAGGCTAAGGGTATCAGCGCCTCACGCGATATCCCTTCTGCCCCGGCCGAGCTTGATCACTTTTCAAGCTTGGCGTCTGATCTTTCTGGGCAGGAAGAAGAGCACACTGTTATGGCCTACCGATGAGTCGATGGCCATGAAAATAGATTCCTATGGGTCCCCACGGGGCTAATGGGTGACATTTTCCATGGAACTACTTCTTCAGGAGTGGGTTTCACGGCTCAATGGCTAGGCCGGCTAGGAGCTGATGGCCGTCCATACCATATCCCTCGGCTTGCCGAGAGTTACCGTGAGGAAGGCCTGGACTGTAACGTCAGGTTTTTAGCCTCCCATGACGCCGTAGATCCGGCTCCTGGAATAGCCACGGCGCAAGCCATGCCATCCCTTGCGGGTCCGTATGGCTTCCCTGGCTTTCGAGGATTATCTTCAGCTCCGGTCATTACCCCACCAGTGAATGTGGTTGAGGACGACGAAGGCCCTAGGCTCGTCGAACATTCACAGGTGGCCACCGAGGAAGACTGGCTAGATGCTTGCCAATGGCTGGTGAACAGCAAGCCAGAACTCCAGGTGGATCCACCGGCTTCCCAGCGGGACCAGCGCCCGTGGTTGGGATGGAAACCGGTGATGAGCACCATGCCATCTTTGCCGTATGCGGAGCATATCATTGATAGGTTCGCTGCGGCAGAGATGCCCATTCTGCCGAAAGGACGCCTTGCGAAGGTCCCTCGCAAGGTGGCACGGCGGTGCCGTATAAGTTCTGATCTATATCAGCAGTATGGCGTTGTTCCAAAGCCTTGCATGGATGACCGTGCGACTTTGGGCGAAGACACGCGGCCTGGGTCCCAGTATGACACGGGACCCTTGTGTGCTAGCGCTGTGCGCAATGCTAATTCCGCGCTGTGGGACACAAGAGGAAAGTACAAGAGGAGCCATCTCGGCTCTCTCGCACATTTCCCAGCTGCTACAGGGGGTAGTAGCAGCACCCGTGGCCCGCCAAACTTCTCCTCTTGCAGTCCAGAGAGCCATCCAGGACGACATTAACTGGCTCTGGACTGCATGACGAGATCCGTAACTAGGAGTTTACTGACGAGGCGCACATTTGCCCTTGACAATTTGTGCCCCTCACAGGACCTGTACAATCGGCTTCTTCGGACACCGATGGCAGGTCCAGGGTTGTTTGGAGGTGAAGGATGTCTGCACCTCCAACAAACCGTAAACCTGCTGAAGAACCAGAGGGCGCTGCGAGAGCAGTTTCAAGTGCTCCGCAGGGAGTGTGTTCGAGCAGCGCCCCCTGCCTTCCACCCTCAGCAGGCTAGAGGTGGTGGTGGCCTTGTTAGAGGCCAACCACCTACGCAGCGTCGGCCACGGCAACGACAGCATCAGCCGGCTAGGGGTCGGGGGGGGGGGGCGGGTGGTTGAGCGCAGGCTCCTCCAGTGCAACCCGCCAGACAGCCTGGGTACCGAGGTGCGCGTGGCGCTGGTAGAGGAGTGTGAGGTTCTGGTCGAGGGAGCCGAACCTGATGGGTCGCCTCTCAAAAAGACCACACCTAGGACAGCCACCAGAGACAGGGGTTCTCTTGCACTTCTCGGGTCCACCTCAGTCCTTAGGTGCACCCATGGGAGGCCATCTGGCCTTCCACATGCAAGAGTGGGAGCGGGTAACTCAGGACCGCTCAGTCTTGCAATGGCTTTCAGTCGGTTACCACCCCGACTGGATTTCAAATCAGCCATTGCGCCTGTCTCTGGTTCCGATCTGGACTCAAAATCCAAGAGATCCAGATCAACAGTTGTATATAGAGGAAGAAATTCAATCCCTCATACTAAAACACGCTATTTAGCTGGCACAAAAATGTCCGGGTTATTATTCAACCGTGTTCCTAGTGACAAAAAGCACTGGAGGGTGGAGACCAATTCTCAACCTCAAACCTCTCACCAGGTTTATCCTCACACCAAGTTTCAAAATGGAAACTGAGAACGGTGTTAGCAGGATTGAGGAAGGGAATGTGGACAGCATCAATAGATCTAAAAGATGCCTATTTTCACATTCCCATTGCGAAGAGCTTTCGTCGGTTCCTGAGATTTGCATTTCAGGGCCGCCAATGGGAATTCAGGGTTCTCCCATTTGGACAGCTCCTCGGGTCTTCACTTGAGTGGTCCAAGCTATGACATCATACCTCCACAGGAGACACATAGTAATCCACACGTACATAGACGACTGGCTGTTAAAGGCACACTCAAAATAGTCAATCAGCAAATCTGGAGATAGTTTTGAAAACTCTTACAGATCTAGGCTGGATAATCAACTTTCAAAAGTCAGAGCTGACTCCATCCCAGAAGTTTGTTTACCTGGGCATGTTCTTCGATCTAGAGATAGGATATGTTTATCCATCTCAAGCGAGAGTAGAAATACTCATCTCAGTCATACAGTCAGTGTGCATCAGTCGTCATGTCCTGGCACATGTCTACTTGAGAATGTTGTGGTTGATGGTTTCTTTGGAACCAGTCATTCCTCAGGCAGCCTTACGCCGGCGGCCAATCCAGTTATTTCTCCTGACACAGTGGGCTCAGAGTACGGGTTTCCTGCACTCAAGGGTGTCAGTGTTGGAACCTCTTTTTCACCACCTTCAATGGTGGATGAAGAGAGAAAATCTCCTGGCGGGTTTGACGTTGTCACCTCCCCATCCTCAGTTAACGATGTACACAGATCATCGCCAGTGTTGATCAAAGGGGAATCTCATCAAAATAGGTTAGTCCTATATTTGGTGATGATTATTTTTTGTCACATTTTTTATAGTACTTACTAAAATGGTGATGGTTTTGTGTTCTTTGTTGTTCCATCTGAGAGTATGCGAAATGAAGCTTTCATCCGATGTCTTATAGTACTTTAGCATGAGTACATAGAGCGCGTATAGAACATTGAGCTCACCGCTCCCTCTTTAAAAGAGGGGGTGGGGGGAGCGGAAGTGAAACAGTCATTACTCTCAACATCGGTCGTGTTATCCGATGTCCAAATCATTTCCTGAGTGTGTTTACATACGCAATTTCAGATGTTTGTTGTGCTCCAAAACCAAAAGCTTGGTCTTCCAGGGATGAGCCGGTCTTCTGACCTTCACCACCCTCCCGCCGAATCCTCTTACGAATTCTGGCTATATCATAAAGTATCAGGGTGGTAAGTATACTCTTGATGTGAAATAAACGAAATCACAGATTTCTTTTTTCACGAGAGAGTTTATACTTACCACCCTGATACAATCCCGGCCTCTCCGCCCCACAGAGGCTTGGTCTATCGGCGTTTTATGTTGCAATTAGGTCAGCCAATATTTTGGAATAGAATGAGCCAGCCCCGCGCATGTGCGAGTTTGGGCTGCACATCCGCTGGACTGTCAGTTGTGTAACCTGCCCAGTGGGGGCGGTTTCTTTTTTATTCTGAGTATTATTGAAGCTAGGTGGATATTTAGGAAATATCGTAAAGTATCAGGGTGGTAAGTATCAACTCTCTCGTGAAAAAAGAAATCCGTGATTTCGTTTAGTACATGCCATCTTCAACATGAGACAAAATCGAGAGACAATGATCAACACACACACACACACACAGAGACATAAGCTAATGCACAAACTTACGTCACAAGAATTCGCAGGAATTCAACAGAAACCACAAAGGCCAGGTGTGAGTCTAGACCCTAGCATTGGGAACTAACAAATAAACGCCTTAAAGATTACAACACACACACTGGTATGTGACTAATTTTAATTTTATAGGATGATATGCTGGAACCAGCACCCGAGAAAGTTGATTTACATAAATCTATCGCTTCATCATCGCTGAACAAGCCAAAATATGAGCGCATCATGAACCCAAACCTCCACAAGAGTGACAAGCCACCATGGGGAGAATTCAACAGCAGGAGCTGGGCTAAAACGTAAGTTGAAATGTTTTTTCTTGTTTCTTCTCTGACAATAGAGGGATCCGGTCTGTCACTCAATATCTGACATCATAATCTGAGACATCGGATGTCACAATCAGAATGACATAGCTCAGTCATGAAAATTGAAGTCTGTCATTAAGGTGTACGAATTGTATGGCTTTATTAAACATTCTGTTGAATATTTTGAAAGTAATTTGACTGGGATCTGTCGCTGCCATATCCAGCAACATCACCCAGTCAGATTAGTTTCAATATTAACATCTTACCTGTACACTTACCTTGAAATTTGTATTTGGTAATTCAGGATACAAAGTAGATAAATCAATTCAAACACACGTACAAAGTGACTGGGGCTTAGCTTGAAATGGGCTGGGCATAGCTAGAAATCACACCCACTTTCACACTTGGATTTAAAGGTTAATGTCAAATAACAAGCTCACAGTGAACCTCATAAGGAAGTATGCATTGGTATCTTGTTATATTGCGGCCAAACTACATTTTCTACAAAATGAATTTGATCAGTCCGGATAAAGAGGTGGACTTATGCAGGCTAGAGGGTTAATTCCCGGGAATTCTTAGTTTTCCGTGGTGGTGGTGGTAGTGGCGATGATGGTGGTGGTGGTGGTGAATCCAGTCGAGGGATGAATTTATTCATGTTTCTCTTTAAGGCAGTGACCATTGACTGGTGTTTTCATGTTGCATACTGACCATATCTTTACATCGTTGTATTCATAGTTAATATTATGTGCTTGCATGCAAGGCGGTGGGTGCATGTGTTCGTGTACATATGCATGGGTGTAAGCATGCACAAGCATTCGTATGTGTACTGGCATTCGGGTAGGTGTATCCATTCATCTTTTAATTTACACACTATAAATATTTCAGTCCTATGGATCCACCGAAAACATTCCGCGGTGAAGACCAGTTTCCTCCACTCGTGAGTATAATAAATAAGAAGTGACTATGGAGCTGCAAAGGTTAACCCTTTAGCTCTAAAGTTTTTCAAATTTGGTCCAACGAATTAAATATTTTCTTATTGAATGTCTATTTACAGGCCAAGAGAATATAATTTCTGAAAATTTATCACTGGAATGACTGGCTCGGTTATCGAGCCAGTCATTCCAGTGGTAAATTTTCAAAGGCTTAATGGTCAACCCGACCAAAACTGGCCTCTGCAGTAGTTTTGAGGAATGTTCATCTGCAGGTTAAGGACAAGAGGATTATTGAAAATTAACCACTGGAAGGATTGGCTCGAGGAGCAAGCCAGTCATTACAGTGATAAATTTTCAAAAATACTCTTATCCTTACCTGCAGATGGACATTCAATAAGGAAATATTTAGATTTTCTTGACCAAATTTGACCAGTAAAGTAAATTAACATGTTTGCAAAACAAAAACATAAACATGTTGGTACAAATTTAGACATGCTGTAAGGAATGCTCTGCTGAATATTTTGGAATTAATTTGATTGGAAATTAAGTCCAATGGTTTCCAATCAAATTAAATCTAAAATATTTAGCAGTACATTTGATTACTCTTGTCCTGTAAGGGGAAGATGGTATCTGTGTGTTTGTCTGTGTGTCTGTCCGGAGATATATCTCAAAAAGTTATGGCCGGATTTGTCCCAAATTTTAACACAGTGAAGAAATTTCCTGTGCAAGAGGATTTTCAGACTTTGACCATCATTAGGATAAGAGAACCAGGATCTGGGTCGGATCAAATTCTGGATCCGTTAATACCTCAGAAACTAATGTTCCGATTTGACTCAAATTTTACCGCATGAAAGGATGTGACCATGAGCTAGGATACGTAAAAAGTTCCGAAAAATCCAAAAACATATTAGAATGTCAGAAAAACGAGAGGGCGATGGTCTGCAATCTCTCATTGTTTTGTTTTGGAAACACGTTCAGTTATTTCTGAGCTGTACCCTATGATATATCACTAGGGCAATACTGTGCACCTACCTCTTCACCATGTAATCCTCAAATTTGTTAAAGAAAATTTACATTTTCTCAGAAAATGGCCATTTTCAGAGCAAGAGAAGTCTATTTAATGAAAGTTTATCAATGGAATGGCTCGGTAGGTTATCGAGGCAGTCATTCCTGTGGTAAATTTTCAAAAATAGTCTTCTCTTGGCCTATTAAATGAACATTCCTATAGACCATTGTAGAGACCTGTCTTGGCCATTTTCGCCATAAAAGTGTTAATATACGTTACCTGCTATTGCTTATGACATTACCATCCAAAAGCTGTCTTCAGTTGGCTCTTTAGTGGACAAGCCAGCAAAATCTGATCTCTACAATTAGCTTATGGTATGTCCATTATCAGGGCCAAGAGAAGACTATATTTCAAAATTTATCACTGGAATGCCTAGCTTCTTTCGGTTATAAATTTTTTTTAATAGTCTTCTCTTGTCCCGCACGTCCTGGACATTAACTTAGAAAAAATGTCAATTATTCTGACCATTAAACGGTTAACCCTTTCACTGATGAATTCCTCATGTCACATTTTCAGGACAGCAATTCAGGAAACCTGTTGGATATTTTGAAATTAATTTGACTGGAAGATCTTGCTGGGCATCAACGTCATACAGTCAAATTAATTTCTAAATATTCAACATAAGTTTTTTTCATAAAGAATATACTTTTTCCGGGATTTGTTGGCCAATTAAAAAGGTTGTCGCTTGACCAGGTGTCACCCTAACATTTCCTTGTTGCTAAATTGTCTCATCATTTTTATGTAACAGACACCAAATCTCGACAAAATCAGTAAAGCTATTGAGAAGCAGATAAGCAATGAAAATATGCCAACATTCGCCGTGGAGAAAATGTCGCGCACCTACGCAACATGGCTGCAATGGTGGCGGTCCACTGCAAACACGGACGATTATATGAAATTCCTGAACACACAGGTAACTTATCAAAGAGGATAATGTTATATTATCATATAAATGGTTCTTCTCGAAATTATGGATATCAACATTCACGATACAGTGAAGCCGCTATCAAGTGAAGAGGGTTACCTCCCCATGACAAACATAAATTGAATTAATCGAAAACATGGTTTTCTCTGGATAAGTTGAAGATGTTTAGACACAGGCACTTAACATTTGGTACAATGATAAACATGTGCAATATAAGGATGCTTCGGCGAGATATATCCATAATTGCCAGAGTTATCCGGCTTGAAAAACTTAAAATTCACAAATAGTAACTCGTAGCTATTCACCTTTCCCGTTATTCAAACGGTTTTGGAAGTGCTTGTTGAATGTCATTAAAATTCTTAGAGTTTTCTACTACATGTTATAAAAATTTTAGGAAAATTCAGTTCTTTTACTCTTGCTACTGAAATTCCATTATCTCAATTTCTAGATAACTATATAGTTAAGCTGTTGAATATTTTGAAACTAATTTGACGGTCAGATTTGTTTCAAAATATTCAACAGATTATTGCGTACAACATAAGGAATTTGTTGTTGCTGGTCTGTCTGACATTTTAAAGGGGTAAGGCGGTAGAACTGAATATCTGATGAAGATGAACTGAGATTTTTGTTGAGCGCTTAGCTGAAGCTGGCTCGATATAGAGGTCCGATGTCCGGCCTCCGGGATGCACCAAAATTATGTAAATGTTAAAGTTTTTCAGTGAGCATTTAATTCATCAAGAGCTTATCCATTCTTAACAAAACTGTACATATTTGTTCTATGCCATTATTGCATTCAGAATGCATCATAATGAAAATAAGTTTCACTTTGTTTATTTTACTTCACAATTTCTAGAAGAATGCTAAAGTGTTTCAACGGACATTGAATTCAGCCAAGAGCTTATTAGATCTCAATAAAACTTTCAAAATTTTTTCCATTCTTTTACATGGTTTGTACTTAGTATTTTTTTGCAGCAAGAATTCTACAAGAAGGTTAAAGATTGTAAATGGGCATTTAATTCATCAAGGGCTTATTCGATCTCAATAACACTTTAGAGATTTGTTTTATGCTATTTAGTCTAGGCATCAGAATGCAAATGAATTTCAATTTTTTTCTATAGTTTTACGTGGTTTGAGCGTTTATTTTGCACCAAGAATTAGAAGTATGTTAAAGTTAAAGTTTTTCAAAAATGCCTGAAGGATCGACATGCGGGTCCCGGCCTCATGCTTATATTACCGTAGGGTATAAGTTAATATTTGTATCAGTACTTTGTAATTTCTATACCATTATATGCTGCTTTCAGGATACTGATTATTTGGGCCTAGTGTTTCACTTCTACGATTCTGAAGATGAAGATGAGATTGACGGTGATCCGATACTCTCGAAGTGTGGAAGCGCATCGAAATCATCATTTATTGCACGGATGGCGGAAATACAAAAGTTAGTATGATATTCTGCCTAAGCTATCAGTGTTGCCTTCATCATCATCTAGACGGGCTGTGTGCGTGTGATGTCAGTTATGTTTCTCAAACATTGATTCGAGATGTTTACATGGTTCGAAGGTGGTTGCTTTTAAAAAATAATTTTATTGACTTTTGACAAAATTTTACATATAAATAAATCAATACCAAAGACAGCCCTTTAATCAGCATTTTATTCACGGGATGTGTTGGCTGAGAAAAA
Organism: Chaetoderma sp. LZ-2023a; assembly: GCA_034401795.1. NCBI lineage: Eukaryota > Metazoa > Mollusca > Caudofoveata > Chaetodermatida > Chaetodermatidae > Chaetoderma > Chaetoderma sp. LZ-2023a. The sequence goes on along the minus strand of CM067360.1, from coordinate 102,809,425 downwards.
ATGGTGGTGCATGACATTATAAACGGGATATTATATCATGTTCTAATGGAGGAATCCGGTCTTTCTACTTCGAATAATACTTACCAGATGTACTATTATGATAATGTCTTATCTGCTCTAGCTCAAAATAAACAATTAAAACTCTGCACTCTCCATGGTCCTGCCCATACTGTGTCCGGGAATTACCATAGCCTCCAGGTACCGAGTCAATAACCAACAACAGTCAGATTCGTCTATTTTGCTCGACTTTACAGTCGCATTTAGCTTGAATTTTTGCGTTTTGAGCATTCTACGCATGATTTGATCGCTGACTTTTTTCACATCAAGAGTATACTTACCTCCCTAATACTTTTGATATTGCTAAATATCGGCTTTCACTCAATAAACACTCAGATTAAAACAGTTAGGTGCCCCTACTGGGCAGGGAGTCAGAGTGTAGTCTGGCGGATGCCAGCCCCACCACCGCGCATGCGCAGACTAGCACTTCCTCTTTGCTAATTTATTGGCAGAGAGTCTACACATGTTTTTGTGCTAGAGCTTTTCTTGACTCAATTCTTAGTCTTTTTGTGTGAATTTGGAAGTGTTTATCCCTGATAAAGATGGCAGAAAGGATGACTTCGCCAGAGGAGGGCCCAGGACCTTTAAATCAGGTGACTTCTAGTAAAATTAGCGAGTTTTGTCCCCGGTGTAATGTGTTTCCGGGACTCGCGGTTACCGTGATAAGCGCCTTGTTTAGTTGGTTTATTTCAACTAGGTGCTATATAATACTAATCTCTCTTTGTGTTTATGTCCGCAGGTCTGTGTGACGATATGTAATGGACATCACATCAGCAGAGGGTTTGTTTCTCTCCACCATGGTTCCATTTCCTACTAATACTGTTAGGTTATCTAACCAAAAATTTTATGTCCAGTGAGTCGGAGGCCTAGTATAAAGGTCTTCTCACTTTGCCCTCTTGATCCAATTCCTTCCCCTAGAGGTGGAGAGAGTTAAGAGGCGTTCAGTTGGTGGAGTGCTCCAGTTCATCACGTTGGATGGTTTGTCTATACAAAGTGTCAGGTATCTAATTATTGATATGAGGTGATGTTAATTATTTAGAGAGGAAAGGGAGATAATTAACAGTATTTGCCATTGTTATCAGTATATATCTGATGGTTGTGTAGTCGAAATGTCCATTCTGCACATGTTCTGGTTAGAGATACAATTCGTCCTTGCACTTGGATGTTTGTTGGGGATCGATTTTTTCCTGTCATAGGATTAATGACGTCATAATCAGCCTTGCTCTTTATTAACAATTAAAGTTTGTCCGAAGCTGGTTTTCTGGTGAATATTGATCTTTATGATCATTTCCTTCTCTTGAGTTGGTGAGTTTCTGAGCTTAACTAGATTGCTCATACTCCTCGTCCTTTGCCCTGTTTCAGAGACCTGGTTGTGCGTCCTGTGGACGGTTTTTGAAGGACAAGTTTGTGCCTCATCTCTGTTATCAGTGTAGCCCCTGTGGTCCCTTGCTTAATTGCGAGATATGTAAGCACTGGGGGGGCGAGCTAATGTCCGAATTCTTGTGCTTGCAGGCGAAGGACAAGGTGGTGGAGGAGGAGAAGAAGAAGCAGAAAAGAGAGGGTGTGAGTAAGAAGGGTAAGAGGAAGGCCTCGTCCGCGGTGGACATGGAGGCCTTCCGGACCGAGATGTTTGGAGAGATGAGGAGGACAATAAAGGATTTGGTTCCAGAGTTGCTTCGTGGCATGCTTCCTGGACCAAATCCTTTGCTGTCCTCATCATCTGCTTCGGAGCAGGTAATCCCCACCTCTCAATCACCTTTCCTTAGTACGCTTCCGTTGTTCGAAGATTCAGAGGTGGCCCCATTAGAGGGGGCGTTCCACGACCCTGGCAGCAGGCTTAGTGCCGCGCCGAGGGGCCGTGGATGGTTGTCGCTGGAACCCGCGGGCTGCTTATCAGTCCAGGGGTATCCGCACACCGCGGGTGCCAGTACCTCCTATGGCACCTTCCCTGGCCAGTCCGGGTTAGCTCTCTTTGCTGACCCGAAGTCTAATCTGTCTGGCCAGGAGGACGAGGATTACCTGTTGGGGTCGCCATCTGAGGATGTGGCCATGGATTATGACGTCTGTGCACCCCTCGCGGGGAATACAGGCGACTTATTCCACGGTTCTACTCATGCAGGGGTAGAATCCACGGTTCAGACTGTGGCCCTGGGCGCTGAGGGCCAGCGTTACCGCATACCTCAGCTTGCCGAGAGTGTCGCTGGTGCTGGCCGGGGCCGTGGTGGGGCGGTATGTGCCCCGCGCTCTACCACGGCGCCTGCTCCTGGTCAAGCCAGTGAGATTAGCATGCCGGTGTTGTCAGGCGCGCATGCTCTCCCTGGCTTGCCAGGGATATCAGCGTATCCGCCGTCAAGCTCTGTTGCTTGCGCTCAGGAGGAAGACGAAGGCCCCCCGTCTTGTAGAGCGCTCGCAGCTAGCCACGGAGGAGGATTGGTCTGACGCTTGCCAGTGGCCAGGCATTGCCGCATCGTGCCCCTGGATTACCAGCAGTACGGTGTGGTACCTAAGCCGAGCGTGGATGACCGCGCGGCTTTGGGTGAGGATGCGCGGCCAGGCTCCCGTTCTGACACGGGAGTCTTGTGTTCGAACGCGTTGCGTTCAGCAAATACCGCGTTGCGTGATGCGGAGGAGAGTGGGAGGGCTTCGATTGCCGCTCTGTCCCACGTCTCCCAGCTGTTACAAGGGATAGTAACAGCATCCGCATCGCGCCAGCCAAGTCCGGTCACAGTCCAGCGAGCCATCCAGGATGGTATCAACCTGGCTCTGGACTGTATGACGCGGGCGGTGACCAGGAGTGTCCGGGCAAGGTGCACATTTGCCTTGGACAATCTGTGCCCGTCCCAGGACCTGTACAATAGGCTACTGCGTACGCCTATGACAGGTCCTGGTCTTTTTGGAGGTGAGGGATGTAGGCACCTCCAGGAGACGGTTACTCTGGTAAATAACCAGAGGGCGCTGCGCGAGCCCCTGCGTATCGTCCCCTGCAGGCTCGAGGTCGTGGTGGCCAGGTCAGAGGCCAACCACCATCGCAGCGTCGGCCTCGGCCGCGTGCGATTCGGCCAGCAGCGAGGTGGGCGCAGGCTCCTCAGGCGCAGTCAGCCAGGCAGCCGCCCAAGCACCGAGGTGCGCGCGGTGCTGGTCGTGGCGCGCGGGGATCTGGGCGTGGTAATCGTTCCTGATGGAACGGTTACCGCGGTGAGAACCGCTCCGGTGTTTCTGGCAAAGGAGACAGTGCCGCTCTTGCACTCCTTATGTCCACCTCTATCCCTAGGTGGACCGGTGGGAGGCCGGCTAGCCGACCACATGCAAGAGTGGGAACGGTTAACTCAGGACCGTTTAGTCTTGCGATGGCTTTCAGTCGGGTATCATCCCGATTGGATGACAGGCCCGCCATCGCGACTGTCTCTAGTGCCGATCTGGACTCCAAATCCGAGAGATCCAGAGCAAAGGTTGTGTATCGAGGAGGAAATAAATTCCCGCATACAAAAAGGAGCTATTCAGCCGGCACAAAGGTGTCCGGGCTTCTATTCAACCCTGTTCTTAGTAACAAAAAACACCGGAGGGTGGAGACCAATTCTCAACCTCAAGCCATTGAACAAGTTCATAGAGACGCCCAGTTTCAAGATGGAGACTGTGCGCTCGGTGTTGGCGGGGTTAGAGAGGGGAATGTGGACAGCGTCGATAGATTTGAAGGACGCTTATTTCCACATCCCCATACACAGGAGTTTCCGTCGCTTCCTGAGATTTGCATTCCAGGGCAGACAGTGGGAATTCAGGGTGTTACCCTTCGGAATTTCCACGGCTCCTCGGGTTTTCACCCGTGTGGTTCTTGCGATCACCGCATACCTCTGCAGGAGAAGCATAGCAGTCCACACGTACATAGACGACTGGCTGTTGAAAGCGCACACCCAGGAAAGTTTATCGGCCAGTCTGGAGATTGTTTTGAAGACTCTCACAGACTTGGGCTGGATGATCAATTTCCCAAAATCAGAGCTGACTCCATCCCAGAAGTTTGTTTACCTGGGGATGTTCTTCGATCTAGAGACAGGATATGTTTATCCTACTCAGGAGAGAGTTCAGAGACTCATCTCAGTAGTTCAGTCAGTGTGCGACAGTCGTCATGTCCTGGCACGGGTTTACTTGAGAATGCTGGGGTTGATGGTTTCGTTGGAACCGGTCATTCCTCAGGCCGCCTTACGCAGGCGGCCGATCCAGTTATTTCTCATGACACAATGGACCCAGAGTACAGGTTCACTGGACTCAAATGTGTCAGTGTTGGCGCCTCTAATTCACCACCTGCAATGGTGGTTAAAGACAGAGAATCTCCTGGTGGGGGTGATGCAGACCCCTCCTCACCCTCAGGTAACTGTGTACACAGATGCCTCGATGGAGTGGTGGGGAGCTTGCCTGGAAGAATCCACGATATCAGGGCTGTGGGATCTGGAACAGTCGAAGGAACATATAAATCTACTGGAATTAAGAGCAGTAGTCCTGGGCCTGGAACATTTCTTACAGAAAGTTCAGGGCAAGATTGTTCTTATTCGTTCAGACAACTCAACAATAGTGACTTACATAAACTGCCAGGGCAGAACGAAGTCGCCCAGTCTCTGTATGATGACATGGAAACTGCTTTGCTGGTGCCTGGATCACAGGATTACCGTGAAAGCAGTTCATATTCCGGGAAGGTTAAATCTGCTAACAGACTCATTGAGCCGAAGGATGAGTGTTTTACCGACGGAATGGCAGCTAAATCAATGGGTGGCGGATCGTCTGTTCGACCATTTGGGGAAGCCCAACATCGATTTGTTCAGAAAATCAGACAGGAGGAGTGCCAAGTGCTTCTGATCGCCCCAGATTGGCCAAGCCAATCATGGTATATGGATCTGCTGGACCTTCTGGTCTGCAATCCGGTTCCACTGCCTCTGATGGACGACATGATCTTCCAGGGCAAGGCCCTTCACAACAATCCGTCAATGTTCCGATTGACTGCGTGGATGTTGTCAAGGAATCTAGACTTAAGGAGGGCTTTTCTGAGCAAGCAGCCATGTTTATGTCAACCTCCAGAGCATATAATTATAAAATCAACAGATTTGCAGAGTGGTGCTCAAAAAGATGTATTGATCCAATGGATTCATCTATTCAGGTAGTAGCTGATTTCCTCTGTCACCTGTATGATGCCTATAGCCTCAAGCCTAACTCTATTGTTGGTTATAAGTCAGCTTTAATGACTGTTATCCCTTGCTTGGCTAAGAGGGGAAGTGATGAAGTAAGTACATTAAATGTATTAATTAAAGGCAGGGGCAATCTAAGACCAAGGAATCCCCCGGTGATTCCTTCTTGGAGTTTATCGCTAGTGCTTCAGGTACTAGGTGATAAGCTTTTTGAACCACTTAGTTCCATTTCTATGAAACTGTTAACTCTTAAAACTTTATTTTTAATTGCTGCGGCCTCGGCTGGGCGTATGAGTGAAATTCATGCCTTATCAGCCGAGGAGGACCATTTTGTGGTTACAGGGGAAGGCCTTAAGTTGCTACCTAGGATTAATTTCTTGGCTAAGAATCAGTCTTTGAAATATCCAGGTCAACCTATTTTTTTGCCTGCTTTAACTAGATATGATCCTAATTCTAAAGCATGGTGTCCCGTTCGGGCGCTGCTTCGGTACAAACAGCGTACTTCGGAGTGGCGGACCGATCAGTCAGCGTTATGGTTGTCATATATTGAACCCCATGGCATGGCATCTAAGGACACCATTTCCAGGTGGATTGTAGAGTGTATCCAATTTTGTCATAAATCCGGCACTGGTAAGCAGGTTGACATAGCCAAGGCTCACAGTGTCCGCGGCGTGGTGACGTCCACTGCCCTATTTAATGGGATCCCTGTGGATGACATTATGTCCGTTGCTCAGTGGCCCTGGGAGTCAAGTTTTACAGACCATTATCTCCGTGACACCTCGAATCCTCTCGCCTTGTCGATTTTGAAAAAATAATCGCTTGTATGATTTTTGATGAGGGTTTCCTCATTGCTTATATACTTCACAATTAATTAATGGAAACAACCACTTTTTGGGACTGCATCAGCCTTCTCCTCTGGGAAGATGATGACAGCTGCCAAGTTCAACAAGGTCAGTCTTGTTCATGTGTTGTTCATTGTTGACTGTATTGTCACGTTACTTTTTAGTATTAATATGGTGATGGGTTGTGTTTTGTTGTGGTTCATCATTGAGAGTATACGAAAATGGAGCCTTTTCGTCTCTGTCGTATGGTACATGGCACTGGTACGTAGAGAGCGTATGGGACATTGAGGTGATGCTACTCTTCCTCCCAGGAAGGGGGGGGGGGGTGGGAAGCGCATATGACATTCGGTCATCTCATCCATCGGTTGGTGTTAGCCGATGTTCATCAAATCCTGACTGTGTTTTCACACAGTTTCAGACGTTTAAGTGCCTTGAACGCGGAAAAGCGTATAGGGAAGAGCTGGTCTTTTGACCTCGCCTCCCTCCAGCCGAATTCCCTGTCGAATTCTGGCAATATCAAACGTATTAAGGAGGTAAGTATACTCTTGAAGTGAAATAAACGAAATCAAGGATTTTTTTTTTCACGAGAGAGTTGATACTTACCTCCCTAGATACGGACCCAGCCTCTCCACCCCACAGAGGCTCGGTCTTCAGGCTCTTAATAGTTGCATGTGTGTCAGCCAATAAATTAGTCAGAGAAAGTAGTAGTCGGCGCATGCGTGGTGGTGCGGCTGGCATCCGCCGGACTACCCTCTGTCTACCTGCCCAGTAGGGGCACCTAACTGTTTTTATTCTGAGTGTTTATTGAGTGAACGCCGATATTTAGGAATATCAAAAGTATTAGGGAGGTAAGTATCAACTCTCTCGTGAAAAAAGAAATCCTTGATTTCGTTTAGAGGTCTGGAAGAGCGCCTGAATGAGCGGATGGACTCGGCCTTGGGTGTTTGGGCGGCCCAATTCAAGGCGATGTTTGAGTTCTTTCATTCCACGGTCCCGTTGATGCAGGCTGTCCTTCCTCTTGCTTTGGCTCAAGAGCCGACAACGGAGGAAGACGATATCCTCCTGATGGAAGACTGGCATGCCGGAGCTTTCACAGGTGACAGAATCCTGTACCTGCCATGGGTCACCCATGTTTTTTGTATGGGTTTGTCAACCGGGTGGAGATGTCGACGTTCCGTCAGGCATTTTTCATCCGGATTTCGCTCAGTCCGGACTGCCGTCAGAGCCATGTTATATATGGCTCCCGTCAGTGTCGCGGAAGCGGTTATGACGGCTCCTCTCCGAGTCCCATTTCCTGCCGTAATAGCGGCCATAGTCCCGGCTCCCGTGTTGGAGCCGATGGACTGCGGTGATTCCGTATCTGGCGATTCACTAGATACTGAAGCCGCAAGTAGTTGAGCCACAGACCCGCTTCGAGTGGGAGGTTTGGTCCGTAGCTCTCAGCATGGATTGTCGGTGGCCTTTTCATCCAAGGGTGAGAAGGAAGATGAGAATGGTAGTCCATTGATGGACGAATCATCTTTTTGCACTGAAGCTGAATGAGTGCAGGTCTTTGGCTGGATGTCTGACTGTCTCGGGTTGACATCGGTTCAGGGATCTCGGCGCGATCCGGTGATGGAGCGGATGTCAGAGCCTGCAGCTAGCACTCTGTCGAGTGGCTCTTCAGCCATGCCGACTCTTCCCTTAGAAACTCAGACTTCTGACAAGTTAGAAGTTGCGGCTTACATTTGGTTCAGCCGGAGTATTTTTTGCCCAAGGCCCTTAAGGGGATAAGAAGTAGGGTCCGCTTTCCAGAGCTGGCCTACCATCAGTATGCTCGTGTTTCTCGGCTTTCAGTCGGGGAAAGAGAAGCGCTGAGTAGGCCATTAGCCGGGAAAGCCAAGGGTCGTTCTTGACCCTTGCTTTCCCAGGTTAATAAGGATCCCTTCAATGAGTTAACTCTCATTGAGGATGTGGCGAGAGCGGCTATGGCTGCTCTCTCGCATGGATGCACCCTCCTGCAGGGTATGCTGATCTGTGCGGTGGAAGGTGGGGAAGTGCCGGAGGCTGCTCCCGGAGTTGTCCGGGACGCCATGCGCTTGTCCCAAGATTGCCTGGCCAGGGTGATCACTAGATCATTGGCGGAGCAGGGGAGAATGGTTCTCAATTGTGTAGAACCAGGACTGGAGATGAGGGCTGCATTATCTTCCGCACCCTTCATTGGTCTGGACTTGTTCGGCGGCTCGGCACGGCAAGCCCTTTCCAAAGTTGCGTTTATGGTGGCAGAGCAGGAGGTTGTCGGCAAGTCATGGAAGTTGACGAAGAGCACCTAGCCGCAACAGTCTTACAAGCAGCATCGACATGAGCAGCAGAGGCAGCGCCAAAGATCTCCCTTCCGTCCTTCTGGCCGTGATACCCATTGGGCATCTGGTTCACAGGAACCTGGCCGTTCATCTTCATACAAGTCCTGTAATAAGAGGCCGTATGAAGATGATAGGAAAGGTGGCGGCTCGGGTTGCGGTGACCACTGTAGGGATAGCAGTGGTGGCGGTCCCGGGCCGTCGTATTCCAAGAATCCGTGAGGTGGCTGTGGTGGATGGTCCTGATGGGCTTCCGGCGAGACCTGTACCGGTGGCGCTAGGAATGCAGGGAGTCGTGAATCTTCACCCAAGCGAATTAACATCTTATCACGCAATATCAACTGCGAGTTGTGTGCACATTCCTTCCATCGGAGGCAGACTTCAGCTGTTCTCAAACCAGTGGGAACAGGTCATGCAAGATTGTTTAGTCTGTCATTGGCTAAGAAACGGCTATGAACCGGAGTGGCTCATCTGTTAACATCGACTCCAGTATGGACTTCCGTTCGAAGGGAATCCGATCATCTAGATGCCATCTGCTCAGAAACATTTGATCTTCAGCAGAAGAATGCTATTCATTTATATCGCAATCAGTCCTCCCTGGGCTTTTATTCGATAATTTTCCTCATTCCGAAATGCACCGGAGGTTGGAGGCCGATTCTCAACCTCAAACTGCTGAACAAATTCATTCTTTAACTAAAATCTCAGATGGAGACTGTGGCAGCGGTGTTGACAGGGCTGAGAAAAGGCATGTGGGCGGTATCGATAGATCTGAAGAATGCATTTTTTCATATTCAAATATCAATTCTTTTTCAGAAATACCTTCGCTTTGTGTTCCAAGACAATGTTTGGGAATTCAGTGCGCTTGCTTTTGATCTGACCACAGCCCTGAGGGTCTTCACCAAAGTGGTTCTCGCCATGACTTCTTACCTTCACAGGAGAAACATAGCTGTTCATAATTACATAGACGACTGGCTGCTGAAGGCGGGGATTCCAGTCACTCTGCGCAACAATCTTCAGGTTGTCCTGGCTTACTAAAGGACCTAGGATGGATTGTGAATCTAGAGAAATCAGAAGTGACTCTCCATCCCAGGAGTTTATGTATCTGGGAATATTTTTCAATCTCAGGGATGGTGTAGCTTTTCCAGCGGAGAGCAGAATCGAGAGTTTGATTGCAGTTCTGGAGTCAGTTTCTCTAGGAGCCTATCTGACCGTGCGTCAATTTCTCAGAATACGGGGTTTACTAATATCTCTGGAGAAGGTGGTTCCTTATGCGGCACTCAGACGCAGGCCAATTCAGATGTACTTATTGTCATTCTAGTCTCAGAGAACGGATCCGTTGTCTCCAGTAAAAGAACCATTGATATTTCATCTTCAGTGGTGGTTATCAGAACAGAAACTCCTGCGAGGTGTTCCTCTACAACCTCCTCAACCGCAGATGTCCATCTTCACAGATGCATCAACGACTGGTTGGGGAGCAGTACTGGACAATCTGTCAGTGTCAGGGGAATGGGATCGGAATGGGATCGGACCAATGCGCAGAAACACATAAATGTTCTCGAATTATTAGCAGTGGCATGAGCACTTCGAAAATTCGAGAACTTAATCCGAGACAAGATTGTCCTAGTAAGGACAGACAACTCAACAGTGATGTCTTATTTGAACCGCCAAGGCGGGACATGATCAGGGTTGTGCATGATGATATGGAACCCTCTGCTGTGGTGCCAAGAGAGGAATATTATTCTTCGGGCAGCACACATTCCAGGAAGATTGAACATCCTAGCAGATGCTCTCAGTCGAAGGACGGTTTGTCATCCGACGGAATGGCAGCTCAACCAGTCGGTAGCGGAGGTTCTTTTCATACATTGGGGTAAGCCAAATGTGGATCTATTTGTGATGAAAGAAAACGCAAAGATGGTCACATACGTGTCACCTATCCTGGCCCCGTTAGCTCTAGCAGTAGATGCACTGGCGATAAGTTGCAAGGGAATGTACGCATATGCATATCCTCCAACAATTCTCATCCCAAAAGCTCTGGCAAAGATAAGAGAGGGCATATGCCAAGTACTACTGATCGCCCCTCATTGGCCAGGCCGATCATGGTTTATGGATTTGCTGGACCTTCTGGTCTGCAATCCAAACCCTCTTCCAGACAGACGGGATCTGATTCTTCAGAACAAAGGCCTGTATCTCCACGACAGACCGGAAATTTTCCAATTGACTGCATGGATGTTATCAAGCAGCGAGCAATTGAGAGTGGCTTTTCTGAGCAAGCAGCGAAATTTGTCGCTTCAGCCAGAAGAGGGTCAGCCACCAAGACATATGATTATAGAATCAACAAATCTGCAGGGTGTAAGAGGAGATATTAATCTCTTTTCTGTATCTGTTCAACACATAGCAGATTTTATCTGTCATTTTTACAAAGTTGACAAACTTGTACCTTCAACCCTAGCAGCATATAAATCTGCATTAGCTTCAGTTGTTCCCAGTCTGGCCACTGTAGGAGTGGAGAATGACACTTTAAATGAAGTTATTAAAGGAATGAGCAATTTGCGACCTAGACAGCCAATTCCTATCCCAGCATGGAATCTATCTCTTGTTCTACAGGTTTTAGGGCATGCTCCCTTTGAACCAATTAGATCTATAGATATTAAACTGTTAACTATTAAGTCAGTTTTCTTGGTTGCAGCAGCATCGACGAGAAGGAGAAGCAAAATACATGCGCATTCTGTCGAATAAGACCATTTTGTCATTACGGGTGCAGGTTTAAGACTATTACCACGTCTTTGTTTCCTGGCAAAGAATCAGTCACTTAAATATCCAGGACAGCCGATAAATTTGCCAAGTTTAATTAGGCATGAACCAAACTCTTCTGCTTGGTGTCCTGTCAGATGTCTGTAAATGTATACGAAACGTACTGAGGAGTGGATAGATGACCCGAAATCTCTGTGGTTATGTCTCAAAGCTCCACATCTTCGCGCCTCGAAAGATACCATTTCTCAATGGATAGTCGATGCTATTCAGATCTCGCATAAAATCACTACAGGAAAGCAGATTGATCATGCGAACGCCAATCAAGTCCGAGCACTAGCAGAATCATTGGCCCTTTATACGGGTGTCTCTTTAGAGGAGGTGATGTCTGTAGCACAATGGCATGCCGAGTCGTCATTCACTGATTTCTACCATCGTGATATCTCCAGCGCACTTAATCCGGTAGCCGTCGCCAATTTTGTCGAATCTTAGCTAAAGCCACTATTTACACATACATCGTAGGGTTCTTCCACATGCACTGAGCAATGGTGATGTACATGATCTGTGAATGACCATGGATTGGGCGGAGCTCCTATGATGGTCAAAAAAGACCAAGCACTCAGACAATGGTGAGTGTCTTCTTAATTTAAATGACTAATATTGATTTACTTACAGTCAAATTCCCAGACTGATTAAGTAAAAAGTCTGGTTCAAGAGTATCTTATTCATTGCAATAGATATTAGACTCATTCAAATTTGAAAATCTAATCGATATACTGATAGTTTTTTCAAAATTAGAAGTTGTAGTAGCTTCTTTGCACTCTCCTGGACTGCCCTTAGCGGAGACTTGGGGCTGACATGGGTCTGGTGGGTGTTGCTCCCCTTTTGACAGCCCTGTGGAATTTGCTAAGATCTTAGCATTTATTCTCAAGTGTTTATAACGTAGTTATTAGCCTTCTTATCAAAATGAATGCTGCTAGTTCACACCTGACTGTCAAAGAGACAGAAATAGTGATGCCCTCAGTTTCAGGGCTCACTTTAGACTCCATAGACCTGGAGTTACTGAAAGAACCATCCAAGACAGATCTGTCCTCCAATGACAAAGCCACCAAGGTCGCCAAGGAATGTACAAGCTCCACCGCAGTAGACCCGCCCGCAGTCTTACCACCGAGAGACAGAAAGCGGAGAAGCCACCAGAAGACCATATGGTAAAGTGAGGGCTATAGAAGGCCCGGAATACCAGAAAAATACAGAAATACCTACAGACAATGGCGCAATGTAGCCTGAGAGTCTCACGCCTAGAATGGAGCCGTCCGGTATAAATCTAGTATGGTGAGGACCCACCCTTTCAGCACGCCCACATTCAAACCAACCCCCTTTATTTAAACACTCTGAATGATTGCTTCTCACTGACCTATTATGACATCAACATATGACACCATTGCCAACGCCCTAGGATGATGTCATAGACGTTCCCAGCAACACACATACTAAAAAACACAAACATATTCATGGAGCGTCACATGTGCCAAGTTGCAGTAAATCCTATGCGGACGCTGGCGCCCTACGTAGGCATAAAATAAGCCACACCGGCAAAACGAAGTGGCTTTGTGCATCCTGTGGAGACCACTTCACGTTCTCGCGCTTGGAGTACTTAAGAAAACACCTATGGAGGGCCCACAGAAAGGGTGAGGGCTCTATCAGATCCCTGCTGATCTCCATCGAGATCTGCCAAGGGGGAGTAAGAGCCATTCACCCGGGGCCCCCAATCAAGCGCACAAAAAAGAAGACAGCATATCCGGGCACAGTGGATGAAGACCAGTCACTTGGACCATCGCCGACGCACCGGACCGAACCAGTGGAGGTACGTGATGCGATGTTCCCATATCCAGCGGGCTACAAAATTCCAAGGGCAAAAGAATCCGGAGAAAAATCTCTGGATCACAGCCTCCTCATGCTACTAAATGCTGCAGGCCCCTCAACCACAACAGAGGATACCGGTGAATGGATAGAATCACTGCAAGACGAGACGCCTTCTCCATCCTACAGTTCAGGATCTTTGGAGCTTCCTCCTCCACCAGAGACTGCGCTGCCGTCCACACGGAGCATGATCTTCTCAGACCTGGGCTTGACTCCTCCGGTCAAGCAAATAGCAGTCCAAACGGCGTGCCCACATACCAAGCCAGTTCCAAACAAAATCCAGGGACTAGACATTGCCACACACAGTAACATCACAGACATTCTCAAAAACTGTGGGATCAAAGGTGGCAATTGTGCGAATTTTGACGTCAATTGCCACAAGTGTTACATAGTATTAAAAAGGTGTATGGCAATGAACATTTCGGTCGACCTGTGTAAGAAGGCCACTGCCCACATGGACTTGCATTGCATCCACTCATCAGGGGACAAGTCTACACAAGACTTTTACAACATTATGTGGCCGAACACCCAGTAGAACAAGGATGCATGAAGAATAACAAACAAGAACTTATTTTATTCAAGAGAAAAATTCCTCTGATTTATTTTGGTCTTATTATATTATCTATTCAAATTCACGATAGAAGATATCAAAGATAAACAAAAGATATATACAAACGCACATATAGAAATATAATGTATAGAACAGAATCCTGTACACATATATGCACAATAAATTAAGTTTCTCAAAGATCGTTTCAATTCACCTCCTGTTGTCAAAAAAACTGACACACATAGATGCACACCGACGCTGCACGCATGCACACATAAACAAGACCCCTTCCCCCCTGTGTCCCCCCCACCTACACACATGCAAGCACACAAAACTGGTGGAAACAAAATATCCACCAACACTAAACACAAAGGAGACAACCAGTCCATGCAGGCCACAAATAAAAAAACTCTTGGCCTGATGTTTTATCCTCTGATGAGTTCAACTTCTTGAACGAAACGCTAAAAGTCTGAATCAGAATAACCAACTAAGCACACAAACTGCTATAGTGTTATCTTGTCCCTTCCCCAAAACCAAAAAACAACCATCAACAAACCCCCAAAGAATGACCCACCCCCACCCTATTCTCCAACCCGTTGTCTTCCCCCCCCCTGACAAAGGGGCGCCAAACCACCAGTGCGCCCCTTCAGAAAACCGCCAGGTAGCCAAAACCGCCAAGCAAAAAATAATATAAAAAAACGCCAGGCCGCCAAGCCGCCAAGCTGCCAAGCCACCAAATCGTCAGGCCACCAAACCGCCAGGCCGCCAAGTCAGGCCGCCAAGCTGCCAAACCGCCAGGCTGCCAGGCCGCCAAACCCCAGGCCACCAAACAAAGCACCCACCCCAAATGCCATTATGCATCAACACGCATGCGCAATGCCCAAAGGCCTCCACGGCCCTCAGAGAGCCCCCAAAAGGAGCATATAAGGAACCCCATTCCAACCTCAGATCATTCAGACTTACTTGAATTTCACAAGACAGAAATCGAGCGTCAGGATCTTAGCATTTATTCTCAAGTGTTTATAACGTAGTTATTAGCCCTAGTAAGTATTATTCCAAGTAGAATCAAAAAAGTATGCGCTTTTGTTTCTACGAGAATTGTTAATACTTACCAGATGTTCTATGGCCCACTTCAGCCACCCCGCTGAGGTGAGGCTGAGCTGCTTTCACTGTTTGTCAAGACCATGGCGGAGTTTTAATTGTTTATTTTGAAGTAGAGTAGATAATAGACATTATCATAGTAGTACATCTGGTAAGTATTAACAATTCTCGTAGAAACAAAAGCGGATGATTTTTTGAGTCACTCAAATATATGACATCATAATCTATTGCATCACTTATTAGCTGATGTCAAAATGAAAATAACGTAGCTCCATCACAAAACCCCAAAAGTCTATCACAAACATCTCCAAATTATGTATCCGTAATGAATTTGCAGTTTAATAAAATTTCTTTTAAACATTGTGAAACAAATTTGTCTGGGAGTTGTTGCTGCTATCATTAGTTTCACAATATTCAACAGCTTGCCTGTATAGTTAACTTGAAATTTAGATTCTGACGAATCAGGGTCCAAAGTCTCAAATTGATTGCTAGACAGCAACATCGTCCACCAAAATTGTTGAAAAATGTACACCGTTTTCTTTGCTATTGGCACAGTAAACGATAGAATAGTGACATCAGAGTGGTAAGGGTTAATAGAGGAATCCAATCTGTCAGGCAAGTATATGACGTCATAATCAAATACGTAACAGGTAGGCTAACATCACAATTAAAATATGTCATGCATGATGATTCTATGTCCATCAAAAACTTTTAATAGTCCCTCATGTGTACTACGTATTGTTTGTATTTACTACTTAATAACCATTCTATTGAATATTTTGAAACTTATTTCACTGGATGCTGTTGCTGCCATAAGCAATAACATTAGCATAGCGAGTGTGATTCTGACATAACCAGTATAGTACCCATTCTCAGTTCCATGGACCACTACTATGAAGTAATATGGAGATGTTTACCAAAGACAAGGAACACCAACACCCTAAAGCTAATAATGAAATACGTATTTCACAGGAAGTGTACGAGTATGTGAGACATACATGATTGTATAACAAACAGGAAATTTTAAAATACAGAGAAATGGCATTCTAGTTTTGTATTTCTTTTTTTTTTCTCGACTACATATGGGTGATATGGCATCCTTTATAATAATGTGACTGTTATCATAATTACCTCTGCTGTCCATCAGAATAATCAGAATGAAGGCAGTTACTTGATGTGGAATAGGCGAAATAAACTTTGATTTTACAGACAGTACAAATTGATTAAAGAGTGATAGTTTGGGTTAGTTTTTTCAGTTGAATGCACATTCCCTGACAGATTTATTTGGCTGGATATGTGTGTGTGTGTGCGTGCGTGCGTGCGTGCGTGCGTGCGTGCGTGTGTGCATGCGCATTTGTGTGTGTGTCCATGCCTGCGTGCGTGCATCTGTGTGTGCATGTGTGTAGGGGCATGCGTGTGTAAGTGTATGCATGTGTGCCTGAGTGCATGCATGGGGGGTGTGTGTGCATGTATTAATAAATGGAGACTAGGAGAAATGGCGGTTTATGTAAGGTGATATCTGACATGAATCCTGATATTTCGTTAGGGAGAAAGAAGCGAAGCTGAATGAGATGGTGGCTGAGAAGACATCTTATGAAGAGGGCATGTGGAATGTCAATGCAGTCATGATGGGAGGCCTTGGGAAGGACCCATCTCTATCTGGTGAGGATATGAATAGATTCTCTAAACTATTTGCTTCAATAAATGGAGGGATCCAGTTTCTCATTCACGTGTCTAACACTGATCAATGGAGAAATACACTTGTAGTTATGCCACTGACCCATCTTTAGCTAAGCTCCAATCTTGGAATCGATCGATCCCTGCACTGTCTGAATCTCAATTTCCAGAAAACTATACAGGTAAACTGCTGAATATTTTAAAACTAATTTGATTGGGTGTTGTTGCTGCCTATGGCAGCAACAGCGCCCAGTCAAATTAGTTTCAAAATATTCAACAGAATGTTTATTAAAGAATAAGGACATACTATTCGTACAACTTGACGAACTATTAAGCATTTATAACAGACTAAATCATGTCATTCATGACGTAATTGGTTATGACACCAACCTATGTGTGACAGTTGATTATGGCGTCATCTGATTGATTTAGATTGAATACATAGTCATTGGTGGATAGATGAATGAATGGATAGATGGGCAGGGGGTGATGAGCAAGGAGACCCATAGATTACTGAACAGATAATTTGGTAGATAATATTAGGGTGCATTGGTGCATGGATAGTTAACAGACAGAATAGACAACTCGTTTCACTTCATCTTACATATTATCTTTTCACTTTGTCAATAATTTTCTAGCTGTTACTGAACCAAGGGGATTCTGTTTGTCTTTATTTATTTCATGATAGAGAGATGGATTTAACTCATTGTCACCTGAAATCTATTATTCTCAATTTTATAATCAATTTAATGTTATCACTTTTAAACCCTTTAGTGGTCAAGCAAATCAAAATCGGCCTCTGCAGTGGTCATAGGGAATGTCCATTTGCAGGCCAAGAGAGGACTGTTTTTTAAAAGTTACCACTAGAATTACTGGCTCAGTAACAGAGCCAGTAATTTCAGAGGCAAATCTTCAAAAATAATCTTCTCTTAGCATGTAAATGGATATTCACTAAGTAAAAATATAAATTTCCTTAACAAATCTTGACCATAAACCCTTTAATGACTAAATTTGTTGTAAAAATTAAAATATTTACTTATTGAATGTCCATTTGCAGGCCAAGAGAAAACTATTTTTGAAAATTTACCACTGGAATGACTGGCTCGGTAACCGAGCCAGTCATTCCAATGGTAAATTTTCCAAAATAGTCTTCTCTTGGCCTGCAAATAGACATTCCACATGACCCCTGCAGAGGACGGTTTTGGCCAGCTTCGTCCTTAAAGGGTTACAGGTTTAGAAGCCTCAAAGTTGTGCAACCTGATGCAATATTTCACATTCATGTGTGAAAGCATGGCAAAATTAGCCCTTTAATGTTCAAATTTTGTCAAGAAAATTTTAATCTTATAGAAAATGTCCATTTGAAAACCAAGAGAAGACTCGCTGAGCGAGTCATCCCTGTGGTAAATTTTCAAAAAATACTTTTTTTGGTCCGCAAAATCCCCCTGCCGAAGCAATTTTGTGAAAGGTTGAATGGTATCGTATTAATCGAGTTTGTGTTAAAATGTCCTGTCTTTCAATCATACTATTAAGAAACCCTTTAACATGTTTAAGACATTAAGCTGGCCAAAAGTGACTTCTGCAGTGGTTGTGTGAAATGTCCAGTTGCAGGCCAAGAGAAGACTATCTTTGAAAATTTACAACTGGAATGACTGGCTCGATAATCGAGCCAGTCATTCCAGTGGTAAATTTTCAAAAAATTCTTGTCTTTGTCTACAAATGTACATTTTTAGGAGACAATTTAAATTTCCTTGAACAAATTTGCGTGTTAAAGTGGTAACTAAAAGAAATTTAGGTAATTTCAAAATGTCAAATGTATTACAAAGCTTGGTCTAAATAATAGAATCAGCCAGTTTCAGAGTTTTCTGATCAGTCTTATTGCTGACCAGTCAGAATACTAAATACACAACCACTGTAACAAATGATGGAATATGGTTATTCCTGTACTCATAAATTAGTTTGCAATATATATTTCTCTTACAGAACCAACTCTGGAACCGTTTATAAAGCCTGCTGAATCCCTGGAAACTGTGAAGCATAGTAACGCGCTGCTAAGTCGCTCACAGCATCATCGCTCCGCCCGCTCCACCACCCTCACAGTCCAAACCAAGTAGGTAACCTCTTTCATTTGTTAGTTTCTACGATGTAATTGACATCAAATTCCTTCTGATATATGTAACTTTTTTGGCAAGGTAGGCTCAAGGTCTGAGCGGACACGGGTTAAATCTCAAAGTACTAGTAGTGTCAATGTTGAATAAATATTTGTTAAGTTTGCTGGTGACGTATTTGTGAGACGTATTTGTGACTCAGAAATGCGTCGCCAGCAAATTTAATAAATTTGTGACAATTTAAATATCCTAATTTTTAAACCTATGTTGAAAGGCCATTTTAGGAATTCAATTTTCGGTAATATATTGCCATATTTTATTGCCCGTGAAAGTAACATTGTTGTGGGTTTTGGTTTTATTGGCCGCTTACACCTAGATATATTTGAGTAATGACTCTATCGATGAGGTGCTTCCCCGAAGAGTTGCATGGATGACGGCTTTAAGTCCCGTCCTAAGGACGTGTCATGTGAATGACACAGCATCATTGAGTGAAGGAGATTGGCTATGTTTCCAACGATTGCCCATTAGTCATTTGTGTTTCGTAGATGTAAAAACTTACAATTATAACCTGTTGCTGTTAGAAATAATAAGTAGAATGCAGATAGCGCTATTTGTGGATTAAAAAGGGCATGCCAAAACCCTTTCATAATACTTATGCTAAAACATTGATTGAGTGCTGGACAAAGGCGTGCAAAGCAGAGCGACAGCATCTACACTAAAAACAAAGCCACGCAAATCATAACACACACACACACTCACACACACGCACGCACGCATGCACGCACACACACTTGTTTATGAAAACAGATTTTCACCCCATTTTAGGCTTATGATACATTTACACTTGTTTTGAAAAAAGTTTCCGATGTAAGCAACCACTTCAAGTGAAATTAGTTTCAAAATAATGAACAGTTTACATGTATGACTGACTTTCAGCCGCTACTGGTCAAGTCAACCTAAAATATCTTCTACCGTGATCTCGAGAAATGCCAATTTGCAGGTTAAGAGAAGACCTTTTGAAAATGTACCACTGATGTGGTACATTCTCAAAAATATTCACAAAGAGATGACCATGATAATGCTTTGCTTATGTATTATGTACATGTATATTTTTAATTTAGCTTACCCTTGCATTATCTTTGTATTTCGTCATGTCTAGGGAGACTGGGCAGTCTAATTTGACCATCTCCCAGGCGACATCATGGACGCCGAGTGGAATGTACACCTTTAGATCAGAACAGGTGAGGATGCTCTAGCTAGCTAGGGCGTGCACGGTCAGTAATGGACCTTTCCATTTTTAGCTATCCCCGCCCATCACTAGCTAAGCTCCACCCACACCTCGCCGTGTTGGGATTGATCGATCCCCAAATACCATAGCTATCAATTTCCTGAAAACTATACAGGGAAGCTGTTGAATATTTTGTAACTAATTTGACTGGGTGCTGTTGCTGCAACAGCGCCTAGTCAAATTAGTTTCAAAATATTCAACAGAATATTTATTAAATAGTAAAAGCAAACAATTTGTACAACAACGCATAGACCGTCTTCAAATATGCGTTCGTGACGTACTTATCGACGTCATTCATGACGTCATTCATTATGATGTCATTGTACACATCACGCTGTTCATTATGATGTCATATGATGGGTGGGTACTCTGGAAAGTTGAATTGTGGTCAAACATAAGCGACACAATGAATAATATCAAATCAGAGGAACATGAATTAACATCAGGTGTGCCACAGGGGTCGGTCCTGGGACCGATCCTTTTTACAATCTATACAGCACCCCTTGGAGTGCTATTGCAGTCTCATGGCATAAGTTACCATTTCTACGCTGACGATACACAGCTATATCTCGCATTCTATGCAAATGACCAGGTGAATGCTCGTGAGCATGTTGAAGACTGTGTTCGTGACATTAAACTATGGATGTTAAGCAACTTATTGCAGTTGAATGATAAGAAAACTGAAATTCTGTTAATAACCTCACCGCACCTAAGACAAAAGGTTGACATCACCAGTTTGCACATTGGGGAGGCTGACGTATCTTTCAGTGCAAGTGCCCGTAACATAGGCGTAACATTTGACAATTCCCTATCGATGGAAGCTCATGTTACCACTGTCTGCCGTTCCATATTCATGAACATTCGGAACATTAGCAAAATTTGCAGCTTTCTGGATGAAAACGCGGTCAAAACTCTCGTACATGCTACCATCACGTCATGCCTGTTTCACTTCAAGAGTATACTTACCTCCCTAATACTTTTGATATTGCTAAATATTGGCTTTCACTCAATAAACACTCAGATTTAAAACAGTTAGGTGCCCCTACTGGGCAGGGAGTCAGAGCGTAGTCTGGCGGATGCCAGCCCCACCACCGCGCATGCGCAGACTAGCACTACCTCTTTGCTAGATTATTGGCAAAGAGAACACACATGTCTTTTTGAGTCATAAGCTTTTTTTGCTCTTAAACTGTTATTTGGTGTATCTTTTGGAGTGATAGTGTCTGATTTGTATGGCAGGAGGGAACACTTCGCCACAGGAGGACTTAGGGCCTTTAAATCAGGTGACTTCTAGTAAAATTAGCGAGTTTTCTTCCCGGTGTATTGTGTTTCCGGGACTCGCGTTTACCGTGATAAGCGCCTTAGTTAGTTGGTTTATGTCAACTCGGTGCTACCTAGGACTAATTTCTCTTTCTGTTTATGTCCACAGGTCTGTATGACGCTAGGTGGTGACATCACAGTAGCAGAGAGTTAGTTTTCTCTCCACCATGGTTCCATTTCCTACTAACACTGTTAGGTTATCTAACCAAATGAAAAATATGTCCAGTGAGTTGGAGGCCTAGTATAAAGGTCTTCTCACTTTGCCCTCTTGATCCAATTCCTTCCCCATGAGGGGGAGAGAGTTAAGAGGCGTGCAGATGGTGGAGTTCTCCGGTTCGTCACGTTGGATGGTTTGTCTATACAAAGTGTCAGGTATCTAGTTATTGATAATGTGGTGATGTTAATTATTGTAAACAAACAAAGGGAGATAATTAACATTTTTGCCAGAAAAGAGTTATCTATATGTATCTGATGGTTGTGTAGTCGACTTATCCATTCAGCATACAATTCGTCCTTGCACTTGGATGTTTTGTTGGGATCGAATTTTTCCTGTCACGGGATTAATGACGTCATAATCAGCCTGGCTATGTGTTTATCAGCAATTCAAGCGCTATGCTGGTTTCTGATGTATTTTGATCTTTATGATCGTTTTCCTTCTCTTTGAGTTGGATTGAGTTTCTAAGCTTAACTAGTTGCTCATACTCCTTGTCCTTTGCCCTGTTTCAGGGACCGGGTTGCGCGTCCTGTGGTCGTTTTCTTCATGAAAAGTTCTGGCCGCATCTGTGCTATCAATGTAGCCCTTGTGGTCCATTGGTTAATTGTGACATATGTAAGCACTGGGGGGGGGCGAGTTAATGTCCGAATTCTTGTGCTGCTTACAGGCGACGGACAAGGTGGTAGAGGAGGAGAAGAAGAAGAAGCGGAAACGAGAGGTTGTAAGTAGGAAGGGTAAGGGGAAGGTCTCGTCCGCGGTGGATATGGAGGCCTTCCGGACCGAGATGTTGGGAGAGATGAAGAGGACAATAAAGGATTTGGTTCCAGGGTTGCTTCGTGGCATGCTTCCTGGACCAAATCCTTTACTGTCCTCATCATCGGCTTCGGAGCAGGTAATCCCCGCCTCTGGATCGATTTTCCTTAGTCCGCTTCCGTTGTTCGACGATTCAGAGGTGGCCCCATTAGAGGGGGCGTTCCACGGCCCTGGCAGCAGGCTTATTGCCGCGCCGATAGGGGACCGTGGACGGTTGTCGCTGGAACCCGCGGGCTGCTTATCAGTCCAGGGGTATCCGCACGCCGCGGTGGCCAGTACCTCCTATGGCACCGTTCCTGGTCAGCCCGGGTTAGCTCTCTTTGCTGACCCGGGGTCTAATCTTTCTGACCAGGGTAATGAGGATTACCTGCTAGGGTCGCCGTCTGACGACGTGGACATGGATGAAGACGTTTGTGCACCCCTCGCGGGGAATACAGGCGCCTTATTCCACGGTTTTACTCACCCTGGAGTAAAGTCTGCGGCTCAGGTGGTGGCCCAGGGCGCTGCTGATGGCCAGCGGTACCGCATACCTCGGCTTGCCGAGGGTGTTGCTGGTGCTGGCCGGGCCCGTGGTGAGACTATATATACCCCGCGCTCTGCCACGGTGCCTGCTCCTGGTCAAACCAGTGATATTCTCATGCCGGTGCTGTCAGGCCCGCGTGTTTTCCCTGGCTTGCCAGGTGTATCAGCATACCCGCCGTCAAGCTCTACTGCTTGCGCTCAGGAGGAAGACGAAGGACCCCGTCTTGTAGAGCGCTCGCAGTTAGCCACGGAGGAGGATTGGTATGACGCTTGCCAGTGGTTGGTGAGCGTTAGGCCTGATCTGCCCGTGGAGCAGTCGGCTAGCCAGCGTGTTCACACGCCGTGGTTAGCTGGGAA
The DNA here is from genome assembly GCA_034401795.1 of Chaetoderma sp. LZ-2023a. Classification (NCBI taxonomy): domain Eukaryota; kingdom Metazoa; phylum Mollusca; class Caudofoveata; order Chaetodermatida; family Chaetodermatidae; genus Chaetoderma; species Chaetoderma sp. LZ-2023a. The sequence continues at coordinate 102,786,404 of CM067360.1, read as the reverse complement.
ACCGACTGCTAACGCTATGCCTTCTCTGCCGCTGGCGGAGCATGTCGTTGACATGTTCAAGGCGGCGGAGTCGTCCATTAAGTCGAGTGGACGTCTCGCGAAGGCCCCTCGCGAGGTGGCCAGGCGTTGTCGCATCGTGCCCCTGGATTACCAGCGGTACGGTGTGGTACCCAAGCCCAGCGTGGATGACCGCGCGGCTTTGGGTGAGGATGCGCGGCCAGGCTCCCGTTCTGACACGGGTGTCTTGTGCGCGAACGCGTTGCGTTCGGCGAATACCGCGTTGCGTGATGCGGAGGAGAGTGGGAGGGCTTCGATTGCCGCTCTGTCCCACGTCTCCCAGCTGTTACAGGGGGTAGTAACGGCATCCGCATTGCGCCAGCCAAGTCCGGTCACTGTCCAGCGAACCATCCAGGATGGTATTAACCTGGCGCTGGACTGTATGACTCGGGCGGTGACCAGGAGTGTCAGGGCAAGACGCACGTTTGCCCTGGACAATCTGTGCCCGTCTCAGGACCTGTACAATAGGCTACTGCGTACGCCTATGACGGGCCCTGGTCTTTTTGGAGGTGAGGGATGTCGACACCTCCAAGAGACGGTCACCCTGGTGAATAACCAGAGGGCGCTGCGCGAGCAGTTTGATGTGCTGCGTCGTGCTAACGCTCGCGCCGCGGCCCCGGCGTATCGTCCCCTGCAGGCTCGAGGTGGTGCTGGCCAGGTCAGTGGCCAGCCACCGTCGCAGCGTCGGCCTCGGCCGCGTGCGATTCGGCCAGCAGCGAGGGGGGCGCAGGTTCCTCAGGCGCCGTCAGCCAGGCAGCCGCCCGCGCACCGAGGTGCGCGCGGGGCGGGGCGGGGCGCGCGAGGATCTGGGCGTGGTTATCGGTCCTGACAGGACGCTTACCGCGGTAAGAACCACTCCGGTGTGTATGGCGACGGAGACAGTGCCGCTCTTGCATGCCTCGTGTCCACCGCGGTCCCTAGGTGGGCCGGTGGGAGGCCGGCTAGCCGGCCACATGCAAGAGTGGGAACGGTTAACTCAGGACCGTTTAGTCTTGCGATGGCTTTCCGTCGGGTATCATCCAGAGTGGGTGACAGGCCCGCCGTCGCGACTGTCTCTGGTGCCAGTCTGGACTCCCATTCCGAGAGATCCAGAGCAAAGGTTGTGTATCGAGGAGGAGATAAATTCCCTCATACAAAAGGGAGCTATTCAGCCGGCACAAAGGTGTCCGGGCTTCTATTCAACCCTGTTCTTAGTAACAAAACGCACCGGAGGGTGGAGACCGATTCTCAACCTCAAGCCATTGAACAAGTTCATCGAGACGCCCAGTTTCAAGATGGAAACGGTGCGCTCGGTGTTGGCGGGGTTGGAGAGGGGGATGTGGACGGCGTCGATAGATTTGAAGGACGCTTATTTCCACATCCCCATCCACGGGAGTTTCTGTCGCTTCCTGAGATTTGCATTCCAGGGCAGACAGTGGGAATTCAGGGTGTTGCCCTTCGGAATTTCCACGGCTCCTCGGGTTTTCACCCGTGTGGTTCTTGCGATCACAGCATACCTCCGCAGGAGAAGCATAGCAGTCCACACGTACATAGACGACTGGCTGTTGAAAGCGCACACCCGGGAAAGTTTGTCCGCCAATCTGGAGATTGTTTTGAAAATTCTCACAGACTTGGGCTGGATGATCAATTTCCCAAAATCAGAGCTGACTCCATCCCAGAAGTTTGTTTACCTGGAGATGTTCTTCGATCTAGAGACAGGATATGTTTATCCTACTCAGGAGAGAGTTCAAAAACTCATCTCGTTGATTCAGTCAGTGTGCGACAGTCGTCATGTCCTGGCACGGGTTTACTTGAGAATGCTGGGGTTGATGGTTTCGTTGGAACCAGTCATTCCTCAGGCCGCCTTACGCAGGCGGCCGATCCAGTTGTTTCTCATGACACAATGGACCCAGAGTACAGGTTCGCTGGACTCGAATGTGTCAGTGTTGGCGCCCCTGATTCACCACCTGCAATGGTGGTTGAATACAGAGAATCTCTTGCCGGGGGTTTTGCTAACCCCTCCCCACCCTCAGGTGACTGTGTATACAGATGCATCGATGGAGGGCTGGGGAGCTTGCCTGGAAGAATCCACGATATCAGGGCTTTGGAATCTGGAACAGTCAAAGGAACATATAAATCTACTGGAGCTAAGAGCAGTAGTCCTGGGCCTGGAACATTTCTTACAGAAAGTTCAGGGCAAGATTGTTCTTATTCGTTCAGACAACTCAACAGTTGTGACTTACATAAACCGCCAGGGCGGAACGAAGTCGCCCAGTCTCTGTATGATGACATGGAAACTGCTTTGTTGGTGTCTGGATCACCAGATTACCTTGAAAGCAGTTCATATTCCGGGAAGGTTAAACCTGCTAGCAGACTCATTGAGCCGAAGGATGAGTGTTTTACCCACGGAATGGCAACTAAATCAATGTGTGGCGGATCGTCTGTTCGACCATTGGGGGAAACCCAACATCGATTTGTTCGCAACGAAGAAGAATGCGAAGATGACGACGTACGTCTCTCCGATTCCGGATCCAAGCGCTTTCGCAACAGATGCGTTAGCTATCAGCTGGGGGAGAATGTATGCATACGCATTCCCTCCAGCAATCCTGATTCCAAAAATTCTTCAGAAAATCAGACAAGAGGAATGCCAAGTGCTTCTGATCGCCCCGGATTGGCCAAGCCGATCATGGTATACGGATCTGCTGGACCTTCTGGTCTGCAATCCGGTTCCTCTGCCTCTGATGGACGATATTATCTTCCAGGGCAAGGCCCTTCACAACAATCCGTCAATGTTCAGATTGACTGCGTGGATGTTGTCAAGGAATCTAGAATTAAGGAGGGCTTTTCTGAGCAAGCAGCCATGTTTATGGCCAAAGCCAGGAGGGGGTCAACCTCCAGAGCATATAATTATAAAATCAACAGATTTGCAGAATGGTGCTCAAAAAGATGTATTGATCCAATGGATTCATCTATTCAAGTAGTAGCTGATTTCCTCTGTCACCTCTATGATGCCTATAGCCTCAAGCCTAACTCTATTGCTGGTTATAAGTCAGCATTAATGTCTGTTATTCCTTGCTTGGCTAAGAGGGGAAGTGATGAAGTAAATACATTGAATGTATTAATTAAAGGCATGGGCAATCTAAGACCAAGGAACCTGTGATTCCGTCTTGGAGTTTATCGCTAGTGCTTCAAGTACTAGGTGATAAGCCTTTTGAACCACTTAGTTCCATTTTTATGAAACTATTAACACTGAAGACTGTGTTTTTAATTGCTGCGGCCTCGGCTAGGCGTAGGAGTGAAATTCATGCCTTATCAGCCGAGGATGACCGTTTTGTGGTTTCAGGGGAAGGCCTTAAGCTGCTACCTAGGATTAATTTCTTGGCTAAAAATCAGTCGTTGAAATATCCAGGTCAACCTATTATTTTGCCTGCTTTAACTAGATATGATCCTAATTCTAAAGCATGGTGTCCCGTCCGGGCGCTGCGCCGGTACAAACAACGTACGGCGGCATGGCGCACCGACCAGTCAGCGTTATGGTTGTCATATATTGAACCCCATGGGAGGGCTTCTAAGGACACCATTTCCAGGTGGATTGTGGAATGCATTCAGTTTTGCCATAAATCCGCCACCGGGAAGCAGGTTGACGTGGCCAAGGCTCACAGTGTCCGCGGCGTAGTGACATCCACGGCCCTATTTAATGGGGTCCCTGTGGATGATATTATGTCGGTGGCTCAGTGGCACTGTGAGTCAAGTTTTACAGACCATTATCTCCGTGACACCTCTAATCCTCTCGCCTTGTCGGTTTTGAAAAAATAAATCGGTTTATATTTTTTGAGGAGGTTTTCCTCATTACTTATATATTTCACAATTAATTTATGGAAACACCCACTTTTTTGGGCCTGCATCAGTCTTTACCAATGGGAAGATGATGTCAGCAGCCATTTTCAACAAGGTCAGTCTTGTTCATGTGTTGTCCGTTGTTGATTGTATTGTCACGATTACCCGTTATTAATATGGTGATGGTTTGTGTATTTGTGTGGTTCATTGTTGAGAGTTACGAAAATGGAGCTTTTTCGTCTCTGTCCTGTAGTACATGGCACTTGTACGTAGAGAGCGTATAGGACATTGAGGTCAGTCGACTCTTCCTCCCAGGAAGGAGGGGGGGGAGCGCATATGACATTCGGTCATCTCTCATACATCGGTGGTGTTATCCGATGGTTAGTCAAATCCTGACTGTTTTTTCTTACAGTTTCAGAAGTTTAAGTGCCTTAAACGCAGAAAAGCGTATAGGGATGAGCTGGTCTTTTGACCTCGCCTCCCTCCCGCCAGATTCACTTTCGAATTCTGGCAATATCTAAAGTATTAGGGAGAAGTAAGTATACTCTTGAAGTGAAATAAACGAAATCTAGGATTTCTTTTTTCACGAGAGAGTTGATACTTACCTCCCTAGATACGGACCCGGCCTCTCCACCCCACAGAGGCTCGGTCTTCAGGCTCTTAATAGTTGCATGTGTGTCAGCCAATAATCTAGTCAGAGGAAGTGCTAGTCTGCGCATGCGCGGTGGTGGGGCTGGCATCCGCCAGACTACGCTCTGACTCCCTGCCCAGTAGGGGCACCTAACTGTTTTAAATCTGAGTGTTTATTGAGTGAAAGCCAATATTTAGCAATATCTAAAGTATTAGGGAGGTAAGTATCAACTCTCTCGTGAAAAAAGAAATCCTAGATTTCGTTTAGACTACTGTAACTCTCTGTTAATAGGCATACCATCTAGCCAATTAGATCGTTTACAGAGAGCGCAGAATACAGCAGCTAGACTGATTAGACACACCAAAAGATTCGATCATATCACACCTGTCCTATTGGAGCTACACTGGTTGCCTATAAGACAACGTATATGGTACAAGGTGGCTTTGTTGGTGTTCAAGTGCCTAAATGATCTGGCCCACCGTACTTAAAATCCTTAATCCAGCAAAGAGCAGCACCAAGGTCTCTTAGGTCTAGCACACAATTACTATGTACCATACCAAAATCAAACTTAACTACTGGTGATCGTGCATTTTCTCGAGCCGGTCCGCGATTCTGGAATTCTCTTCCACCTGAAATTAGAAACTGCTCTAAAATTGACTCATTTAAATCACTACTAAAAACATATCTTTTCCAAAGAGCATTCTAAATTTTTTAAAGCGCTTTTGAGCAATTCAGTTTGGAATTGGCGCTATATAAATCCGACATACATACACATACGTACAACATTGATCCATTCACTGTCTAATTCTTTAATGGTCAAGAAAATCTAATCTTCTGTTCAGTGAATGTCCATTTGCAGGTCAAGAGAGTATTTTTTTTAATTTACCACTGGAATGACTGGCTCGGTTCTTGAGCCAGTCATTCCAGGGGTTAAATTTCAAAAGTCTTCTCTTGGCCTACGGATGGTCATTTATTAAGACCACTGCAGACGCTGGTTTTGGCCGATTTGACTGTTAATCCTTACTACTCTGATGTCAATATTCTGTCACTTACTGTGTCAAAAGCAAAGAAAGTGGTGTACATTTTTTCAACAATTTTTCATGGATGATGTTGCTGTCTACGACAGCAATGTAGACAGCAACATCTTCGACTAATTTTGTTGAAAAATAAACATGAGTTCATCTTTTAATTTAATTTGAAATTTTGACAGTATGCTAAGCGTTAAAGGGTTAATAGCTTACAAGCATTAAAATATCATCTGTTCCCTTTGGACTTGAGAAATGACCATTTGCAGACTAAGACAAGAATATTTTGGAGAACTGGAATAACTCACTCCGTTACCAAGATAGTTATTCCATAGTAAGTTTTCAAAAATATTGATCTTTTGACCTGCAGATGGGCATTGTCTATTCAAAAATCTATATTTTGTTAACCATGTTTAACCATTAGTGGTTTAAACGCGCCCTTTCAATAATGGACAGATCTGATCTGTCCCTCAAGTATCTGCCCTCATTATCAAATATGTCACTTGTTAGCTGATATCACAATCAAAATAGCTTTTTTCTGCCCTGAAGATGACAAGTGTCTGTCACAATAATGTCCACATTGTATGCCCTTGATTTCTTTACATTTTAAAACACATTGTCTTGAATATTTTGAGACTAATTTGAATTAGAGTTACCTTGAAATTTAGATTCTAGAAATTCAGAATTCAAAGTTTCAAATTTATTCCAGCAGACGTAAAACATGGTTGAAGATTAGCTAGAAATGGGCGAGGCATGGCTTGAAGTGGATCTCTATAAACCTTTCCACTGTATCCAACCTTCATATGTCATTATTAACTATGTGACATGTAGAATGAGATCTTAATCAATGACGTAGATAAGTACATCACGAACACATAGTTGAAGACGGACTATTCATTGGTGTACGAATTGTATGGCTTTACTATGTAATTAATATTCTGTTGAATATTTTGAAACTAATTTGACTGGGTGCTGTTGCTGCCATAGGCATCAACAGCGCCCAGCCAAATTAGTGTCAAAATAGTTAACAGCTCATCTGTATAATTTTCTGGAAATCGATAGAGATCTTAATCAATGACGTAGATAAGTACATCACGAACACATAGTTGAATACGGACTATTCATTGGTGTACGAATTGTATGGCTTTACTATGTAATTAATATTCTGTTGAATATTTTGAAACTAATTTGACTGGGTGCTGTTGCTGCCATAGGCAGCAACAGCGCCCAGCCAAATTAGTGTCAAAATAGTTAACAGCTCATCTGTATAATTTTCTGGAAATCGATAGTCAGGGGGCTCATGGATCGATCGATCCCAACATAGGCAGATGTGGGTGGAGCTTAGTTAGAGGTGGGCGGGATTAGCAAAAACTAGAAAGGTCCATTATTCACATTCTCCACCAACTTTTCATTGACTAGAATCTTTGAGCAATGCAATAATACTCCAAGATACATGTATTTATTAGTTATCGGTCTCGCTACGAAGTGTCACAAGAGTGCTTGGAGCCATTTGTGGGTTGTGGGTGTGCGTGGGTGGGTGGGTGAGTGTGTGCGTGCATGAGTGAGTGTGTGCATGTGTGTGTCCGACATTATAACTCCAGTTCTACTGTACGGATGTTGACCAAACTGCAGTGAAATAACATTGTCATTGGTGTCCTGAAGCATTGGATTGATTTGGGTTCAAAGGTCAAGAGGTTAAAGATCAAGATCATGTAAAGTGTGGAGCATGATAGCTCAAGTTATACTGGTGGGATCATCACTAATCTTTGATCTGGCGCTCCTGGTGAAACTTATTGAGTTTGGGGTCAAAAGGTAAAAGCTTATGAGGCCAACTGACAAGGTCATTCAAAAAGGGGTGTTGAATAAGACTCAAATTTCTCTGGAATGCTTGCGGAAATAAAGATATATTTTCCAGTCAGAGATGTTAAAATGATGTTAGCTGGGTCAGTGGTGGTCACTGTTGGTTCTTCTAACAATTTAACACTCAAACTGACCAAAAACAGTTTCTGCAGTGATCCTGTCCATTTGCAGACCAAGACTTTTTAAGAATTTACCACTAGAATGACTGGCTCAATAACTGAGCCAGTCATTACAGTGATAAATTTTCAAAAATAGTCTTCTCTTGGTCTGCAAATGGACATTTTCTATGAGAAAATCGAATTTATTTGTAATGAATTTGAGGATTAGAAGCGTAATAAATTAGATTAAATAGTTTTGTTATTAAATAGGAACTCATACGATGTTCTCGATTTATCATGCAGTGATGGTACAAAGTTTTACTATGTGTCATAAATTTCATATTGCATGAGATCGTGTTTGAAATCATTTATAGGTTGTCATGGTGATTTACATGAATCAAATGTTCTTAAAAGATCACTGCTTTTCAGAGCCAAAAGATAGTGGATCTTTCAGACAGATGATCACTTTTAAGGGTCAAGTCGGCCAAAACTGGCTTTTGTAGTGGTCTGGAGTAATGTCCATTTTCAGGCCAAGAGAGGAATATTTTTGAAGAAAAAAAAGCTGAGCCAGTTATTTCAGTGAGTAGTTATAAACTAGGGGCGTTAGAACAGAATGTGATGGAAACTGCCGATCCATGATCTGCGGCTATAGGAGGGAGGTGGGCTGTCCGAACAGAGGCGGCTACAGGAGGTCGACTGTTATAGACTGTTTTAATCTGTGGTAGCCAGGGATCGGCGATCGGCAGCTACAGGAAGGAGGTGGGTTGTCAGAACAGAGGCGATGGCTGGCTGCGATGTGTTTTACAACATAGGGCCAACCACAACCCCACCCCCCCACCCCTCGCTGGGCCCCATCCATTGTTCACACCATGCCAGGTAAGTACAAAATTTCCATTTAGACCTACAACATCATGTTTATTCATGCTAGGAAAGTACAAAACTTCCACTATTAGTAAGGGTTTATTCATAAGATTCTGAACCATGGATACATATAATCACAATAAGTTCACAGATGAGGAGGTGTATTACAACGTAGGGCCCACCACGACCCCTCACAACGAGCCACCCATTCCATCACCATACAGGAAGCCCAAAGCAGAGACATGCCTGCACCCATTCAGGAAGCCCAAAGCAGAGACACACCTGCACAAGAAACTCGCAGATGAGGAAGTGTATTACAATGTAGAGACACAACTGCGCAAGATGCGCTTCGACTGCCTCATTGATGAAATTACTCTAAAATAAAAAATCTAGCAACTCATTTATTTGATATCATCGTTCGATAGCATCATCCATATTGATACTGTGGATTGTTAACAGATGATCTAAATACTGTCTTAGTTCTGTGATTGCCATTGCTGTCAGTGGATAGTGTCTAACCCCTAACTCAGTGCCTGGTGGGGTTTTTCGGGTGAGTAACTCGTCTACTACTATTGCGAATGATAGGTCAGGATAATCTCTCCAGAACTCAAGCGATTTATTTGCATAGTCACCCACGTCATGTAATGAGTTTGCCACTTTTTTCCCGCCGTGCCGCACAACCTACACCATGCATGTAACTCCATAGCTCTTCGGGGTACCCCACGATTGAGTTTCAGATTCAGTTAGCTTGATTACCTATACAGTTCGTTTCTCTAATAGGGCATCACCTGGTGATAGGGTACATGAACATCTATAATTCCGTATTAGAGAAATGACTTCCTAAGTATATCTTGCAATATATTTTATGAGCTTTTATAAGACATCTTATGAAACATTTTATGAAACAACTTAGCCACAATTTTAGAAAAATTAAAAAATGCCTCCTCTGGGTTGAAGATATTATTTCCGCTTTTCAAAAAGCTGAACAATCAGGTCTTCATGTTTTACAAATCGACTGGGCCCATATTCGAGCCGGGAAACATACCGCTAAGTACGCGAGTGTCTTTATCATGATAGATGGACATCGTTATCCATTACATTACCATTTTGAGGGAGAGAAACATGTAGACCACTTAACAGCATCCCATGGTCGGAATTCCTCTCCTCAACTTCCAAGTTCAGAAATATCCAATCTTAGAGTATGAAGGGGTTGCTAAGCCTGATGAGAAAACCAGTAATCTATACACATATAAATAAAGCTTTCTCCGATGAGGTCCATAGGATGATCCATGAAAAACATATTGGAATCATCAACACATCAATTACAACGCCTAACTTGAGAGTAGTCAACATGGCTCAGGATCGAATCTCACATAAAGCATTCGTGAATGGTGGGGCGTTGCTAGGTAACCCTAAGGTCCGCGTCCATCATAAATTTGATGAAGCTGGAAAGCCTATAGGTAAATCCAACAATAATGAGGAGATATCTGTGACTGATCAGAATATACATCTCGTCTGCACGTCCGGGTTGATACACGAAGGGATTATTGAAGGTTCCGCAGTTGTACTTTCAAGTATGGGAATCAGTTTACCAATGAAAATTCTGGTAGACATCATCGAATATCCTAAAAGAAAAGCGTACGACATAGCTGACTTTATTAACTCCTCGTCACGGATGTAAATTCATTCAGCCCAGCCCCAGGGAAGATTGTGAGGGCGTGTGACCTCGTCTTCACATTTAAATTTATTCAAAAAATTATTCATTCCAAATGTACATTTGCAGGCCAAGAGAAAACTATTTTTGAAAATTTACCAATGGAATGACTGGCTCGGTTATCACCTGGTGGTGGCTCCCACCGCATTCTGTTTTGAAACCCTTATTTTATAACTACTTTATAAGCCAAGCACTTACTGTCAGCTATCTAATTTGTTTGTCAAGATATAGGTAGCAAGCAAAAAAAATATATAAAACTCCCACACCCCCCACTGTTCGGGAGAACCCCAGCATTATCGCCGGCCGGCCGGCCTCTCTCTCTCTCTTTTCTGCGTTTTTTTTTATGTAGTTCCCATTGCGCCTACCTTTTTTTCTGTCATTGTGCCCCTATACTAGTGCGTACTTTTTTTTCGAAATGGGTACCATCTAGCTGAGGTCTTTTGAGGGATTTGAATCATGATTTTTTATTATAATTCGGCGCTGTTATGAATTGAGCCAACAGGGAACTGATAACTAGCCTACAAATAATGACATTTATCTTTTATGAATTGCTGTGCAATAATAGCAAACTGATCAATCGGACTGATAACACACTGATAACTACATTTTGAAATTATTGACAACAGTCTACAGTAACACTGATAACTACATTTTGAAATTATTGACAACAGTCTTTAATATGTATATATGTATGCTGGCGTTACTGATGGCAATCTGTTGGTATATATTCTCTCTGCTCTGTGAAACCGGTGCGAATTCGTGAATAATGCATGCATAGCTGAGATAGCTAATGCATTGTTTTGTTTATATGTCGAATCACACTTAAAAATCACCAGTTCAAATCTCGCTATGTCCGGGGCATAGTCCGGGGCATAGTTTCAAGGATTTTTCACATATGGTCACCAAACTTGGTATGTGGATGCATCTGAGGGAGAAGGTGTGCGGAGTAAGAAAAGTAGGTCAAAAGTAGGTCATGCTGACCTACTTTTCATGGTCAACTGAATATCACGAAAAATGTTTGTCCGGGGCAGTTTCAAGACTTTTGCACATGTGCTCACCAAACTTGGTATGTGGATGCATCTTAGGGAGAAGGTGTGCAGAGTAGAAAAGTAGGTCATGTTGACCTACTTTTCAAGGTCGACTGAATATCACAGAAAATGTTTCTCAGTGCCATAGGTTCAAGACTTGCACATGTGCTCACCAAACTTGGTATGTGGATGCATCTTAGGGAGAAGGTGTGCAGAGTATGAAAAGCAGGTCAAACATAGGTCATGCTGACCTACTTTTCATGGTCGACTGAATATCACAGAAAATGTTTGTCCGTGCCATAGTTTCAAGACTTTTGCACATATGGTCACCAAACTTGGTATGTGGATGCATCTTAGGGAGAAGGTGTGCACAGAATGAAAAGTAGGTCATGTTGACCTACTTTTCATGGTCGACTGAATATCACAGAAAATGTTTGTCCGTGCCATCGTTTCAAGACTTTTGCACATATGGTCACCAAACTTGGTATGTGGATGCATCTTAGCGAGAAGGTGTGCAGAGTATGAAAAGCAGGTCAAACGTAGGTCATGCTGACCTACTTTTCATGGTCGACTGAATATCACAGAAAATGTTTCTCAGTGCCATAGTTTCAAGACTTGCACATGTGCTCACCAAACTTGGTATGTGGATGCATCTTAGGGAGAAGGTGTGCAGAGTATCAAAAGTAGGTCAAATGTAGGTCATGCTGACATACTTTTCATGGTCGACTGAATATCACAGAAAGTGTTTCTCCGGGCCATAGTTTCAAGACTTTTTCGCATATGGTCACCAAATTTGGTATTGATTATTACAGAAAATATCTCTGTTAATTTTGAACATAGTTTTTATATGTATTTTTCATATGGTGCCAAGCAAAGTCTAAGTGTGTTTATTTAGAGAAACATAGATTTTGCTTTTATTAAGCTATCCTTAACAAATTGTTCATTAGGGCAAATCCCGCCAGACCAAAAGAATGATGGCCCACCGAGTCATTCCTACTCCCCAAATTGTGGATATAACATCATTACCCCAAACCAACAATAGTTTAAGGATGGCCTAATATGGTGATATCTCAATGACAATTTCAAGTTTGTTTCTCTGTGTCTGAGCCACAGTTCCAAACCTTTCCCTGAAGCATATGCCTTTGGGGTTATCCATTCAGTTTCTCTGCAGAGTATGCCTTCGGGGAGCATTCATCAATTTATTGATTTGCCTTGTTTCCATTAGGATATTGATATCATAGATAACGCATAACAGGTTATCAGCTAAATCTAGGTCATTTTTTTTATTAATGCATACATAGCCGAGAATGTCGAATTACACTTAAAATCACCGGTTCAAATCTTGCTATGTATTATTAGTAAATGTTATTGAGGGTAAGAGTATTGCCAGATAGTAGAGCACGCTGGACAACTTGATGATGATGATTGATGATGATATGATTATGATTGATGATGATAGACATAATGTTGGATCACAAATACATGCCACGCCTCATGTCTCCATATAAACAAACTAATCAAACAAACACGTAGTCACGACCGGTGTCTCATTGGCATGAGGGGATTACCCACAGGCCCTTCCAGCTGCCTTGGCAGCATTCACATGGCAAAATACGAAAGTGCCTACCATCTGCACCATGGCACACTCTAGCATGCTCACATGTGACACAGAATCTTGTGTTGTAGCGGGACCAGAGAACCCCGCCCTACGTTTTCTACACCATAGAAGTGGCAGGTAGACTTAATTACCTCACGTGGGTGAAATGGGTCGTAGATATTTTTCCGCAGATGGTCGCGGAAGGGATTGTACTGGGGTTCGTCTTGGAAATGGGCCCACGTGGCATTTAATATCATGGGTGTCTGTGATGCAGCCACCACAAGTATGAGCAGTAGTATAACCAGCTTCCTATATATGGAGGGTTAAACCGAACAAGGTGATCCCCTCGAGAAATATCTGTGTCATATCGAGTCCTGTGCCATCCTCGATGCTGATCTTCATCCCATCTGGGGCAGGTCTTAGCTGCTTCACTTTACCACCAGCTAGAAGCCGCAACTTTAGCACAATGGGTGTTGTTTTCGGACTTGTGAGCCCGACACACTCGAGCAGCTTCACTGAGCCCTTCGCCTTCTAGGAGTGCGACACACCGTAACCTGTAAGACACCCTCCTGAATATTGATAGCTTCCTCTGGTCCATCAAAGGGGTGACACAGCAGGAGAGATATCCCCCTGTTATAAAGCTTCCGGACCATGCCATCCTTCTTCACAATGGTGGAGAGTGGGGTGACCGCCAGGTCAATAACCGCTGGAGGTCTATATAGTGACACCCACGCTCGTCGCTTACCACAAGGTCCAGCGCGATACCACACCACGTTCTTTTTTAAGACTACCTTCAGCTGTTTCACCAGAGTCAACACCACACCATCATGTGACATCGGTGGGGCATGCTTCACAGTCGGCACTAAAATCTGAAAGCTGAGATCAGCGTCCAAATTGTTAACATCCTCAACCTTGTCTGGTTCCCGTTCTATCAGGGGGTGGAGGATGACCTTCTTCGGGAAGTCATAGCGGAACACTATTTTGTCCCCATCTCTCTCTTGACTCAGACATTCTTTCGAGACATCCTTTAGGTCAGTGAGCATCTCTACACCATCTCCACCGACAGGATGGAGGGCGAATGTCTTGGAGTCTGCTCCATATTGGAGAACGAACGACTTGCCATCGCTTGCCTTAACCTTGGCGGCATCATCGTCATACACGTCCATGAGATCAGCTAGACCGGTTGAGTGAGCAAATATAGGCTCCATTGCATATATATATATATATATATATATATATATATATAGGGTTTAAACGGAGTGTATAGCCATGTCGATTGTCCGATTGCTACTCCAAAATGGAGAGAATGTCATCAAACCATCTCTAGTTGGGTAGACGTGCGGGTCAGTATCGCATAGAATAGGTTCTCTTCAAGATAGCTCAGCATTCCACCACGTATGTACACGCTGCCACCAGGAATAACCTACCACAGCTCACTGACTGAAGTAGGGTTAGACGTGATAGAATATCTGCCAGGAGCCACCAGCAAACAGTGGAAAGCGATCAGCCCCACCATGTTCACCCACCTAAATCACCTGTTTGACAGCTCCACCATTAGTCTATATGCCAGCATGGATGGTTTGTCGGATGCCCAATTAAAGTTTACACTGCTACTACTTATTGACATATCCCCATCATGACGATATCATATCAGACCTGTCAGGCATTTGCCGAGTTGTGGAAAAAAGCGATAGAGCAGCCACACACATCCGGGATGGCAGATATAGCGGTACAGGAAATGTGTTGTCAACAAGAAGGTGAGCGGCTGCAGTGGGTGAGCTGGTATGAACGGAGAGGCAAGGAGACAAAGGGACTACAACTCTGTCCAAGAATATGATAGCCTCATCCAGCAGCAGGAGGGCATCGTAGGGCCAAACTTGTATGATTACTTGGATGACGAGTGTGATAAGTCTGTAGATGTTTTGCAGTGGGAAGAGGAGAGGGTGCAAAAGTATAAATCCAAGAAATTCCACCAACAGCGGGCGTACTGTCAGAGTGGCAAGGTGAAGTTCCAGATGTGACAGCTGCGCACACGGTTGTGAAAGCAACTGGCCCCTGACATTATTCTGGATGAGGGGTGTTTGAGGGAGGTATGTCTCCACACCAACAATCTAGTTCAGTTCGCCAGGCTTTCCAAGATGAATCCCGCAATGACTCATCAGCAGATCATACAGGTGATGCAGCGCTAGCTCGCATTTAAGAACTAGGTATACCATGGCTAAATTGGAGTGGCGAAAGCAGCCTGAACTATATCCCGCATTAGCACCTGAGGAGGGTGGTACAGTCCATGGCTGGCGACTCCAGCAGATTGACACCATCAGACAGAATCTTGTTCATGAGACAGAAAAGTACAGCAAAACATGCAGGCGATATAAAACAGCCTACAACAGTCTAGCACACACAACTACAGCTGCGGGTGTGATTGGAGCCAGTGCTGGTGTGCCCGCCATTGCCACCCTCGCTACAGGGGTGGGTGCTATCATTGCTTTCCCGCTGGGTGGGGTGACCCTTGCCGCTACTGTCCTGGCCACCGGCTTGGCGGATGGACAGTGCCAGATCACCAGGAAGCTGGAGAAGCATCCTAAGTATGTAACACTAGCACAGAGCAGCCTACGGGCTATCGATGAGTCTGTCAGCATAGCTCTCGAGTATGGGCAGGTCAGTGATGAAGAGTACCACCATATATTGAAGTTCCAAACCCTGTACCACACCGAGAAACCCAATGTGCGCCAGCAATACCTCAAAGGCTCCAGCAGGCTGGTGGACATGGAGGAGTTAAAAAACGAGATGCTGCGACGGGGCTACATCGAAGATCTCTATGGTGCCAAATAGTATGTTGTGTCCGTGGCTGGAACAGCGGCTTTAGGATGACTAATATAGATGGCCTTCCCGACGAACCTCATGACAATCGACCAGAGCCAACTGCCCCTCCTGGGTATACTCTGGACCCGCTCGACACGTGGTCTCCTGGATGACATACCCGACCTAACACCTATTTCGATCACAGTCGACGGAGGGGTCCCGCATCCGCTTCTCCATCAATCCACGACCACTAACCAACCTTGCAATCACCATCAAGGATGCGAAGAAAGCTCATACCTGGATTGCAGGCCAGAATGTCTCGTTCTGGAACCAACAGCTGAACTTTGCCGTGTGGTGTGCCACGGCAGGATGCGGTGTGGGTGAGGGTTTGCTGCATTCCTGTTCTGGTACCGCTGAAGCTGTGCTCATATCCAGCTGTCTCAGATTCCATGTGTACTACACGATGAGACGAATCCTCCATGAGCTGGGCGCAAGCCTGCCTGATATGAATGTTTTTGATCCGCAGACTGTGGTCGTCGGCACGATGAGCTACAACCGCTCAGCAGCCAGTAGACTCCAACGAGAGTTCAATGCCCACTCAGACTATCATTTCCATGGTGGAGACAACAGCGGTCTAGGTGGTCAGTATGGCGACCCGAGATGAGACTACTCAGGCTTCCCCTATCAAACACCCCAAAACATCTGGCGTCGGAAGACAGCGATGTTCTCATTCAATCCAGACTCGGAGCCCGGGGCACGGGTGCAGAATATGCATATCACCGGAATCAGGCAGGACCATCCAGAAGCGTGGAAATACTTTGTCCCACACACAACCTCAGGGCTCATCGTTTGAATCAACCAGTCGTTAAAAGCATTATGTTATTGTCTCCTGACAGCCCAGACCAAGCTGCGCCACTCCATAGATGGGATGAGTGGAAAAGAGGTGCAGGCCATGTTCAACAGTCTCGTTGAGGACATGATCATTGATGCAGATCCCAGTAGCCTCATTGCCAAGTTCCAGAAAGCCTTACAGAAGGCCCGTCGTAAGCTCGACTTCACTATATCGCCACACCTTCGACCTATTCCGAGCAATATGATCGTGAATGTCGAGGATCTGAAGATTAGGGGCTACAATAACAGGGGAGTCGAGGGGAATTCCCCAGATGTGCACTTTGGATTTAACACTGACATCTACTCGGCCGCACATGTCATCCCGACACCCATGACACCTAGGTCCCTGTGGTCTCCTACGAGGGCCAGTGCTACCATCATTCCGACTGTCATTCCGACTGCTGGAACAGTAGGAATGCAGGATGACAAACAGCGACCCGTGCTGATACCCACCACCCCACCCGGCAGTGCTAGCATGATGATAGCCCTACGAGTGCTGTCAGGTCTGGCTATTGCTGTGCTTGTCATACTGACCCTCTTCCGGTGTGGGAGTCATGGCAAATGAGATTGCCTGAACTAGCTTGGCCTGCCCGACAGCCCCCAAACACGCTGTCAGCATACACACCCAAGGACTGTATGGCTGTACAGCCTTTTTCCAGCTTGTAGTACCGCAGAGCCTTATTCAACTCAGAGTCGGGAGATGCCATGGATACCTGCAACTGCTGGAACGCATCTGACAGATACTCCCGATCCTTGTAGAATCCCTTAGTACGCAGGAGCTGCTCTACTATACTGTCACCCATAATGAGGCATTCAACTAAGCAGATATGCCCCTTACCAAATCCTAGGTAGAGTTTCACAGCTGTCAGCTCCTCTGCTACCTCAGTGTTAAAGAGCTGGGCGAGCTCATCTGGTGACTTCTTATAGTCCTTCAATTCAGTGCGGAAGACGTCATAGTACCTAGTACATAGTACTAGTAGCTCCATGGTTTAAGCCGCTATGTATAGCACAGAACTGTATGGATATTCCCGAGTACCAATCTAAGCAGCTGACAGATGCAGACTGATTAGAGTTTCTTAGAGCTCTCGAGGTAGAACGTACACATTGAAACGCGTTGTATACTCAAGGCTTAAACAATGACATCAACGGTACAGATTGTAAAGCAACTCCCGGAGAGCCAGGCGAGTCTCCAGAAGGTGGAGAAGCTGCTCAAAAGCAAGACCCAGAAGCTACTGACACAGGCTAAGCCCTTGGCCATTCATGTCGCCAGTAACATAGCCACGAATGTGGCCGTGGTGAGGATGACAGGTGGTAATGAGGTTATTCCTGTCGCTGGAGCCGCTGTCCTCACTACAGTGGTGAGTACGGTTGTCGACCACTGTCTAGGAATAACACATCCCATCCCAAAGATCGCCATCGGTGACGCCTCCTATACTGTTTCCGCCAAGATCATGGGTGAACGCATCCCTCTAATGGTAGCCGCGGTTCTAGGGCTAGCAACGATTGTTATGGCCGAGATCATTGTGGCCTATGTCTAGGTTTAAGACATATGTATACCCCAACAATGTCTCTGTCATTCACAGACCTAGAGAGCAAAGAGCTGGGTGATCTCGCTCACTTGGGTGAGGCACGCCTCGGTTCAGATGAGACTGTTGCCCCCGTCTCCTTCCTAGACTTTGATGAGATGAGGTACAATCCCAGCCAGAGATCTCATCGGAAACACTGACACGTTAGGACAATCAGCCCTCAACAAGGCCAAGATTGTATACAAGGGGATGAGCATCAAAGACAGGGCAGTGATGCAAGGTATGCTTGAAGTCGATGAGGCTCATGCCATCAAGGTTATGGCAGAGTCCTGCGCACAGGACCTCGTTAGGGATCTCCTGAAACCACAGAGCTCATTCCAACAAGATGGGAAGAATCTCAAGGTAGGCACTATCGGCCTGAGACATATCACGGTGGATGACCAAGCGAATGCAACAGTAAAGCTCCAACTACCCGAGGTAAAGAAGTCAGGATTATTTGGCCTGCCGTTTAAGATCGCATAATAAACATGGCTGCTCGAGCTTGCATCATACGGATACTCGAGGTGCTAGACATTGCGGGTACTGACTCAGGCCCTCCGCGTTACATTCTTAGCTTTTGTTAGGATTTCATGCTTGACGCCTATCGCATCCTTCATATCCGCTGGCGGTACAACGCTACCCACACAGCAGGCAAAAGAGCTGGTACAGGAAGTACTGCCATTTAATCTCCCAGATATAGACGAGGCTACGGCTGAAGAGCTGTTGACCATCCTTCATGCGCATGTGCAACATGTCAGTGCCATACAGTAGTAGACCAAATGATGCCGGTTACATGGTGCTGATCATTGGCCCATCAGGACATGGGAAAAACATCTTGCTGCGGGCCCTGCTCGCCGAACATCTTCAGTCTTGATACATTCTCCTGGTGTCCGACTCCACCGCTGAAGCGGTTGACAATAACGATCAGTGGTACAATGGTCCAATTTCCAAGACGCATGACCTGCAAGCACTGATGGAGAAGCTGCTTTGTGGGTCGACTAACTGAATGACTTGTTCTAGTTATCGACGACCCTGCGATGGACCAGAAGACAGTCACATACCTCAGCAACATCAACAGATGCATTCGGCACACCAAGATCACTGCCGTCATCCTCTTTCAGAAGTACACTCGTGAGATATCGCCAGATATCCGGCACAATTCGAGGCTCCTGTACTTTAGCTCGAAGAACGGTCGTGCCCTGCTTGAGACGATATATACGACAGCCTGACCCTCAAGGAGACCAAGCAAGACTTCATCGCAGGTGTGCAGAAGGTCGCAGATCTATACCTCTTCATCTTCAGCAACAAGGAGACGGGAGCTCGCACACTTCAAGCCCTCACTGGAAAAGGCTCCGAACTTCCGCAACAAATTGAATTCCGCCAGGAAGCTCACATGCCAGTCGGGTCGACATGCCTGATGTGTCAGCCGGGATGTTTTTTCAGGCTTGAGGAACTTCATCCGCGGTCTCTGCTACTTGAGGAACTTCGTCCACAGTCTCCGTTGCTTCGTCCGTAGACTCCGCTGCCCCAGAGGGTTTGGGTAGATGTTTCTGAAACTCTATCCACTGAGGATCAGATGCTATGGCTCTATTCTTCTGAAACTTCTCGCGGAAGATCCACTTCGTCCATGCCTTCTTAGCATTTACCTTGAGGTATTTCTTGATGAGGTAGTCCTGGTAGCTCTTCTCGGGGAACAAGAAATTTCTCCAGATTACTCTCTATCTGCTCCCGCCCTCTTTCGTTGAAGATGTGCTCAATGGCCTCCTTATGGCTGGTAGCCAACCACTCCTCTCTACCTTCGGTGTAACCAGTAGCATGCCCAGCCTCATGGCCCTCAAGCACCGATCTCCTCTCGGAAGTAATCTATGGCCCCAGCCTGTATATCATCCAACATTTGGTCTTCATCATTAGTGTGGATATCACATATGTCAGCCCACTTCCCTACCATTAGGAGATCTTTGGGATCAACCTTAGCCTTCCGGAGAGCTAGAATTACAGGACTCTTAGTGGGTGTCCTGGGGAGATCTAGTGACCTGCCCTGGGCACTGTCGAACTTCCGGTAGAGCAGCCGAGTCAATAATTGCTTCGTACTACAGGCCGATGTAGTCTCCTATGGCAGTCAGTATCTCTGCATCAGACGGAGGTGGGACCTTGGCTCGCTCATGGATAATGTTGATGTCATGAAGTAGTCATCGGACCCTGTCAATCGGCAGCTGTACTGGTTTCTTCTTGAAGGCGGTGTGGCCACCAACTGGTTTGTGCCCTCAAAAGACGATCTGCTGGAGAACTTTACCAAACATCGCCGTTTAAAACCTGTATATACAGACGTTAAACATGCAACAGTATGTACAGCATCCAGATGGGACAGCTGAACCTGCGGCCTCGCACCACACTGATCCTCGGAAGGACTGTGTGATGGTCATTCGACCTAGTATCCATGATGCGGGGAAGTTCATCGACTTCGCCCTCTCGGGACAGATCCATGAGGTTAGGAGCATGAATCTCACAGTGGCGAAGGAGGTAGAGCTCCCTTAGGTGGTGAGTATGTGGGAGATTATGCAGAGTAACAACACCCTGGACACCACCTATGTGAACGATGAGTACCGGGTCCTGGCTCCTCTAGCTCGTGGACCGGTCTACTATGAGAAGGGGAAAGGGTACTATGCCGTCGAATGTAATTATGATTTCACAGAATTCAACCCCTGTTGTGGTGCCACTCTTCTCTCTCCTCGAGAACACACACATGAACCCGGCCTTGATGCAGGACAAGCTGTTCCTCCGGGTGTACACCGAACATCTTCCGGATGTAATGATGACCTCGCCACGACTTCAGGTCTGGCATGATGAGAACGACCAGGAACTAAAACATGTGGGCTCTAGACAACGAATCCCACATGTAGAGCGAGAGCATCAGCAGGTCCAGGCCACGGCTAACCAGCGTCTAGACTTGACATTGCAACAAGGTGCCTCGGATTGCGTAGCTGTAGCAGTCTTCGTTCAGAAGGGAGGGGTGGTCCAGGAGATGGGTTCTCGGTGAGGTGCACGATCTGGCTGATTGCTGTCTCTATCAACAGCAAACGAAGTTGTATGCTTTACTCCGCCTGATCAGTGGCCACAGGGATCTCGAGTTGGTGCTCGAAGGTCGGTACCACCTCAGTGGATGGGACATCCTGCCTAACCATGGCAACCAGCTCAGCTTTCATATTTGGAACCTGCATGGAGAGCGAGGGAGCACTCGCCTGGTCAGAATAACGGTGCTGTACTTTGGTTATGCAAAGTTTAGTGTATCACACACCACTGGTATTCAGCTTGAACGCGCGTAGAGCATAACTCCAGCAGCTGTCCCAGCTACCACTGCTCCTACAGCAGCAAGTACTACTATGGCCTCGACCGTCTTCTGTCCTCCTAATGCCTCATAGTCGAGCGTCGGCTCAAAGAGCTTTACAGCCTCGTAGTACTCATTGAGATTCTCATCGGCCTTGTGGATGTTCTGGGTGGCTTTAGCCCTTTGTTGCCATCGGCGTGCCTCCCTTTGGTGCATATGCTCAAGCGCCTTGCTGTACTCAAACTTCTCCATGGATAGCCTCTCCATCGCCTGGTTATGACATTTTCTCACTACCTCTGCCACCTTATGGTCAGCAAACCTGGGACCCCATTTCGCCGATGGAAACACACCTGCATTCAAGATTGCAGATGCCATGTAGTCAGCAGGAACTACAAGCAATGTATGAACCGGAAGCTTTCGCGGATCCAGTTGAGGACTATGATGAAGACGAGGACAATGATGAGGATGCCTATGATGATGACGCCTATGACAGTGATGATGTAGAGCCAGAATCATGCCGACTAATCCACCGAGCTAAGGGAATTTATCATACCTATGTGAAGGGCTCTCTTGGCCCACTAGCGGCAGTTGGGGCTCTGATTACTCTGTTCACGATGAAGGCTGGCGAGACGGTCCGCAAAATCACCAACAATGCTCTCCATGGAGTTGAGAAGATCTCTGAGGCTATTCCAGCCATCGCCTCGGGGGTAGGCACATTCTTTGACGTTGCCAGTCCATGGCTCCTGTATGTTGTGGTAGCATTTGCAGTCATCTGGGCTGCCAATGATTTAAGACATGCTATATAAGTTGGCTTCTCTGCATGACCTTGTCAAGTCCGTTAACTGGCAAGCCTTTGTCGATAAGCTACCCTTCAGTGACAGCGCTAGCGCCGCAGAGATTAGACAGCAGTGTTCACAGGTATTCGAAGAAGTGTTCAGCCGCAAGGACCGCTGTCGGATGAACGACGGTCGTCTTTTCGTCTGTCTAGAGTTTGTCCGAGCTGTACAGGAGAGGATAGGTGTCGATGTCAGAGATGAAGTCTGAGAGTTCACCCACGGACTCGGTCATCCTGACTGCCTGCCTTGAAGATCTCTATTACTGGCCCAGTGGCTATTATCACGAGCCTCACCAGCTTCTCGAGGCTGCACGTCGCAAGGGTCACAGATTTACCTTGGAGATGGTTAGCCAGTGGCTTACTAAGCAGGTGATGTGGCAGATCTACAGACCTCGTCCACGGCACATTCGGTATGCACACTTCGATGAACCTGTCCCAAACAGAGTCCATCAGGCTGATGTGCTGTTCCTCCTGCATGATCGGGTCTGTTCCAGAGGAAAATGCAAGACATACAAGTACGCCCTCACCATCGTCGATGTCGCCAGTAGATACAAGGCAGCAGTGCCTCTCATGGATAAGTCCGTAGGTCAGACGGCTGCCGGGTTCCAGAATATCTATGAGGACCCACAAAATCCCCTCCAGTGGCCAGAGTTGCTGCAAGTGGATGAGGGTAAGGAGTTTAGAGGTGAAACTGCAGCTCTCATGCGGAAACATGGTGTGGCAATTAGGCGAGGCAAGGTATGCGGAAACATGGTGTGGCAATTAGGCGAGGCAAGGTGGGACATCACCGTGCCCAGGCTATCGTTGAGTCCTATAGCTAGGCGGCCGTTTGTGCAAGGGGAGCTCCAGATTATCCCTACAGATACCCAGGTACCTCCACCGGGAGTGCTTATGTTGAGTAGACATCCTCCACTGATTGTTGGTTGATGTTACATGATGCTCATACATTACCCAGCAGCTCTTCAACATTCCATTGGAGTAATGGCATCCTTGTGACCATAAGCCAGGGTGTGAATACCATCGGGAGCGATCCATCGCTTTGTGTCTAAGGCGCTGAGGCTTGTCTTGTTTTGGTAGACCCCGTAGAGGTGGTGACTCTCACTTCCCAGCATGTTCATACAATGGTGGAAGACCTCCGCTCGAAGAGGCATTCCTTGTACTGCTCATGGAAAATCTGTCTAACCACAGGCCTGCACACACCCTTTGCCTTCTTGATTTCCTGCTCATCCGACCGCTTGATGGAGTACATCTTCGGACCGCAGATAGAGGTCATGATAGTCTCTCATGGTCTGGCAGCCGAACTGGGCCCAGACAGCCTGTGCGTGGTTGTAGTCGCTGTCAGATATTCCCTCGCCAGAGAGTTTACTGTAGAAAGCAGCTTGAGGTGGGAGAGGTCTCATTGAAATGGTGCCACCCATCCATGTGCTCATAGGGGTATACACCTTTGCGGAGCAGGAGCTCATGCTTGGCAGTGCTAGGTTCATACTGTTTTGTAAGTGGGAATATTGTGGAACTAGCTACCAGCTTGTCAAGTGATGCTGGGAGGAACTGGGCCGAGTCAATGAACCGCAGCCGACGGAGGCTGAAGGAGATGTACTTCTCCATATTGTTGGGGATGCAGTTGATCTGTCCCTCTGCTTGGGAGATGGCCTGCATGATGAGGTGAGAATACCCACGCAGGTTGTGGAACCCGACTGGGATGGTGGTGGTCTTAGGGTTGAGACACAGCTTTAGATTACACACATTGTGTGCTGCTCCCCGGTAGAGACTCGTGATGTGGCAGTGATCTCTGACACTGTCTGTGACTATGTCACGAGCTAATGGTCTGCGTCACACACCTGGTACGGTTTTATGAGCTCGCCAGTCCTCTATAGTCATCTCCATCGGCCTAGGGTCGGCGAGCACGGCCATTATCTTCTCTTCCTGTGCCAACCGGTCCAGGAAGTGCTTAGCTGCATCTTCTCGATACAGCACTGGTGGTTCACTGACACCGTCACAGTGAACCATAATGTATGAGAACCCATAGATCTCATGGTGTTGCGTTTTCTGTGTGCTGCTCTAAGCCGGATTCACCTCTGGCTCCTCAATTTTGGTTTTAGGGCTTCAAAGTCGGCATAGATGATGAATGCCACCTTGAGTTGCTTGTGGTAGTTGGTGAACTGTAGCATCTTCCTGTCCTCTGTAGGCATTCTTATGCACATTGGGCTGTCACTGATACCACAGCACTCCGGTTTGTGCTTGATGAGGAGGTCTTCGCGAGAATGACAGTGGAGACACCGCTCGCAGAAGTGCTTTCTCCCCTTATACCGACTCTGATCATAGAGCAGACGATTCAGGTCCTTAATCCAGGTATAGTGTTGCTTGCCGCCATTCTCAATAAGCAGCTGATTTGTCCTCAGAATGTCTTTGTCAGCCTCACTCAGCTGCAGTGGGTAGACACCCTTGTTATGCCTGAATACATTAATGGCCAGCCCAGTCTGCCGCTCAGCATGCTTAAGCTGGTGGAGAGGGGTTGGAGAGTCTACACTGCTGAAGTCAAGAGTGTCCCAGTGCCCTAAATACTTTGATGTCCACTGGGCATTACTGTCTGCAGGATAAACAGCAGCCAAGAGAGACCATTGAAGACAGTTGTCATCATTGTTCTGGACATTAACCACGGAACATTTTCGCTTAATCGAAGCAGGGAGATCGATGTAGACCCCACCACATAGTGGTTGATATCTGGTGATGTTGAGGTACAATAAATCAACCTGGCCGACTGCCCAGCCAGACCCCTCACGAGTGTAACTCTCAAGGCCTTGCAGCACCTCGCATTTGGCATCCTTCACAGTCTCGCTAATATCGCTTGCCTTCAAGATGGCATGCTGCTTAGACCAGAACGGGGAATTTGTGGTGACCTCTGACCCATCATTCTTCTTGTGGAGGGTGATCTTGAGAGCAAGGGAGAACTTCACCCCCCCTTCAGGTTGAGGACCACTTCCACCAACTTTCTCTCGATCTTGTCCAGGTTTTTATCCAGGAAAGCTATTGGATCTTTTCCCCATGTCCAGGAAGGTCCCAATCCCGCAGATAATTCTGGATTGCATGTGAGACCTTCACAAATCCTAGGGGTATGTCCTGGATTTCAGCATCAGAACAACTGTCGATCTCATCTGTGAACTTGGGTGGGGTTTTTAGCTTTGGGTGCTGGGTTTCTCGGGAGTGGTTGGCAGCTTCCTGCTTGCTTGTTGTTGGGGTTGGCTTCTCAGCAGTGGATGGTAGCTTCCTGCGTGGTGTTGGCTTCTCGGGAGTGGTTGGCAGCTTCCTGCGTGGGGTTGGGGTTGACTTCTCGGAAGTGGGTGGCAGCTTCCTGTGTGGTGTTGGCTTCTCGGGATTGGTTGGCAGCTTCCTGTGTGGTGTTGGGGTTGGCTTCTCGGGAAGGAGAGCTGCCAGGATCTTGGCATAAGTGGTATGGCTAATAAGCCCCTGCTGCAACAATCTCGCCAAGTTTTGAAGTACTTCATCAATGTCCATAGCAGGTATTTACCTACTTTTATACAGTTGCGTTTCTCTAATATGGGGATTTTTGTTGGCATCACCCTTTATTAGCTCACCTGGCCTGAAAGGTCCATCTGTCGTCCGTCAACTTTTTCTTTAAACCACTTCCCAAGAACCACTGGACCAATTTCAATTATATGTTGCAGGAAGCATCCCTATAGCATAGAGATTCAAGTTTGTTCAAATGAAGCCGATCAGCCAAAATCCAAGATTGCCGCCGGCCAAAATAGGCAATTTTTAGAAACACTAAAAAATCTTCTCCGAAACCACTGGAGGAATTGATTCAAAACTCATAACACATCATCTAGTGCAACGGTAGACCCAAGTTTGTTCAAGGCAACCTGATTGGATGATTTGCCTGGTGGCCATCTTGGATGACCTAGTTTTCGCGAAAACGACTTCTCCCGAACCGCTGAAGGGATAGACCTGAAATTTGGTCAATATTCTTAGGGACCAAGGTCCATTCAAATTTGTTCAAGGGAAGTTTGTACGTTAAAAAACATGGCCACCATCAACCAATCAAAATTTTGCATTTGTTGGTCATATTGCCTTTTTTGTATTTGGGATATTTTGATGGAGGAAATTGCTTTATATATGCTTATCAGTGTGGGGAGTTCAAATATGCCACTTTCAAGACTGTCGGATAAACGGTTTGGCTGCCATCTTGGTTTGTTTTCCCGCCATAGTCTCCCATAGTAAAGCAATGGGCCCATAGTAAAGCAATGGGGAATTCGTTAAACGACTTCTTCTCAGGAACCACTGGGACAATTTCAATTATATTTTGGAGGAAGCATTCATATGGCATAGAGATCTAAGTTTGTTCAAATGAAGCGGATCGGTCAAAATCCAAGATGGCCACTGGCCAAAATGGCTGATTTTTAGAAACACTTTAAAAAATCTCCAAAACCGCTAGAGGAATTGATTCAAAACTCATAACACATCATCTGTGGTAATGGTAGACCCAAGTTTGTTCAAGGCAACCTGATTGGCCTATTTGCTTGGCGGCCATCTTGGATGATGTAGTTTTCGCGAAAACGACTTCTCCCAAACCGCTGAAGGGATAGCGCTGAAATGTGGTAAATATGCTTAGGGACCAAGGGCCATTCAAATTTGTTCAAAGGAGGTTCGTACGTTAAAAAACATGGCCAGCATCAACCAATCAAAATTTAGCTTTTTGTCATATTGGCTTTTTTGTATTTGATGTATTTTGATAGCGAAAATTGTTTTATAAATACTTATCAGGGTGGCGAGTTCAAATATGCCACTTTTGAGACTGTTGGATAAACGGTTTGACTGCCATCTTGGTTTGCTTTCCTGCCATAGGCTCCCATAGTAAAGCAATGGGGAATTCTTTAAGCGACTTCTCAAGAACCGCTGGGCAGATTTCAATTATATTTGGTAGAATACAGCCTTAGGGCATAGAGGTCTAAATTTGTTCAAACGAAGCTGATCGGCCAAAATCCAAGATGGCCACCGGCTAAACCAGCCAATTTTTAGAAATGTCTTTAAAAATCTCCGAAACGACTCATGAAACATCATCTAATGCAAGAGGAGAACCAATTTGTTCAAGAGAACCTGATTGGTCCATTGTCTTGGCGGCCATCTTGGATGACCTAGTTTTCGTGAAAACAACTTTGTATCCAGAATCGTTGAATGGATTGGGCCGAAATTTGAGAGAAATGATAAGGGACTAAGGGCCATTAAGTTTTGTTCAAAAGTAGTTGATACATAAAGAAAAATGGCTTCTGTTTTCTTGTTATAATTCTGCTCAACTCTGTAGGGTTCTACTTATTGTTGATGGCCTTTCTGGTTGAAATGCCTATGATGCAGGTGAGCGATACAGGCCCCTTGGGCCTCTTGTTAATAGTGGGTTTGTAGTGGAAGTTTTGTACTTTCCTGGCGTGAATAAACTTATGATGTTGTTATAGGTCTAAATGGAAGCTTTGTACTTGCCTGGCATGGTTTCAACCATGGATGGGGCCCACTGGGGGGGGGTGTGTTGCGGTGGGCCCTACATTGTAAAACACCGCAGCCAGCCGTCGCCACTGTTCTGACAACCCACCTCCCTCCTGCAGCTGCCGATCAGCAAACCGTGTCTACCACCGATTAAAAAAATCTACAACAGCCAGCCTCCTGTAGCCGCCTCTGTTCCGACAGCCCACCTCCCCTCTGTAGCCACGGATCGTGGATCGGCAGCTCTCACCACGTTCTGTTCTGATGCCCCTAGTTTGTAACTACTAAGTGGTAAATTTTCAAAAATGGTATCTTTTTCTGTAAATGGACATTTACTAAGAAAGATCTTTAATTTTCCTGTCCTTTCTTGACCAATACATGTTTAAGAATCCACTTATCTTTAGTGGTTCTCCATAAGGTGGACACTTAAGACAGGCTTTGCTTCTTCATTATATTTACAGAATGACATAGCTGAAAATACGAAGCTCGCCTCTGCTCAGGAACGCTTGGAGAAAGTTTGGACACTTTTGAAGATGCCCGATGCTAAAAAGTTGGACATGGCTATCAAGTATAGCAGTGATGCATACTTCCCGAAGCTGAAGCAGGTTGGAATAGAATATTTTCATATATGTAATTTGTAATGGAGGATTCCAGTTTATCCACCACTCATACGGCATCATCATCATCAACTACATGGCCTGTATGCTGACATCATAATCAATTACATCATGAATGACATAACTAAGCTCATCACGAATGCTTAATTGATGATGGACTAAACGTACGAAATCGATTTTAGTGCACATAAAAGGTTGGCAGAACTCAGCTAGAAATGGGTGTGGCATAGGTGGAAATGGATTCCCCGATTACGAGAGTCAGGGACCAGACTCAACTGACCCGCTGTATACATTAGGCTATGAAGACCTACGAATGTAAGAGGATGGGTATTATGTTTAACCGTTTAACACTCATATCAGCCAAAAATGGCTTCTTAAGAAATGTGCATTTGCAGACAAAGTGAAGACTATTTTTGAAAATTTACCAATGGAATGACTGGCTCGATTATCAAGCCAGTCATTCCAGTGTTAAATTTTTTTAAATCATCTCTTGTTCTGCAAATGGACATTTTCTATGAGAAAATTAAAATTTTCTTGACCAAATTCTTTAATTAAGAGTTAATATTCTTTATTCATTTCTCTTTACTCCTTCCAGGCAATTGAGAGTTGGGAGACTGTCACGGAACTGATCATCAAACGTGAGAATGTGATGAGTAGAATCGAGGAATTTGAAAGGGATGCTTCAGATCCAAACAGATTTTTTGAAAAAGGTAAAATTAGTTTTGATTTCAAAGATTTAATCTAACTATTTTTTTAGGTGGAGTAATAACAACGTAATATCTCTATGAGAGCTGTGCTTCTGATAACCGTATGCTGAATGGTTGTGGACTGAATTGCTGAATGGTTGTTTGCCTCCTCCTTTTATACTCTCTGGCCCAGGTACCAGTCACGGCCACAGAGTCTGAATGGCTGTTTGCCTCCTCCTTTTATACTCTCTGGCCCGGGTACCAGTCACGGCCACAGTTCCCTTTGTTTAGGTGCCTGTGCACCATTATAAGTGCCAAATCTGCATCGATGGGCACAGGGCACTGATGGGAGAGATGCGGTGCCCCAGGTGTAGGAACCTACACGGCCAAATTCCATGTGGGCCACCGTGAAGTTGTCTAAGGGGCCTGGCATTATGGAGACAGGACATGCCCCCAACAGGAGGTGCACCATTAAATCCCCTGTGGTGATACTTAGGGGGAATCGATAGAGCAGGCAGTGCCCCATTTTCGGTCACCTCATGATAATGTTATCTAGGATGCCTATATGGGCAAGATGGTTATGACATACTTTTTGTTCGCAAGGAGGAGGAGCGCCTATTATAAGGTACAATTATTATCCCCATGTTTTAAAAAAACAATCGGGGTCCATGTGCCCCCTTGTTAGTGTTCATGGATGTCTTTTGAGGCCCCTAGTGTTTTAGCTGTATCTTGTTTCCACCATCCTTCCATTGGCTGTACTGGGGCTAGATGGATAGGGTGGTGACAAGCGGATAGCTAGGAAGGAAATGGACAGGTACGACTGTACTGATATCATCTGTGTCTGTCAGCATTTTCCAGAGACAGTTCAAAGGGATCACATGTAGATGCAATTCAGACTTATAAGCATTTCCTTCCAATGTTTCTTGCATACTCATCAGAGGTTAGTCCTGTTGTGGTGACCCAGTCTATGTTGTTTGTTTCGTTAAGAAATGCACATTTTATCGGTTTATAAAATCTTCTGTTGTTGATGTTCAATTTAAATATTTGAAACTGTTTTTTGTTAAAAAGTATTAGTTGGAATTATCAGTTTTATTTATTAATGTTTTGAAATTGATCAAACTAAATGCTCAGAAGTTATATCATCAGCTAAGAAGATGTTGTCAGAATTGATAATCTTGTAAACATTCATCTGGTCTGTTTGAAATTGCACGTGTCCATTCATCTATTGTAAGTTGATCAGAAAACCTATGCACATTCACTATTACTCAAACTACAATATTGGCTCCAGTGCCTGCAGGATGCTATCTTACTGCCAGATTATTGTGCATTAAAGCTGATCTGTCAAGTTAAAAGAGGCAGTGTTTAAAGCCTCCCAGTAACATAGTGTTATCAATAAATTTCCTTTTTTGTTAACTAGCTGATGAGCCATGGCAGTGATTATTTAGGGCCCCACACCTAAGCCCTATAGTAATCACTGCATCTGTCCATCTGTCTGTCCACAATATCTTGTAAACAGCATATCATACAGAACTGTTTCAGATATATGTTTTAATGAAACTTGGTGTATGCCTCAGTTATGATCCGCAGATGTGCCTTTTGAAGGGTTCACCTTTATAGGGCCAAGATTTTAAGTGAAAATGGCGTTTTTTAATGCAAAAACTCACGATCGTTTTCAATATTCTCGTAAACGATATATCCTACTAAATCGCTTAAAATAATTTAATGAAACTTTGCAGGTGGCTTCTTTATGATGGGTAGATGTTCCTTTCGTAGGATTCACCTTCATAGGTCAACAATTTTGGTTGAAAACTGGCTTTTTAATGCAAAAACTTAGAATTTATGTCGATTTCCTTCTTTTTTTAAAATAATTTTTAATTTTGTTATTTGTTTTTCGTTTTTAATTTTTAATAATATGAAGGCTTTGAATAAAATTGCTACCTACCACATAGAGAAAGGTATTTTCAGTGAATGCGGGGCTCTATGAGTCAAACGACGTTTTCTAGTTAACCAAGACCCATCAACACAGCCGCTATAATCTGATTCACTCTGTTCAACTCGTTATCATTTAGCCAGTAGGTGTGCTACATGTGCATTTAACATGTAAGCGCTACACATTGTGTAGATATGCCAAGCTGTTGCCTATGTATTACTTAGCTGCCATACACGGCCACCAATGCCTCCCAGCTGACTGCAAGCTCTATCTACTGAGTGAATCATTTTATAATGTGCAAGGAATGGTAGACATATCTTGTTTAAAGTAGCAATCCCTGGACTCGTAATAGAGTTACCAAAACATAAAATGATTGATATCACTATGTTGCTGGTAGACTTGCCATTCTGCTCCTTTTAGCATGACAATCAGCTTTAACTCCGCAATGAACACTCTGACTGATCATATTTTTTAACACATTTATTTCCAACAGTCGGAGAAAGTAACCAAAATTTAATCTAATGTTCATTGTGGATTCAGGTGGGAGATTATTTCAGAAAACTTACCATTGAATGACTGGCTCTGTTACCATGGCTTGGCTCGGTTACCAAGTCAGTCTTTCCAGTGGTAAGTTTTCTAAAAATTATCTGTTGATGGATCTACAAATAGACATTTCTCAAGACCATTACAGAAATTGATTCCAGAGTACAATGGCAATTTTTCATGTTATTTTCTCAAATAAATGGCTTCCAAATACAGACCTGACTTAACCCATTTAATGGACAAGCCAGCCAAAATCAGCCTCTGCAGTCGTCTTGAGGAATGGCCATTTGCCAGTCATGAGAACACTAATTTTAAAAATTTGTCACAGAAATAGCTGGCTCGATTCCAGGTGGTAAATTTTCAATAATAGTCTTCTCTTGGTGGGCAAGTGAACATTCCTTAAGACCACTGCAGAGGCTGGCTTTGGCTGGCTTGACCATTAATGGAGGAATCCAGTTAGCTATTCCCCACCCATCTCTAGCTAAGCCCCACCCACGCTTTGCCCGTGTTGGGATTTTTCCATCCCTGCACTCCCTGAATCTCAATTTCCAGATAATTATACAGTTACGCTGTTGAATATTTTGAAACTAATTTGACTCAGTGCTGTTGCTGCACCTAGTCAAATTAGTTTCAAAATATTCAACAGCATGTTTATTAAATAGGAAAGACATACAAATTTTACAATCTGATGGACTATTAAGGGTTTAAGATGAACTAAATCGAGTCATTCATGATGTAATTGATTATGACATCAGCCTACATGTGACGTTGATTATGTTGTTATATGATTGATCAATTGATCAAAAAACTGGATTCCTCCATTGGTTAATAGACCCATAATATAAAGCACACCATTTAATGGGTGAGGTGGGTGAGTGAAAGTAGTAATGCTTCTGAAAATCTTATTAATCTTATGATTTGTAAATACTTTTAGGTGCACGAGGTTCATCTGTATTCAGACTAGAAGAAGCCAGGAGGAGGAGCGCCTATTATAAGGTACAATTATTATCCCCACGTTTTAAAAAAAGTTGGGGATATTGGAATCGCCTCTGTCCATCTGTCTGTCTGTCTGTCCATCATGCTATCTCTTCCCAAATGGGTGGAATTAAATAAAATTTTGTATGTGGGTTACCCATATGATTCCGCTTTGCAAGACGATATTTAGATTTGGCTCCACCCCCAGAGGGGCATGGTAGGGGTCAAAAGGTAAAATCAGTTGTAACGCAACTTCTCTGAAATTGTTAGACGGAACTCAAGTAAAGGTCAAAAGGTAAAAAAATTGATTGTAATGCCACTCCTGTGACACTGTTGGGCGGAATTCAACCAAATTTAGTATGTCAGTTACTCATATCAATGTGGAGTATATGAGCACATTTACATTTGATTCCCCCCCAGGGGGTGGGGAATGGGGTCAAAAGGTCATAAATTGATTGTAATGCAACCCATCTGAAATCGTTAGACGGAACTCAACCAAATTTGATATCTGAGTTACTCCAATGATTGCGGAATGCAAGAGGCCATTTAGATTTGGCTCCGCCCCCAGGGGACGGGAGAGGGGTCAAAAGGTCAAATTTTAACCTGCAGAAATTGATTGTAATGCATCTCCTCCGAAACCATTGGACGGAATTCAACCAAATTTGGTATGTGAGTTACCCATATCAATGTGGAGTGGATGAACACATTTACATTTGGCCCCGCCACCAGAGGTAGGGGAAGGGGTCAAACGGTCATGAAATTGATTGTAATGCAACTCCTCTGACTCTGTTGGACGGAATTCAACCAAATTTGGTATGTGAGTTACCCATATGATCGCTGAGTGCAAAATGGCAGTTAATTTGGCTTCGCCCCTAGCGTGGGTTGTGGGGTGTGTTAAATGTTCAGAACGGTGAACGTGAGGATTTGCGATGACACGTCATCGACCGATCAATCTAGTTTAGTCTGCAATGCATACAGCGTCTTGTTTAAATGGCACTTTTTGTTTGTTGCGATGCCAGGGAATCATGTGTGAATTGGGGAGTCCAGATCAGTGAAGAATCCATGATGGAATGTCGATTTGCAGGCCAACAGAATATTATTTTTTCAAAATTACAACTGGAACCACAAGCTCTTGACATAGTAAAAGATAGAATATTGACATCAGCGTGGTAAGGTGTAAAGAGTTAAATGGACTTAATGGTGTTGTATTTTTTCTTTAGCGTGTCGATGAATTGGATGAAGATATAAAAGATGAACTTCTAGAGATAAAGGGAGACTTTGATGATGAAGTCTCATATAAGGTGAGGGAGCGTCTCGGGAGAATTAGATCTATCATGTCTATTGATCGAAATATAGCTTGATGGAGACGCCCATTTCTAGCTAAGCTCTGCCTACATTTGGGTGTGTGTTGGAATCCGATTTGAAACTTGAATTCCAATAATCTAAATTTCAAGGTAACTATACAGTTCAGCTGTTGAATATTTTAAAACTAATTTGACTGTGTGCTGTAACTCGGACTCAAATTAGTTTTAAAATATTCAACAGAATGTTTGTTAGATTGTAATTCCATCAAAGACATACAATTCAATCACTTGTCAGACATTTTGAGCTTCATGACAGAGCTATAACACTTTATTATGATGATGACATCAGCCTACATGTGACATAATTGATTATGACATCATATATTTGGGTGTCAGGTTGAATCCCTCCATGGGACACATGCCAAGAGAGCCAAAAAAAACTTGCTATCTTTTGGTAAGTTTGACATACAGTACTTTAACATCATCATCACCCAACATTGTTACATTACAGTATGGTATGTTATCACACAGTTTGTTAATGATTACCTGTGTTTCCGCCGGCATAGCGTGTGTGTGTTTGTGTATGCATGTATAGGAGGGAGAATACTCTTACCTAATACTGCCTTCCATCTGTCAATCCAACTGATATCATTTCAAAAAATTCAATGGACCTTTCAAGTTTTAGTTATGCCCCGCCCATCTCTAGCTAAGCTCCACCCACACCTCGCTCATGTTGGGATCGATCGATTCCTGAACTCCCTGACTATCAGTTACTCGAAAATTATACAGGTAAGCTGTTAAATAATTTGAGACTATTTTGACTGGGTGCTGTTGCTGCCTATGGCACCAACAGCGCCCAACCAACAGCACCCGGCCAAATTAGTTTGAACATATGTAACAGAATGGTTATTAAATAGTAAAGACCAGGGATGTGCCCAGAAAAAAAATGAGTGTCGGGCGATCCCAAGCTCTAGTGCGGGGTCCGGGTGAGGGGGGGGGGGTGTCCTTTTGAAAACTAGATGCTCTGAGAAGCCATTTCCTGCATTTTGAGGTGTTAACAGAGGAGAATCTGTCCAGAGTGCCGGGTGGACACTGATGAGTGGTGGACATGTGGCCCGGCACCGCCCATCCTGGGCACATCCCTGGACATCCAGTTTGTAGAACGTCTCAGACTAGTAAGCGTTGAAGACAGACTAAATCTAGTCATTCATGCCATAATTAATTATGACGTCATCCTACATGTCACTTAGTTGATATGTCATATGATGTCAGATGATGGATGGATAAACTGTAAATGTCCATTGTCAGAGTTCTGTCTGAGTAATACGAAGAGGCAGGACAGTTAATGGCGGGTATCTGACGTTATGATCAAATATGTCACATATTAGCTGACACCACAATCAGAATGACTGTCACAATAATCAAAATGTCTGTCGCTAAAGTATGTGAATTGTGTCTGATGAATTTACAATTTAATAATTATTCTATTGAATATTTTGAAATTAATTTAACTGGCTGACAGCATCAGCTCTCAGTCAAATTATTTTCAAAATATGCCATATCTTATAATTACCTGACTGTATAGTTCATTACCTTGAAATTTAGATTCTCCAAGTTCAGGTTTTAGAATTTCAAATTGGTTCCAACACATCTAAAAAGTGGGTGGAGCTTAGCTGGAAATGGGTGGGGCATAGCTAGAAATGGGTGGGGCATAGCTAGAAATGGGTGGGGCATAGCTAGAAATGGGTGGGGCATAGCTAGAAATGGACCCTTAATTTAAAAAAGATTTTAACCCGTTAATGGTCAAGATTTTGGACAAAAACTGAAATTTTTCCTTAGTGTATGTCCATTTGCGGCTACGATAAGGCAATTTTTGAAAATTTATCACTGGAATGACTGGCTCGATTATCGAGCCAGCCATTCCAGTGGTAAATTTTCAAAAATAGTCTTATATTGGCCTGTAAATGGACATTCCTCAAGACCACTGTAGAGGCCAGTTTTTACCACTAAAGGGTTTAAAGATACTAAACAATAGCTTGCTGTGGAATCAATTTTTGTCTGGTTTTCAGATTTTGAGACTCATCCTGTTCATATTATGTGAATATTGACATTATGAATTTATGACGGTTCAAACTATCCCAGCTGACCAGTATGGACGTGATAAAGCCATTCATTCATGTTAAAGCTAAATAATTATGTAACTAATTCTTTTCATTTAATTTTTTTCATTTTAGGGTCGGCCATATTTGGACAAGATGAAATGGGACAGAATTGAGATGCTATATTGGCTACAAGAAGAGCGCAAAGAGAATGCACTAAAATTTGAAATCTTTGATAAGCACATACCTATCCGAATGAACCAGCTAGAACCTATGCTAATGACCAGTAGTTCTTAGTCGCTGACGAATATTCTATGATTAACTCGCTAACATAATATATAAAAAACAAAATTTTAATTTTGTGATTGAATCTTGAAAATAAGCCTATGGCAGCAACAACTTCCGGTCATATTAATTTCAAAATATTTGACAAACCATTTCATGCATACAGATTTATCATATTTGATCAGTCTTGTTCAAAAGACTAATTTATTTCTAGCCATGTCTTATTCATGTATACCTTGGATACGATAAGACGGTGGTTCTTTAAGTCATATTATCTCTCGACCACCTATCTTAAAGGATGACTATCCTTTTGGCCATAAAAAGCAGGCATCTGGTTTATGCCCATTACAATTCATGTACTACTAAAATCAAAACTCTGATAAGCTTCCTCTGTGTTATAACTTATTTAATTCGATCAGTCCGTCCTCGTAAAGCTCTTCCATTTTTTTCATGTTATTTACAAAATGTATTTATAAAGGTTTTTTTGATTTATTTTAATACCCCACCATGAAGATTTGTGTGGCGGTATGTGATGTCACTTTTATGGTTGGCAGCATTGTGACAACCAAATAATACATACACTAAGGTTTAAAGGATTCAATACTTTAAAATTACATCAATCTAACAATATTTTTATATTTTTATTTATTAAATTATTTCAGTTTAACTGCAAACGTATGTTATTAAAGTGTTATTCTGTAAATAACTTTCTCATCCCACTGAGCCATAGTACTAATCCCTTTATCTGGTTGTATGTCTGTATTCTGTTAATAATTCACCTTTCCAGTTTATCCCTCGTTCATATGACGGCATAATGATCTACGTGATGTGTAGGGTGACGTGATAATCATTACCTCATGAATGACTGGATTTAGTCTGTCTTAAACGCTTTATAGTGTGACACGTACGAATTGTATGTTTGCTATTTAATAAACATGCTGTTGAGTATTTTGAAACTAATTTGAGTGGGCGTTGTTGCTGCCATATGCAGCAACAGCACCCAGTCGATTTAGTTTCAAAATATTCAACAGCTTACCTGTTTAGTTTTTTGGAAATTGATAGTCAGGGAGTTCAGAGATCGATCGATCCCAACACAAGCGTGAGGTGGGTGGAGCTTAGCTAGAGATGAGCGGTGAATGGCTAAAACTGGAAAGGTCCATTGTGTCACCGTGGATATCTTGCCAGATTACGGCGCCATCACCCTCATCACGCACATTCCTATGCATGCTTGCTATCTGCTTCGTGGTTATCTCCCCCTTGGAAATATGTTTCTGTCCATGTATCTGATCATCCATCTGTACATCCGCGTAGATTTTTACTTTTCCTTCGATAACTGCTTTTGCTTGGAGTATGTGGATTAAAGTCATGAAAATTCATTGGTATGTTAGTCCTGGATGAGGCCTGTTATCTTGGGGGGGGGGGGCCATCATCCATCTGTGTCATAAAGATTTTCGGTTAACTTTCCTTTGATAACATGTGGTACCTTCTACTTGTAGCATATTAACTAAACTTCAAGGGTAAGTTGGCCATGGTTCTAGGAAGAAACCTGTTATGAAGTTTTTTTCAATGCCATAGTTGTTATGATATCCCATAACTGTACAGTTTAGATAACTCATTACTTTTGACGCAAAAATCTAGTGTAATGTTTTAACTTGAAGTTCATAGTTATCTTAAAGTATAAGTTGTTTATTTAACATTTACACGATGGTGAGTATCTTTGATGAGTCCATTCTTGTTGGTACCTTATTAGTTCAGCTGGCCTGAATAGCCAAGAGGGCTTATGACATGGCCACTCTAGTCAATGGACCTTTCCAGTTTTAGCCATGGCTGCCAATCACTAGCTAAGCTCCATCCGCCGGCTCGCCATGTTGGGATTGATCGGTCACTGAATGCCCTGACTATTAATTTCCTGAAAACTATACAGGGAAGCTGTTGAATATTCTGTAACTAATTTGACTGGGTGCTGTTGCTGCCTATGGCTGCAACTGCGCCCAGTCAAATTAGTTTCAAATTATTCAACAAAATATTTATTAAGAGTAAAGACATACAATTCGTACAACAACGCAGTCTTCAAATATGCGTTTGCGACGTACTTACCTATGTCATTCATTATTTTGTCATTCTACACGTCATGTAGTTGATTATGATGTCATAGGATGGTTGGAACAAGTGGAAAGGTCTACTGTGCATGATTGTGCTGTACTTATAAAAAATCTTATCCGGTTTGTAAGTCTTTGGCTACGAATATAAAAAATATGTATTCAATGATTTACCCAATTTTATTAAGGCTTGACTGATCACACAACCCCCCCCCCCCCCACCCTCTCTTATATCACCCAGTGGTGCTGTTCAGAATGCATCTTCTGGTAAAACGTTTTCCTGTCTTCAAAGGAAGATGGCCTGGTACCGTCATTTTGTCACTTAATATCTAAGATTGAAGCACTTACCCAGTTAGTTACTTGCCTTTCTCAGACAATGGATGAAAAATTGTGTAGTAGCTAAGGCTGTAATCACTGGCACATGAAATGAGGATTACTCTCCATGTTCCTAGTATATCGAGGAGAATGATCTTCATGAGCAAATTGGAATACTATCTGTAATAGACCTTCCAGCCCCAAGAGTTAATCACTATGCATTTTATGAGTTTAACAATTATGCCAAATCAAATCTAAACTCGTTCAATTGTGTAAGAAAAATCTTGGTTGTGTCTCCATTACCTTGAGTGGGTTCACTGTCTTTGCTGTGGAACAGCTCATTGACATTAGACGCTGACCTTGTGACGTCGATTTTTTACTTTGTGACCACAAACTACAATT
Source organism: Chaetoderma sp. LZ-2023a (assembly GCA_034401795.1). Classification (NCBI taxonomy): domain Eukaryota; kingdom Metazoa; phylum Mollusca; class Caudofoveata; order Chaetodermatida; family Chaetodermatidae; genus Chaetoderma; species Chaetoderma sp. LZ-2023a. Next base: position 102,747,554 of record CM067360.1, on the reverse strand, counting down.
ATTTTTAGCCAATTATAAAATAAATGTATGTGTCAAATTCATTTATCCTACCTACTTACGTTCCCAATTTGTGGCTTAAAATGTGTATTGCGAGGTGCACTTAGTAAACTAAACTAACAAAAGATGAAAATGTATATTTCTGTATGCACTATGTGACCTCTGTGATCTCGATTTTAAACCTTTTAACCCCAAGCTAAAGATTTTTCTAGCCTAATAATGTGAATGTATGTTCCAAATTTGGTGATTTTACCTTATAGGATTCCGGAGATATGCCTGGGATAAACAGATCGGCAAATAAACAGACAGGCGGCATCAACTGCAATACTAATAGCAGAGTTTGGCAGTGTGAGTAACTAGTTTTACAGGGCTTTCCAGTGTTAGTTTGCAGACTTGCTGTTTCGCATGCCCTACTTCCAGCAACGTTTTGACACCTGTAGTTTTTGTTGAGCCCTATGGAAAGCATAGGACGGCTCAACATAGCAATCCAAAAGGTGTGTGGCGTGCAGATAACTGTTAAAGTTTTCCAATGGACAATTATTCAAGGACTTATCCGATCCCAATGAAATTTACAGATTTGTTCTATACCATCATTGCATCCAGTCTACATCATAATTAATATGATTTTCAAATTGTCCCCATATTTTTGGGCCGGTTTGGACTTAGCTAATTTTGTAACAAGAATCAGTAAATGTTAATGTTTTTCAATGGGTATTTAATTCATCAAGAGCTTACTGGATCTCAATAAAACTTTAAGGGTCTGTTCTACACCATCATTGCATCCAGTCTACATCATAATTCCATTAACTTTCACATTTTTCCTATTATTTTAAGGCATTTGTACTTAATTTGCACCAAGAATAAGATAAAGTTAAAGTTTTTCAATGGGCATTTAATTCATCAAGGGCTTACCCGATCACAATAAAACTGTACAGATTTGTTCTATTCCATCATTGCATCCACACTCCAATCGGAATGGGCAAATTGTTTCCATATTTTTATGTGGTTTGGACTTAGCTTATTGTGGACTAAGAATTAAAAGAATGTTAACATTTTTAGCTCACGTGGGTGTGCTTATACAATCGTGATTTGTCTGACATCTGTCATCTGTCAACAATTGTGGAACGTTTCGCCATCTCTTAGATTAAAACCAAATTTGGCAGATATGTTCCTTTTGGCAATATCTATTTGGGCTCTGAAGATGAAGAGCCCGCGCCAACAGATAGCAGAGTTATGACCCTTGCTTAATTTCAAAGTATTGAAGCCTATGGGGAAAATATGTTTGTGACACATTTCGCCATTTATTAGCTCACCTGGCCTGAAATACCCAAGTGAGCTTATGCCATGGCGGCCATCCGTCGTCTGTCCGTCCATCAAATCGCGTCTTCTCCTTAACTCCTCAACCAAATTTGGTTGGAATGATCCTAAGCTGCTACCCTCCGGACATTTTTTCAGAATTTTGATTGATCAATTTTTTGGGTGAAAATCTTAGATTTTATGAAAAATCTACCGGAAATGGCCAAAATGCTACTCCTACTTAGTTGCTTGACATATTTCAACAAAATTTGTATAGATGCATTCTATAGTGGTAGGCTCTAGACCGTCTTTTCAGAATTTTGATTGATCAATTTTTTGGGTGAAAATCTGAGATTTTTGTTAAATCTACCGGAAATGGTCAAATTCCTACTCCTTAGCTGCTGGACATATTTCGACCAAATTTGACTAGATGCATTGTATGGTGGTAGGCTCTAGAAATTTTATTCAGAATTTTGATTGATCGATTTTTTGGGTGAAAATCTTTGATTTTATGGAAGATTTACCGGAAATTGTCAAAACGCATATCTTTCTTAACCGCTTCAAAGATTTCAATAAAATTGTGCTGGAATGATCCTATGTGAGTAGGCTCCAGATGCTGTATTCAGAATTTTTATTGGTCAATCTTTTGGGTGAAAATCATGATTTTTTTTATGAAATATTTACTGGAAATTGTCAAAACACATCTCCTTAACAATTTGGCGGATTTTAACCAAATTTGACTGATGATCCTACAATACTAGAATCTGGATTTTCTATTTAGAATTTTGATTGGTCGATTTTTCCGGCGGCCATCTGTTTAATGTAAAGATTTGTGTATATTTAAATGCAAATGTTTCAAATGCTAATGATCCAGGTGAGCGTCACAGGCCCTTGGGCCTCTTGTTAAAGGATTAGAACCAAATTTGGCGAATATGTTCCTTTAGGCAATGTCTATCAAGGCTATGAAGATCAAGTGGCCCTGTCCACAAATAGCAGAGTTATGGCCCTTGTTATATTTTCAAAGTATTGAAGCCTATGGGGAAAATACATTTATCGATTAAAACCAAATTTGGCAGACATGTTCCTTTAGGCAATGTCTATTTGGGCTATACGGATGAAGTGGCCACACCCTTAGACAAGGGCCATAACTCAGGTTCATTGATGTGTTTTTAAGTATTAAGCCATATGAGGAAAATACATGTTTTCGCCAATTGTTGATAGATTAAAATGAAATTTAGCAGATATGCTCCTTCAGTCTATTTGAACTATGGATATAAAGAGTATGCATTTTTAAACAAGGGCCATAACTCTGATTCATTAAGTCTTAAACTATTGAAACCTCTGGTGAAATTCCATTTTGTTTTGTCAATTGTTGATGGATTAAAATCAAATTTAGCAGATATGTTTCTTCAGTCAAACATCTATTTGGACTATTAATATAAAGAGGCCGCGCCTTTAAACAAGGGACATAACTCTGGTTAATTGAAATTATTGAATGCTTTGGTTAAAATTCAATTGTTTTGTCAATTGTTGATGGTTTAAAAACAAATTTAGCATATCTGTTCTTTCAGGCAATATCTATTCGCCCTATGAATATGAAATATCAGCGACTTAAAATAAGGGCCATAACTCGGGCTCTTTAAAGCATTTTAAGTATTAAACTCTATGGGGAAAATAATCTGTGTCACATTTGGTAAATTGGTAACGGACTAAAACAGATTTGTCAGAAATGTTCCTTTAATACACTTCAATCAAATGGCAATAGTTTCAGGGATGGCTGTCCCATTGCTTAATGGTACTCTTCCTGTTGGTCAATCACATTAATATTCTTGCATTTACCTATCCAAATTTGTTACTGTGATCTCACCATTGCTCCTTTGGTAAATGTGAGTGTTGTGACAATTGAACTATTGATCAGTAGTGTCTGTGATGGCTGCCTCATTGATCAATGGTACTTTTCCTGTTGGTAAATAATGTCAATGACACCAATATTCCTGCATTTCTTCATCCACATTTTTTACTGTAACCATTGACCCGTTGGTAAAGGTCATCTGCTGGGTCAATAATGTCAGGGATGGCTGTCCCATTGACCAACAGTACCTTTCCCTTTTGTCAATAATGTCAATGACACCAATATTCCTGCATTTCCTCATCCAATCTTTTTTACTGTGACCTTCGTCTAGTTGGTAAATGTCATCTGCTGGGTCAATAATGTCAGGGATGGCTGCCCCATTGGTCAATGGTACTTTTCTCATTGGTCAATAGTCTCAAAGATACCAATATTTTGGCAGGATATTATGTGATGATGGCATCTGGGCAGGCTGTAAAGTGATTTCCGCATGATAACTTTGTTACCGTTTATCAGATCACTGAAACTTCATAGGGTGGTTGGGCTAGGTCTGTAGAAGAAATCACTCGATAATGACAATGATCAGAAATCCAAGATGGTCGCCAGCCACCGGTATATGATGGTTGGACTAGGTCTGGAGAAGAAACTCATCGAAATCGATGATAATCCAAAATCAAAGATGGCTTCCAGCCAATGGTGTCCATCTTGAAAATTGGTTTCTGAATGGTAACTCCATTACCGTTTATCGGATTGCTTTGAAACTTGATATGGTGGTTGGACTAGCTCTAGAGAAAGAAACTATTGAAGTCGACGATGATCCTAAATCCAAGATGGCCCTCAGCTACTGGTGGCTGTCTTGAAAATTGCTTTCTCCATTTCTGTTTAGCGGTTTGCTTCGAAACTTAATGGGATGACCGGACTAGGTCTGAGAAAAAAACTTATTGAAATTGTAGACGATCCGAAATCCAATTTGGCCACCAGCCACCGGCGGCCATCTTGAAAATTAATTTTCAGGCAATAATCCATGACTGTTTAGTGGATCACGTTCAAACTTCATGGGATGACTTGTCTACTTCTGATAGTTCTCATTCATTGATTTGTCATCATGTCGTGATATTATGCACCATTTGTGTAGCTCTTGTTGTATTAGTGGTAAGGATGATTACCGCATTCATCAATAATGATAACGACCATCGCCATCTGTCTATGGCAACAGTTATGGTTGCCTGATGGACCAATGATGCTTGTTGTGCATCAATTAATCTAAACAGTTCCTTACCAGCTAGTTGAGCACTATGGCCCTTGTGCCATTTTTAGCTCACCTGGCCTGATAGGCCAAGTGAGCCTATGCCGTGACGACTGTCGTGTGTCTGTCCGTCATCCGTCCGTCCATCAACTTTTCCTTTAAACGACTTCTTCTCAAGAACCACTGGGCCGATTTCAATTATATTTTGCAGGAAGGCCATCTTGGATTTCGGCCGATTTTAGGAAACATCTTTAGAAATCGTCTCTGAAACCGTTATGGGGATTGATGCAAAACTTAGGAAACGATCTAGGGCAAGAGCTGAACCAAGTTTGTTCAAGGGCACTTGATTGGTCAAATGGTTCGGTCTTGGTTGACCTAGTTTTAGCGAAAACGACTTCTCCAGAACCGCTGAACGGATCGGGTCGAAATTTGGCAGATGTAATTAGGGCCATTAAAGTTTGTTCATGGGAAGTTAAACTGTCAAAAAATATGGCCGCTGTGGGCCAATCAAAATATAGCGTGTTTGGTGGCCATATTGGATTTTTTTATTTGATGGATTTTGAGGCCAAAATTAAATTCGATTTCAATTCTATTTGGCAGGAAGCATCCTTAGAGCATAAGGATCCAAGTTTGTTCAAATGAACCCGATCGACCAATTTGCCCCGTGGCCATTTAGGATTTCGGGCAATTTCAGGAAATGTCTTAAAATCTCCGAAACCAGTTGGAGAATCTTCATCTAGGCCAAGAGGTAAGCCAAGTTTGTTCAAGAGGACTTGATTTACCAAATGGTTCAGTGGCCATCTTGGATGACATAGTTTTTACGAAAATGAATCCTCCAGAACCGCTGAAGTGATCAGGCCAAAATGTGTGCCATTAAAATTTGTTCACGGGAAGGTGATCCATCAAAAAAACATGGGCGCCGTTGGCCAATCAAAATGTAGTGTGTTTGGCGGCCATATTTCACTTGCAAAAATGTCCACAAACTCATTTAAAAGACTGCTAAACCACCCACCAACAATTTTGACAGAAATTGAGGGTGCTCCACGTGTGCGTCACAGGCCCCGTGGACCTCTTGTTCAATGTTTTTTTAATTTATCAAGTACTTTTCCAATCCCAACAAAACTTGTATAGAATTGCTCGATATCATCATTGCATTCAGTTTGCAGCAAAATTAAAACGATTTTAAGTTTTTTCCATACATGGTTTGTACTTTGTGTATTTCTGTGTGATATGTCTCCTTTTCAAGAATTAGAAGAACGTTTAGAGTTTTCAATAAACATTTGATCTATCAAGGAGTAGCAAATCCTTATCTTGTGACACAGCTACGCAAGTGTGATATGAGGAAAAACAAATGGGCTCGACACGCGAGTCGCTGTCCATCTAGTTTGCACAAGTTCATGATTTCATGAGTTGGTTAGCGGACAAAATATTTGGTTAATCTCCAGGATATCCATGACCTTCAGCTTCCAGTTTATCATCTTCCAGTTCACTTTGTATTACTACCAGTGGTGAGCATCCTAGCTCTTAATAATTAAAAAGAATTTAGGCATCGAGTAATTCGTCATGGACTACTTCTGAACACAATTTAACCCTTTAATGGTCAAATTTTCTCAAGAAATTCGAAATATGTAATTATGGAATGTCCATTTGCAGGATAAGAGAAGACCAAATTGGGAAAATTTATCACTGGAATGACTGGCTCGGTTATCGAGCCAGTCATTCCAGTGGTAAATTTTCGAAAATCGTTTTCTCTTGTCCTGCAAATGATGATCCTTAAGACCTTTAGAGAGACCGGTTTGGGCCAGCTTGACAATTAAAGGGCCGACTCTCACTGTATTTCAACAGACACCAGGGTCAAGTTCGACTCCTAAACATTGTTAGCTATAGTTAACTAGAATACCAGTCGAACTTCAAATAGTTAACTAGCTAGTCAGCTATAGTCGACCGAGCAACCGACCTCGGTTCAGATGGTTAGCGCAATATTTGCGTAAATTTCAAAATGGCGGACACCGATTGCTTGCCACGAATAAATGCATAATAAAGTGTAAATATTTCAGTAAATAACTTGGGCTTGGTGAAATTATGCTTTCCCATTGTATGTCAATGTTCCCAAGCCCATATTCCTTCCCACTTTATGTCATATGGACGCGTTTTGACGTCTTAGCGGACAAAAATAACCCATTTTCGTAGGTCATCAAAACAGACGACAGAAAGGGTTAATGGAGACTGGTACCCGGCTCGAAATATTCTCCAATAGTAATTCAATGGGGAACCGGGTACCAACAAACTATAGTTAACTATTCGGCGTTCGGCTAGGCATAGCAACTGCGCATGTTCAGTAAACCATGAAACTGACGAAAGTTAGCGAGTCGAACTTGACCCAGGTGATATTCAGCTGCATAGTAGTTTTGGAATTCGTTTGCTCCAGAATTTTCCAGACAAATCTCTGCTCACACCAGTAGAAAGGTAATAGGTACGGTTACAGTCATGTGCGGTCTAGACCAGTCGCTAACCTCATAAATAAACAGCTTCCAGTCAAATTACTTTCAAAATATTCAACAGAATAGTTCTTCCATTGTAGATGAGTTTCCATGTGGCATTTCGGATTCAAAGGGTTAAATGTTTCAAGACCCCCGCCCCATAAGCATTCACACGCCACTTACTCACAGTGTGCATTGCTTAACTCTAACTCTCATATCTGCCAAATTGGCTTTTGTGAATTTTTGTGAAATATTACCACTGGAATGACTTGCTCGGTAACCGAGCCAGTCATTCCAGTGGTAAATTAAAAAAAAATAGTCTTCTCTTGGTCTGCAAATGGACATTTTCTATGAGGAAATTAAAAAATTTAAAAACAATTTCAAGGGTGGGTTAACTTATATATGTATAGCATAAGAATATCACTTTTTTACAATTATTTATTAGCAACATTGCTGATTAGGAAAAGTACAAGTTAAAGATCATTATATTATGTTTCTAAAAGTGTAATCAATTATTTAATGTTTGATTCGTTTTCGTATCTAGGGCAAGCACTGAATAATCAACTGCCTCCACCTCGAATACTTTTCAAAAGAGCATAATTCGTGATGCCATATTATGGTACACTCCCTCCTCTTCTAACCATGGCTCCCTTTTGCCGGAATCCAACTCCAACATTTGAACTGGGATTGGTCTTGGCAGCTCGCCCTCTCTATTCTACTCTACGTGAACCCATAAACAATGAATGTCGTCCTTGATTAAACGCTGGTACCAAAACTCGTGGCACAAAAATGCGAAGTGCACCAGAGCTGGCAATTTGTAGGAAAGCCCTGGCTGTGGTCGTGGTGAATTGTCCATTAATGTTCATTGGCCCATGCGTTGTTGGTTGCTGTTGCATAGCACGTGGGTGCGGGAAGATAGGTGGGGCCAGCTGCACATGGCGCCTATATCGTCTTGGCGCGGGGAACATATTGCACATCTTTGGCGCTGCTGCATTAGGGTTTTTCGGGGCCTGTGTCGGTCCGGATGCATAATGAAAACTTGTCGACTGTCCTGTTGACGTGGTCACTTCCATGACTTTGGTCATTGTCCCCTTGACTGCTTCTTTGTATTTAAGATCCTTTGTCACGTCAAGTTTTTCAAATTTAGTTTCCTTTGCCTTTACATCGATTGCTGTTGCATCCTCAAGAGTAGCTACATTTTCATCAACCTCGATACCAGCATCTAGGTCGTCATCGCTAGGTGTAGATTGAAGCTTATCTTTCACACCTCGAGCTAGCTTGATTGCTTTTTCTAACACTTTTAGCGCACGGAAGTCATGGATGAGTTTGTGGATTACAGGGTCAGTAATTACCTTTAACTCTGATTCTATATCTGTAACCTTATCATCATTTGAAGTGACTTCCTGTAAACGCTTGTCCAATGGACTTGTCTTCTTGGCATTACCATCTTTATCATCTTGCGACTCTGTATCGCGCGTATGATGAGAGTGGCAGTCTGCAAGTGTATGCAAGTCTCTCTTTATGTCTTTCATATAATGTTCATGAGAGAATTTCAAATCTCCATTTACCTTCTTAAAGTATACGCCGTCTGGTTTATTCAACCACTTAAACGTTATCCAGGCTCTCCAAATCAAAAGTCTTTTGAATGGTTTTGTAAACAGCCTTGGATTAAGAGATGTAGGCAAGCGACTTGGCCAGTACCCTCCTAGGATATAATCACGTAGCTGGAAATTCAGCTTTAGTCGTCTACTGCCTTTGGTCTGGCCACTCGCTTCAGGATCTTCACATTGGTGAAACCGGTTCTTTCCACTTTGCTCGTTCCATATCATGTGTCGAAATACTAGTTGAGGGAGACCGGTCCATAACATAAGTAATACCAGACTAAGAACACCGGATAACGCCAATGTGAGAATCACGGGAACTGCAATCCACAGGTTAGTCCGTCCTGAAACAACAAACGGAAATATCAATGCAGTCATTGTCAACGTAGTCTTAATGAAATGCTAATCTCATCTCAAGTGTTGTATTGCACCGATAGATTATGGTTTATAGATTCCATATCATTCATATCCTGTCGCATTCCCTTATCTGTATCACAATTATCCGCTTTGTAATATTGCGTAAATGTTGAACAGTGATGGCCGCCATTCTGTCTCCTCATGCGATAGTGTGTGATGTCATGTAAGTGCCAATGCATTACATTCTTTATTATGTAATACTCATCTTGTTGTTTGAAAATAATTTGACTGGATGTTATTGCTGCCTAAGGCAGCAACAGCTTCCAATCAAATTCGTTTCAAAATATTCAACAGCTTACCTTTATGGTTGCTTTTACACTACATTGTCAAACTATAGATGACACCTCTATGACTGAGCGTATATACCGAGGCAGACACACTAAGTTTTTTCTAATTGGTTGAAAAGTAAATTATGACAGCCATGATAGGGTGTAGAAATGTACCAACATTTAGCTACTAAATCGTGAATATCTTTTTTTAGCGGCATGATAAAATCTTACCTGGATTGTTTATGAGTGGTATATTAGTTCCCCTGAATAGCTATCAAGAGATGAGGTTAGTTATCCTTTAACTATTTGAACTGGCCAAATACTAAATATCCTTTACGATTTAAAACTTATTCTGTTGAAAAGATATATAGCGACTAATTTGGCTGGAAGCTGTTGCTGCCTATGGAAACCTAATAGACCTGTCCAATTCTGGCTATGCCCCTCCCATATGTAGCTAGGCACCACCCACACCTCGCTCGTGTTGGGATCGACCAATCCCTGAACTGTTAATTATTTTGAAACTAATCTGACTGGGTCCTGTTGCTTCCTGGCAATGTCTATGACAGCAACAGCGCCAGTCAATATAGTCTCAAAATATGCAACACGTCACTTAGCTAATTATGACATCAGATGATCGATGGATAAACTTGGAAAGGTCCGTTGCTCAATATCGTTTTAAAGGATTTTGCAAGGGAGATGGTTATCTTTTGCTTTAAGATGTAGCTCCTCATTAACCGATTGGTGGATTTTGACCAAATTTGGCTGGACTGGTAGACTTCCAAACTCCAAATATATTCCTTCCAAGAAAATCAAAGTCGTGTTAACACGTACTACGGTCCATAGAATTTTTCTTAAAATGTGAAGCATTTCAAAAACTAATACTGCAGGTGGGTGACTGGTCGTTAGGCCTGTTGTTTAGATGCAGCCCAGAGCACGCATACTCGCGCGCACACATGTGTTCGCATACACGCATTCATGGCAGTTACTAAGGGTATTACAAAACTGTCTCTCACCTAGTGGACTGATGTAGCCACTGGTCAGACAGACCAAACCATTACACCGAGGTGTTTGTACCACAGGTGGCATACACCTCAAGTACGCTTCGCACGACGTGTCACGTGCTGCGGATGTGCAGCTGAAACAAATACAAATATTAATTATTCAATTATTGATCAACAATATTGATAATGACGATTACGACGACGACGGATGATGATGATAAATTTGAAATCGACAGACTGGAAACCGTATAGGCAATATAGAAAACGATTTGAACTTAACTGGACTGGTATACAATGCCAGACCATATATTTTTAGATAGAATGGTTTCCATGGCTGCGTTAATGGTTGCACTATTAAGTAGGGTTCCCAGCGACTCTGGAAACCAGGGAAAACCTTGAAAGTGGGAAAAACGCCAAAAATCAGGGAAAACTCAGGGATTTTGAGTGACCCAGAAGGTAAGGTTTTCACGTTTTGCCGTAGGTGAGTGAGCCTTGTGACGTGTCCAAGTTGTGTCCATTCACTGAAAATGGAAATAAATTTAAATTATTGTAAACAGGCTACCACTCTGTTGTATATATTTCCAGTATCTTAGTTGATTTGCTGCAACCACATATTGACTTCCCGCCAACCTCGTTATAGTGAAAATATTTCTCATGGAATTTCGAAAGTTTCTCAGGGAAAACTCGGGGAATTTTATTTTAATAAAGTGCTGGGAACCCTGATAAGGTGATCAGTTATGCTGACCATGAAGGTCATGTGTGCTAGACCATGAGTATCCACATAACTGAAGGATCCAGTTTTAGCTACACCCTGCCCATCTCTAGCTCAGCTCCACCCACGCTTTGACCATGTTGGGATCAATGCACCCCAGCACTTTCTGAATCTTGTTATCAATAGATCCCTGCAGTATGAATCTCAATTTCCAGAAACCTATACATTTAAGCTGTTTACTATTTTGAAATTATTAGACTGGGTGCTGTTGATGCCTATGGCAGCAAGAGCGCCCAGTCAAATTAGTTTCAAAATATTCAACAAAATGTTTATTAAATGGTAAAGACATATAATTAGTACAACTTCACGGACTATACGCGTTTGTGACGGACTATAGCGTGCCATTAATGACATAATTGATTATAACGCCGACCTACCTACGTGTGACGTAATTGGTTATGATGCTACATGATTGACTGAAAAACTGGATTCCTCAATTAGTCACTGGCAGTATGTTGAGTCATATAGAGGAGGCATCTTCATAAACGGACTTTTTATTTACCGTACCATAACCAACAGCTCTACACATCACCACCCTACCCTCACCCTCATAGACGTTGGCAATGTATACCTGGTCAGTATGCCGCGTTATCAGTGTAGTTACCAGCGTACATGACGTGGCTCGCTGAGTATGGTGATATATTTTGGATAAAGAGCGATAAATCACAGGCTATGGAATCAGTCATCTGTTTACATTTCTGGCTTTTCGATCATCTTTGCAATACTTACATACTAATTTACTTACTATTTACTTACTTACTTACTTACTTACTTACTTACTTACTTACTTACTTACTTACTTACTTACTTACTTACTTGGCGGTCTAGCTTTCTACGCCGAATGGCACAGCTCTCAGTCTACCATTGAAGGATTCCACTAAAGGTGCAAAGACAATTTCTTCTGGAAACTTATTCCAATCGTCTATTACTCTGGATGGAAAGAATTGTTTGACCAATTCTGTGTTACATCTTTGTACAATTTGAAGAAATGTCCATGAAAGCTTATTTGAGGGGACTTGAATAGGATAGAGGGATCTGTGTTGAATTATCCATGCTGGTATTTGTATGTCTCTACCAGATCAGTATGTCTCCTGTCCTCTAACATAGACGCGGGAATTTCATGACAAAGTTTGTTGCACAGAGTTTGCACCTTCTCTATCGATTGTTTGTCTTTAATAAGGCATGGGTTCCGGGTGAGTGTTCCAAATTCTAGAGTTGGTCTAATGACATAATTATAAAGTGTTTTGATAATGGTTCGTGATCTGTTTTTGAGGCACGGCTTTATCATGCCGATTTTCTGTTTGGCTTAGTAATATTTGTAATGTGCGCCGAGTGAGTGAGTTGGAAACGGTAATTCCAAGATATCGGTGGTCTTCTTCCTCAGTTAGACAGTGGCAGTTTAAGGCATATAAATATAGTCTACATATGACTTAATTCTTAGAACAATATTTTTCTTGACACCAAATCTCATTAGCCATGTTTTAAACCATGCAGAGGGTGAAATCTTGTTGAAGAATGTGGCAATCTGATACATCATGAATAATCCTGTACAGTTTTGTGTCATCAGCAAAGAGGCCTATTTAGAAACCTCATTGCAGACAAAAACTCTGTAGAATTCAGGGTTGCACAACGACAG